>CM055128.1:50414493-51054493 GCA_029206835.1 Rana muscosa | reverse complement strand
CGTTCTGGTGCAATCGGTAAACTCGGCTGTCCGATCCATCAGAGGACAGCCCTCTACTACCTTTCCCAACTGTACCCCTAAGCGGGAAACAGTTCATCAGCCACGTCAGAACACCCCTGAGCATCTCGGGCCTTAACCCAGGGTGTTACTCAGGACTTGCTTTCGCATTAGAGCAGCCCCAACAACATCACGAAACAGAGTTCCTGACCACGCAATAAGGAAGATGGGCAGGTGGAAATCCTTGTGTTTCGCCCGACACATTCCCGATCCTCAGGCAGAAATATCACGAGCCTTTAACAGTCTCGCTCTATAGTGGTTTACCTGTCATAATAGAACAATTCCTCCCTAACCTTGTGTGACTTTTTGGCCCCTTTATTTGGCATACCGTACAAAAGGCCAGGCCACACTTCAGGTCTTATTTGTGTTGTTAGTCTTGTGACGTGTCTATGTGATCCATATCTCTTCAGACAGAGGGCTCCGACCATAAATAGGAAGGCTGGTATGCCAGCCTGAAATTATGGGAGGAGTTCGAGGGGTACTTATACAGACCATCCACCAGGGTCAGTGTCGGCTGTAGTGCGCGGTACCCACCCACCCATATCTCCCTTTTCTAGGGCACTCCTCTACAACCAATTCTCAGCAGAATTATCTATTACTTCTATTCAGGTATGGCCCCTTTATTTGGCATACCGTACAAAAGGCCAGGCCACACTTCAGGTCTTATTTGTGTTGTTAGTCTTGTGACGTGTCTATGTGATCCATATCTCTTCAGACAGAGGGCTCCGACCATAAATATATATATATATATATATATATATATATATATCTCCAATCCATGATGGACATACTGAATTCACTGTGAGATTTTAAAGGTGTTCGCGTTGTAAGCCATGTGGAAAACAACAAGGATAGGTGTAAAGATGTATTCCAACGTCTCCCGTACACAGGTAGGTAATGAATACTCTTACCGTTACTCTGATGTTAATAAGCCTGGACGGGAACTCCAAGGTAGATACTCCAATATGGATGTCGCGAACCTCTCCTCCCGATATCACAACGGCGATGGTAGGTGGTTATCCAAAAAGGTGTAACCCGTCCAGGCTTATTAACATCAGAGTCACGGTAAGAGTATTCATTACCTACCTGTGTACGGGAGACGTTGGAATACATCTTTACACCTATCCCTGTTGTTTTCCACATGGCTTACAACGCGAACACCTTTAAAATCTCACAGTGAATTCAGTATGTCCATCATGGATTGGATACAGACTTCACCTTCTGTTTGAGTTTCATATGGTTCATTGTTTTGTAACACTTATGTGTTTTTGGTGTATTATTTTGTCACATGTTCACATGTTTTGTACATGCTTGTTATTTTTCACCATTGGAATATCTGGGTAGAGTACTTTCATGTATCTACCCTTTAAGGTTCATCTTTGTCACTGATATTCACTTTGTTTAGGCTAGCGCTGCATTTGTTTTATTTTTATATCTTTTCACAATACCGTTTTATTGTTTATGTCAGCAGCTTATTCTTTCACAGGCAGCGCAATTTTCCTTTTTCTTTTTACTTCCAATAATATATCCCCCCCAGCAGCAATAGAACCCCCCCCGCAGCAACAACAACAACAAATCTCCCCAAAGCCAGCATCAGTAAACCCTCCAGCAGCCAGGGACAATAGGTCCCTCCCTCAACAGTAGATCCATCCTATCAACAACTGACCCCTCAGCGACATAAGATCCACCCCCCCAGCATCAATAGTTTCCCCCACCAGCAGCAATAGACTTCCCCAGCAACAATAGACCCCCCTGCAAAAATAGATCCACTCCAGCGACAATAGGTCCCCCAGCAGCCAGTATCAATAGACCCTGAAGCACACCCCAGCACTCCTCGCCATTACTGGAGGTGCCAGAACTTTGTTTCCCTGTGTTTCCACGGATAAAAAGCCCCGTATATTATCACTTGCTGGGGAAATGAAAGCAGAGAGGTAAAAAACAGTGACCTGGTAGCGGTGATGATACAAGTTGTCACTCTATTATGTGGTAAACCACACCTTAACTACAGGGATTAAGTTAAAACAACATTATTTCATCATCACCCCTCAGGCAGGTTATTAAGTTGACAGTAAGAATCACCTGAACAAGTTCAGCAAACAATAATGTGTTAGCTTTATTTTTCAGCTTTTGAAAGCAGACAGGACGTGATTGAATTTTTGTGGGTTGACACAGGTGCTTTCATTATGTGACGCAGTGTAAAACAGGGGTCTAGATCTAAAACTCACAGAGGTAGAGTCAGTAAAACTTTCTTCTGGCAGAGGTCCAAATTTACATGTTTGTGCTATAATAAATCACAGCCCCCCTTTGCACAGCCCCCCTTTACATCACAGTCCCCCTTTACATCACAGTCCCCCTTTATATCACAGTCCCCCTTTATATCACAGCCCCCTTTACATCACAGCCCCCCTTTACATCACAGCCCCCCTTTACATCACAGCCCCCCTTTACGTCACAGCCCCCCTTTACATCACAGTCTCCCTTTACATCACAGTCCCCCTTTACATCACAGTCCCTTTTACATCACAGTTTCCCCTGTACATCAGTGTCTTCAGACTACCTTTCACATCATAGCCCTCCTTTACACCACAATCCCCTCTCTACATCAGTGTCCTCAGTCCCCCCTTCACATCACAACCCCCTTTTACATCACAGCCCCCCAATCCCTTTAAATCAGTGTTCTCAACCCTCCTTCTACTTCATAGCCCCCAATTTACATCAGTGTCCTCTGTGCCCTCCCTTCATATCATAGCCCCTTCTTTCCATTAGTGTCCCTTGCTAGGGTTGCCACCTTTTCTTCAAGCCAAACCCGAACACTTTAGTGGCTTGGGACACCTAATGTGGTGCGCATAGCGTGCAAATTACTGTTGCTGACATCATTGCCCTGCCCCCCCCCAGTGTTGCCAAACCTGCCCCCAGACAGCTGCCCGCAGCTCCTGGACTGCAATGGATTTGTGTGTGACTATCTTGGTTACTTGGGGAGCCACAGCCCAATCTGAACAATGTGTCCGCCTGAAACACGGACACATGATTCAAAACCTGGACTATCCGGGTGAATCCTGGACAGGTGGTAACCCTATCCCCAGCCCCTACTTCACATCACACCCCCCCCCTTAACAGTACAGTCAACCCCTTTAACATTAGTACGAACATTACTTCTTGCAGGCCAGTTCACATATGCAATTCCTGTGCAATTCAGTGCGGTGCAAATAGGCTGAAATCGCACTGGATTGCACTAAAAGTAGTGCATGCACTACTTTTCGAAAATGCACTGCAGAAAATTGCATGGTACTGTTTTACCATGTAATCTGGTGCAGGCAAACGCACTTTAATTGTGATCTGCATGTAGCAGAATCTCTGACCTCTTCCAGTCTAATGGGAACCTTCAAGGCCAAAGATAGCCGACATTCTTCAATAAGTGGTGGATTTGTGAGGCATAGTGGGTGCAAATGTGGTTAAAGTCATTGGGCGCCAGACACTTCTTGGATGTAAAAGAGGTTTTATTTCTTTGACAGTCCTTTTTATATTTTGTAGGGGAAAGAGGGTTTCGTGCCGGGACACCCTTAAGTAGTTGCAAATTCAAATGGCAGACTCCGAGACTTCAATAGGAGGACAGCCGTACAGGGAAGGGCCCCAGCAAGGTGCCACTTCTGCATGTGCAGGATTGCTGTCTCCTATGGCAATAGTACTTAAACAGTTCCTAACTCAAATCCGACAACAATTGTCCGATGGAGCATACAAACGGTCGGATTTTCAATCAAACAATCTGGTCACCTTAATGTACAGGGTAAAACGTGCTAAACCTGAAGAGGCAACATTTTTCCTCCTTGCTGCCTGTCAAATCAACAGTTTCATTTGACAGCCCACTTCCTTCGATTTCTTTCCTCTTGTGGCAGCTGAACACGGGGGGGAATGTAAGAAAGCAGCTATACTATATGTTTCTGTGGAGGTCTAGGTTGCAGTCAACCTGTTTCTTTGCCCTTTATTTGCACTGCTCTAGAGAATACCCAAGAGACTTCCACTTGTCTTTCTACTAATTTTAGTTCGAGGATGGAGTAGGTGAGATCTGCTTAAGAATTCTGGACATGAACCCAAATTTTCTAAAAGATCCAGCCCGTGATTGTTCTAGGAGAGGAGACCCTGTCTACATAAGTAGAATAATCTCTGCCATGGTAAGCACATTTTTTCTCTATATTGGAAGACAGATATGCTTGTGAAGTGTAGTATGCTTTAACATCATGTTATGTTCCCAATCCAACCTGTAGATCAACTCTAATGATGACCGTGGAGTGTTAGAATCCTCCTGGAGTGAGGTATTCACAAATGGTGTCAATCCAAGTTCATGGAATGGAAGTGTTAATATCTTACGGCTCTGGGACCGTAGTGGTTGCAGACCAGTTCGATATGGGCAGTGCTGGGTTCTGGCTGGAGTCACGTGCACAGGTAAATTATATATTTTTTCTTTATATCACTTACTGTAAGTACTAAGTAGAAATTAGGAGACCTCAAGCTTTGCTTTCTAGGAAACGTATGCAAACAAGTCTTTCCAATACTGAAAGTCAAATTGACCATCCAACTTAGAGATCTGACCCAGATTTGGCTTATTGGTTACCAGTGCTTATCCATACTCAGGCTATCTCCAGATCCATTTTTTTTTTTTTTTAGTTTTAGGTCCCCGGTCATCTCTATGACCGTCGGAGGTACGGGCGCGACGTTATGATGTCATGTCCAGCCGGCAGGAGTAAACCAACCCGAGAACTTGGCTGGAAAGAAAGAGATCGTTCTTTTTTTTTTATATATCAATCTTTCCAGCCTGGAGGAGAGATGTGGTGTCTCTATAGACCCCACATCTCTTCATAAAGAGGACCTGTCACGCACTATTCCTATTACAAGGGATGTTTACATTCCTCGTAATAGGAATAAAAGTGATCAAAAAAATAAAAAAATTTAAAGAGAAAGTGTAAAAATAAAAAAATGTACCGTATATACTCGAGTATAAGCCGAGTTTTTCAGCACATTTTTTTTGTGCTGAAAATGCCCCCCTCGGCTTATACTCGAGTCACCTTTTTGCGCCTGATCTCCCGGACTTGGGGACCCGGTACTGGCCCACCGGTAGGTCCCCTGGACCCCAAGCTTGGCAAACATGTAGCCCCCACTCTTTCTCTACAAGTGTGGAAAGTTTGTTGTCCGGGGGACCTACGGCCGGGGAGCACCGATTTTTCAAATCCGGGCACCCCTTCCATAGACTCCCATGTTAAACGGTAATTTCTCCGGTGAATTTGGGGACCCGGTACTGGCCCGCAGTAGGTCCCCTGGACCCCAAACCTGGCACACATGTAGCCCCATTTCTTCTCTACAAGTGTGCAAAGTTTGTTGTCTGGGGGACCTATGTCCAGGGAGCACCGATTTTTCAAATCTGAGCACCCCTTCTACAGACTCCCATGTTAAATGTCAGTCTAGTCATGGGCACAGTAAGGCAAAGTGAGGCACAGTGAGGCATGCAGATGGACACCCTAGGCTTATACTCGAGTCAATAAGTTTTCCCAGTTTTTTGTGGTAAAATTAGGTGCCTTGGCTTATATTCGGGTCGGCTTATACTCGAGTATATACGGTAAGTAGCAAACAGAAGCAAACGCATACGTAAGTCACGCCCACATATGTAAACGGTGTTCAATTCACACATGCGTTAGAGCGAGAGCAACAATTCTAGCACTAGACCTCCTCTATAACTCTAAACTGGTAACCTGTAAAAAAAATGTTAAGTACCACAGTTTGGCGCCATTCTGCAAGTGTGCGCAATTTTAAAGTGTGACACGTTAGGTATCTATTTACATTCTATTCCTATTCCTGTGACAAATTTTAAGTTTCCTTCACTACCCATCCCGTGGACAATGACTACCAGGACAAATAGAGAGGGTGAATCTCCTTAGTGGTCACACAGGCAGCAGTGAAAACCCGACAGGGGTTCTAATTCTAACCTATCAACACTCTATCCCCAAAATCTTTTTTGGCTTTGAATACACTTGCCAACCGCCTACCGCATATATACTGCGGCAGGTCGGCTCTATTGTGTAAAATCGTGTACCTGTACGTGATTTTGTGCAATAGCCACAATTGCCTAAACAAGGCAGATCGCTGTTCTGTCAGGCATGGACACTGTGATCTTGTGTTCCTGCTAATCAGTAACACAGATCACTGTGTCCATGCAGTCAGCCCATCCCCCCCACAGTAAGAAAGCACAAACAGGAAACACACTTAACACTTTGATAGCCCCTGATGTTAACCCCTTCCCTGCCAGTGTAATTAATACAGTGTCAGTGCATATTTTTCGCACTGATCACTGAATTAATGTCACTGGTTCCCAAAAAAGTGTTAGTTAGTGTCTGACCTGTCGGCCGCAATGTCGCAGGCCCGATAAAAATCGCTGATCGCCGCCATTACTAGTAAGAATAAATAAATAAATATGCCATAAAAATATCCCCTAGTTTGTAGACGCTATAACTTTTGTGCAAACCAATGAATATATGCTGAGTGAGATTTTTTTTTTTACCAAATAAATATGTATCAGGATACATATTGGCCTAAGCTGATGAATACATTTGTTTTTGTTTTATTTGTTTTTTTGGATATATTTTATAGCAGAAAGTAAAAAATATATATATTTTTTTTTTTATAGAGCAAAAAAATAAAAACCGCAGAGGTGATCAAATACCACCAAAATAAAGTTCTATTTGTGGGGGAAAAAAGGACATCAATTTTTTTTGGGTACAGCGTTGCTGTCAGTTAAAGCAACGCAGTGCCGTATCGCAAAAAATGGCCTGGTCATTAAGAGGGTAAAACCTTCTGGGGCTGAAGTGGTTAAATTAGCTCTATTTTTTTTAAAAAATACACAACTAAAATCAGCTATGTTGTTATCTGCCAAATACTCAAATGTTGGTCATGGTTTACATAAGGTGTCAGTGTGAATTTTATTTTCTCAATATTAGAATATACAGTATTGGCACATGAAATAACTTCTCTGTTTTTTGTCTGGTCAGTAATGCGGTTCCTGGGAATACCTACCCGGGTAGTAACAAACTTTGAATCTGCCCATGATACCAACTTCACACTGACTGTGGATGAGTTTTATGATGAAAATGGGAAGAAGCTGGAGACTACTCAGGGAGACAGCGTCTGGTAAGAGAGGAATGTAAAAAATTTAATACATATTTACACATTAATTACATTTTATTAAACTACCTTTTAAAAATGAATATTGAACTCGTATTTACAGTGTAACTGCACTTCTTACTGGAGTACCAGCATACACTCAAGCTTTCCATAGCAGATGTAACTGAATGTGCCTGGGTTCAGTTCAAGGAGGATTTGTTGAATCTTGCTTAAAGCGGTTGTAAACCCGCAGATGTTCAAAAAACAAAACCTGAAAGTCAATGGCATAATGTGCTAGTATGCTTTGCATACTAGCATATTATGAAATATTCACCTTGGAATAAAGCCCTCCAGCGCTGTAAAGTCACTGCTGAGAGGGCTGACACGTTCCCCCTGTCTGTCTGCTGGGTTTGCGAGCTCCGGCTATGTGATTGGCCAGAGCCGCATGCATGTACGCGGGAGCCCTTGGTTCGGGCACGAAGCTCTGAAGTTCCAGCAAGATATATCGGACCTTCAGAGTGCATGCGCCAGTGATGTCACTGGTTGCATGCAGGGTGAATAGCTCCTAAATGTACACCGTTTAGGAGATATTCACCCTGCATGCAACCAGTGACAATAATATTAATTTTACCTACAGGTAAGCCTTATTATAGGCATGGGGTAGTGAATTAAAATCCAAGGAGGTGCGGTCACTAAAATGTTTTTCCGGCCGAGGTCCGAATCACAAGTCTGTGCCATGAAAGATTGTGTGCGTCTTCTTTCCTTTTTCGGCGCAAGCCGCACTCTCTGCTGCTTTTCTTACTGTTTCCTCCATACACTCTGGTAATACTCTGTAAATGTAAATGTCCCCAGTAGTGTTCCCCCTTACATCAGGTGACCCTTTCAGAGTAATTCATGACATTGGGTGCCCCCATCAGACTACCCCCATAAATCAGTTGCCACCGCCAGGGTACCCTCTTATATCAGTTGTCCCCATCAGAGTAACCCCTTACAGGGCCGGTGCTACCACTAGGCGGACTAGGCAGCCGCCTAGGGCGCACTGCCGTCTAGGGCGCCCAACCACTGGTTATCCTACTGTCCACAGAGCAGAGCTTGCAACTCTAATCCACCAGGCAGCCGCTCTGAGCCTCCGACATGTGTCGAGGAGCACCCCCTCAACCCCCCCCCCCCCATGCACGGGTCTCAGCTCTCCACTCTGACACTGACACTGACATGTGTCCAGCACAATATCCCCCCCGCCCCCCAAGCTGCTCTCTGCTCTCCACTCTGACACACACTGACGTGTCCACGCAGCACCACAACCAGCCCCCACCGCCAGGCCGCGCTCCGCTCTGACACTGTCACTGACATGACATGTGTCCAGTGTCCTTCACAATATATCTTCAAAATATTATGAGGCCAAGAATAGCCTAAAAGAAGAGAGGATTAGCAAGTGTACTTATACAAACAATCAATAAGACAACAGCATTACTCTGAGAAATGTTAAATACCTGTAGTATTCTGACTAACAATAATTAAGAGAAGTGAACTGCATTTACCTAACAGTATATTAAGACAATCCTAACTGGCTATAACAGATCCAGTTTTATCACACTGGCCAATAATTGACAAAAAAAAGTAGGATTTTTAAAACAGCTTACCTGTAAAATCCTTTTCTTGGAGTACATCACGGGACACAGAGCAGCATAGTCATTACTATGTGGGTTATATAGAATTACCTTCAGGTGCTGGCACTGGCAACTTCCAAAACAGGAAGTACCCTCCCCTATATAAGCCCCTCCCATCCGGGAGCACCTCAGTTTTGTAGCAAAGCAATACGTGTCCCCAAAAGAGGGGTGGGAGCTCTGTGTCCCGTGATGTACTCCAAGAAAAGGATTTTACAGGTAAGCTGTTTTAAAAATCCTACTTTCTTGTTCATACATCACGGGACACAGAGCAGCATAGTCATTACTATGTGGGACGTCCCAAAGCAATGCCAAATGAGGGGGGGGGATACACCATACATAAGCTGGGCGCTATCAGGCATGAGGATCTTTTGCGGCCTGCAACACACTGCGCCCAAAGGCGACATCCTCCTGACTTCTAACGTCCACCTGGTAGAACCTAGTAAACGTGTGTACTGAAGACCATGTTGCGGCCTTACAAATTTGAGCCAGGGAGGCCTGGTGATGCACTGCCCATGAAGTTCCAACTGCTCTCGTGGAGTGCGCCCTAACTTTGAACGGAGGCGGTCTACTTCTCAAGCCATAGGCTTGTATTATGACCTGTCGAATCCACTTGGCTAAAGTAGATTTTGATGCTGCCTGACCCTTTCTGGGGCCTTCCGGCAGAACAAACAAAGAATCCGTTCTACGAATCTGAGCAGTGGCTTTTAGATAAGCTTTAACTGCTCTTACTACATCCAAAGAATGCAATAACTTTTCCTCTACCGAGCTTGATTTGGGGAAAAAAGAAGGAAGAACCACATCCTGGTTCAAGTGAAACCTCGATACCACCTTAGGAAGAAAGGCTGGATGAGGACGTAATACTACTTTGTCCTTATGAATAACCAGATATGGCTCCTTACAGGACATGGCGGCTAATTCCGACACTCTTCTAGCCGAGCATATGGCTACTAAAAATATCAATTTTCTGGTGAGTAGAACCAAGGAAATGTGCCGCAAAGGTTCAAATGGCTGCTTCTGCAGAACCGACAGAACCAAATTTAGATCCCATGGGCATATGGGAGCTTTAATCGGTGGAATAATACGAGTCACACCTTGCATAAAGGATTTGAAAAGTGAATGCATAGCCAGGGGCCTTTGAAATAGTATTGATAAGGCCGAAACCTGGCCCTTGATAGTACTTAAGGCAAACTTCCTGTCTACAGCCCACTGCAGGAAGTCCAGAATTCTGCCTATAACGTACTTACGTGGATGCCATTTTCTGGCCTCGCACCAAGTGATGTACGCCTTCCAAACTCTATAGTAGATCTGCCTGGATAGAGGCTTCCTGGCATTGATTATAGTTGATACCACAGAGTTAGAGAGACCTCTCTTCTTTAGGATGTGGGATTCAATAGCCAGGCCGTTAAAATTAGAGTTAGTAAGGAAGGGTGGTATATCGGTCCTTGCGAAAGCAGGTCCGGTCGACGTGGAAGGGTCCAAGGACTCCCCACAGACATTTTGATGATCTCCGCGTACCAGGCCCTTCGGGGCCACGCTGGAGCCACCAGGATCACCGGCTTCTTTCCCAACCTGACTCTGCGAAGGAGTCGAGGCAACAATTGTAGCGGAGGGAATGCATATATCAGTCTGAACTGATCCCAAGGGAACACCAGAGCATCCGCGCCGCAAGCGAGGGGATCCCTTGTCCGGGAGACAAATCTGTCCACCTTTGCGTTGAATCTGGATGCTAGCAGATCTACATCCGGTGTTCCCCACCGCTGACATATTGCTCGGAAGACCTCGGGATGAAGGGACCATTCCCCTGGGCATAACTGTTGGCGACTCAGAAAGTCCGCCTTCCAATTCTCCACCCCTGGAATGAAGACAGCTGATATACATGGGACATGCTTTTCTGCCCATTCCAGGATGTGACTTACTTCCCTCTGGGCTGCACGACTCCTGGTGCCTCCCTGATGATTGATATATGCCACTGCTGTGGCATTGTCTGATTGATTCTGACAGGGGACCCTTGGAGTCTGGATGTCCAGGCTACTAGGGCATACCGGGCTGCTCGTATCTCTAAGAGATTGATGGGCAGGGTTCTTACTACATTTGACCATCTGCCCTGGAGAGACCATTGCTCCAGTACTGCCCCCCCAGCCTATAAGGCTGGCATCTGTAGTGACCACCTTCCAGGATATCTGACTGAAGGGTTTTCCCTTCTGGAGATTCTGGGGGATCAACCACCAGCAGAGACTCTTCCGAACGGAAGGGGACAAAGCCATCGGGAAGTCTAGAGCCTGAATCTTTCCGTTCCAGGCTGACAATATGGCCCTCTGTAAATTCCTTGAGTGGAATTGGGCGTATGGCACAGCTTCGAATGATGCTACCATCTTTCCTAGCAGCCTCATGCACAGGCGTATGGACGGCTGTCTTTTTGCACAAAGCAGACGGACCAAGCCCCTCAGAGAGGATACCTTGTCTAGAGGTAAGAAAATCTTCCTCTGGTCTGAATCCAGCCGTAGCCCTAGATATACCAGGTTTTTCACTGGCTGTAGGGCTGACTTGTCCAGGTTGATGACCCAACCGTGAGATTCTAGATACTTGATTGTATCGACAATTACCACTTCTAGCTTGGCAACTGAGTGGTCCATCAACAACAGGTCGTGTAGGTATGCCATTATCGTTACACCTCGTGTACTTAGATCGGCCAACAGTGGGGTTTGAATTTTTGTGAACACTCGTGGTGCTGTGGCCAGACCGAATGGTAAGGCTCTGAACTGAAAATGGCGCCCTTCTACTGCAAAGCGTAGAAATTTTTGATGACCTGGAAAGATGGGAACATGCAAGTAAGCATCTTTGATGTCGATCGAGGCTAACCATTCCTCCCCCTGTAGGGCAGCGGTGACCGATCGGATCGACTCCATCCGGAAGGACCGGACGTTTAGAAATTTGTTTAGACTCTTTAGGTCCAATATGGGTCTTATGTCCCCGTTTGGTTTCGGGACTGTGAAAAGGTTTGAGTAGAAACTCAACCCCCACTCTTCCATAGGAACCTCCATAATTACTCCTTGGAGCAATAGTTGTTCTAACGCCACTAGGAGACACCTTCTTTTCAGAGGGTCTTTTGGCATGCCTGACCACATAAAATGGGAAGGAGGAGACTCTTTTAACTCCAACTTGTATCCCCGAGTTACTGCGGAGAGCACCCATCTGTCTTTGATCGTCTCCCGCCAGGTCTCTGTGAACAACTGAAGTCTTCCCCCCACCCGTTTGAGTGGGGGCAGCCCTTCATAGGCTTGACTTGGAGGCTGGTTTAGTACCTCTTCGGATCCAGGGCTTTTTATTACCCTGTGACTGTCCCTGATTTTTACCTCCTGAGTTTGACCGAGGAGGCCGTCGGAACTGCTTAGTAGCAGACGTCCCAGGGATAGGAGAGGTAGTCCTCTTAAAAGACGGACCCCTAGACCTCTTTTTAATTGGTAAGAGAGTACTTTTACCACTGGAAATCTTCTGGATATATTTATCCAGGTCTTCGCCAAAAAGGCGTTCTCCATGAAATGGGAAGCTAACTAAGAGCTTCTTACAGGGAGCCTCAGCAGACCAGTTCTTGAGCCACAGAAGCCTACGCATATGTACCAAAGACAGCGTGAGGCGGGAGGCCTGATGGATAGAATCCTTGATGGCGTCAACTGCAAAGCATAATGCTCTAGGCAAATCAGCCAGAGCCTGGGCCTGCTGGTCTGGCAAATCCCTCAGGACCATTTTCATTTGATCCTTTAAAGCTTGGCAGACCCCAATAGCTGCCACTGCTGGCTGTGTAACAGCCCCTGCTGTGGAAAAAGCAGATTTTAATAAAGATTCCAATTTTTTATCTACTGGATCTTTGAACATTTGAACATTATCTACTGGACATGTCAGTGATCTGTTCACAGAAGAAATGGCTGCATCCACCGTAGGAACATTCCATCTCTGGGTGAATTTTTCCTCCATGGGATAGATCACCTGAAATTTCTTAGGTGGAACAAATAGTTTATCAGGATGTTCCCAGTCCTGGTATATAAGTCCTTCCAATAATGGATGAATTGGAAAGGAGCAATTAATCTGGGGAGCTTTTAGCGACCCCAACGAGGAGACAGCAGTAGTTGATGGTTCAACAAGAGGCATTTTAAATGCAGATCGAACCATGTCAGTTAGGGTCTGGACCCACAATCTTTCAGTCTTTGATGCTGAAAATGGTTCATCTACTGTCGATTCCTCAAAAACAGAGTTAACCTCCTCCTGATCCCCTTCAGGTAGGTCAGTCCCTTCCTGGGACTGTTGCTCTGCCAACAGGCACTCTAATGGAGGGGATGGAGATCTGGCGCGCTTTCTTTCCTGTAGAGAAGAAGCGATCAATGCTGCCAATCTCTGCTCCAATCCCTCCAGAGTTGAGGCAAAAACCTCCTCTGTTATATATGCAGGAGCAGGTGGACTGAGGACAGCCGCAGTACCTGGCACTCCTGGGGGTTCCTTATGGGTATTAACCTCTGATTTCTCAGGGGAGGAAGGTGCAGATGACTGTTCCAGATCCTCAGAGCCCGATGGAGACCCCCTACACTTCCTGAGAGGTATATCTCGGAGTTTTTTAGGCGGCATATTCCTTAGTTCAAAGCTGAGGTATTCCAGCCGCAATACACCCCTTTACTGAAATAGTCTAAT
This sequence comes from Rana muscosa, assembly GCA_029206835.1. Taxonomy (NCBI): domain Eukaryota; kingdom Metazoa; phylum Chordata; class Amphibia; order Anura; family Ranidae; genus Rana; species Rana muscosa. The sequence goes on along the minus strand of CM055128.1, from coordinate 51,040,943 downwards.
GCAATTTGCTGCTATGTACATCAGTGGGTGTCTACTAATGCGTCTTTCTGGGGATGCCTGTATCAACCGCCCGCTGTAAGCCCCTATACCATGCTACCAGCTCCTTTTCATGCTCTGTGTCCATAGCAAGCAGCGTGGACTGAGTCCTTTTATCTTGCTGGGACGCCCGCACATGCGCAGAAGCGCTGGGCGCACAGAGCGCGTCATCCGCCAGGCTCCGCCCCCTTTTTTGAAGCTAAATCTTATAAAAAGAAAGCGTGTGTGCGCGCGTGCACGTGTGCGCTCTTGGCGCCATGTAGGGAGAGGAGCCAGGGTCCCTGTTTCACCAGGACTCGGGGATGGAAGGAAACTACTTGGCAGCATGACAGAGGAATGCAGCTTCCCTGATAGAGAGCTCACTCATCTGCCTGGACTTTCACCATGGAAGGAATAGTCCCAAGAAAAAAAAGACGTTCCACAGCGGCCTCTAGTGGACAAACACAGGTACCGCACTTTGTCTTTTTTTTTTTTTTTTTTTTTTTAAAACCCCCTTTATGAAAAACATTTCTAGGTTTACAGTTTTTAAAACTTCCTTATGAAAAGACATTTCTAGGATTTCTTAGGCATATACAGCTATTAGCGGGAATACCCTTAGGTAACAGGCAGAAAGACATATTAGGCTTGGGGGTCCCCTCAATAGAACCAAGTTCCTGAGGGGCCCCCACTTACCTTTTCCCCGCCGCAGGACTTTGTTTGGTCCACAGAAGCCCAAACTTCACCTCTCACGGCAGGCATTGTACTAGACCTTCAGGGACCGGGTTCCCAAGGATTCCACTCCCCTGGACCTGTATAGCACCCTGCACAGATAGCTTCTTGGTTTTGGGTATGACCAGAGCTCTGGATCCCAGGGTCCAGCCCTCCTAAGAGAGGCATTACAGGCAAAACCCTGCTCTTCTCTGCAAGGCCCGGGTACCGACCGTTTAGCTATGAAGCTTTTTTTGGTCGGATCCGGAATAGCTTGCTAAGGCCCAGAGAACCTGTACACAAGCCCAGATGAATACATGTTAACCTTGGCCAACACCTTAGACACTGGCAAAAAACTGAGGTGCTCCCGGATGGGAGGGGCTTATATAGGGGAGGGTACTTCCTGTTTTGGAAGTTGCCAGTGCCAGCACCTGAAGGTAATTCTATATAACCCACATAGTAATGACTATGCTGCTCTGTGTCCCGTGATGTATGAACAAGAAAAAAAAACGTTAACTGGCAAAGTTGGGGCCCTTGAAGAAAGCACAACAATTCCTAGCAGACAACGGATTAGGTTATATTACCTTGATCTCTTACCAGACCCAGGGTGCCCTCTTCTGGGTCTCCAGTTCAGTTCAAATCCTCAGACAGGGATAGGAGTTGCTGTGATGTCTCTCTTTCAATCCTGTTGAGACAGTCCCTCTTTTCCTTCCTTACAAGCAGTGGGGAGTGCTCTCTAGCACAGTCTGATCTCACCAAGTATCCAGATCACTCCTCACACTCACCCAGGGAGAAAGTGCTGGTCTCTCAGGCAAGGTCCTGCATGGTTCTGTACAGTCAGAAGTAGCAGCCCTACATTTTCCCCACACACTTTCTTGTTTCAAGACAGTCCTTTCTTCTTTCCTCAGCGGCCTGCATGTGGGCGGGGCCACTCACCTATACCTTTTTGTGTGGAGCATGCTCATCAATGCCTAGGACCAGGCTGGGACCGCGGTCATGTGAGAATCAAATATTTTGGAGGTTTCCCGGCTTAGAGAAGAGCCTTATACCATGTGCAGTAATTTGTTACACAGAGACCCTCTGTAAAAGTATTGTCTAGTGTCATTACATACTTTAGTCTGATATAAATTGCATTTAGGAGGGACACAGCAGAGCCCATGCCCTCTCCACCAGTTCAGCTTTACCCTGCCACCTCACTCCCAGTGACAGAATGGGGTCCCATCATGCATATAGTGTAGACCTCATACGTGCACCTAATGAACTCTTTCGCCCCCATACCATGCTGCCAGGCTATGGGTCTTCGTAACGTGGGTTCGATCCCAGTTACTTTGGTTAACAGACCGCTGGGGAGGGAGCCAGATCACCAACCCCCTCATTAGTGGAGGACCCGTCACCTGTACCAGGTACCACGCCTCACGACTGCAATGTTCACTAGTTCTTGATTACCTACAGCAACTGCATTCCTCCTCCTGCTTGTCATGCTGAGTAGACCTTTTTTATTGGCTTTTCTATATACCTCACATGAGCCTTACTGACCCTGTTCCTTCATATGCCAGAAACAATCATGCACCCCTTTAAATTACTTCAGACCAGGCTTAGACCAGCTGATGCAACTGTACTTGGACAATTGGAGATACAGTTCAACATGAACATGACCAGTGTAGTCAAGATAGTAGTCAAATATCCCCAACTTCCTTACCACCCCTTTAAACCCCACAACTCCCCACACTCACATTCCCATACCACCAACCAATGATAAGACCAGACAAGAGTTTTTGGAGTATAAATGGCCATGGCAGCCTTTTTATTTACCAAAATATTTTAAAAATTTCCAAATAACCTTTTGTAACGACAACTTTAAACACACAGCCTGTTGGTCTTTGACAGCACCCCGAACTTAACATTTCCACCACTACACTGCGGGACCTTTTTCCATACCAGGCCTCCAGCCGTATCAACAGCTCGGAGACAACCCCTTTCCGCAGTGCAACCAATACCGTATTCCAGCAGACACAGTTCCACTGGAATACCCCAGAGGGGCCTATACCACGGTTGAGCACCCCACCACTTCCATCACATCTGTTTTCTGCCACCATCAAAGACCAAAGACACCGCTGTTACACCACTGCCATGACGATCCGAAATCCATTGATCCAGAAATAAAGAAAACAAATGAAGAACACAAAAAGACAAAACAATAGGGAGGGAGGGTGGAAAACTGCCTCCTTCTGTCTTTCTCCCCCAACTGCTCCAGGAAGTTCCCGCCTCCACCTTTTATACAGCTCCTCCCCCTTCCAGCACTTTTACTCCTGAGTCCTCCCCTTCAACGTTTCCAACTTAACCCTTTGTTGACTCTCCTTTCCACCTTGTCATGCCCGGCCCTGCACTACTTGTTCCTTTGTCTTTTTCCGTTCCGGGCCTCCCTATAGCGATGGAACATTTCCTAACTAACTTAACTAGGCTGCCTTCTGATTTTCACACAGTTTTTTTTGTTTGTTTTGTTTTTTTGGTACCATTAGTAGCTCACTCAATGTTTTCAAGACACTTATTGTTTAGAATTACTCTTTCATTTGCACAAGATGGAAGATATACAGTATATCGGCTGTTAGGGTAACCCTGGAAATGTTACACCACTCAACATGCATATGAAATACATATAAGTCCTGGTGTCTTGTTCCACAAATCTAAGCAAACTCAGGTTTCTTTAACCCCTTGTTTACCCCGATGGTGAGAACTCCGCAGTTCCCAGTTCTGCTACTCTGCTGGGGCCAATGGTCATTATACAAAGGTCTCACCATTTCATTCTGCATGTGTTAAGATTTTTATGTCATGAAGTATGTAGCTAGAGGAATGAAACATAATTTCTTGTTCTTATAATGGCCAAAGCCATAAGGGCAGCAAAAGCAGGTGCTCTGGACAGTAGATCTTGTGCCCTGATGTATCAATTCAGACAGTTAAATATTCTTTTTTGTAGAGCATTAAAAGAAGGAGAGCACCACAATGCTTGATTTAGTCCAACAAGAATTTGTATTTTTCACAACACTCAATCAAAAATGCAACACATTTCAGAGGTCCAGAACTTCCCCTTCATCAGGACTTGTGTGCTGACAATAACTTCAGGTCTGTATTTGGGGCTCATAATCGTTGACCCAGATCTCATGCTATCCGTATCGGTTTGCAATTGATGTTAAGGAGTCCTGAATTTACTGCCAGCACAAAAGTTCTGATAAAGTGGGAGTTATCGGCCCCCAAAATGCATTGGCTTTTTGATTGAAACACACAAAAAAAATTTGATGGACTGAATCAAGCTTTGTGGTGCCAGAATCTTTCCAATGTCCTCTAGACCAGGGGTAGGCAGCCTCGGCCCTCCAGCTGTGGTGAAACTACAAATCCCCTGAGACATTGAAAGACCCTGACAATCACAGGCATGACTCCTAGAGGCATGGGATTTGTAGTTTCACCATAGCTGGAGGGCTGAGGTTGCCTACCCCTGCTATAGACTGCTCCAGGGACCTTTGAGGCTACCTCATTTGACAGAGAGCTGATTTTAAAAGTATTTTTACTCCCAATTTCTATCTTCACCAACTCTCTACTATCACATATCTAGCACCCAATTATTCTTTCTGGAAGACTGATCTTTTCATTTTGTAGGAATTTCCATGTATGGAATGAATGCTGGATGGCTAGGAAGGATCTTCGCTCAGGATATGATGGCTGGCAGGTTCTTGATGCCACCCCTCAGGAGATCAGTGGAGGTATGTGCCTATGTCATATATGTGTTGTGATCTAACAACTGCATTTAAAGAATATTTCCAGGCATTCCATAATTACATATGTACCTGTATATACTATACCTGACCAATGTCCCTAGCAGCTGGAAATCACTGAATTAGACACTACTACTCCAGTGATCTAAACTTGCCTCAGGGTCCCATGCCAAGTGCATTGTTATACACAAGAGGTCAGCTACTCAGCATAGGTGCCATTTAGAGAATGCTTTGCATCTTTTGAACGAATGCAAAGAGTTCTCTGATCAGATAAGGTGGAGAGGTGGTGTGTTGACTTTAGTTCTATGATCTCCAGCTTGCAGTGGCATTGGTCAGGTATGGTATATCCAAGCTGGATCAATGCAACTATGTATAACATACCGATGCCTGGAATTATTCTTTAAAGGTATCCTCTAACTAAAATCATTTAGGTGGCCAGAAATTGCAATCATGGGGTTTCAAGCATGGGGTTTAATTTTTCATTCACTGTTTAGTTGTGCCATTTAGAATCACTGTCACGTACCTGGTGGGGATCGAGTTGTAGAGGGGGCTTCTCTTGCACCCCTTGTCCAACACCCGTGGTAGCAGTGACAAGAGGTGTGAGGACATAAAGTAGCATGAAGGCCAATGTAGCGGGCAGCGACAGCTACTGGTTTCAGGATACAGATAAGGGTGAATCACAAAACAGGAACCAGAGGTCAGAACATGGTTACACTTGATCAGCAGATAGGAGCGAAGCCAGGTCACAAGCCAAAAGGTCATCAACAGCTGGGCAGCAAGGTACAGGAACATCAGGCAGAGGCAGAGTCAGGACCCAAAACAGCATCAGTTCCCACATGAGCATGCAAAAGTCTTCATTCTCTCATATGTATTGGACTTTTCTTACAGTCACTTAGTAATCTAATCAATATGCTGGAGATCTGCATATTGCTGCCTTCCTAAATTGTGGCTCCAGTTTTCCCTCCCAGTTGAGTGAATAGTGAGTGTAGAGGGCAATTTGTAATAGGCAGTCGGAAACTAGACCTCAGCCCCGGCCAACTGAACTAATGATGCTACTTTAATTCCTAAAACAAAAACCACAGGCCTTGCCCTATCAGTAGATCTCTTTAAAGAGGTTCTAAAGCCAAAACGTTATGTAGCGCACATACCCCTTTCTTTAACTGCATTAACTTTGGCTCCTCGCAGGAAGAGAGAGGCACACCGCACTAACAGCCCGTACCCTCCTGTGTGAAGAGGCTGAGCCGTGTTGTTGTTGGGTCTTCCACGGTCAGAACATGAAACCCTCCAGAGCCTGATTCTCACCTCTATGTTAAAGTAGAGACAAGTCCTTGACTTCCCAGTAAAGTGAATGTCCACACCAGATGAAGCTCCAATTCAGAGTTGTTTTCTCTTAGCCAATAACACAGTCTCTGATAGGAAAAAGGTTGGAGCAAGAAACAGAACAGTACGAGGTGTGGAGGAGGTCCAGGCACAAACGTTACAGATATTTGCTCAGATTCTCAAGCAAGTTCAACTAGGCGCACAGTCTCTGCCACAGACTGTGAAGTTGGTCTCTGCCACAGACCTGGTGAAACGTATCCCCTTCTTTAGCTATGGCCCTTTTTTAGGAGAAGACATCCCTCCGGAGAGTTACCGGGACCCTACCGTCACCATGACACTTCACTGGGTCTTCGGAGAGTTCCTTCCCGGCCTCCTCATCCTAGATACGGGTCTCCTCGCAAGGCGGCACCCTGAGAGTCCTCGATCCTCGGTGGACCCCAGCCGAAGGTGCTGGGCCCCAGGCCTCCACTGCGGTCCCTGGGCTTACATACCCAGGGCGGACAGGAACAGCATGATAATACCTCACCCTGGGCTAAAGGTGCCCAGGATGGAACAGGAACACCCACCCCTGGGCCTAAGGCGCCCAGGGCAGACAGGAACACTCCCTGGGTGTAGGACTCCCGACAACCGAACCAAGATGACCCCAAACAGGCAGCGTCTGCCCCTTTTATATCCTCTCCCAGCATGCCCAGCAGGTAGACCACACCCATCGTATAGCTGCTGAGAGGGGACACACAAGGCACAGTACTGTATCAGCGGTTCAACCCTAGCCTACTATGGCAGCGCCACCTGTTGGCCACAGGGAACTGTACACCGATACTCTCCCTGTGGATAAAACAAAACAACAAACAAATTAGGGTGTTTAAGCAAACTACCACTCAAACACTTCCCTTAAATTGAGGACCCCGCTACAGTTATTTTACCTTAATGCATTCCCTGCTTTAAAGTAAAAAACATTTTACATCTTGCTGTGCTCACCCACCTCCCTAAATACTTAGATCCAGCTATGCATTGCTGGATCTCTTCTCTCCTCTCTTCCTCTTCACACAGGGACTTGGGCAACAGGAGGAGCCATTGGCTTCTGCTGCTGTTAATCAAATGCCAAGCACGGCTCCATAGACACAGCAAGCACCCGTTGTGTCCCCATAGCAAGCAGCTTGCTATGGGGACACACAGAGTAGAGGAGGAGCCAAGATAACCAGCGGGGTCTCCAGAAGAGAAGGTTTGGAGCTACCCTGTGCATTACTGTTGCACAGAGTAGGTGAGTATAACACATATATTATTTAGTAAAAAAAATGTGCTTTAGTAACATTTGAACGCAGGTTGACTAATACAGTATTTATGCACTTATTTATTAGACTTATGCCTCGTACACATGATTGCGATTTCCGAAGAGAAAAGTGCGATGTGAGCTTTTTGTCGCAAATTCTGACCGTGTGTATGCTCCATCGCACTTTTTTTGTGAGAATTTCCAACAAGAAAAGATTGAGAGCAGGTTCTCTATTTTCGTGACGGGAAAAATTCCTATCGGGAATCGCGATCGTCTGTATGCAATTACGACGCGCAAAAAAACCTGCATGCTCAGAATCAAGCAGAAGAGCCAAACTGCCTATTAAACTTCATTGATCTCGGCTCGTCGTACGTGTTGTACGTCACCGCGCTCTTGACGGTCGGAATTTCAGCCAAGATTTGTGTGACCGTGTGTATGCAAGACAAGTTTGAGCCGTTTTCCGGCTAAAAAAAAAACCCGGTTTGCATTTGACCTGCAGCTGACCTCCTTCTGACCTGCCTTAAGCAGGCTTTGCATTCCCCCTTGATGTGAAAAAAAGCTTTTTGAAACAGGCCCAGTACTGGTACAAAAGAATAAGCATTGATAGATCCTTCTTCTATGCAAGAAATGATGAACTCAGGTAGCTCTGCATAATACTCTGAACTGACAAATCCTACATATTACTTTTAGGAGTCTTTCTCAGTCTTTTTAATCCTTGAAACAACGTTTAGGTCACAGGGAATCTGTGTCAATAATTACAATATCTACAGCTCACGGTACCTTAGCTTAGTGGTCAGTGGGAAAAAAGCTTCTTACATTAGTAGTCAGAATGCCTCCCTTACAGATTGCTAAAAAGATCATTGGTGCCAGTGATTACATATCCAAGAGGCAGAAATTGCTCATTGCGCAAGGAACTCCTAGCAGCCTATGGATGAACTTTGGGCATGGAACTCTGATTGAGAAAGACTGGCTTATAGACTTTTTTGTGAGAGTTAATTGTTGTCTTAGTTGTCTTTGGTGTGAGAAGGACCCCTAAAGCTTGACCTCCCTCAAACACTGCAGATTGACAGTTGAACACTCATGTGCTCTCATAGTCCACAGGCTAAAACACCCAACTCCATCCAGATCTCTGCAAAATTTCACTGTGCTGCTTCTCTATATTCTCTTGATTACCGGCCAGCTGGTCATTCCAAAATAACCTTAGCATTATGTCAACCACATAGCATTTCCCAGGTAAATAACAGGACTCTTCCTCTGATGGAGAATCTCCTCACTCACATACTAAGGGGGAATCTTAAAAACACCCTTCATTATCTCCTTTTTAAACCATGCATCCCCTTTTTGGGGCTGCAGTGAGAAAAGTCAAGGTCCAGAGGATCTGACACATTTTTATTAGGATGCACTAAATACATTTTTTAGCCTTTACATTGCTGAAATCCATAAATAATGCTGGCAGCTCATTGTTAATTTTCACCCGGAGTTACTCTGTAATTACCTTGTCCTGTCTTGTTATAGGCACATATTGCTGTGGTCCAGCACCTGTGAAAGCAATTAAAGAAGGAGATATGGATGTGGATTACGATATTCCCTTTGTGTTTGCGGAAGTGAATGGAGACATTGTCCATTGGGTTCTCCAAGATGGAGGAGCAGAGAAGGGACAGACAGACACATATTCCATCGGCAAGTTCATCAGCACAAAGGGCATTGGCAGCAATACCAGAGAAGACATCACGGACCAATACAAATACCCAGAGGGTAAGTATTGCCATACTGTGTGTATATATATATATATACTGTGAGGGGGTTGGCTCGGCAGCGGGTGTGTGTGACCCTCGAGATGGGCTCCCCACACAAAAACAGGCCCAGCAAACGGAGGTTGTGGTTTTCAAAATCAAAAAGGTGCGGTTTATTTTCTATTTACAGTGACAAAACACAGCAAAGAAAAAGAAACATAAACAAAATAAATCCTGGTCAACTTGACCTCTGACTAAACATACAGGTTTCCTAACTAACAACTGGGATCAGCCTAGTGCTGTCCTAGTCCCTAAGTCCCTGGTTTTAAATGTCCAAGCAAATAGCCACACAGGCTTTGTCTCACCGCACAGGGGTTCACTCTCCCTAGACAGTCCACACAGGTCTGGTTCCAGGCATGAGCTAACATCTAATGAAGCTGGGAGTTCTTATAGAGGCCTAAATGAGCTGACAAGCTTCAGCTGGTCTCATCAACTCCCTGTCTGCACGACGCCCCACACTCTCCCTAGAGGTATGAGTCATCCATGAGCCCACTAGCCTTATACAACTCTCCACCTAGTTGTATAAGTCGGCGTAAAGCCTGAATCTGGGCGAAATATATCTACCCCCCTGGATGCAACCAGGTGACTTTACCTTCCTGCTGTCACATACCCCCCCCTCTTGTTTTAACCTCGGGGTTGGAACACCAGCAATCAGGCATTCATGTACTCGAGACAAAGCATCCACATTCCCCATTTGAACGCCAGGGCGATGCTTTACTGTGAAGTTGAATTCCTGGAGGGCCAGGAACCACCTATTCACTCTTCTATTTGTTTCCTTGTTTTGAGCCATCCACTTTAACGGAGCGTGATCCGTAACCATGTCAAAGTGCCTACCTAGCAGGTAGTACCGAAGGGAATCTAGAGCCCACTTCACCGCTAAACACTCCTTTTCAACGGTGGCGTAATTTACCTCATGGGACTTCAACTTCCTGCTGAGGTAAATGACTGGGTGCTCTTCCCCGTTCCAGACCTGGGACAATACTGCTCCTAACCCCACATCTGACGCATCACTTTGTACGACAAAGTCTTTAGAGAAGTCGGGTGAGTACAACACTGGCTGGCTACATAAGGCTTGTTTCAAGAATTGGAATGCTGCCTCAGCCTCGGGGGTCCATTTAATCATGACCGACCCTTTCCCCTTCGTCAGGTTGGTTAGGGGCACAGCCTTAGAAGCAAAGTGGGGAATGAATCGCCGATAATACCCCGCGATTCCCAGAAAGGCTCGTACCTGCTTCTTGCTGTTGGGACGTGGCCAACTCTGGATGGCCTCGACTTTGTTGAGTTGGGGTTTTATTACTCCCCTCCCCATGGTGTACCCAAGATATTTGGCCTCCTCCTGCCCAATGGTACACTTCTTGGGGTTAGCCGTAAACCCCGCTTCCCGAACAGAGTCCAGGACTGCTTGCACTTTTGGCAGATGTGAGGCCCAATCTGTGCTATGGACAATTATGTCATCCAGGTAAGCCGCAGCATACTTCCGATGGGGCCTCAGCATCTGGTCCATTTTCCGCTGGAATGTGGCCGGCGCATTCTGTAACCCGAACGGCATTCTTTTATATTGGAACGCCCCGTCTGGGGTTACAAATGCGGTTTTCTCTTTGGCCGACTTGGCCAGGGGGATTTGCCAATACCCTTTTGTGAGGTCAAGAGTCGTCATGTATCGGGCTGTTCCCAGCCGGTCGATCAACTCATCTATACGTGGCATGGGGTAGGTGTCAAATTTTGTAACTTTGTTCAACTGACGAAAATCGTTACAAAATCGCCAGCTCCCATCCGGTTTAGGCACCAACACAATGGGACTAGACCAATCACTTTGGGACTCCTCTATCACCCCTAAGTTCAGCATTTTCTGTACTTCCTCCCGTATTGCCTCCCGTCGGGCCTCTGGGATCCGATAGGGTTTTAACTTCACCCTTTCACCGGGCGGGGTAATGATGTCATGCTCTACCCCAGATGTTTGTCCCGGCAGCTCAGAGAATACCTCCTTGTTGCGAAGCACAAACTCCTTAACCTCCTGTTGTTGGGGTTGTGACAAGGTGGCTGCTATTCCAACCTCAGGAATCACGCAACCAGTTTGAGCTGGTGACCAAGTGTCTGCGACTAGGGACTCTCTATCCCTCCAGGCTTTCAACAGATTAACGTGATAGATCTGTTCGGGCTTTCGCCTTCCTGGTTGTCTGACCTTGTAATTCACTTCGCTCACTTTTTCCATTATCTCGTAGGGGCCTTGCCATTTGGCAAGGAATTTACTTTCAACCGTAGGGACAAGTACCAGTATCCTATCCCCCGGGGAAAAGGTACGGGTCTTGGCTCCACGGTTGTACACTCTCTGCTGTGCTAACTGCGCTTGGGCCAAATGTTCCTTCACGATGGGCATTACCTGTGCAATTCGGTCTTGCATCAGGGCGACATGCTCAATCACACTCCTGTGGGGAGAACTCTCACTTTCCCAAGTTTCCTTGGCAATATCCAACAGCCCTCTTGGGTGTCTCCCATACAGTAACTCAAAGGGGGAGAATCCCGTAGAGGATTGGGGCACCTCCCTAATAGCAAACATCAGATAAGGAAGTAGACAGTCCCAATCCTTTCCATCTCTATCCACCACTTTCTTCAACATTTGTTTTAGGGTTTTGTTGAATCTTTCAACCAGCCCATCGGTTTGGGGGTGATACACAGATGTACGTAATTGCGTCACTTTGAACAATTTACACAGCTCCTTCATAACCCGGGACATAAAGGGTGTACCTTGGTCCGTAAGCAGTTCTTTACAAATACCCACCCGGCTAAACACAAAAGATAGCTCTTTGGCTATGGTTTTGGCCGAGTTATTTCGGAGAGGGATCGCTTCTGAATAACGGGTGGCATAGTGCATTATAACTAATATGTACTGGTGCCCCCTAGCGGACTTGATTATAGGACCTACCAAATCCATGGCGATCCTCTCAAACGGGACCTCAATGATGGGTAGAGGGACCAGCGGGCTACGGAAATGTGGCATCGGGGCCGACCTCTGACACACAGGGCAGGAGGAACAATAATTTTCTATGTCCTTCATCACCCCCGGCCAATAGAATCTCTGTAATACCCTCTCTCGGGTTTTCTCTGTCCCCAGATGACCTCCAAGAATGTGCCCATGGGCCAACTCCAACACCAACTTCCTGTAAGGTTTGGGCACCACAAGCTGCTCAACGGTTTCTTCTGCCCTGTTTGCCACCCGATACAGTAGGTCCTTCTCTACGCTGAAGTGCTGAAGTATGGGTAAGTGCAGGTATTATCTGGGTTCACTAACTCGCCATCTATTTTCACTACGTTTTCCCGTGCCTTTATTAGGGCGGGGTCTTTCAACTGTTCTGTGGCAAAGTTTTCCCTGTGAACCTCAAGATCAGAAAACTCCACAGACGGTAGGTTTTCGTCTGAGGAGGTGGGCTCCTCTCCAGTTTCTTGAGTCTCCCCTGCCAATACTGATAAGGGAAATTCCGGAGAGTCCTCACCACTCTCAGGGGAGTTCTGGCTATCACATTCCTGGTACATAGGGGCACCAGTGGGGGGCTCAGGATCATCCCACAGTTCCCAGAACTTCGGAAAATCCCTTCCCACAATGGCGTCATGCGGTAACTGAGATACTAAGCCCACTGGATGAGAGAGGGTACCTTTGGGGGTCTCGAAACACACTGTAGTCACTGGATACTCTCGGGTGTCCCCATGCACACAAATAACAGCTACCTTGCTATTCCCAGAGACCTCTGTTTTAACTAACTCAGCCTTTATCAGGGTCACAAGGCTACCTGAATCCAGCAATACCACAACATTTCTACCATTAACACACATTTTGCATAAATGTTTCTCAGTTCCTCGAATGGCAGTGCATGCGACTGTCGCACACAGCGACTGACGTCTGCCCGTCAGAAAGTCACACTGCATGGGTTCCTCCACAACCGGGCAATTGGCTGCAATATGTCCCGCTTGCCGGCAGCGGTAGCAAACGATCCTTCTTGCGGCCTCTTGAGCCGCTGATTTCCCAGGCTGTTCTCGCCAAACTTGGGGTAGAGCTCCCACCCTCTCACTCTCTCCACCCTCACCCCTTGGAATCCTCTTATCCGCCCCTGGGGATGGTCTGGTCTTAGGGTGGAAAGTCCGAGTGTCTCTGGAAGAGGCCGTCAGGTTCTCTGTAGCCAAGTATTTCTCCACACGATCCACAAGACCATCGGCCGTCTCTGGGTCTCCATGGCTTACCCACTTTTGGATGGCAGTAGGAAGAGCTCTCAAAAACCGATCCATTACAACACGTTCCACAATCTTTGGTGCGGACAAAGTCTCTGGCTGTAGCCACTTTCTGCTCAGGTGAATGAGATCATACATTTGAGACCTGGGGGGTTTTCCAAGCTGGAAAGTCCAGTTATGCACACGCTGAGCCCGGACAGCCTGGGTGACACCCAGCCTTGCCAATATTTCAGCTTTTAGCATCACATAGTCTTTTGCTTGGTTAGGCTCTAGGTCATAGTAAGCTTTCTGCGATTCACCAGTTAACAGAGGAGCCACCAGTCCAGCCCACTGCTCCTCAGGCCACTTTTCTCTTTCAGCGGTCCTTTCAAATGTGGTCAAAAATACCTCTGGATCATCCTCTCCAGTCATTTTTGTCAATAAACGACTCACCCCAAAGGACGCGGTATTAGTGGGACGGCTTTCCTCACTGGTCTGCGGACGTTGCTGCATTACTGTTTCCATCTGTTGTTGTAGTCTCTGCTCTTGCTTCTGCAACAGGTCTATGAAGCGGGCCTCAGATTGCTGCTGGGCTTGTTGCTGAGCCTCCAGACTCTGTTGCAAAGTTGCGTTTGTCTGCTGCTGGGCTGCAAGGCTCTGTTGATGAGCTTGCTGCTGGGCTGCGAAGTTCTTTTGCAAACCTGCATTTGTCTGCAGTTGATTGGCATTTGCTAGAGCCAGCTGCTTCAGTATCTCCTCCATGCTGGCTTAAAAAAAACTGCCACTGGTTCTCCACCAACTGTGAGGGGGTTGGCTCGGCAGCGGGTGTGTGTGACCCCCGAGATGGGCTCCCCACACAAAAACAGGCCCAGCAAACGGAGGTTGTGGTTTTCAAAATCAAAAAGGTGCGGTTTATTTTCTATTTACAGTGACAAAACACAGCAAAGAAAAAGAAACATAAACAAAATAAATCCTGGTCAACTTGACCTCTGACTAAACATACAGGTTTCCTAACTAACAACTGGGATCAGCCTAGTGCTGTCCTAGTCCCTAAGTCCCTGGTTTTAAATGTCCAAGCAAATAGCCACACAGGCTTTGTCTCACCGCACAGGGGTTCACTCTCCCTAGACAGTCCACACAGGTCTGGTTCCAGGCATGAGCTAACATCTAATGAAGCTGGGAGTTCTTATAGAGGCCTAAATGAGCTGACAAGCTTCAGCTGGTCTCATCAACTCCCTGTCTGCACGACGCCCCACACTCTCCCTAGAGGTATGAGTCATCCATGAGCCCACTAGCCTTATACAACTCTCCACCTAGTTGTATAAGTCGGCGTAAAGCCTGAATCTGGGCGAAATATATCTACCCCCCTGGATGCAACCAGGTGACTTTACCTTCCTGCTGTCACAATATATATATATATATATATATATATATTAGGGCTGTTACTGATTAAAATTTTTGTGTTCGATTAATCGATTATTTTTTTAAATCAATTAATCGACTAATTTTGATTAATTATAACGCACATACAGATCCAACTACTTTTAGCTGATCTCCTTGCAGGCCAATTCCTAGTGCAGCTACCAACCACTGGAAAAAATGGATAGCAGGATACAAAAAACACAAAGGCAGCGCTCGATGGGAATAGCATTAAAACTTTTATAGTCTTCAAGTAGGTAACAAAATAAATATTTCACTGGAGATAAAATTGATGTAGCTACATAGACTGTAAAAATGGTGCGAGTAATACCAAACGGTAGAAAAAGCAGTCATAAAAACATGTAGCCAAGTATGATACTGCTATAAAAATGTGTACAACGATACCACTGCTGAATCCAGATGAGGAGGAGTTAACATCAGTCCGTCGGCATGTAGATGTCCCGTGAAGGGAACTATCACAACTCCCAGTGGATGGCTGTAGAATCCCAGGTAGATAGAGGGAAGTGTAACAGCAACAGATATGAAGGCACAGCAAAGGAGCCCTTCAGATGGACACGGCAAGCCCCGCCAGTGTCCGTGACGTCACCGGATCTCCGACAGAACTCCCTGAAGACCCGGAAGCCGGCGGAGAGGTGAGTACCGATGAAAAGAATTTTGATCGATCAAAAAAATGAATCAAGGAATTAATAGTTAATTTCCACAGCCCTAATATAATATATATATATATATATATATATATATATATATATATATATATATATATATATATATAGTATGTAACATAGCAGTTCATACTGGACACAGTCTAATATTCAACAATTAAGCTGAGCTTTGTTTGGGACAAATGGATTGTAAATTAACTAGGTTTCAAGCAATGATTACTTCACTGTTCTCATACCACATACAATACAATTTATTTTAATCAGCCGATTAAGGCTCCTCCCACATGGATCATCAGGTGGCATTAAAACAGGCAGTTGATCTTCCTCCCTACCCACCTACAAGCAGACATGGTGTTGCTCCAATGGGTATACATTACTGCAGCAGTGATGCTTTGCATCGTGGTGTGCCAACTTTAACGCTACATGGCAAGTTTGACAGGCGGCAAAAGCCATCAAACACTTCTGTGTAAGTAAAATGGAGCTGTACCTCAACTACAAGCCAAAAGCTTGGCTTGCAGTTGCGGTGTGGTGCCACAATGCAAAAATTCTATTTGGCAATTTAAAAAGAAGCCGAAAAAAACAAGTACCAGGAGGCAACAGTGTCACCTCTTGAAGTCATGCAAGCCGTAAAAAGTCAAAAAAAATGGTGAGCTCTAGTGGTATACAACTTTGATGATCATAGTAAGCTCCCTTATCACCTATCATTTGCTGAAGTAGACACTGCTAGTTCAGTGATCTCCACGGGCTCCCGGGTCCCATGCTGTGTTGTATGGTGAACATTAGGGTTTGGGGAGGTTATTTTCTCTGATGGCCATATACGAAAGCAACTTTACTGCAGTTTCAACCACTTCATTTGCATAAAAAACCGAGCGGATCAAGCAGCTTCTAAAAGGTGGTCCACCCAGTTAGATTCTCCATAGCATGAAATTAATAAAGATTCAGGTGGGACAGTAGGAACCCCTCATGATGGCCCCAGGGGGTATGTAAACTGTGGAATCCAAAAAAATAAGTCTCACCAAGTCCTTGATATATATAAGGTTGAACTTTCCAGCATCCAAACTGAAATATCTGTTTTGAGTGATTTGATCCTTTAATATATTCACATGGACTTCTGCAGTTGAAGATAATCATACAATTGATTAATTATTATTACCTGGATTCCAAAATTCTCCATTCTGTACAAATCAGACAGACCTAGAAGAAATATGTATGTGATAAAAATCTGACCTTTTTTATTGGTTACCTCAACAGGCTCCCAGACCAGACTATGTTGTCGTTGCATAATATTCTAAACCAACCTCTTCTTGCCGTTTATTATGGTGTAGGCAGGTGCCTAAATGTTAACTGTGTTTTTCACTTGAAAGACTAATGTTTTGTAGACTTGTGCACAACGGAAAAATTCGTTCCGTTTCGGTTCGTTTCTTTCCGGTCCTGTTGATTCGTAATCATTCGTAATTTTGCTAGACGGGATTTTTCGTGTTCGGACTCATTCGTATTTTTGCAAGCGACATTTTTCGTTGAATTTTTTGTTGCTTTATAATTCGTACTTTCGGTAGAGTACGTTGTTTTTCGTTGATTCTGGACACAACTCCTACTTTCGTAACTTTTTTTGGGTTCGTTGATTCGTAATTTTCCGTGTCTCTCTCACAACGACGCTGCCTATTATGCCTAATGTGCTTCGAATGGATTTGTACTTTTCTAAATACATTGCGGTTATTTGTAACGATTCGAAATCTCGTATTTTACTTTCGTTTTTAACATGCGGCTATAGGCTCCGCCCCTGTACACCATTTTGAGAGGGTTCAGCACGGTGAGGGAGAAGCAGAGAGCAGAGCAGAGTGTTATTGTGCTTCGAATGGATTCGAAATCTCGTATTTTACTTTCGTTTTTTACATGCGGCTATAACCTCCGCCCCTGTACACCATTTTGAGAGGGAGTTCAGCACGGTGTGGGAGAAGCAGAGAGCAGAGCAGAGTGAGTGTTATTGTGCTTCGTATGGATTCGTACATTCGTAACTTTTTCATAACAAATTATGCCGAAGACATTCGGGCATTCGCTATTTGCGGTATAATTTATTTCGGATTCGGTCTTATTCGTAATTGCTTTGTTCGGAAATTCGAATGCTTCCGAATGTCCGAAAGTTGCTAAATTCGGACGAATTTCAATTAGTTACGAAACGAATTGCACAAGCCTAATGTTTTGTGTCTGAGTGTGTGCTGTGGTGTGCCTCCCACTGCATGTGTCATTTCTTACCTTTCTGGGAGATAATAAATGCAGGAGAAGGTCGGACCTTGTCGTCAGTCAGTGGAAAGTGATCAGTAGGGACCCAAAATGTGAGTATGTGAGTCAGTTGTATTATTGGTGGAGTTACCCCACCCTGGTATGGGTTGGAGGACCCATATTTTACCTTGTGGGGACACAACTGTACCCAAGGAAGTTATTAGCACCACAGCATTGAAAGAAGGGGAGATGATTAATGGACTGTATGTTGGATGTTAGATTGAGTTAACACTTGTACTGCTGGAATGGATGATAAAGTACTGGAATGGATAATGAAGGAGCACTGGTTGTGAGAAAACATCTGGTCTGATTCTTATGGAGTAGAGTCTGAGTATATAAGGAACATGATCTGAGGAACAAAGTATAAACCTTCAAGTCAATCCTTTGGGTGGTAAAATGTGCTAAGAGATGGGAAGGAGGAGTACCCAGCGGGAGAAGGAACAATGGTGGCCGGTTATGGAGGTCCCAAAGGCAGAGTAATCAGACACTTGATGCACACTTATACAATTAGATTGGGCTCTATATTTGTACCTCATACATAATTAACATTTAGAAGAGAAATCAAAACTAGCCAACTTTACAGGTACCAGAGAAGGACCGCAGCACAAAATTTGTTTAATTTTTTTTTATTACAAACAATTAAAATATAATAGCATAGTACTGATAAAAACATAAGATCAATGCTCATTTGAAATGGTGCAGGCCATACATATACTGTATACTCCAACACCATCCACTGGCTTTTGCCTACTCCAATTGGCGCATGCCTTTTTCTTTGTGGTCAAGATATTGAGGTCCTGAGGAATCTATGTTTGTGAAACGTGTCTACCTCTTGACACAATAGCAAAGAAATATTGTTGGAGTATATATGTATGGCCTGCACCATTTCAAATGAGCATTGGTCTTATGTTTTTATCAGTACTATGCTAATATATTTTAATTGTTTGTAATAAAATTATTTTTTAAACACATTTTATGCTACGGTCCTTCTCTGGTACCAGTAAAGTCTGCTAGTTTCAATTTCTCACTTGATGTACCCTGCCAAGTGGTCAGGTCCCTATATTAAGGCCTGCGTAGAACGGAACCAGTCCTAGCGACCTGGCCTAGAACCACAATGTGCGAGGCTTTGCAATGTGTGCAGTGGCTCTCCTCCTAGCCTACGGGCTGAAGACGGAAAGTTATGGTGTGGTGTAGAGTTGGTGGAGAGAATCAATGGTCAATGATGTCTCTGTACTCAGTGCCTGGACAGGTGTCACTAGTAGGTGAAAGGACGTCAGGTAGTCTGTACAGGGCCCTATGATTTCCAACAGCAGCCCTGATTATGGCTATGGTAGTTTTTTAATGTAAAAATTTCCCTTGGGCATTTAGGAGGTGGCAGTATTGTTTCCCGTCCACCTGTAAACTGGCTATAAACCAAAACCACCAAGGATCACTTTTTTAGTGCCTGCCATCCGTGTGAAAGAAGCCCAATAATGATTACAAATCCTTCTCGCTTCACTAGAAAAACACATTCTATTGATGCCTGTGATCCCAGCAGGGGGATTCCCTTTCACTTTCTGTTCTGACACCTGTCAAATAGACAGGAAATAGGAGATTTTCCAATCCTTCCAACTCTATCCAAAATGAATTAAATTTTTTGTCTTAGGCGGGTCACATCTCATCATGATGGGTTGTTTAAGCCGAAAAGCCATCCAATGCATGCTAAGTGGGCAATGTAATGTATTATGCAATCTTTGATTAAATATATGGAATACTTACTTAATTTCTGGCTTTTAAATCAAACTGTCCTATAATTTTGTTTTGTAGGCTCACCCCAGGAGAGGGCCATATTTGAAAAGGCTGTATCTAAAATCAAGTTTAAAAAGCCGTTCAGGGAGAGAGATCCTATTGTAGCATTAGACTTTGACGCATCCCTGAAGCTAGTTGAGTCTCCCCTGATCGGACAGACGGTCTTACTTATCTACCGCATTCATAACAGAAGCTATGAGGCCAAGACATTCTTGATAAGCGTCAGCGCACAAGAGATGATGTACAATGGAAAGCCCCTGGATCAGTTCTGGGATGAAAAATTTGAACTGAAAGTCAATGCTAACAGAGGTAAGATGATTTATTCATATCTGGGTGGCAAATACAATCTGTATATTTGTTGTTCTATTGACATTCATTATCAATATGAAATATTGTATTAAGTTTGGTTTCATGTGTTTATCAGGCTAATTTTAACTGATTACCTTAAACAAATTAGCTTGTTTACAGAGATCAATAGGTGTGAAGCACAGATTATACCCACGCACATACAACAGCTTGAATGAGTTTTAGGAATAAACTTGGATCTGTAGAGAGCTTCAGTCTTTCTGCAAGGAAAGAGCTTCTCTTGTGCTCTCTCACTATGAAACTAGTGTCCTTACCCCATCCTGCATTAAGATCTCATTCACGTGGCTATACATGGCCTATCTTTGAAAATGCTAGTTGTTTGGCTACATCTGGTTTAAGTATTTCTAACTTGCTGGGATACTATTGAAAAAAAGGAAAGGCTGGAGAAAGCTCAGAATTCCTTCCTGTTCCAGATCAGAAAGTATTGAAGGCAAAGTATAAGCATAGCAGCAAATTAGCTTTATTAGAAGGGGGGGTCAACAATAGAAACCTACAGCCCTGGCCAAAAGTTTTGAGCATGACACAAATATTAATTTTCACATCGTCTGCTGCTTCGGTGTTTTTAGATCTTTTTGTCAGATGTTTCTATGGTAAACTGAAGTATAATTACAAGCATTTCATAAGTGTCAAAGGCTTTTATTGACAATTACATTAAGTTTATGCAAAGAGTCAATATTTGCAGCGTTGACCCTTCTTTTTCAAGACCTCTGCAATTTACCCTGGCATGCTGTCAATCAAGTTGTGGACCACATCCTGACTGATGGCAGCCCATTCTTGCATAATCAATGCTTGGAGTTTAACAGAATTTGTGAGGTTTTTTTTTTGTTCACCCGCCTTTTGAGGATTAACTACAAGTTCTCAATGGAATTAAGGTCTGGGGAGTTTCCTGGCCATGGAGCCAAAATTTTGATGTTTTGTTCTCCAAGCCAATTAGTTATCACTTTTGCCTTATGGCAAGGTGCTCCATCATGCTGTAAAAGGCATTGTTCATCACTAAACTGTTCTTGGATGATTGGGAGAAGTTGCTCTCGGAAGATGTTTTTGTACCATTCTTTATTCATGGCTGTGTTCTTAGGCAAAATTGTGAGTGAGCCCACTCTCTTGGCTGAGAAGCACTCAGCAGTCCAATTCCTGTACCTTTTGCAGAATATCAGTCTGTCCCTGATGTTTTTCCTGGAGATAAGTGGCTTCTTTGTTGCCCTTCTTGACACCAGATCATCCTCCAAAAGTCTTCGCCTCACTGTATGAGCAAATGTGCTCCTGTGTGCTGCCAGCTGAACAAGCTGTGCACTGTTGGTGCCCCGATCCCATAGCTGAATCAACTATAGGAGACGGACCTGGCACTTCCTGGACTTTCTTGGATACCCTGAAGCCTTCTTCACAACAACTGAACCTCTCTCCTTGAAGTTCTTGATGATCAGATGAATGGTTGATTTAGGTGCAATCTTATTAGCAGCGATATCTTTGCCTGTGAATCCCTTTTTGCGCAAAGCAATGATGACTGCACGTGTTTCCTTGCAGGTAACCATGGTTAACAGAGGAAAAAATAGGATTTTTTGTACTCACCATAAAATCCTTTTCTTTGTCGTCCATGATCGGACACAGCTCCTTAAATCTTGACAAAGTGGGTTATGTTCCTGTTCATAGGAGAGAACTAGGCAGAACATGTTCGTTATCTTAAAACATGTAACGTTAACAGAGTTGAACAGCCCTACCCAGGGGGCGGTCCCTCCGTACATAACCCTCCTACCTACAGTCAGCAGCCTCAGTTCGTAGAAAAGCAGTACAAACTAAAAAAGGAGGAGTGGCTGCTGTGTCCGTCCATGGACGACAGAGAAAAGGATTTTACGGTGAGTGCAAAAAAATCCTATTTTCTCTTTTCGTCCATGGACGGACACAGCTCCTTAAATCTTGACAAAGTGGGATGTCCCCAAGCAGTGTCAAAAAAAACGAGGGGTGGGAACAGCAATCAAAAGAAGACTTAACCTCAAACAGCCGCCTGCAAAACCTTGCGGCCAAGGAAGCATCCGAAGATGCACTCACATCAACCTTGTAAAACGTTGAGAAAGTTTGAACAAACGACCAGGTCGCCATCTTACACACCTTGAAGACAGATGCTAGATGTCGTAAAGCCCAGGAAGCACCAATTGCCCTGGTTGAATGCGCCGTGACAGTAAAAGGAGGCGCCCGCCCCTTAAGGGCATAGGCCTGGATGACGATCTGCCTGATCCACCTACAAAGGTGGCAGATGAGACCGCCAGGCCCTTCTGTGGACCAGATACAGACACAAACAGTGAGTCAGAACTCCGGAACGGAGCAGTAGCAGACAGGTACACCCGTAGGGCACGTACTACGTCCAAGGTATGTAGCACAGCCTCCTGGGATGCGACGGCTGAGGACACAAGGATGGAAGCACAATGTCCTCGTTTAGGTGAAAAGCCGAAACTACCTTAGGAAGGAATGAAGGTTGTGGGCGTAGCACCACTTTATCCTTATAGAGGACCAAGTAAGGTGACTTGCAAGACAAGGCCGCCAATTCAGAAACCCTTCTGACCAATGTAATGGCAACTAGAAAGACAACTTTCTGAGAGAGTGGAATCTCCCTGATGTTCTCAAAGGGAGGTTCCTGAAGTACCGAGAGCACGAGAGTCAAGTCCACGGAGGAAGCGGTGGTCCAATCGGGGGAACCATGTTTCGGACCCCCTGCACACACATACTTACCAGTGAGTGAGCCACCAGGGGCTTTTGGAAGAAGACAGCCAAGGCTGGAATTTGCCCCTTAACAGTGCTCAAGGCAAGGTTCAGATCCACTCTGCACTGTAAGAACAGCAGGATCCGAGAGACCGACTATGTCCGTGGGCGCCAGGGCATCTCATCACACATAGAGATGTAGGCCTTCCAAATGCAATGGTAGATCGCCCGGAAAGAAGATTTCCGGGCCCTCAACATGAAGGAGATCACTGAATCTGCCAGACCACAGTCTCTTATTACCTGGCTTTCAATAGTCAAGCCGTTAAAACCAGCGACTGTAAAACAGGATGAAGTATGGGACCTTGAGGCAGAAGGTCCTCTCGCATTGGCAGCCGCCAGGGAGCGTCAGCTACCAGTCTCACGAGGTCGGCGTACCAGGAACGCCGGGACCATTCTGGGGCGATTAGAATCACCAGAATCCCCTCGGCCTCCACTCTGCGGAGCAGACGAGGAAGCAATTTCATTAGGGGAAAGACATAAAGCCTCCAACGAGACATGAAGCCTCCAACGCGGCTGACGCGGCTGCCCAGGGATTCCTGGACCTGGCCACAAACCTTGACACCTGCGATTGAGTTGAGAGGCCAGGAGATCCACAACTGGTGTGCCCCAATTCTGACAAAGTAATTGAAAACACCTCCGGGTGTAATGACCAGTCCCCTTGGTCCAGCATCTGGCGACTCAGATTGTCCGCCTGCCAGGTTTCTACGCCCGGATGTAAACAGCCAATACAGCCAGCACGCTCCTTTCAGCCGAACTTAGGATGTGAGCGACTTCCGAAGCTGCGTCCGAGGTTCCCTGATGGTTGACAGAAGCCACCGCCGTGGCGTTATCCAACTGGAACCTGATCAGACGCCCCTGAAGTCTCTGCGACCACTTGGAGAGGCACCGTCTGATCGCTCGAAGTTCGAGGACATTGATCGGCAGGCGAGATTCTTCGGGAGTCCAGCAACCCTGGGCCGACTGGACCCCCCAGACTCCCCTCCAAACCGTGAGGCTGGTGTCTGCCGTGGTCACAGTCCCATGGAAAGGAAGGAACGACCTCCCGGACTGAAGGACTGAAGAGTCGGGAATTCCAGCCATCTTCTCAGGGAAGCCTTGACCAGGTGACTACCTGAATCTAGAGACCATGGAGATCTGTTCCAAGTGGACAGGATCTCCTCCTGCAATACTCGAGTGTGGAATAGGCCATACGGAACTGCCTTGAAGGACGCCACCACGAGGCCCAGAACTCGTGCAAAAAAATGGAGAGACGACCATTTGCGGGATGCTAACAATTTCACCGCCGACTGGAGCGTCTGCAACTGCTCCAAAGGAAGGAAGACCTTTGCCTCCGAAGAGTCCAGGATTAAGCCTAGGTACTCCAGACACTGAGTCGGTACCAACACGACTTCTGTATGTTCAGTACCCAACCAAAGTCCCGGAGGGTCTGACTGGCTATAGACATGTCCTCCTCTAATTCTGAGCCAGAAGCAGCTCTCAGAAGAAGAACGTCCAAGTAGCCTACGATAACAATGCCTTGCTGTCTCAGCAAAGCCAGATTGGGACGAGCACCTTGTTAAAAACTCTTGGTGCCGACGCTATGCCAAATCGCAAAGCGCAGAAACCTCTGATGGCTGTTGCAGATGGGGACATGCAAGTATGAGTCCTTGGTGTCCAGGGACGCCAGAATTCACCAATAATAATACATACACACACTGTGTATGTATTTACTGTGGCGCCGAAGGCACGCATGTCTTTTGAGTGTGGAAGGAAACCAGAGTACCCGAAGGAAACCCACACAGACACAGGGAGAACATGCAAACTCCAGGCAGACGGTGTCGGGGTCCGGGTTCGAACCAGTCTACCCTCTTGCTGCCAGGTGAGGGAGTTAACCACTACACCACTGTGCTGCCCTACAAGGTATTGAGGGCCCTGAGGTCCAAGATTGGACGGACACCGTCCTTCCTTGGGACTACCAACAGATTCGAATAGAATCCCTGAAACCCTTTCACCAGGGGCACAGGTAAAATTATTCTGCACAAGAGCAAGTCTTGTACTGCTCCCATCAAAGCAGGCCAACGAGCCGGAAGGAGAGGAAGATTCGAGGGAAAGATCTGTTTGGTGGACAAGAAGAAACTCTATCTTGTATCCATAAGTGACCACCTCGCAGACCCACTGGTCAGAGAGCAGAGAGGTCCACCAAGCTGCAAACTCGCTAAACCATCCCCCCACCCTTGAGTTGCGCGGGGACAAAATATCATGCGTAGCATGGTATGTTAGCCGGCTTATTCGCGTACGCACCCAGGGACGCTTCTGTCCCCCAGCTAAAGCCTTGTCAGTCTGGGAGGATCTGCCGGCTGACCCTGACTGAGGAAAATACCGCTTCTGCGCGGAATAGGAGGGCCCCGGCCAACGGCGCGTCTCCTCCCCTCAGAGGACTGTGAGAGAAGTGTGCTCTTACCTCCAGTGACATCTTAATAATCGTCCAGCGAGGTACCAAAAAAACCTCAGAAAGGCAATCTGCCATAGCTCACTTGGATGCTTGGTCAGCGGACCAGCATTCCAGCCAATCAGGCGGCGCAGTACCACCGCAGAAATAGAGGTTCTGGAAATCACTTACATACACACACACACTGAGTATGTATTAGTGTATATGTCTTTACTGTGGTGCCGAAGGCGCGCATGTCTTTGGAGTGTGGAAGGAAACCGGAGTACCCGGAGGAAACACATGTAGATACAGGGAAAACAGGTGAGGGAGATAACCACTGCACCACTGTGCTGCCCTCCATTCAGTGAATGTCGCAGCCAATATAGGTTGCAACCCTGCCCCCAGCATGGTGAACCTGGAGCCGGACACCGCCTCGGACCTCCTATCAGAAGGGTCCTGGAGGATAACGGACAGCAATGTGCTGGGAGACCACAAGGGACCTCTGCGGCCGTTCTCATTCCTTATTTACGAACTTATCAAAGAAAGTAACATAAGGAAAATCGTCACAAAGCGGTCAGATTTGTGTGACCTAAAGGAGACAGACTCCTCTGTGGAAGTCCCAGCTGCATCTACCAGCTGGAGAGTGTCCCGCACAGCATCAGAAGTGCACTCATAAGTGAACTGACTAACATTCCCCAGAAGATGGCAGGGGGAGGGGCGCTTCTTTACCACCCTTACTCCCGCATGCCGTTTCTACACTGGCAACAAAAGATTCCAGGACTGTCTACAATGTATCCATGGAAACCGCAGGTGCAGGGGCACCATTAGCTGCCTCTGGCAATGTATGGGGAAGAAAGGTCACATACTGACTCCATAAACACCCACTGACCGCCCTCAGGAACCAAGTGAAAAACACATAAGAGTCCACCCTCCATACTGCACTGACCGGGGGGGTAACCCAGGGGACTCACCACCCAGAAGGAGACCGCTCAGCACCGCTGCCCGCCTTGTAAACACAGCGCGTGTGTGATGAAAAAACTGTGAGGAGAATGAACTGCGCCGTTCAGAAAGCCAGTGCTAGAGGCAAAACCCACCCCAAAATGGCCGCCAGATGCCTCAGATAACAAGGGCGCGGACCACAAGAAAATTGCCGCCCGCAATACCGACCTGCGCCACAGCGCGGCCACGACAAAATGGCCGCCAATGGAAATAGTAATATAGAAAAAAACACACTATAAATGGCGACAGCGCCGCAAAAAATGGCGTTCGAGCCCCGGGATGTGGACGAGAAAGCCTGCAGAGACTTCCCAGGAGACAAACCCCCCCTCACAGAAAGTGGACCCCGGCGCCCCACGGTCCCCCACAGGGACTCGGAGCCCCCCCAAAGGTACACCCCAAATGCAGCAGGCCCTAGGGCAGGAGGGGAAAGGCTGACAGAGAGCAGGGAAAGGGAGGACAGGAGATTCCGGGAATGCCCAGCTGTTCCATCCTGTCGAGGCAGGAAGAACCGTACTTACCCGTCCTTGCAAGGACATGCTGTCGCGTCCCTGACAGACCCACAACCGATGGTACGGAGTAGCTGTCGGCCCGGTCCACTGTGAGTGAGACAACAATCAGCCCAGTCATACGTGGACCCCGGAGCATGTTCTCACCGGCCACCCCTGGAGCCATGGGGTACGTCGTGGCAGAACCAGCGCGAAGCTAAGGACTGGCACGCTCGATGGCCGGAACTGGGAAGACTGCAAGGATCTACAATATCCAGCCTGTCGCCCAGCCGGCAGTTGATAGAAGATATCACAAAAAAATAAGAATAAAATAAAAAAAAATCTTCAGGACTCTGGGCCCAAAGGGAGCCACGTCCTTCTCCTCTGCTAGGCAGAAAAAAACTGAGGCTGCTGACTGCAGGTAGGAGGGTTATGTACAGAGGGACCGCGCCCTGGGCGGGGCTGTTCAAATCTGTTAAAGTTACATGTTTTAAGATAACTAACATGTTCTGCCTAGTCCTCTCCTATGAACAGGAACATAACCCACTTTGTCAAGATTTAAGGAGCTGTGTCCGTCCATGGACGAAAAGAGATACAATGATTTCAAGCACCATCCTCCTTTCAAAGCTTCCAGTCTGCTATTCTAACTTAAAGTGGAGTTCCACCCTAAAAAAAAAAAAAAATACAGAAAAATACTGCAAAAAAATAGAAAAAAAAAATAGAAAAAAAAAAAAATTTTACTTACCAGAACAGGCGGTTGCTATGCGGAAGTTACTAATCTGCCTCTTCCTAGTCCTCGGCAGGACTTCTTCCTCTGCCGACTCGCGGTGTCTTCTGGTGAATGGGGCGAGCTGCCTTCTGGGAACTGTGTGTATCCCAGAGAGCAGCCGCCCATTCACAAAGCGCCGCGCGACTCGCGCATGCGCAGTAGGAAACGGGCAGTCAAGCCGCAAGGCTTCACTGCCTGTTTCCCTTAGTAAGGATGGCGGCTCCGGGACCTGCCAGGATCTAGGGGTCGGCCTCGGGGGACCGACATCGCGGGCAAGTAGGACAGGTAAGTGTCCTTATTAAAGTCAGCAGCTACAGTGTTTGTAGCTGCTGACTTAAAAAAAAATGCGGGTGGAATCCCCCTTTAATCAGCATTACAGAGTGATTTCCAGCCTTGTCTTTGTCATCACTGACACCTGTGTTAACGAGAGAATCACTGGCATGATGTCAGCTGGTGCTTTTGTGGCACGGCTGAAATGCAGTGGAATTGTTTTTTTGGGGGATTAAGTTAATTTTCATGGCAAAGAGGGACTTTGCAATTCATCTGACCACTAAATGTTCATGTCTTAAAAAGAATTATAGTCCAGATTGAACTGCATAACACAATGTCCCTCAACACATAAAATCCAAACTGAACACTGCTGGTCTAAAGTATAATATTAAAAGATGGATTATATACCAATGTTAAGAATAATGTGCATGATTAGGATCACACATTCTCCTTCCCCTGTTGTTAGCTAGGTATGGGTTTTGAACTTGCCGCGGCTATGAAAATAAAAGAACTGAAACTGTTTTAATGAACAGCAGGGGGAGCACTTGAATCAAATACAGAATCTTCATACAGTATAATACAACATAGTACACTGTGACACCAGATGACAAATACAATAAAATCAAAACATATCTGACCTTATTAGGTCTCATGCACACTGGATGTTATATTAACGCTATAAAAATGCCAGTAGCTTTGCAGTGAGTTTTTCCAACGTTTTTCAATGGTTTTGCAATAGCGGTTTTTAGTGTTTTTTAGCGTTTTCCAGCATTAGCGTTTTTTTTTTAATGGATCAAAAATGTTAAACGCTGGTGAGCCGCGTTTTTGAGCATTTTGTCCCTTATTTTGATCTGATCTATATAGCTGTATATAAAATGCACTTTTTATCTTTCAAAAGTTGTGTCCCAGTGCTAAATCTTTCATCCAATTTCTAAATGGCTGAATTTATAAATTTTAATAACCAATATAAAGGAATAGTCATGGTGAAAAAAAGCACTTGTGGGTTTAACTTATATTTTTTTTATAATTCTTCTTAAAGGGGGCGTGCCAGGGGGGGTGTACTTTGATTACATATTTTGCTAAAAGGTGTCCCTGGTTCCCATCTCAGAAAGTTGGGAGGTATGCTTGGGTATGACCTGTGATTGACAGCCTGGCTTGAATTTTTCTACTGAGAACGAGGCAAGATGACAGTGCCCAGGAGGGCAATGATTACATCCCAGAAAACAGACCGGAACATAATTTTTGTCAACCAATTACACACCAATGAGTTGTCTATTAACTTAATGATTCCCAGATTGTTGTGTTTTTTTGGAACGTTATATTAAATAGGTCATGTAGCATTACAAACCCTTTCAGGCTACAGAATTGCATAAACAATTGATAAGATTTAATTTCCTTTTTCTTTTAGACACAGAAACAAGTTTCCAGCTTCATCCTTTTCATTATGAAAGATATATAAGGTCTGGAAATAACATCAGGGTCACCGTTCTAGCTACAGATCTGGAGAGCAAAAAACTCAAATTGGCCTCAAAGAACATAATATTTGAAGTTCCTAGTATCGATATCAAGGTATGTTTGTTCATTAAATTAATTTATCATGGATTTTTTTTACTGAAATTATATAATTTAAAAACTAGTGCGCAAATATGAAACATAAACATTTCCAACTACAGTACTATCTTTCCTTTCTACAGGTCATATACATTCAAAAAATATGTGTAAGGTTTTGGGGTGCAACAGGGCCGCCACTCAGCATGGGACCCAGAAGCTAGTGGAGATCAATGGAATAGCAATGCCTACTACCTTGATTTCCAGCTTCCACAGGGATCTAGCTTCTAGTTTTCCCTGGACCGAGAAAGGATATTGGGCTCCAGGTACTTTTGTCTTTTAAGCCCTCGTTCACAAATTGTCATGCGATTTGACAGTTCAAAATCGCATGGCAAGTCGCAGCCTATTTTCGGCAATGGAACCGTTCAAATTGTTGCGACTTAAGTCACAGTGACTTGGAAAAATAGTCCTGCGCTACTTTTTTGTGATTCCATTGCGACTTGCATTGACTTCTGTTAAATGAAGTTGCAAGCCGCAATGAAAACGCCAATGCAAATCGCACCGATCTGTGGCTTTGAAATCACGTTGATTACAAACGCACTGGTGTGAACCAGAGCTTAAAGTTTTATTGCAGAACGGTTAAGGAGGTGAGGGTTAGGGGTCCCAGATACTGTAGAAGATCACTTACAGACTTTCCAGATCAATATTCAGCTTCACAGTGTCAGAACCTTAAAGCTAACCCGGCAACACTGTTAGCATGTTCCCAAATTTCAGTGTGTCCTCCAAGTGAGTCACCAGGCCCTTCTGAGAGACCAGCCTTCTTCCTGGCTCTCTCCAGCAAGGGGCCTCCTCTGGGTCTTTTCTTTGGCACAGCTTCCTCCAGACCAGGCTTCAGGACCACTTCAGCACACGTTAGGCCCCAAAACAGGATAGAAAAAAGAAAGAGAGCACATGGTCTGTCCCAAATATTTACATTCTCCCCCAGCATGCACCAGTGGCATAAACCTCCTACTGGATTGGCTAAAGAAAATATAAATATTCAAAACCTAGTTTTGTTTGTTATATATCATACTATGACAAGCAATACCAGTGACATCTACTGGCGACAGTGAGAAATCACAAACCAACTTCAGCTTAGCGAAAAAAATAGTGAAAAACTATACAATCAGCCTGAGCTAACTAAAGCCCAGCCAAAAACTGAATTGACATAGTAGCCCCTGTTTAGGACAAGGGTGCTATAGTTATTTTATTTAAAAAAATAAACTTTTACAGTCACTTTAAAGATAACACATGCAATAAATGTATATTATGAGACACTCGCGCCTTAGTGGTATATGGCAATATGAGCCGCTGCTGTCCAGTATTGTCCTTACTTTGGAGCAACAAAATAGACAGTGCCTGCTTCACCTTATTACTACTTATCAATGTGACTATGCCTGTATATAGATCCTATGTATATCTTAGGATGTTTACTCGTGGGTAAATATATATGACCGTTGAAACAGTATGATATTAAAGTGCATACATATATCTATGTGAACTAAATACAGAAATTATTTAATAATATCAAATCAAATAAAGTGACAATATTTGTAAAGTGATTTTTTTTTCAAGTGCATATACTGTAGTGATATAGTGCAAAACAGAGTCTTTTCTTAGTGAAAAAAGTGCTGTTGTGCTCCGTGTCCCATCTGTGTTAGTACATCCATCTCCTGGTAGTAGTTTAATGATCCACACTCACCAAATGTGATGGACACCTTTGCCTTATAGCAAAAGCAGTCTGCCGTGCTTGTAGGTCATTAATGGGGACCAATCGAAATGCGATATCCTCTAATGTATGCTGTGTTGAAATTGACTCCATTGTTGGCTCCAGAGCTCCAGGGATAAGTGATGTGCAGCAAGTGGTATGTGGAAAGAAAAACTCCTCATAGAGTAGTATCCTCAGGTTTATTTAAAAATTTCAGCTTACAAATTTAATCTCATAAATGATTAAAACTGTCAGTATGACAGCACTTGCGTCACCATAAGAAAAATCGGCCCTGCTTGTGTAGGAGATAGCTGTTCAGCACATAGCACGCGTTCCACTCTCCGGGCAGATAGTGACATAAGCTTTAGAGCTGACTCTCATATGTCACTACTGGCCCAGAGAGGCTCAGAGAGTGGAACGCATGCTATGTGCTAAACAGTGACCAAGTCTCCTACACAGTGAAAACAGGAAATGCCGGTTATCGGCATTCCTCTCCTCATGCTGGTAAGGAAAGTAGAGCTGGTAAGTGGCATTTCTTAGCGGAGACATCTGCACTGATCAGGGTTCTGATGATCAGTGCAGCCCCAACAGTGCCCTCCAGTGCTGTCATTCAGTGCCCATCAGTGATGCCTGTCAATTCCCATCAGTGCCATTTATCAGTGCCGCCTATCAGTGCTGCATATCAGTGCCTCCTCATCAGTGCCTATCAGTGCAGCCTATTGGTGCCCGTCAGTGCAGTCTCATCAGCGCACATCAGTGAAGGAGAAAAATTACTTATTTACAAAATTGTATAACAGAAACCGGAGGAGCACACAGAGGGGGAACCGAGGAGGACGTGGGGGGGGGGGGGGGACCGGAGAAGCACACAGAGGGGGAACCGAGGAGGACGTGGGGGGGAACCGGAGAAGCACACAGAGGGGGAACCGAGGAGGACGTGGGGGGGGCAGAGGACGACGGAGGGAACCGGAGGAGCACATGGAGGGGGAATGGAGGAGGACAGAGGAGGGAACTGGAAGAGCACACAGAGGGGGAATCGAGGAGGACGAGGGGGGGGGAACCGGAGGAGCACACGGAGGGGGAACGGAGGAGGATGGGGGGGGAGCGGAGAAGCACACAGAGGGGGAATGGAGAAGGATAGGGGGACCGGAGGAGGACGGAGGGGGACCAGAGGAGCACACAGAGGGGGACCGGAGGAGGACAGGGGGGACTGGAGGAGCCCACAGAGAAGGACACAGAGCGGAGCCGGAGGAGGATACAGGGGACACTCAGGGATGATCGGTGTGGCAGTGGGGGAAGTTATAATCACCGATCTCCCTGTGTGGCTTTCAATAAAGCAGCTGAAAGCTGCGGAGGGGAGAGGAGAGGAGGAGAAGCGGCTGTCAGCTGCTTTATTGAAAGCCACACAGGGAGATCGGTAATTATAACTTCCCCTGCCGCCGTACCGATCGATCATCCCTGAGTGTCCAGGTATCCGACTAGGCATCAGGAGCATTTGCACAAGTATAAGCATAGCTCCCAACTGTCCCTGATTTCGAGGGACTGTCCTTGATTTGTAGCAATGTCCCTCTTTCCTCCTCATCTGTCCCTCATTTTGGTCCAATCTCTATAGTTGTATATAAAAAGCACTTTTTCTCTTTCAAAAAGTGTTTCCCAGAGCTAAACCTTTTTTAATTTCTAAATTGATGCATTTGTAAATTTTAAAAGACAATATAAAGGAATAGTAGTGGTAAAAAAAAACACTTGTGGATTTAATTAACCTTTTTTTGGTTAATTCTCCTTTAAGGGGGCGTGGCAGGGGGCGTGTTCTATGCCTACATAGGTTTGCTAGTAGATGTCCCTCATTCCCATCTCAAAATGTTGGGAGGTGTGTATAAGTACTCCTGCAAATACTCGGTATCGGCACTGATACCGATACTAGTATCAGTATCGGTGCAACCCTACTTTTAATAGTATATTTAAAAGACCAAAAGGAAACACATTAAAGAAGTTACTTGTTAGGGTTTACATACATTCTAAGAGGCATTGCTTAACTGAATTTGCAAAAGATTACATAACTATACAATAAGTCTAGATTAAAGCTGTTGGAACGCACAGACCAGTAGTATGTCAGAAAAATATTATTTACCTGGCAGAAGAAGCCTCATTAGATATTATCTTGCTCATAAAAGAAGTAATTATATCATGCCACTCCTTTTTGTCTTTATGTGTCTGATACAATTACACAAACACTTATATAAGCGATTAGGTAAATTGTGATTCCTTCTAAAATATCATTACATTGTATGTAAACCCTGAAAATGAACTTTGCTTATTTTGTTATATCGCAGTGTTTCTCAAACTTTTTTGTCTTGCGGCGCACCAAAAAAGTTCTAATTTTTTTTACGGCACACCTGAAAAGATTTAACAATTTTTGTGGTCAGCAGTTAATATAATATATACAAAAGCAACAGTCTTGTGTAATCCCTAATATTATATGTCACTGATGTATAATATTGGGACTCACACAAGACTGCTGCTTTTGTATATATTATATTTTCCTGCTGATATAATATTGAGAAATGGGGATCACACAAGACTGCTGCTTATATTTACTGCTGATATAATCACACACTAGTCCTTCGGTTCCCATCTCTTCTCTCGTCTTACCTTCTCAGCTCCACACCTTGTGGGACAGCCAGGGACTGCTGGCTCCTCTGCTCTGTTGTGGGTGGGACTGGAGGAGAGAATGACATCACGTTGAGGTGCGCCGTGCTCAGCACCTTATTGGCTGGAAGCGTCTGGCACGGCGCCTGTCCTGGCACACTGCTGGCAGCCAGGCCACAGCCTAATCATGTTTGCGATCCGGATTGGTGGGGTCTGGTGGCGGCGAACATCAACCAATCCAATTCGCGCACAGGCCAGGGCAGCAGAGAGGACCGCGTGAGGCCTGCACACTTGCTCAGTGAGTGACAGACAGTCAACACTATGCTGACGAAGCCTTGCGGTGTGGCGCCGGCGCACAACATGAAAGATCCCATTGCACACCTGCAATTCTCCCGCAGCACACAGTTTGAGAAACTTGCTGATTTCACCAGACAGCTAGTGCTCTAACTTCTTATGATTTCCCCCCTCCCCGATGTTACAAAGATGAGAAGAGGGGAGGATTTCTGCAGTCCTAACACACTTTCTGTCCTATGGTGACATGCTGCTCCTTCATAGATACAATACATGGAGTGTTGTTACCTTTAGGACAGGAAATGTGTTACTGGTAGGATCTCCAGGTGAAAATAAAGTAAACCTCTGCCAGCATTCGATTGTTTTCTGTGTCCCGAGTAGGCAGTTTTCCTTTCACTGGAGCTGCAACCAGCATTTAAAATAAAAAAGAAGCTCTGACTGTAGAACTCACCTCTTCTATGGTGCCATGCCCCACAGTAATCTTGTTCCATCACAAGATGTCCTCCGTCATCCAGCGTCATTCAACCCAAAAGGCTGAGGACCTACCATGAGTGAAGGGTGTCATGCACTAGCAACCTCGGAGGGTGGCACTATGCCCTGCACTAACAGTGTAATGATCCAGAGAAAGGAACTGACGTCATCACATTAACACTTTCTTTATCTTACATCACGGGACACAGAGCAGCCATAGTAATAGTAATACCTATGTGGGTTTTACGCCACCTTCAGGTGAATGGACACTGGTACACTTAAAGACAGGAAATCCCCCTCTATATAACCTCTCCCATACAGAGATTTTTCGCCAGTGTCTAAGGTGTTGGTTACGGTTAATGAAGTGCTAAGAAGAGCTCCGCAGGATCAAGGGGCTATGCAATTGGATCCATTCAAAGAGCCAAAGAGAAAAAAGGCCAAATGGATGGTACTGCTCAGCTCACTGCTCAGCCTGATGCTGAGTAGATGTGCCTTGAGAATGCCTGTATCTAACACCCATACAGCGCTTACGTGCCCAGATATGCTTCTGTGTCCCTTCGTCAACCACCAGACTCATTAGAGTGAGAACTTTAAAAGGCAGCCAGCCTGCGCCTGCGCCGTGTATAACGTGCACGCCGGAATACACGTGCACGCTAGCCGTGCTAAGCCACGCCCCCCCCGTAACGTAGGTAAGCCTCCTCTCTTTTTTTTCTTTCATAATAGCTGTTATAGGTCTCATGTTTTTCCATATTATATGGTTGAGAATGTCTGTCTTTGTAATTTGTCATAAATGTATTCATGAGTATACTGTTTACTCCCTTTTTTCGATCCATAGGTTTGATATTTATTGCTTGGGTTTATATTTACAATAATATTTTAATATGAACCTGCTGTTTTTTTTTTGCTATTTTACCTTTAATTGTTGGTTCTGCTCATTGCACAGACCTTTTTAGGATAGGATTTAAACACATATACTATATATCATTTAACCACTTGCTGCCCACGACTATTCTGACACTTCTCACATAAATGTAAACATTTTATTTTTTTTGCTAGAAAATTACTTAGAGCCCCCAAACATTAGATATATATATATATATAAGCAGAGGCCCTAGAGAATAAAATGTTGGGTGGTGCAATTTTTTATGTCACAAAATATTTGTGCTGCGTTTTTTCAAACACCGTTTTTTGGGAGAAAAAATAAATTTGAATGATTTTAATGCACAAAAACCCAACATAATGCCCAATTTTTCGCTAAAATATAAAAGATGATATTACGCAGAGTAAATACATACCTAGCATATCACGCTTTAAAATTGTGTGTGCTTGTGGAATGGCGACAAACTACGGTACTTGAAAATCTCAATAGACGACCTTTTAAAAGCCTTTACAGGTTGCCAATGTAGGGTTACTTTTGAGGTCTAGTGCTAGAATTATTGCTCTTGCTAGAACGTTTGCGGTGATACTTCACATGTATGGTGCGAACACCGTACATATGCACGTGCGACCTGCGTGTGCGTTCGCCTTTGCACATGAGCATGGGGGACAGAGGCACTTTAAAGAAATATTTTTTTTTTCCCAAATTTTTTACTGTCTCTTTATTTATTTGTATTTATTTTTTTATCACTTTTATTGCTTTTACGAGGGATGAACAATAACATGGACACTGACAGGTACACTTTACTAAGACATCTGGGGTCTATTGGGATTGGAGGGCCCAAGAAGGCAGTAGAAGGGGTATGGTGGGTCCTTTTGCCCAGATAGCAAGCAATTGTGCTGCAAATTTGAAAGTGATTTGCTAACCTATTCATAGACTTGCCAGGCTTCAAAAGTTTATCGCACAATTGCAGCAAGTTAGCATTGCATAATTCCAGATCAACTTTCTTTGCAAACAATCTGCAGGTCTGCTGCAAGTTCTGGGTCATTTATGTTGTACAATAGTCATCCCACAACAGGGGTCACTGTAGTTGAATTTTCATGCTGTAGACTTGCAGAGCTCTTGCTGTAGACTCACCACTGCTACCATGCAAATTTGCTATGAATTGGAAAAGTGTCAACCAGAACTTGTGCTGTAAGTGCTCTGCAAGTTTTCAACTTGCCAGTGAAAATGTGCAGCAAGTTAACAGACTCAGGCCTCGTACACACGACCGAGTTTCTCAGCAAGAACCAGCAAGAAACTTGCTGGCAGAGATGTCTTGCCGAGAAATTTGTTCGTGTGTATGGTTTCTCGTCAAGAAAACCGACAAGTAATCTCAACGAGAAAATAGAGAACCTGCTCTCTATTTTCTCGTCGAGATTCTCGTCAGCTAGTTTCTCTACGAGAAAAGTGAGTGTGTGTACACTTACCTGTCCTCCGGGAAGCCCGCGCATGTTCGAAATGAATTCGACGCATGCGCGGTAGCTTCCTAGGCATAGGTAGGGTATACCAAGATGGCGGCAACGGCATCGAATGTGACGAGCGCATGCTCGTCGTAGTCGATGACGTCACCGCGTACGCTCCATTCAAAGAACCGCGGGTTCTTTGAATCGAGCGTCTGTACACTCAGCCGGGACAAGTTTCTTGTCCAAGGATCTCGTCGAAAAAAAAAACGTGTTTTTTTCGACGAGAAACTCGGCCGTGTGTACGAGGCTTCACAATTCAACACTGCCACAAATTTGTGGCAAGTTATCCTTGCTA
Organism: Rana muscosa; assembly: GCA_029206835.1. Taxonomy (NCBI): domain Eukaryota; kingdom Metazoa; phylum Chordata; class Amphibia; order Anura; family Ranidae; genus Rana; species Rana muscosa. Next base: position 51,004,276 of record CM055128.1, on the reverse strand, counting down.
TATGGGTGGGGGAAGTGGTTAAAGGATATCTAAACTCAAGAACAAACATGTAATAAATTGCCGTTTACTTGTCCTTAGATGTGGTGCCTGCATTAGCTTTTTTGTCAAGACTAAAAACATTTTCAGTACAGACAATACCTGTTAAACTTGCAAAAAGGTCTTGTAACTACCTCAGAGCTGGGCTGAAAGCACAAACATTCTTCCTGAATGACAGCTATGACCTTCATAGATCCATAGGTACAGTGGTGCTTCAAAGCATCTCCAAAGTCTCCATAGAAGTCTATGACAAAGCTCGCTTACAGCATCTGAAACTTTAGAGGGGCTTTTATTCAGCGTTAGCGTTGCTTTGTTTTGTTAGTATTGCAGGTATGAGATATCCCAGTATGCACTGCGAAACCAACAAGCGAACCAGAAAGACATCATCAGCAGTCACTACCGATTCATGCAGGCCCGGACTGGGAAAAAAAATAGGCCCGGGCATTTTGGATTGAGCAGTCCGTGACATGTTAACTGGCCCTTTCCCCACTCTCCACCCTGACGGAACCCAGCAGAGGTGTGTGAGGGGGGGGGAGGCAAGGAGGGACCAGGAAAGAGCATGGGGGTGTGGAGAGCACAGGGGAGAACCTTGAGAACATGAGGTGGGGCGAGAGCACAAGTTAGGCAGAGAACACAGGGAGGAAGAGGAGAGCACATGGGGGGCAGCGGAGAGCATGGGGGAAGGTGGAGTGCACAGGGGGTTGGCAGAGAGCACAGGGAGGGTGTGAAGAGCACAGGGGGTGGCGGAGAGCATGGGGGGATGTGGGGAGCACAGGGGGGGTGGTGGAGAGCATGGGGGATGTGGAGAGCATGGGGGGAGGAGGAGAGCACAGGGGGGATGTGGAGAGCACAGGGGGGATGTGGAGAGCACAGGAGGGATGTGGAGAACACTGGGGGGATGTGGAGAGCACAGGGGGGAAGAGGAGAGCATGGGGGGAGGAGGAGAGCATGGGGGATGTGGATAGCACAGGGGGAGACGTGGAGAGCATGGGGGATGTGGAGAGCACAGGGGGGGACGTCGAGAGCACAGGGGGATGTGGAGAGCAGGGGGGGATGTGGAGAGCAGAGGGGGGTGGTGGAGAGAAGGGGGATGTGGAAAGCACTAGGGGGGATGTGGATAGCACAGGGGGTGGCGGAGAGCAGGGGGGGATGTGGAGAGCACAGGGGGGATGTGGAGAGCACAGGGGGTGGCGGAGAGCAGGGAGGGATGTGGAGAGCACAGGGGGGATGTAGAGAGCATGGGGGATGTGGAGAGCACTGGGGGGCAGCAGAAAGCAGGCTAGGAGGAGCAGTGGGGGCGGCTGCATATAGAACAATCATTCTCTCCATCTTCCTCCTGCAGGTCTCGGAATGCCTGCTTCTCCTCTACCTCCCGCAGGCATTCCAAGACCTGCAGGAAGAAGATGGAGAGAATGATTGTTCTATATGCATTATGACACGGCAGCTCCAAGGTATCTGCTCTCGCTCCTCCCCCTTTCTTAGTCACGCCCCCCGGCACCGACAGATGACCAATACGGGCGGCCGTAGCGTAGGTGTCTCCTCTAGCTCCTCACCCTTCATGGTTCCGTCCTCCCGACGCCGATGGCTGAGCTTAGCTGACGGTTGGGCGGCCGCGGAGAGGCTAGCTGAGCGGCACGGGCTTAAAGAGCAGGCCAGCTGTCTTGGGCCCCGCGAGGACTTGCGGCCTGGCAGCCCTAGCGGCCGCGGCCCACCGGGCAACTGCCCGGGTTTGCCCTATGGCCAATCCGGGCCTGGGTTCATGTGTATATATGAACCGGTGCAGACATCACATCTGCTGTGCAGCATGGAGCAGCAGGAAGGTATGGAGGGTTCTGGATTGGAGGGGAGCAACTAAAAGACATGGTGTGCAATATGAGAACCCTATAGCAGAAGGTGAGCAGGGACCTAAGAAAGAGGACTGAGCGGCAGAGGATCAGCAGAGCTGGGGAACCAGAGTAACTAGCAGATGTCACATGTGGGAGCAATATAGTGGTAGGTGAGCGGGGACTGTAGAGAGAGGAGGATCAGCAAAATAGAGGATAAGCAGAGCTGGATGGAGGTTACTGCTGAATGGGAGATCAATAAGAGCTAGGGATAGTACTGAGCAGGCGATCTTCAGAATGAGGGTACTAATAAGCTGGGGATCTGCTGAACAGTGGTGCTAATGGGCTGGGGATCTGCTGAATGGGGGTACTGCTAAGCCGAGGATCTACTGGGCCCCTTTGAACAAATAGAAAATCAACACACATGTGGCATTTGCCAAGCTCTTTTAAAGCATCAAATACACATCAAAAAAGAATGTAGGTGCGGTGTGTGCTAAAGTCAAAAAAAGTATAAAAGGGCTCTAAGTGTGGTCACTAGGGCCACATTTTTAAACTACCATTCTGGGACACCCCCCCCCTTCCCAAAAATCAGCGTGTGCTGTAACGAATCACAGCACAGTGATTGGACACAAGAGGTGGGATTTATGATTTCTCCAATCACAAGCAGGGGGCGGGGATTGTGCTCCTCCAGGCATTCCTGGCCAGGACAAGTACTGTCAGTGAGTAAAGAGGTGATGTGGCAGCCTTTTTTGGGGGAATCAGATTGGCCTGGGGGGTGGCTGTGTCAGTTTCATTCCGGGACACTGTATTGTCCTGGAATTAAGGTGCCCGGGACAGACCTGCAAAATGCGAGACTGTCCCGGGCAATCCGGGACACGTGGTCACCCTAGTGGTCACCCAGGGACAGGAAGTATGTTAGTCACAGGATCACCAGCTTAAAATAACGAGAGAGAAAAACCTGAGACAAAAATGAATGCAGATACTTAATATATCTGTATACAGTATCTATATAATAATGTACAGGTGAACGGGAGGGATGACATCACTAATGGAGCAAGGGAGGAGGTGAAATCCTTATGGGTAGAGCTACAAAGGGAGGAAACCAAAGAGAAAGTAATACTGGGAGCATGCTATAGGCCCCCTAACCAGAGGGAGGAGGCGGAGGCGGCCCACCTATCATGCCGCGTACACACGGCCGTTTTTAATGTCATTGAAAAAAACAAAGTTTTTCTCGATGTGATTCTTCTCAAGCCTGCCTTGCCTACACACTATCGTGAAACAAAATGCTTGAGCAAAGTGCGGTGACGTACAACACGTTCGACAACACGTACGACGGCACTATAAAGGGGAAGTTCCATTGGAATGGCGCCACCCTCGTGTTAGTAAAGTTTGGTGAGAGACAATTCGCACTTTTCAGCCTCGTGCTCTTCAGTCCGTTACAGCGTGACGAATGTGCCATCTCCATTACAAACGCTAGTTTTACCAGAACGAGCGCTCCCGTCTCATAACTTGCTTCTGAGCATGGGCGTTTTTTTTCCATCATTAAAGCATACACACGGCCGTTTTTCACAATGAGAAAAACGACACCGTGAAAAACGACGAGAAAAAATAGAGCATGTTCTAAATTTTTAATGCCCATTTTTCTCGTCGAGAAAAATGCTCTGGAGCCCACACACGATCGTTTTTAATGACCAAATTTAAAAATGCCATTTTTCTCGTCATGAAAAATGGTCGTGTGTACGCGGCATCACAGTTTGGAATGGCGGCAAGGATGGGAAGTGTCATTATATTGGTGAATTTTAATTATCCAGACATGGGCGGAAGGGCCAAACCAATCTATTCACCTTCTATGAGGTGGTGAGATGCCATCTAGATAAAGGAATGGCAGTAGACGTGGTGAATCTGGATTTTGCAAAGGCATGCGATACATTCTCCCATTAATGTTTACTGTACAAATTAAGGTCTGTCAGCATGGACCATAGGGTGAGTATATGGATTGAACACTGGCTACAGGGGCGAGTTCAGTGATAAATAGGGAGTACTTGGAATGGTCCGGTGTGGAAAGTGGGGTCCCCCAGTGTTCTGTCCTGGGACAAATCCTATTTAATTTATTCATAAACGACCTGGAGGATGGAATAAACAGCTCAATCTCAGTATTTGCGGACGATGCTAAGCTAAGCAGGGCAATAACGTCTCCTCAGGATGTGGAAACCTTGCAAGAAGATCTGAACAAATTAATGGGGTGGGCAACTATATGGCAAATGAGGTTTAATGTAGAGAATTTTAAAATAATGCATTTGGGTAGCAAAAATATGAATGCAACCTATACACTAGGGGGAGAACCTCTGGGGGAATCTAGGATGGAAAAGGACCCTTGGGGTCCTAGTAGATGACAGGCTCAATGGTGGCATGCAATGCCAAGCTGCTGCAAGCAAAGCCAACAGAATATTGGCATGCATTAAATAGGGGATTAAAGAGGAAGTAAACCCTGGAAAACCCTTTTTTTTTTTAAACCTGCAAAAGAAAGCCATAATGAGCTAGTATGCATAGCATACTAGCTCATTATGAATGACTTACCTGAGATCGAAGCCCCCGCTGCCTCGATGTCCCGTCACGGATGTCAATGTATCGCCGCTCCGGCGTTGTGATTGGCCAGAGCGGCGATGACGTCACACGCATGCGCGCTCAGAAAACCGGCAATGAAGCCGGCCCGCTAGTGCGCATGCGCGTGACGTCATTGGCGCATTGCTTTATAGTAAATATCTCTTTAACCATGTAGGTTAAGAAGATATGTCTTGCACCTACAGGTAAGCCTTAATCTAGGCTTACCTGTAGGTGCAAGTTGTCTAAGTGGGTTTACAACCACTTTAACTCCAGAGATAAAACAATAATTCTCCCAATCTACAAGACTCTGGTCCGGCCGCACCTGGAGTATGCCGCCCAGTTCTGGGCACCAGTCCTCAGGAAGGATGTGTTGGAACTGGAGAGAGTCCAGAGAAGGGCAACAAAGCTAATAAAGGGTCTGGAGGATATTAGTTATGAGGAAAGATTACGAGCACTGAACTTGTTCTCTCTGGAGAAGAGACGCTTGAGAGGGGATATGATTTCAATATACAAATACCGTACTGGTGACCCCACAATAGGGATAAAACTTTTCTGCAAAAGGGAATTCAAAAAGACACGTGGCCACTCACTAAAATTAGAAGAAATGGGATTTAACCTTAAACTGCTTAGAGGGTTCTTTACTGTGAGAGCGGTAATGATGTGGAATTCTCTTCCACAGGTGGTGGTTTCAGCAGGGAGCATCGATAATTAAAAAAAACTATTAGATAGGCACCTAAACGACCGCAACATACAGGGATATACAATGTAATATTCACAAAAAAAACGCACACATCAGGACTTGATGGACTTGTGTCTTTTTTCAACCTCACCAACTATGTAATTAAGTAACTATATATATAAGGACTGGTAAGCTGCAATATATTAGATTATTGTTTTTGGGTTACAATTCGTGATGAGCCGAACACCCCCGGGTTCGGTTCGCACCAGAACCCGCGAACGGACCGAAAGTTCGAACGAACATTAGAACCCTATTAAATACAATGGATGCGAACGTTCGAATTCTAAAGTGCTAATTATAACAACTATTATGCATGTTATTGTCCTAAAAAGGGTTTGGGAACCCGGGTTCTGCACCAGGGGACATGTATCAATGCAAAAAGAAGTTTTAAAAACGGTCGTTTTTCGGGAGCAGTCATTTTAATGATGCATAAAGTGAAAAAAAAAAAGTCAAATATTCCTTTAAATATCGTACCTGGGGGGTGTCTAAAGTATGCCTGTGAAGTGCCACGTGTTTCCCGTGTTTAGAACTGTCCCTGCACAAAATGACACTTCTAAAGGAAAAAAAAGCCATTTAAAACTGCTTGCGGCTTTAATGTAATGTCTGGTCCCGGTAATATGGATGAAATTCTTTAAGAAAAATGGCATAGCTACCCCATGACCCCCCCCCTACCCCAGCCCATTACCAGCCCCTTTGGGTCTTGTATGGATATTAAGGGGAACCCCGCACATAAAATAAAAAAGGCCCTATATACTCTGAACAGCCCTATACAGGCGGTGCATACAAGACAGGGACTGTAGGTTTGTTCTTATGTAGAGTCTGTTTGTAATTTTGAACAGGTACATTGTTGAAGTGTAGCTCCAGACCAAAAATCTATTTTTAAACTTTTTGGAAAACATAGGTAAGGGTTATCACCCCTGTAACATTTGTTTTGCTGTCTGTGCCCCTGTTCAGAACATTTCACCTCACTTTCCGTCCCAATGACAACTCTTTTTGAAATGTGGTCTTTTTCTTGAAACAAGGATTGCTGATAAAGCATCAGTACAGAGGAGACACCTTTCTCCCATATTTATTCTTACAGGAGAGAATTTTCCTTCCTAGTGGTAGATTTCCTCTCACTTCCTGTTGTCTTCTTGCGTTTGCAAGTAGGAGTCGTTTGTAAGTTGGATGTTTGAAAGTAGGGACCTGCCGTATATACTCTGCAGAAATAGGCCCCTTAGTTGTTGGTGTTGGCACAACACTGTAAGCACTCACAGTTACTCTTGGTTGGTGCTGGAACGCCCTGCTGTCAACTATTATATCAGGAATTTTAATTACATATAATTGTTGAACAGTGGTAGTAAAAATTGGGCCTTTGATGGTGGTGCTGGTGCCACAACACTGTAAGCCCTGACAGTTACTCTTGGTGGGTGCAGCAATGGGCCCTGCTGTGAATTATTAGATCAAGAATTGTAATTACATGCCCCTGTTGAACAGGGGCTGAAAAATTGGGCCTTAGGCACTGGTGGCACAACACTGCAACCCCTCACAGATACTGTACTTGGAGCACAGCAATGAGCCCTGTTGCAAAGTATTGCTTCAAAAATTGTAATGACACGCCCCTGTTAAACAGGGGCTGAAAAATTGGGCCTTAGGCACTGGTGGCACAACACTGCAACTCCTCACAGATACTGTACTTGGAGCACAGCAATGAGCCCTGTTGCAAAGTATTGCTTCAAAAATTGTAATGACACGCCCCTGTTAAACAGGGGCTGAAAAATTGGGCCTTAGGCACTGGTGGCACAACACTGCAACTCCTCACAGATACTGTACTTGGAGCACAGCAATGAGCCCTGTTGCAAAGTATTGCTTCAAAAATTGTAATTACACGCCCCTGTTAAACAGGGGCTGAAAAATTGGGCGTTAGGCACTGGTGGCGGCACCCATAAACAAAAATGATCTTACAAGCTATCATCATCAATCGTATCATTGAGGACTCGGAGGAGGAGGATAGCCAGTCAACATAACAGCACAGGCACTCAGCATCAGCATCAGTCTTGAAGGGATGTGACATGTTAAAATCAATTAGTCTGTTATATCAGCATCAGGTGTGTGGTAGCTGGTGGTGATCCAAGACTGGTTCATCTTGATGAAAGTCAGTCGATCAACCGAGTCGGTGGACAGGCGCACCCTGTGATCCGTGACAAATCCTCCAGCAGCACTGAATGTGCGTTCCGAAAGAACGCTGGATGCAGGACAGGCCAGTAGCTCAATTGCATACTGTGCAAGCTCTGGCCAGTGATCCATCCTCAAGACCCAGTAAGCCAGAGGATTTTCGGTGGGGAAGGTGTCCAAGTCTGACCTTGCCCCTAGATATTCCTGCACCATGTTTATCAGACGCTGGCGATGGTTGCTGGAACCGATCATACTTTGGGGCTGCGGACTAAAGAATTGTCTGAACGCATCGGTCAGACGGCCACCTTCCCCACCGCTCCTTCTTTGACTGGCCGAAGCCTCAGCAACTCGTTGTCCAGGACCAGGAGTTTGCAACCTCCCAGTCTCTGGGAACGCGTTGCACAGACCTTTCTGCAAGGCCTCCCGGAGTTGTCTCATCCTCTGCTCCCTCTGCGACGGTAACATAAGGTCCGCAACCTTACCCTTGTACCGTGGATCAAGGAGAGTGGCCAGCCAGTAATGGTCCCTCTCCTTGATCCGAAGAATACGAGGATCCTTCCGCAGACTTTGCAGGATCAGGGAGGCCATGCAGCGTAGGTTTGCTGAGGCATTCGCTCCGGAGTCCTCTGGGTCACTAAGGACGACATGATCCGCAGCCACCTCCTCCCAGCCACGTACAAGTCCACTGGTTTCTTGGGACTGTAAATCATCCCTAAAAGACTGCTGCTGATGATGCTGAGTGCCAGCCTCCACCTCCATGCTGACACAATCCTCCTCCTCCTCCTCCTCCTCCTCCTCCTCCTCTTCCTGTGCGATGGGTGGGACAGAAGGAACACTGTCTGGGTAAAGGGGGCCTTGAGAGGCAAGGAAGTCCTCCTCTTCCTGCCTCTGTTCTGCCTCAAGTGCCCTGTCCATTATTCCACGCAGCGTGTGCTCCAACAGGTGGACAAGAGGTACAGTGTCACTGATGCATGCACTGTCACTGCTCACCATCCTCGTGGCCTCCTCAAATGGTGCCAGGACAGTGCATGCATCCCTGATCATGCCCCACTGGCGTGGAGAAAAAAAACCAAGCTCCCCTGACCCTGTCCTGGTGCCGTAGTCGCACAGGTACTCATTGATGGCCCTCTGCTGCGTGTGCAGCCGCTGCAGCATGGCCAACGTTGAGTTCCACCTGGTGGGCATGTCACATATAAGGCGGTTCTTGGGCAGGTTCAACTCCTTTTGCAGCTCAGCCAGGCGAGCACTGGCATTATAAGATCTGCGGAAATGCACACAGACTTTCCTGGCCTGCCTCAGGACATCCTGTAAGCCCGGGTACCTGCCCAAGAAGCGCTGCACCACCAGGTTAAGGACGTGAGCCACACAGGGCACATGGGTCAGTTGTCCCTGTCGGAGGGCGGAGAGGAGGTTGGTGCCATTGTCGCAAACCACCATTCCTGGCTTAAGCTGGCGTGGCGTCAACCACCTCTCGGCCTGGCCCTGCAGAGCAGACAGGACCTCTGCCCCAGTGTGGCTTCTGTCCCCCAAACACACCAGCGCAAGCACGGCATGGCATCTTTTTGCCTGCGTACTTGCGTAGCCCCGTGAACGGCTACGGAGCACCGCTGGTTCATAGGACAAACCACAGGAAGAGGCCATGGAGGAAGAAGAAGAGGAGGGGGTGGAGGAGAGAGGTGTGTCACAACCAGTAGTAGCATTTTGGAGGCGTGGCGGTGGGACAACCTCCAACACTACTGCACCTTGTCCTGAATCCTTCCCAGCTGCCAAAAGAGTGACCCAATGGGCCGTGAAAGAAAGGTAACGTCCCTGTCCATGCCTGCTGGACCATGAGTCAGCGGTAATATGCACCTTACCGCTGACCGCCCTGTCCAGCGAGGCCAAGACATTGCCTTCCACATGCCGGTAGAGAGCCGGAATAGCCTTCCGTGAGAAAAAGTGGCGTTTGGGAACCTGCCACTGAGGAACCGCACATTGCACAAACTCACGGAAGGGGGCCGAGTCTACCAACTGAAAAGGCAGCAGTTGAAGCGCTAGCAATTTAGCCAAGCTAGCATTCAACCGCTGGGCATGTGGATGGCTGGGAGTGAACTTCTTTCGACGGTCCAGCAGCTGGGGCAGGGAAATTTGCCTGCTAGAATCGGACGTCGGTGTACTGCTAGCAGAGTGGCCGCAAGTACTTGGCTGTGACACACCTAATTCTACACCTTCATTCCTCTCAGTGCATGTTTCAGAGAGGACTGAAGTTATAGTGGGGTTGGAGATCCCAGCTGTTGCGGAGCAAGGAGAGGTCCGCTTTGTTCTTTGGTGTGGGTCTTTGAGGTAGGCTTGCCAACGAGCTGCATGGCAGGTCAACATATGTCTGGTCAGGCATGTGGTACCCAAGCGGCTGATGTTTTGGCCACGCGATATACGCTTGAGACATATGTTGCAAACAGCAGCTGTGCGATCTGATGCACTAGCCTCAAAAAAGGCCCACACCAAAGAACTTTTTGAATGACGGGCAGAGGCAGCGCCCTGCACAGGCGGAGCTCTGCGGTGTGATTCCGTCGGTGTACTGCCCTTACGCTGGCCACCAAAGGGCATCCTGCCTCGTTGGAGATGTGCCTCCTCCTCATCCTCCTCCTCCTCCTCTCTCCTATTAGGCACCCACGTGGAGTCAGTGACCTCATCATCCCCTCCCTCCTCATCACTGGAGCCAATCTGGCAGTATGCTGCAGCTGCTGGAACATGACTGCCAGATTGGTGTCCTTCTTGAGCATCCCCTCTGTCTGCTCTCACGCTACTGCCTTCCTCTAGCTGGGTTTCATCATCAGACCCTTCGAAACGCTGGGCATCCTCCTGGAGCATGTACCCAACACTGTGCTGAAACAGTTCGGGGGACTCCTCAGGAGGAGGACATGGTGGGTCTAGGGAAGGAGTGACTGATGATTTGTCTGACATTGATACCAGGGAAGACGACGCTTTGGCAGCTGCTTTTCCAGTACCCTGAGCCTGGGTGAGAGAGGATGAGGAGGAGGAGGAGGGCTTGGTCATCCACTCTACCAAGTCTTCGGCATGATGTGGCTCAACATGTCCAGCTGCCGAAAAGAAGGACAAGCGTGTCCCATGGCCATGTGCTGATGACAATGCACCGCGTCCACGACCAGCACTGTTGCCCCCAGACACAGAGCCTGCTTGCCCTCTTTTATTGCCTCCTGACTGTCTGCCTCTCCTTGTTTGCCTTCCAGACATTCTAATAGATGGCCTGCAGGGAGATGGGAAAAAAGCAATAAGGGCTACCTTCAGGTGTCCTTCTCTGTCCCTTGAAACAAGGACTTTCACAGTGAAAGAAACTGACACTCTCCCTACCTACAGTTTTCTGTCCCTAGAAAAAATATTTTTTTTAAGCACAATATAGCACAAGGACAATTCACTCACTGTCCTTACAGGTCCCTGGAAACAAGGACTTGCAGAGTGAAAGAAAAAAAACACTCTCCCTACCTACAGTTTTCTGTCCCTAGAATAAATGTTTTTTTTAAGCACAATATAGCACAAGGACAATTCACTCACTGTCCTTACAGGTCCCTGGAAACAAGGACTTGCAGAGTGAAAGAAAAAAAAACACTCTCCCTACCTACAGTTTTCTGTCCCTAGAATAAATGTTTTTTTTAAGCACAATATAGCACAAGGACAATTCACTCACTGTCCTTACAGGTCCCTGGAAACAAGGACTTGCAGAGTGAAATAAACTGACACTCTCCCTACCTACAGTTTTCTGTCCCTAGAATAAATGTTTTTTTTAAGCACAATATAGCACAAGGACAATTCACTCACTGTCCTTACAGGTCCCTGGAAACAAGGACTTGCAGAGTGAAAGAAAAAAAACACTATCCCTACCTACAGTTTTCTGTCCCTAGAAAAAATGTTTTTTTTAATCACAATATAGCACAAGAACTATTCACTCACTGTCCTTACAGGTCCCTGGAAACAAGGACTTGCAGAGTGAAAGAAAAAAAACACTCTCCCTACCTACAGTTTTCTGTCCCTAGAAAAAATGTTTTTTTTAATCACAATATAGCACAAGGACAATTCACTCACTGTCCTTACAGGTCCCTGGAAACAAGGACTTGCAGAGTGAAATAAACTGACACTCTCCCTACCTACAGTTTTCTGTCCCTAGAATAAATGTTTTTTTTAAGCACAATATAGCACAAGGACAATTCACTCACTGTCCTTACAGGTCCCTGGAAACAAGGACTTGCAGAGTGAAAGAAAAAAAACACTCTCCCTACCTACAGTTTTCTGTCCCTAGAAAAAATGTTTTTTTTAATCACAATATAGCACAAGGACAATTCACTCACTGTCCTTACAGGTCCCTGGAAACAAGGACTTGCAGAGTGAAATAAACTGACACTCTCCCTACCTACAGTTTTCTGTCCCTAGAATAAATGTTTTTTTTAAGCACAATATAGCACAAGGAGAATTCACTCACTGTCCTTCCAGGTCCCTGGAAACAAGGACTTGCAGAGTGAAAGAAAAAAAACACTCTCCCTACCTACAGTTTTCTGTCCCTAGAAAAAATGTTTTTTTTAATCACAATATAGCACAAGGACAATTCACTCACTGTCCTTACAGGTCCCTGGAAACAAGGACTTGCAGAGTGAAAGAAAAAAAACACTCTCCCTACCTACAGTTTTCTGTCCCTAGAAAAAATGTTTTTTTTAATCACAATATAGCACAAGGACAATTCACTCACTGTCCTTACAGGTCCCTGGAAACAAGGACTTGCAGAGTGAAAGAAAAAAAACACTCTCCCTACCTACAGTTTTCTGTCCCTAGAAAAAATGTTTTTTTTAATCACAATATAGCACAAGGACAATTCACTCACTGTCCTTACAGGTCCCTGGAAACAAGGACTTGCAGAGTGAAATAAACTGACACTCTCCCTACCTACAGTTTTCTGTCCCTAGAATAAATGTTTTTTTTAAGCACAATATAGCACAAGGAGAATTCACTCACTGTCCTTCCAGGTCCCTGGAAACAAGGACTTGCAGAGTGAAAGAAAAAAAACACTCTCCCTACCTACAGTTTTCTGTCCCTAGAAAAAATGTTTTTTTTAATCACAATATAGCACAAGGACAATTCACTCACTGTCCTTACAGGTCCCTGGAAACAAGGACTTGCAGAGTGAAAGAAAAAAAACACTCTCCCTACCTACAGTTTTCTGTCCCTAGAAAAAATGTTTTTTTTAATCACAATATAGCACAAGGACAATTCACTCACTGTCCTTCCAGGTCCCTGGAAACAAGGACTTGCAGAGTGAAATAAACTGACACTCTCCCTACCTACAGTTTTCTGTCCCTAGAATAAATGTTTTTTTTTAAGCACAATATAGCACAAGGACAATTCACTCACTGTCCTTAGAGGTCCCTGGAAACAAGGACTTGCAGAGTGAAAGAAAAAAAACACTCTCCCTACCTACAGTTTTCTGTCCCTAGAAAAAATGTTTTTTTTTAAGCACAATATAGCACAAGGACAATTCACTCACTGTCCTTCCAGGTCCCTGGAAACAAGGACTTGCAGAGTGAAAGAAAAAAAACACTCTCCCTACCTACAGTTTTCTGTCCCTAGAAAAAATGTTTTTTTTAAGCACAATATAGCACAAGGACAATTCACTCACTGTCCTTCCAGGTCCCTGGAAACAAGGACTTGCAGAGTGAAAGAAAAAAAACACTCTCCCTACCTACAGTTTTCTGTCCCTAGAAAAAATGTTTTTTTTAATCACAATATAGCACAAGGACAATTCACTCACTGTCCTTACAGGTCCCTGGAAACAAGGACTTGCAGAGTGAAAGAAACTGACACTCTCCCTACCTACAGTTTTCTGTCCCTAGAATAAATGTTTTTTTAAGCACAATATAGCACAAGGACAATTCACTCACTGTCCTTCCAGGTCCCTGGAAACAAGGACTTGCAGAGTGAAAGAAACTGACACTGTCCCTACCTACAGTTTTCTGTCCCTAGAATAAATGTTTTTTTTAAGCACACTATAGCACAAGCACAAAACACACTGACACTCTCCCTACCTATCCTTCTCTTTCCCTAAACTAAAGGAATCCAGGTTAAGCAAGAAAGAAATAACAGTCACTGTCCCTGCCTATGCTGCTCTATCCCTGCTCCGGAACACACTACACTAGGCCGCCGTGCTGGCGGCCTTTTATAGTGTGGGGCGTGTACTAAACACCCTCAGCAATAATTGGCCACAGGCATCCTGCCTGTGGCCAATCATTGCTCTCCTCGCTGCCGGCGCTGTGATTGGCCAAGCATGCGGGGTCACAGTGCATGCTTGGCCAATCACAGCGCCTGGATGACACTGCGATGGCGTAGTGCATTGTGGGCCGTTCGCGTCACTCGAATTTGGCGCGAACGGCCCAAATCGTTCGATCTTCGTCGAACGATCGAACAGCCGATGTTCGAGTCGAACGTATGTTCGACTCGAACACGAAGCTCATCCCTAGTTACAATGCGCTTTAAATTATTCCTCATTAGAGTAAATTCAGAAAATATATGCCAATTTATCTATTTTTTAGTGGACTTGTGTTGTGCTGTTTTATTTATTTTTTAATAAAATATACTGTGCATAGTTGTACGCATAATTTTCTCTAATTTTGTTTTTTCAAAGGACGTAGGCTTGTAACCTTAGTTTTAAGAGATTTTACTTTATTTTCTTAGAAATCACAAACTGATGCACAATGGTGGATATGCTGCCAAATACAATAAAGCGGATTCTTAATTAATGCAGCACTTACTGTACATCTTATTAAAGAATAATAGTGTGGTAATATTATACCACATTATTTTATTGATAGGCATTTAAATAGTATTCATGCTTAGCGTGTCTCACTGCTGCTTTTATTACTGGAGTGTGGCTCACAAACAGAAAGGTTGCCAATGTCTGATCTACAGTAAATAATGAGAAAGGTTGTTGTTATTATCAGCTAACTTACAACCACTACCTAATATGTACAGACAGCAGAAGGATGCATTCTAATAACAAGTAGACATGTGCAATTCGTTTAGTTACGAATTCGTTATTCGTCAAAATTCGTTATATTCATTAATTTGTAAACATACGAATGAACGAACGGTTTACTAAAATTACCAACGAAAAACGAATTATCGAAAAGAACGAATATGGAAAACAACAAAAATACAAAATTATTAAACTAGAAACAGCGAAAATACGAAAGAGTGAAAAAACGAAAACATAGAAACAAAGAAAATACCGAACAAAGATTCAAAATAACGAAAATCAAAATGAACGAAAACTGGAAATTACGAATATTCGGAAAACAGAAATCAAAACAACGAAAATACCGAACAAAGATTCAAAATAACGAAAATCAAAATGAACGAAAAAAAAAACTAAATTGCGAATATTCGGAAAACAGAAATCAAAACAACGAATTCGTTGGACGTTGGCCAATAAGCTTGTCCCTTCCCCTGAAGAGGTTGTCTCTTCCCCCAATGAGCTTGTTTCTTATTCCCTTGTGTGTTTTTCTGTGTTAGACTGCAGTGCATTCCATCCAGAGTCCAGATAGGGTGTGGTTGGGTAGGTGGCACTCTTTTGGTGGATTTGTGAGTTAAGTTGTGACTTGTGAGAGAGAAATTCTTTGTTTCTTAAAGCGGAGGTCCACCCTGATATTTTTTTTTGCCTAAAATTCATTAAAAAAA
Source organism: Rana muscosa (assembly GCA_029206835.1). Taxonomy (NCBI): domain Eukaryota; kingdom Metazoa; phylum Chordata; class Amphibia; order Anura; family Ranidae; genus Rana; species Rana muscosa. Next base: position 50,989,204 of record CM055128.1, on the reverse strand, counting down.
AAAAAAAAATTATAGAAAAAATAAATAAAATTTATACTCACCTGAAATTCCCGTTGCTATGCGGAAGTCCCCTAATCTGCCTCTAATGTGCCTCTTCCTTATCCTCGGATTGAGAACTTCAGTTTCCTCTTCTTGTGAATGGGGCACGCTGCCTTCTGGGAACTGTGTGTATCCCAGGAGGCAAGCCGCCCATTCACAAAGCGCCGTGCGAGTGGTGCATGCGCAGTAGGAAACGGGCAGTCAAGCCGTAAGGCTTCACTGCCTGTTTCCCTTAGTCAGGATGGAGGAGCCGGGACCTGCCAGCAGCGATCGATCGCCGTCGGGGGACCGACATCGCGGGCGAGTAGGACAGGTAAGTGTCCTTATTAAAGGTAAGCAGCTACACTGTTAGTAGCTGCTGACTTTTAAAAAAAAAAAATCTGGGTGGACCTCCGCTTTAAGCATACTCTGTCTAGAATCTAGTTTCTATATTACGAATTATGCCCCGATTACGAATCTACGAAAACAATGATACAAAAGTACGAATAAATGAGCCGGTCAATCTCACGAAAGTACGAATTACAAAATTACACCAAGTAGTGTTTCGAATAAACGGAAAATGTATTCTAACGAAAGTACGAATGTAATTAAATCTACAAAAGTACAATTTTCCAATCAACGGAAATTAGACACGGAAATACGAATCATTGCAAATCAACGAAAATATCGTTCTTACGAAAATACGAACGCGGCCGAATATAAAATATAACGAAAAATACGAATTTCGAATCAATGAAAATTAGACTAAGGGAAAAACGAATCAACGGAAAAATAACCCTTACGGAAATACGAAAGAGTCTGAATACGATAACCCACGTCTTACGAAATTACGAATCGTTACGAATCAACGAAAACTAACAGAAACAAAACCAAACTAAAAATTTTTTTATGTTGTGCACATGTCTAATAACACGTAACAAGTGTAGAAAACCGGCTAGCGGTACTACTGCTGAAGGCTGCAGCTTGTGGATGGATAGTCGGGACCCATCCCCTTAAGGCTGTAGGCTACCTCTCCTTTGATGTGAAGTTCTTTCCTCGTTCTATTGCTGTGACATGTAGTGGAACATCCTACCTTGCCGGCTCTGCCCCCTACGCATTACACCAAGAGCGTGGGTTCTTATGAGGGAAGCCACGCTAGTGGCGTAACACGTAAAGGGCAGAGCCGCCGAGGTAGGATGTTCCACTACATGTCACAGCAATAGAACGAGGAAAGAAATTGACATCATACAGAGAGGTAGACTGCAGCCTTAAGTGGATGGGTCCAGACTATCCATCCACAAGCTGCAGCCTTCAGCATTAGTACCGCTGGGTGGTTTTTCTACACATGTTACTTGTCTATTGTGCACAAGCAACTAGTGCACTCCAAAGTGTGAGTTCATTATCCACTTGCCCACTGGGCACTTTAACCCCCTTCCTGCCCAGGCCAATTTTCAGCTTTCAACGCTGTTGCACTTTAAATAACAATTGCGTGGTCTTGGAATAGTTTACCCAAACAAACTTTTAATCTTTTTTTTTTACACAAATAGAGCTTTCTCCTGGTGCTATTTAATCACCACTGATTTTTTTAATTTTTTGCTAAATAAACGAATAAATACCAAAAAAACGTTTTTATAGTTTGTTATAACATTTTGTAAACAGGTAATTATTCTCCTTCACTGATGCATAGCTCCCAACTGTCCCTGATTTCGAGGGACTGTCCCTCATTGGACACAAAGGCCCTCTGTCCCTCCTTCCTCCTCATTTGTCCCTCATTTTGGTCAGATCTATATAGTTATGTATAAAATGCACTACATATGTATTAAAAAGTGTTTTACAGTGCTAAACCTTTCATCCAATTTCAAAATGACTGCATTTGTAAATTCCAATATAAAGTGTAGCGGGGTATTCCCCTATATTGGGAAGAAACTACATTACCCATAACCCCATTCTTGTGATGTTCCACCGCAGAGACTCATGGGAGGGGTTATAAAAGGAGGAGGCAAGGCCGGGCTCGGCCTCTTTTGGGACACGAGACTTCACAGACGGATCCTCCTGTGCGGATGTGTCGGAGTGCAAGGCCTGAAGCCTGGGGCCTTGTTCTGCACCAAAGAGCCTTCCACCCCCCCTCTGCGAGCCTGGGTGGCATCTGACTTTGTGCGCTACAGCCTTGTCGGATCGGGGGCCCGATCGTTGGAGAGATCGAGTGTGTGTGACACGGCCGGTGGAGGTTTCCCGGACTGGATCCGTAGTCCGGCGGGTGAGAGGGCGTAAGCCCAGCTAAGATACTGTTACTGTGTATAGGCCTATAGACTGCCGTGGCCTACAAGTGATTTTCATACCCCTATTGAAGAGCCTTGTCAGAACTGAGCCTGCGACTGTATTTAACCAAGTTCTATACCCCTTGGATTACAAAGTTATACTCTGTTTAAAGTGCACCAACATTACAGACCTGCCGGTGAAGAAAGAAGGACTAAGTTAAATATTAGAACCAGGCCTGGTGGGGATTCTAGTGTGTTTGATTACTGCGCCATAGGGCACTTAGTTAACGGTCGCCCGTATGGCGCACCTGTAGCGTGTGTTACTATATAGTGTGTTAGAGTGGCAGGACGCTGCCCTTAGGAGTGATTATCTTGAACTGTGATTACTGTTACCTCTTTATCCATATTGAGAAAATGAGTAAAACACTTTACCTATTACAATTCATTACTGTGTCCTTGCTTAGTTATTCTATTGCATAGGACATATCATTGATTGTTAATACTAGCTGTGCCAGAAGGGGGTAGAGCCTATTGCCGGGGGTTGGCGGAGCTGCACTCAGGGCCCAAATCTAATTCTGCGGCCTCCTTAGTTGGAGGTATCGCTACACGTGGGGGTTCTCGTCCGGGATCCTGATGCAGCAAGCGAACGCCAGAAGTGCCGGCATGGACCCCATGGATCCAAGAGCGGTAGAAGAGTGGTGCAAAGCCGCTAATACAGAGCCAAAACAGTCGATAGCCATTAGCCTCCCTGGGGAGAAATGGTCAAGTGAGACGGTAGAGGAACTAATGAGTTCAGTGTCCCCAGATCACACACCGTGGGTGATGGACATAAAGTCAGACCCAAACATCTCATATCAATACGCATTAGTGGAATATTGGGACGGGATGCCAGAGGCTTGTAAGCACAAGTGTCTGCGGACGCCAGACAACAGAACATTTAGGCTGGCGCACACAATAACTGTAGAAAGGGAACCATCCCCTACGGGATCGCCACAGGCTGCGGCCCGAACTCCACCTGAAAGAGAAGACAGGGCGACACCCCCGGTGGCACCTGCACCGGCCACTGCTATATCACCAGAACTGATAAATGCAATAGGGGATTTGTTAGCCAAATGTCAGAAGACAAGTACGGTGCATGTGGAAACTAGCTACCGGAGACTAAAAATATTCTCAGGGAAGCTCCCTGTCCCGGCAGGGGAAGAAGATTTTGATACCTGGGTGGAGCAGGCATTACAGGCGGTGGAGGCATGGGAGGTGCCGGAAGCACAGAAGAGGCAGCGAGTGTTAGAAAGCCTTAAAGGTGCAGCAGCAGAAGCAGTGAAAAGTTTCCGGTTTGGGAATGTAGGGTGCACGGCGCAGGACTGTCTAGCTATGCTGCAGGAAGAGTTTGGTCAATTAGACAAGGTGACAGAGATGGTCTACCAGTTTGAACACACTTTCCAAAAACCGGAGGAGAAACTTTCCGAGTATGTCAGAAGGCTAAACAGGCTGCAGTGCAAGATTGTGTTAAAGAAAGGGATGAAGCCCCAAGATGCCGATGCGGCAAGAATGAAGCAAGTCTTAAAGGGAGCGCTACGCTCCGATCCAGTCTGGCTGCACCTGAAAACCTTGGGAGGAGGAATGTTGCTGACTTATGCTGATTTAATAAAAATCATCAGAGATGAGGAGGCGCTGCAACAGGACCAGCAGAAGGATAAGACAAGTGTTGTACCCGCACAGGTGCTGGTCAATCCAGTAATGACCCCTGAAAGAGAGGCGGAGATAGACTCCCTAAAAACTCAGATGTCCAAGGTGTTAGAGATATTGACCTCTCTGATAGCAAAAGACACAGAGTGTCCCAAGACGAAGGAAAGTCCAAGGAAGGAATTGTTCCCGATTGCCTCAGCACCCGAACCTTTACAAGAATGGGGAGATATAGTCTGCTTCAACTGTGGGGGAGTTGGCCACATTGCAGCCACATGTTCTAGTCCGAAGAAGAAGAGACCAGACAACCGCAAGCCGGCGGGAAACTCCAGAGGGCCCCGGTGAAGGAGTCAACCGGGTGCCCATCATCTTCAGTAAACTCCAAGCTGAATGCGAAGAAAAACAAAAAGAGAGATAGAACACCAAAGGGGAAACGCAATACCCCTCAACAAAGCTATACTCCAGGAGAAAGGGGGGGGACCCCTCAGGAGAGGCACAGCACTCCCCAAAGGGGGTGGCCACCCAAGAAAAATAATAGTACCCCTCAGCGGGTTCCTACACCCATTAAAACGAGGGAAGTCAGTGCATACCAGGCTCAAGAAAGGTTCAAGTCCAAAGGGAATAGGACAAGAGAAAGTCCAAAGGGAAAAGGCGTGAAGAAGGCGGCTTCTGCCGGACCATATCCAGAGAAGCTGGTAGGCCCATCCCCTATAGTGCCCATTCAAGTGGAGGGAGTCTACACCAGGGGCCTCCTGGATACCGGGGCACAAGTGACCCTACTATACCGGGACTTCTACGACAGGCACCTGAGTCATCTGCCTATCCAGAAGATAGAAGAGCTGGAAATATGGGGAATTGGAACCCAGAGTTTCCCTTACGACGGCTACCTTCCCATCAAAATTACCTTTGACCCATCCGTGGCTGGAAAGGCCGAAGTGTTTGACACCCTGGCAGTTGTGTGCCCTAGGCCGCCTGGAGCCAACAAGAATTCCCTTATAATAGGGACAAACACGGACCTGGTCCGAAGACTCCTGACCCCTCTCGTGACAGAAGAAAGACAAGCAGCTACCAAGATCCATCCCATGCTGAAGACAGCCTACCAACGGCTGGTCCAAGAGCGGGAGACCCCTGGAGAGGAGATAGGGAAGGTGTGGAGACTTGGAAGAGAAGGGGTAGTGTTGCAGCCCGGTGAAGTAACCTGTCTCAGGGCCACTGTGAAGCTTACTTGGAAGCAGCCTGGTCCCTTTGTCATGCTGGAGTCAGACCCAAGGGGTGAGTCCTCAGGCCTGGAGGTGATACCGGAAGTGATCCCGCTGAAGGTTCCTGAAGAAGGCCCATTATAGAGTTCCAGTGAGTGTTAGGAATACTACCAAAGACCCCATGGAAATCCCAGCCAGAATGTTGCTAGGCCAGGTGAGCCCGGCGGCCCCTGTTACCCTGTCAGAAGTGAAGAGGACAGGTGGAGGAGGGGATGTTTGGGAGAAGCTGACCATGGAAAACCCGAATCTGTCCAGGGCTTGGAAAGAGCGAGCCAAGGCCCAGTTGAATAGATGGGAGAAGATCTTCTCTAAGGATGAGTTTGATGTGGGGTGTGCAAGGAGTGCCACCCATCGGATCCGCCTCCAGGAAGATAAGCCCTTCCGAGAGAGGGTCAGGCGGGTCCCGCTAGCAGATCTGGAGGATCTGAGGGAACAACTTGCGGAACTCAAGAGGACTGGTGTGATACGGGAGTCCAGAAGCCCCTATGCCTCTCCCATAGTGGTGGTCCGAAAGAAGAATGGATCATTGAGGCTCTGTATCGACTACAGGACTCTCAACAGGAGAACCATACCTGACCAATACACCACTCCGAGGATAGAGGATGCCCTACAGAGCTTGTCTGGAGCCAAATGGTTCAGCGTTATGGATCTCAAGAGTGGGTACTATCAGATTCCGATGCACCCAGCAGACAAGGAGAAGACAGCTTTCATAACCCCAGTGGGGTTCTTTGAATTCAACCGGATGCCCCAAGGTCTGTCTGGAGCCCCAGCTACTTTCCAACGCCTCATGGAGAAGACAGTAGGGGATATGAACTTGATCGAAGTCCTTGTATACCTGGACGATGTCATTGTCTTTGGGAGAACCTTGGAGGAACATGAAGAGAGGCTGGAAAAAGTGTTGAGAAGACTCAGTGAGGAGGGACTTAAGCTTTCGCCTGAGAAGTGTCGGTTCTACCAGTCTTCTGTGAACTATCTGGGGCACATAGTGTCTGAAGAAGGGGTGGCCACAGACCCTGAGAAATTGGAGGCAGTTACCTCCTGGCCACGGCCCACCACAGTAACAGAACTCAGATCCTTCTTGGGCTTCTGCTCCTACTACAGGAGGTTTGTGGAGGGATTTGCCCGAATTGCTAGACCATTGAATGAGTTGCTCAAGACTGAAGGAGAAGAGGATGGCTCGGGGCCCAGGAGGCCAGGAGAGTCCATCAGAGATCAGTGGAATCAGAAGTGTGAAGAGGCTTTCCAGGTATTGAAGAGGAGCCTGACCACTGCACCAGTCTTGGCCTACGCAGACCCAACCAAACCCTATGAACTGCACGTGGATGCTAGTCATGACGGTCTGGGAGGAGTACTTTACCAAGAACATGAGGGGCAATTGCGGCCTGTTGCCTATGTGAGTAGGAGCCTGACCCCCTCTGAGAAGAACTACCCCACTCACAAGCTGGAGTTCCTGGCCCTCAAGTGGGCGGTAGTAGACAAGCTCAAAGACTACCTGTATGGAGCGGAGTTCACTGTGAAGACCGACAACAACCCCCTTACCTACCTGTTCACCACGGCCAAGCTGGATGCCACTGGACACAGGTGGCTGGCCGCACTGTCTGGATTCAACTTCAGCCTTAAGTATAGACCAGGAGTGGGGAATCGAGACGCAGACGCTCTGTCCAGGAGATCTCATTCCCCCACCATTGAAATAGAAGATTGGACCCAAGTGGCACCGGACGGGGTGCGGGCCCTTTGTCAAGGAGCTGAATTCCAAGCCCGAGGAGGCTCCAGAGCAGAGGAAATAGGAGTTACCATGGTGGGAGTCCCCAAACACTACTGTGGAGTAGCTCAATTGGAAGAGGACAACCTACCAAGACTGTCCAAGAAGGAATTGAGGTGTGACCAATTGGAAGACCCCATGGGGAGATTGGTCCTGGAGGCCTTGAAAAATCAGGATCCAGACAGACTTATGCGTCAACCTTCAAAAGAAGCTCGCCTGCTGAGGAAGGAGTGGGATAGGTTGCAGTTACATCAGGGAGTGGTCTACCGAAGGGGCCCCTCTGATGACTCAGAAGATAAGTGGCAGCTGTTCCTCCCAGAGAAACATCGGGAGACTGTTCTGATTGCCCTGCATGACAATCATGGCCACCTAGGGGCTGAAAGGACCTTTCAACTTGTCAGAAGTCGGTTCTATTGGCCCTGCATGAGGGCAGAGGTAGAGGAGTACTGCCACTCATGTGCACGATGCATCCAGAGGAAGACTTTGCCCCATCAAGCTGCCCCAATGGGCCATCTACAGAGCCAAGGGCCCATGGACCTGGTGTGCATTGACTTTCTCTGCCTCAAACCCGACCTGAGTGGACTAGGAAATGTTCTGGTGATAACCGACCATTTCACCCGGTATGCCCAGGCTTTCCCCACCAAAGATCAGAAGGCCTCCACCGTGGCCAAGGTACTTATGGAGAAGTACTTTGTCCATTATGGGCTGCCACAGAGACTCCATTCAGACCAAGGGAGGGACTTTGAGAGTAAGCTGATCCGGAAGCTCTTGGATTCTTTGGGAATTAAGAAGACTCGAACTACACCTTACCATCCTCAGGGAGATGCTCAGCCGGAAAGGTTCAACCGAACCCTGCTCAACATGTTGGGGACTCTGGAAAGCGAGAAAAAGCAACATTGGAGCAAACACATAGCAGCCATAGTACATGCTTACAACTGCACCATCAGTGATGCTACAGGCTACTCCCCATATCGACTCATGTTTGGGAGAGAAGCGAGACTACCGGTGGACCTGGCTTTTGGCACCTCACTGGACCATTCCTCAGCCACATCCCACAAAGGATATGTGGACAGGCTCAGACACAGCCTGAAAGTAGCCTATGAACAAGCTCAAGCGGCCTCAGATCAAAGGGGAGCTCGGAATAAAAGAAATTTCGACTTGAAGGTCCGGGTACAAGACCTACAGCCCAGGGATCGAGTACTGTTGCGCAATCTGGGAGTCCCCGGAAAGCACAAACTTGCAGACAGATGGAGATCTGAACCCTATGTCATCTGCAGGAAGTTGCCGGGCCTACCTGTCTACAAGGTGAAGCCAGAGGGAAAGGTAGGCCCACTGAAGACATGGCATCGAAACCACCTGCTCCCACTTGCGGAGGCAGTTAGAATACCTTCCGTGGGAGACTCCCCTGCACCGGCCTCTATCTTGGATACTCCTAGGCCGAACACTCGGTCACAGACCTCCCGAGCTGAAAATGGAGAAGCCTCCCAACTTAGTGGAGATGAAGAGGGAGAGCTTGATTGGCTGTGGTCTTCCCCAACTCCAGGAACTTCTATCATAGATCTTCCAGTCACCCAAGATACCACAGATGAAACACTGAACCCAGAGGCTACAGAGTTCATCCCCTTTAGTCCTTCAGCAGATTACTGGGAAGATGCCCATGATAGTTGCTCCGAGGAAGAGGAGCCGGTGGCGCCAGAGCCAGAGATTCCAGGAGAGCAAAGAGCTCGAAGAGTCATTCGACCTCCTAAGAAGCTGACCTACCCTCAGATGGGGAACAGTTCGGAAGACTCTGTAGTCACTGCTAGGAGAAATGCTGAGATTCCGGATCCCTCCACTGTCCATTTGGTGGAGGGCAACCCCAGCTCACTCTCTGGCACAGTTAGGCAGGCCACCCATGATAATGTGACCTGTGGGCAAGGGAATTCAACCCCTCAGTTATGGTGGGAATCCCCTATCCCAACATCGTTTTCAGAATTGTCCAGTGTTATATATAGTTGTTGTTAAAATTTATCTTTGGGGACCAAAGAGTTTAAGTGGGGGGAGTGTGTAGCGGGGTATACCCCTATATTGGGAAGAAACTACATTACCCATAACCCCATTCTTGTGATGTTCCACCGCAGAGACTCATGGAAGGGGTTATAAAAGGAGGAGGCGAGGCCGGGCTCGGCCTCTTTTGGGACACGAGACTTCACAGACGGATCCTCCTGTGCGGATGTGTCGGAGTGCAAGGCCTGAAGCCTGGGGCCTTGCTCTGCACCAAAGAGCCTTCCACCCCCCCTCTGCGAGCCTGGGTGGCATCTGACTTTGTGCGCTACAGCCTTGTCGGATCGGGGGCCGATCGTTGGAGAGATCGAGTGTGTGTGACACGGCCGGTGGAGGTTTCCCGGACTGGATCCGTAGTCCGGCGGGTGAGAGGGTGTAAGCCCAGCTAAGATACTGTTACTGTGTATAGGCCTATAGACTGCCGTGGCCTACAAGTGATTTTCATACCCCTATTGAAGAGCCTTGTCAGAACTGAGCCTGCGACTGTATTTAACCAAGTTCTATACCCCTTGGATTACAAAGTTATACTCTGTTTAAAGTGCACCAACATTACAGACCTGCCGGTGAAGAAAGAAGGACTAAGTTAAATATTAGAACCAGGCCTGGTGGGGATTCTAGTGTGTTTGATTACTGCGCCATAGGGCACTTAGTTAACGGTCGCCCGTATGGCGCACCTGTAGCGTGTGTTACTATATAGTGTGTTAGAGTGGCAGGACGCTGCCCTTAGGAGTGATTATCTTGAACTGTGATTACTGTTACCTCTTTATCCATATTGAGAAAATGAGTAAAACACTTTACCTATTACAATTCATTACTGTGTCCTTGCTTAGTTATTCTATTGCATAGGACATATCATTGATTGTTAATACTAGCTGTGCCAGAAGGGGGTAGAGCCTATTGCCGGGGGTTGGCGGAGCTGCACTCAGGGCCCAAATCTAATTCTGCGGCCTCCTTAGTTGGAGGTATCGCTACAAAAGGAATAGTGGTGGATAAAAAGCAATTGTGGGTTTAACCAATAATATTTTTTTGTACAATTCTCCTTTAAGGGAGGCGTGGCAGAGGGTGTGTCCTAGACCTACATACTTTTGCTAATAGATGTCCCTCATTCCCATCTCAGAAAGTTGGGAGGTATGCTGATGTGCACTGATGAGGCAGAACTGAGGGGCATCATATAACGGCCTCCCAGAACTGGATGGCCGCGCTGTAGCCACCAGTCGGTATATAAATCATGTATGATAATATCCAGATATTGCCTATAAAGGGACAAGCGCTTTAGACCTACTTACCATAGGTCAATATACTGTAGGAGGTGAGCGGCCAGTGGTGGTGGTCAGGGCCACCATCAGGAATTTTGGGGCCCCTTACACAGCTTCAGACATGGGGCCCCCCCTGGAGCAGAGGAGAACCGGGGGGGGGGCTGCCGCCGCAAATTGAGAAGTGGGAGGGCTGATGCAAATTGAGAAGCGGGGGGTTTGGGTGCTGACAAACACCAAAAAAACAAAAAAAAGGGGGGTTGCCATCCAGGGCCATGGGGACCTCCAGGCCTTTGGGGACCTCCTGGACCCCTTACAAAAAAAAAATAATTATAAAAAAATAAATAATAATAATCATTTTTATAAAAAAAAAAAGAGGGAAGTTTCCATCCGGGGCCCTGGGGACCTCCGGGCCTCTGGGGACCTCTGGGCCCCTTACAAAAAATAAATAAATAAATAAATAAATAAACAAAATTAAATAAAAAAATTTATAATAATTTTTTTTTTTATAAAAAATAAAATTAAAAAAAGGGAGGTTTCCATCCGGGGCCCTGGGGACCTCCGGGCCTCTGGGGACCTCTGGGGCCCTTACAAAAAAATAAATAAATAAATAAATAATAAAAAAAAAAAATGTATAAAAAATTAATGATAAAAAATTGTTTTTTAAAAAGGGGGGTTGACATTTGGGGCCCTGGGGAACTCCGGGCCCCTGGGGACCTCTATGCCCCTTACAAAAAAAAAATGTAAAAAAAAAATATAAAAAAAAAAAAGAGGGGGCCATCCGGGCCCCTTACAGGTGTACTGCCTGTACCCCCCTGATGGCGGCCCTGGTGGTGGTTACATATGGTGTGAAGATCTCTTAAGTATAGGCATGGTTTAAAAGATTACAATTGTTAATTTAACAGCACATTGACGTGGACTTTTGTCATTCTATATTTTTCCTGTTTTTTCACTTAATTTCTGGACTATTAATCTTGTTCTCCCGACATAGGGGGATTGTATATTTAATTTGTTACACACTTGTTGGATTTGCATTTTACATATATATAAGTGTCTGTGTACTTATATACAGGTGTATGGATCACTTTTTTAATTTGATAACAATGAAGAATCAAAGTCACCCAGTCTTCGTCACTTGTGAGATGGACTATGGGATCTGTAGTATGTATAGAACAGTGCTCATGATCACAACTAACTGTCACGGATGCCTAACACGGCATCCAGCACAAGGTACGCAGATCAGTGGGCTGCACTAAAGGAACTAGGCACAAGGTAAGTAAATATATATATGAGTTTATTGAAAGGATAATTCCTAAAACAATAAAGGCAACCAGCGAACAACCACAGTGACACACAAAACAACTCCCTACACCAACGTGAATACAGTTTAGAGATTAAAGCGTAAATGTAATCAAGCCAGGGTCATACACGAGAGATCAGTCCGATTGAACAGGGAGCCGGAAGGGACAACAGGAGGAAGGGATGAGTCTGCAAGACAGGGGTCCAGGGATGGATGCAGGGTTCAGGAACACAGGATACAAGGTACAGAGGCAGGGGTCCAGGGATGGATGCAGGGTTCAGGAACACAGGATACAAGGTACAGAGGCAGGGGTCCAGGGATGGATGCAGGGTTCGGGAACACAGGATACAAGGTACAGAGGCAGGGGTCCAGGGATGGATGCAGGGTTCAGGAACGCAGGATAACAGGTCACAAGGTTCAGGTTCAGGCATACAGGTCTGGGTTCCAAGACAATACCAGAGCAAATGCTTTAGTGTCTGCTGGGTATTTATACACACCTCCTGCAATCAGTCTCAGGTGACGCCTGATTGCAGGAGATGATTTAGGCTCCAGACAAATGGGAGACACCCGCTGGTGGCCACCAGAACTGCACCCTTTGGTGCTGAAAGCAATAGCACCACCAGCAGGTGACCCAGGCAATGACACTGATCATGACAGTTCCCCCTCCCAAGGAGTGGCCTCCGGACGCTCCATTCTGCCCTTGATCTGGCAGTGCTGGTAGGTGCGGAAAGGTCCCAAAAAGTCTCCCCTGTGTCTGCGGACTACTTGTGCTCCTCCGGCCAGAGTCCTTAAACTTACTGGGAGGCGTGGCACCTGAGTCCGGCAATGGAACACGCACCCCACCACCAGGGTCTGGAAGTTGGGATCTGGAAATGAAAACAGGCAGGGCAATGTGCATGAACCTAACAGAGGCGAACAACACAAGGGCATCACAGTCAGGCTGGGAATCAAGCAGGGCAAAATCAGCAAGCCGGGCATCGAGAACTGGTTTAGCAGGCACCATGTCAGCGGGCTGGGCAAATGGCGCTGGGTCTTCAAGCTGGCCACCAGGCAGAGGCACTTCAAACTGGCCACCGGGCAGAGGTTCAGCAAGCCAGATGGCAGGCACTGGTTCAGCGGGCTGAAAGACGGGCACCAAAACGTCAGGCTGGGTGACGGGCACCGAAAATCCAGGCTGGAACAGGTTGGCTGGTGTGGAAACAGGCTGGAACAGGTTGGCTGGTGTGGAAACAGGCTGGAACAGGTTGGCTGGTGTGGAAACAGGCTGGAACAGGTTGGCTGGTGTGGAAACAGGCTGGCTGGTGTGGAAACAGGCTGGAACAGGTTGGCTGGCGTGGAAACAGGCTGGAACAGGCTGGAACAGGTTGGCTGGTGTGGAAACAGGCTGGAACAGGCTGGAACAGGTTGGCTGGTGTGGAAACAGGCTGGAACAGGCTGGAACAGGTTGGCTGGTGTGGAAACAGGCTGGAACAGGCTGGAACAGGTTGGCTGGTGTGGAAACAGGCTGGAACAGGTTGGCTGGTGTGAAAACAGGCTGGAACAAGTCGGCTGGTGTGGAAACAGGCTGGAACAGGTTGGCTGGTGTGAAAACAGGCTGGAACAGGTTGGCTGGTGTGGAAACAGGCTGGAACAGGTTGGCTGGTGTGGAAACAGGCTGGAACAGGCTGGAACAGGTTGGCTGGTGTGGAAACAGGCTGGAACAGGCTGGAACAGGTTGGCTGGTGTGGAAACAGGCTGGAACAGGTTGGCTGGTGTGAAAACAGGCTGGAACAAGTCGGCTGGTGTGAAAACAGGCTGGAACAAGTCGGCTGGTGTGGAAACAGGCTGGAACAGGTTGGCTGGTGTGGAAACAGGCTGGAACAGGTTGGCTGGTGTGGAAACAGGCTGGCTGGTGTGGAAACAGGCTGGAACAGGTTGGCTGGTGTGGAAACAGGCTGGAACAGGCTGGAACAGGTTGGCTGGTGTGGAAACAGGCTGGAACAGGCTGGAACAGGTTGGCTGGTGTGAAAACAGGCTGGAACAAGTCGACTGGTGTGGAAACAGGCTGGAACAAGTCGACTGGTGTGGAAACAGGCTGGAACAGGTTGGCTGGTGTGAAAACAGGCTGGAACAGGTTGGCTGGTGTGGAAACAGGCTGGAACAGGTTGGCTGGTGTGGAAACAGGCTGGAACAGGCTGGAACAGGTTGGCTGGTGTGGAAACAGGCTGGAACAGGCTGGAACAGGTTGGCTGGTGTGGAAACAGGCTGGAACAGGTTGGCTGGTGTGGAAACAGGCTGGAACAAGTCGGCTGGTGTGGAAACAGGCTGGAACAGGTTGGCTGGTGTGAAAACAGGCTGGAACAAGTCGGCTGGTAAGGAAACAGGCTGGAGCGAATCGGCTGGTGTGGAAGCAGGCTGGAGCGAATCGGCTGGTGTGGAAGTAGGCTGGAGCGGATCGGCTGGTGTGGAAGTAGGCTGGAGCGGATCGGCTGGTGTGGAAGCAGGCTGGAGCGGATCGGCTGGTGTGGAAGCAGGCTGGAGCGGATCGGCTGGTGTGGAAGCAGGCTGGAGCGGATCGGCTGGTGTGGAAGCAGGCTGGAGCGGATCGGCTGGTGTAGAATCAGGCTGGAGCGGATCGGCTGGTGTAGAAGCAGGCTGGAGCGGATCGGCTGGTGTAGAAGCAGGCTGGAGCGGATCGGCTGGTGTAGAAGCAGGCTGCAACAGGTCGCTTGGTTTGGAAACAGGCTGCAACAGGTCGCTTGGTTTGGAAACAGGCTGCAACAGGTCGCTTGGTTTGGAAACAGGCTGCAACAGGTCGCTTGGTTTGGAAACAGGCTGCAACAGGTCGCTTGGTTTGGAAACAGGCTGCAACAGGTCGCTTGGTTTGGAAACAGGCTGCAACAGGTCGCTTGGTTTGGAAACAGGCTGCAACAGGTCGCTTGGTTTGGAAACAGGCTGCAACAGGTCGCTTGGTTTGGAAACAGGCTGCAACAGGTCGCTTGGTTTGGAAACAGGCTGCAACAGGTCGCTTGGTTTGGAAACAGGCTGCAACAGGTCGCTTGGTTTGGAAACAGGCTGCAACAGGTCGCTTGGTTTGGAAACAGGCTGCAACAGGTCGCTTGGTTTGGAAACAGGCTGCAGCAGGTCGCTTGGTTTGGAAACAGGCTGCAACAGGTCGCTTGGTTTGGAAACAGGCTGCAACAGGTCGCTTAGTTTGGAAACAGGCTGCAACAGGTCGCTTGGTTTGGAAACAGGCTGCAACAGGTCGCTTGGTGCGGAGACAGGCTGCAACAGGTCGGCTGGTGCGGAGACAGGTTGCAACAGGTCGGCTGGTGCGGAGACAGGCTGCAACAGGTCGGCTGGTGCGGAGACAGGCTGCAACAGGTCGGCTGGTGCGGAGACAGGCTGCAACAGGTCGGCTGGTGCGGAGACAGGCTGCAACAGGTCGGCTGGTGCGGAGACAGGCTGCAACAGGTCGGCTGGTGCGGAGACAGGCTGCAACAGGTCGGCTGGTGCGGAGACAGACTGCAACGGGTCGGCTGGTGCGGAGACAGGCTGCAACGGGTCGGCTGGTGCAGAGACAGGCTGCAACGGGTCGACTGGTGCGGAGACAGGCTGCAACAGGTCAGCTGGTGCGGAGACAGGCTGCAACAGGTCGGCTGGTGCGGAGACAGGCTGCAACAGGTCGGCTGGTGCGGAGACAGGCTGCAACAGGTCGGCTGGTGCGAAGACAGGCTGCAACAGGTCGGCTGGTGCGGAGACAGGCTGCAACAGGTCGGCTGGTGCGGAGACAGGCTGCAACAGGTCGGCTGGTGTGGAAACAGGCTGGGTTACTGGCAGGATCGTGTGAGTTGGAAAGAACTTCCGTTTTTTCTTTGGTTTAGCCACCGAAGATTTGTATATGCATACAGGGCTGTAGGTGGTGGATGCAGCTGGTAGAGGCGAAGAGCGGAAGGATGGTGAAGCAGAGGGTGCGGATTTTGAAGGGGGTCTTAGGGGAACTGATGGAGGCAGCCGAGACGAAGCAGGAGGGTTAAAGGCAGGGTAAGTGCAGCAGGGGGAAACAGGGTACTGGTACTTCATTGGTAGGAGGGTGTATTGGTTGGCCACTGTGGTAGTTGGGAGTAAAGGAGAGGCAGACATCCCAGCAGGCTGGTGTCTAGACACAGGAATGGGTGGCAGGGAACCGACAGGGGCTGAGTACAATAAACTTGACCAGGCCTGTAGTAATGATTGCACAAAGTTAGGTTTGCATACTGCTTGTCTGACCAGAGACTGCACTGACTCAATACATGCTGCAAGCACCTGTGTAGGACAAGTTGAGTACTGCTCAAGGAAAAAGACTGAGTCATCTTCCAACAGCCACGCCAAGGACTCTACCTGAGCTGCACTAAAAGGGGGTGTATAGTCATCGTCTCCACTGGAGGCATCAGACAGGGCCAACTCTGTACAGATACAGATCAGATCTTGCACATCCTCAAACACAAAACTGCCCAGATCCACAAAAACATGGGCTATGCGGATGCATTCCAACAACTGCTCTCTAGTGTGTTCACTTAATGTTTGAGAACAAAACTCCCTGTCCTCTGTTGCTAGTAGCGAAAAATACAGAATATCGTCAAGCTGCATTTTTAAAGCAATAGCAGTGCCCAGACCCAATTCCCAAGTGCAGCCGATCTGCTTGAATGGCTCTGGTATTCTGTCACGGATGCCTAACACGGCATCCAGCACAGGGTACGCAGATCAGTGGGCTGCACTAAAGGAACTAGGCACAAGGTAAGTAAATATATATATGAGTTTATTGAAAGGATAATTCCTAAAACAATAAAGGCAACCAGCGAACAACCACAGTGACACACAAAACAACTCCCTACACCAACGTGAATACAGTTTAGAGATTAAAGCGTAAATGTAATCAAGCCAGGGTCATACACGAGAGATCAGTCCGATTGAACAGGGAGCCGGAAGGGACAACAGGAGGAAGGGATGAGTCTGCAAGACAGGGGTCCAGGGATGGATGCAGGGTTCAGGAACACAGGATACAAGGTACAGAGGCAGGGGTCCAGGGATGGATGCAGGGTTCAGGAACACAGGATACAAGGTACAGAGGCAGGGGTCCAGGGATGGATGCAGGGTTCGGGAACACAGGATACAAGGTACAGAGGCAGGGGTCCAGGGATGGATGCAGGGTTCAGGAACGCAGGATAACAGGTCACAAGGTTCAGGTTCAGGTTCAGGTTCAGGTTCAGGTTCAGGTTCAGGTTCAGGTTCAGGTTCAGGTTCAGGTTCAGGTTCAGGTTCAGGTTCAGGTTCAGGTTCAGGTTCAGGTTCAGGCATACAGGTCTGGGTTCCAAGACAATACCAGAGCAAATGCTTTAGTGTCTGCTGGGTATTTATACACACCTCCTGCAATCAGTCTCAGGTGACGCCTGATTGCAGGAGATGATTAAGGCTCCAGACAAATGGGAGACACCCGCTGGTGGCCACCAGAACTGCACCCTTTGGTGCTGAAAGCAATAGCACCACCAGCAGGTGACCCAGGCAATGACACTGATCATGACACTAACGTTCACTGTTTGTTTCAAACAAATGGATCATGTTATTATACTATATCCTGTGCTTTTCCTGTGCTAAATCATTCATTTCAAATGGAAAATACTGCAATTGGCCACTAGATGGTGCTTAATATGATAGGAAACTCCAGTGATACATACCTCCATCTAGTGGCCAAGTGCGGTATTTTCTGTTGAAAATCAATGATTCAGAATTGAAAAGCACAGGATTTGGCTTAATAAAATAAAAAATGTTGCCCCATTCGCACAAAACAAATATGCATGCACTATCACTGGGTGATTGGCCATGCAAATTCTCTATTATTCAACCCCTTGCACTCACACTATTACCTCCAACAAAAAGCAGTTTTTCCCCTCACAACGCCCACATCTGCTTTTTTCTCCAAAAGGACAGAGCATCTTTGATCAGCCATCTACTTCATAGACTGAGATGGTGATTGAAAATGACACAATTGTGTAGATCCTGGTGGCTGGACATGTTTTGGCTGTGTTCATAGTCAACAGTAGGGATGAGCTTCGTGTTCGAGTCGAACATACGTTCGACTCGAACATCGGCTGTTCGATCGTTCGACGAAGATCGAACGATTTGGGCCGTTCGCGCCAAATTCGAGTGACGAGAACGGCCCACAATGCACTACGCCATCGCAGTGTCATCCAGGCGCTGTGATTGGCCAAGCATGCACTGTGACCCCGCATGCTTAGCCAATCACAGCGCCGGCAGCGAGGAGAGCAATGATTGGCCACAGGCAGGATGCCTGTGGCCAATTATTGCTGAGGGTGTTTAGTACACGCCCCACACTATAAAAGGCCGCCAGCACGGCGGCCTAGTGCAGTGTGTTCCGGAGCAGGGAAAGACAAGCATAGGCAGGGACAGTGACATTTATTTCTTTCTTGCTTAACCTGGATTCCTTTAGTTTAGGGAAAGAGAAGGATAGGTAGGGAGAGTGTCAGTGTGTTTTACTGTGCGAGTCCTTGTTTCTAGGGACAAAGAAGGAAAGTGAGGGGAATTCTCCTTGTGCTATAGTGTGCTTTAAAAAAACATTTTTTCTAGGGACAGAAAACTCTAGGTAGGGAGAGTGTCAGTTTCTTTCACTGTGCGAGTCCTTGTTTCTAGGGACAAAGAAGGAAAGTGAGGGGAATTCTCCTTGTGCTATAGTGTGCTTTAAAAAAACATTTTTTCTAGGGACAGAAAACTCTAGGTAGGGAGAGTGTCAGTTTCTTTCACTGTGCCAGTCCTTGTTTCTAGGGACAAAGAAGGAAAGTGAGGGGAATTCTCCTTGTGCTATAGTGTGCTTTAAAAAAACATTTTTTCTAGGGACAGAAAACTCTAGGTAGGGAGAGTGTCAGTTTCTTTCACTGTGCCAGTCCTTGTTTCTAGGGACAAAGAAGGAAAGTGAGGGGAATTCTCCTTGTGCTATAGTGTGCTTTAAAAAAACATTTTTTCTAGGGACAGAAAACTCTAGGTAGGGAGAGTGTCAGTTTATTTCACTGTGCCAGTCCTTGTTTCTAGGGACAAAGAAGGAAAGTGAGGGGAATTCTCCTTGTGCTATAGTGTGCTTTAAAAAAACATTTTTTCTAGGGACAGAAAACTCTAGGTAGGGAGAGTGTCAGTTTCTTTCACTGTGCCAGTCCTTGTTTCTAGGGACAAAGAAGGAAAGTGAGGGGAATTCTCCTTGTGCTATAGTGTGCTTTAAAAAAACATTTTTTCTAGGGACAGAAAACTCTAGGTAGGGAGAGTGTCAGTTTCTTTCACTGTGCGAGTCCTTGTTTCTAGGGACAAAGAAGGAAAGTGAGGGGAATTCTCCTTGTGCTATAGTGTGCTTTAAAAAAACATTTTTTCTAGGGACAGAAAACTCTAGGTAGGGAGAGTGTCAGTTTCTTTCACTGTGCCAGTCCTTGTTTCTAGGGACAAAGAAGGAAAGTGAGGGGAATTCTCCTTGTGCTATAGTGCGCTTTAAAAAAACATTTTTTCTAGGGACAGAAAACTCTAGGTAGGGAGAGTGTCAGTTTCTTTCACTGTGCCAGTCCTTGTTTCTAGGGACAAAGAAGGAAAGTGAGGGGAATTCTCCTTGTGCTATAGTGTGCTTTAAAAAAAAATTTTTCTAGGGACAGAAAACTCTAGGTAGGGAGAGTGTCAGTTTCTTTCACTGTGCGAGTCCTTGTTTCTAGGGACAAAGAAGGAAAGTGAGGGGAATTCTCCTTGTGCTATAGTGTGCTTTAAAAAAACATTTTTTCTAGGGACAGAAAACTCTAGGTAGGGAGAGTGTCAGTTTCTTTCACTGTGCCAGTCCTTGTTTCTAGGGACAAAGAAGGAAAGTGAGGGGAATTCTCCTTGTGCTATAGTGTGCTTTAAAAAAACATTTTTTCTAGGGACAGAAAACTCTAGGTAGGGAGAGTGTCAGTTTCTTTCACTGTGCCAGTCCTTGTTTCTAGGGACAAAGAAGGAAAGTGAGGGGAATTCTCCTTGTGCTATAGTGTGCTTTAAAAAAACATTTTTTCTAGGGACAGAAAACTCTAGGTAGGGAGAGTGTCAGTTTCTTTCACTGTGCCAGTCCTTGTTTCTAGGGACAAAGAAGGAAAGTGAGGGGAATTCTCCTTGTGCTATAGTGTGCTTTAAAAAAACATTTTTTCTAGGGACAGAAAACTCTAGGTAGGGAGAGTGTCAGTTTATTTCACTGTGCCAGTCCTTGTTTCTAGGGACAAAGAAGGAAAGTGAGGGGAATTCTCCTTGTGCTATAGTGTGCTTTAAAAAAACATTTTTTCTAGGGACAGAAAACTCTAGGTAGGGAGAGTGTCAGTTTCTTTCACTGTGCCAGTCCTTGTTTCTAGGGACAAAGAAGGAAAGTGAGGGGAATTCTCCTTGTGCTATAGTGTGCTTTAAAAAAACATTTTTTCTAGGGACAGAAAACTCTAGGTAGGGAGAGTGTCAGTTTCTTTCACTGTGCCAGTCCTTGTTTCTAGGGACAAAGAAGGAAAGTGAGGGGAATTCTCCTTGTGCTATAGTGTGCTTTAAAAAAACATTTTTTCTAGGGACAGAAAACTCTAGGTAGGGAGAGTGTCAGTTTCTTTCACTGTGCCAGTCCTTGTTTCTAGGGACAAAGAAGGAAAGTGAGGGGAATTCTCCTTGTGCTATAGTGTGCTAAAGCATTCCTCATCAACCATCTTTGAAATCCTTGTTTTTTGGACAGTCAGGGAAATTGTTGTTGTGCTATTCTGTGCAAAAGCAATAATCCTCAACCATATTTAGAAATCCTTAAGTAAAGGGACAGAGAAGGACACCTGAAGGTAGCCCTTATTGCTTTTTTCCCATCTCCCTGCAGGCCATCTATTAGAATGTCTGGAAGGCAAACAAGGAGAGGCAGACAGTCAGGAGGCAATAAAAGAGGGCAAGCAGGCTCTGTGTCTGGGGGCAACAGTGCTGGTCGTGGACGCGGTGCATTGTCATCAGCACATGGCCATGGGACACGCTTGTCCTTCTTTTCGGCAGCTGGACATGTTGAGCCACATCATGCCGAAGACTTGGTAGAGTGGATGACCAAGCCCTCCTCCTCCTCCTCATCCTCTCTCACCCAGGCTCAGGGTACTGGCAAAGCAGCTGCCAAAGCGTCCTCTTCCCTGGTATCAATGTCAGACTCATCATCAGTCACTCCTTCCCTAGACCCACCATGTCCTCCTCCTGAGGAGTCCCCCGAACTGTTTGAGCACAGTGTTGGGTACATGCTCCAGGAGGATGCCCAGCGTTTCGAAGGGTCTGATGATGAAACCCAGCTACAGGAAGGCAGTAGCGTGAGAGCAGACAGAGGGGATGCTCAAGAAGGACACCAATCTGGCAGTCATGTTCCAGCAGCTGCAGCATACTGCCAGATTGGCTCCAGTGATGAGGAGGGAGGGGATGATGAGGTCACTGACTCCACGTGGGTGCCTAATAGGAGAGAGGAGGAGGAGGAGGATGAGGAGGAGGCACATCTCCAACGAGGCAGGATGCCCTTTGGTGGCCAACGTAAGGGCAGTACACCGACGGAATCACACCGCAGAGCTCCGCCTGTGCAGGGCGCAGCCTCTGCCCGTCATTCAAAAAGTTCCTTGGTGTGGGCCTTTTTTGAGGCTAGTGCATCAGATCGCACAGCTGCTGTTTGCAACATATGTCTCAAGCGTATATCGCGTGGCCAAAACATCAGCCGCTTGGGTACCACATGCCTGACCAGACATATGTTGACCTGCCATGCAGCTCGTTGGCAAGCCTACCTCAAAGACCCACACCAAAGAACAAAGCGGACCTCTCCTTGCACCGCATCAGCTGGGATCTCCAACCCCACTATAACTTCAGTCCTCTCTGAAACATGCACTGAGAGGAATGAAGGTGTAGAATTAGGTGTGTCACAGCCAAGTACTTGCGGCCACTCTGCTAGCAGTACACCGACGTCCGATTCTAGCAGGCAAATTTCCCTGCCCCAGCTGCTGGACCGTCGAAAGAAGTTCACTCCCAGCCATCCACATGCCCAGCGGTTGAATGCTAGCTTGGCTAAATTGCTAGCGCTTCAACTGCTGCCTTTTCAGTTGGTAGACTCGGCCCCCTTCCGTGAGTTTGTGCAATGTGCGGTTCCTCAGTGGCAGGTTCCCAAACGCCACTTTTTCTCACGGAAGGCTATTCCGGCTCTCTACCGGCATGTGGAAGGCAATGTCTTGGCCTCGCTGGACAGGGCGGTCAGCGGTAAGGTGCATATTACCGCTGACTCATGGTCCAGCAGGCATGGACAGGGACGTTACCTTTCTTTCACGGCCCATTGGGTCACTCTTTTGGCAGCTGGGAAGGATGCAGGACAAGGTGCAGTAGTGTTGGAGGTTGTTCCACCGCCACGCCTCCAAAATGCTACTACTGGTTGTGACACACCTCTCTCCTCCACCTCCTCCTCTTCTTCTTCCTCCATGGCCTCTTCCTGTGGTTTGTCCTATGAACCAGCGGTGCTCCGTAGCCGTTCACGGGGCTACGCAAGTACGCAGGCAAAAAGATGCCATGCCGTGCTTGCGCTGGTGTGTTTGGGGGACAGAAGCCACACTGGGGCAGAGGTCCTGTCTGCTCTGCAGGGCCAGGCCGAGAGGTGGTTGACGCCACGCCAGCTTAAGCCAGGAATGGTGGTTTGCGACAATGGCACCAACCTCCTCTCCGCCCTCTGACAGGGACAACTGACCCATGTGCCCTGTGTGGCTCACGTCCTTAACCTGGTGGTGCAGCGGTTCTTGGGCAGGTACCCGGGCTTACAGGATGTCCTGAGGCAGGCCAGGAAAGTCTGTGTGCATTTCCGCAGATCTTATAATGCCAGTGCTCGCCTGGCTGAGCTGCAAAAGGAGTTGAACCTGCCCAAGAACCGCCTTATATGTGACATGCCCACCAGGTGGAACTCAACGTTGACCATGCTGCAGCGGCTGCACACGCAGCAGAGGGCCATCAATGAGTACCTGTGCGACTACGGCACCAGGACAGGGTCAGGGGAGCTTGGTTTTTTTTCTCCACGCCAGTGGGGCATGATCAGGGATGCATGCACTGTCCTGGCACCATTTGAGGAGGCCACGAGGATGGTGAGCAGTGACAGTGCATGCATCAGTGACACTGTACCTCTTGTCCACCTGTTGGAGCACACGCTGCGTGGAATAATGGACAGGGCACTTGAGGCAGAACAGAGGCAGGAAGAGGAGGACTTCCTTGCCTCTCAAGGCCCCCTTTACCCAGACAGTGTTCCTTCTGTCCCACCCATCGCACAGGAAGAGGAAGAGGAGGAGGAGGAGGAGGAGGAGGAGGATTGTGTCAGCATGGAGGTGGAGGCTGGCACTCAGCATCATCAGCAGCAGTCTTTTAGGGATGATTTACAGTCCCAAGAAACCAGTGGACTTGTACGTGGCTGGGAGGAGGTGGCTGCGGATCATGTCGTCCTTAGTGACCCAGAGGACTCCGGAGCGAATGCCTCAGCAAACCTACGCTGCATGGCCTCCCTGATCCTGCAAAGTCTGCGGAAGGATCCTCGTATTCTTCGGATCAAGGAGAGGGACCATTACTGGCTGGCCACTCTCCTTGATCCACGGTACAAGGGTAAGGTTGCGGACCTTATGTTACCTTCGCAGAGGGAGCAGAGGATGAGACAACTCCGGGAGGCCTTGCAGAAAGGTCTGTGCAACGCGTTCCCAGAGACTGGGAGGTTACAAACTCCTGGTCCTGGACAACGAGTTGCTGAGGCTTCGGCCAGTCAAAGAAGGAGCGGTGGGGAAGGTGGCCGTCTGACCGATGCGTTCAGACAATTCTTTAGTCCGCAGCCCCAAAGTATGATCGGTTCCAGCAACCATCGCCAGCGTCTGATAAACATGGTGCAGGAATATCTAGGGGCAAGGTCAGACTTGGACACCTTCCCCACCGAAAATCCTCTGGCTTACTGGGTCTTGAGGATGGATCACTGGCCAGAGCTTGCACAGTATGCAATTGAGCTACTGGCCTGTCCTGCATCCAGCGTTCTTTCGGAACGCACATTCAGTGCTGCTGGAGGATTTGTCACGGATCACAGGGTGCGCCTGTCCACCGACTCGGTTGATCGACTGACTTTCATCAAGATGAACCAGTCTTGGATCACCACCAGCTACCACACACCTGATGCTGATATAACAGACTAATTGATTTTAACATGTCACATCCCTTCAAGACTGATGCTGATGCTGAGTGCCTGTGCTGTTATGTTGACTGGCTATCCTCCTCCTCCGAGTCCTCAATGATACGATTGATGATGATAGCTTGGAAGATCATTTTTGTTTATGGGTGCCGCCACCAGTGGCTAAGGCCCAATTTTTCAGCCCCTGTTTTACAGGGGCGTGTAATTACAATTTTTTTAGCAATAATTTGCCATAGGGCTCATTGCTGTGCTCCAAGTACAGTATCTGTGAGGGGTTGGAGTGTTGTGGCACCAGTGCCTAAGGCCCAATTTTTCAGCCCCTGTTTAACAGGGGCGTGTCATTACAATTTTTGAAGCAATACTTTGCAACAGGGCTCATTGCTGTGCTCCAAGTACAGTATCTGTGAGGGGTTGTAGTGTTGTGCCACCAGTGCCTAAGGCCCAATTTTTCAGCCCCTGTTTAACAGGGGCGTGTCATTACAATTTTTGAAGCAATACTTTGCAACAGGGCTCATTGCTGTGCTCCAAGTACAGTATCTGTGAGGGGTTGTAGTGTTGTGCCACCAGTGCCTAAGGCCCAATTTTTCAGCCCCTGTTCAACAGGGGCATGCAATTACAATTCTTGATCTAATAATTCACAGCAGGGCCCATTGCTGCACCCACCAAGAGTAACTCTGAGGGCTTACAGTGTTGTGGCAACGCCACCACCACCACCACCACCACGAAAGGCCCAATTTTTCAGCCCCTGTTCAAAAGGGGCATGTAATTACAATTCTTGATCTAATAATTCACAGCAGGGCCCATTCCTGCACCCACCAAGAGTAA
Source organism: Rana muscosa (assembly GCA_029206835.1). NCBI lineage: Eukaryota > Metazoa > Chordata > Amphibia > Anura > Ranidae > Rana > Rana muscosa. The sequence continues at coordinate 50,964,598 of CM055128.1, read as the reverse complement.
CTCTGAGGGCTTACAGTGTTGTGGCAACACCACCACCACCACCACCACCACGAAAGGCCCAATTTTTCAGCCCCTGTTCAACAGGGGCATGCAATTACAATTCTTGATCTAATAATTCACAGCAGGGCCCATTGCTGCACCCACCAAGAGTAACTGTCAGTGTTGTGGCACCAGCACCACCATCAAAGGCCCAATTTTTACTACCACTGTTCAACAATTATATGTAATTAAAATTCCTGATATAATAGTTGACAGCAGGGCGTTCCAGCACCAACCAAGAGTAACTGTGAGTGCTTACAGTGTTGTGCCAACACCAACAACTAAGGGGCCTATTTCTGCAGAGTATATACGGCAGGTCCCTACTTTCAAACATCCAACTTACAAACGACTCCTACTTGCAAACGCAAGAAGACAACAGGAAGTGAGAGGAAATCTACCACTAGGAAGGAAAATTCTCTCCTGTAAGAATAAATATGGGAGAAAGGTGTCTCCTCTGTACTGATGCTTTATCAGCAATCCTTGTTTCAAGAAAAACACCACATTTCAAAAACAGTTGTCATTGGGACGGAAAGTGAGGTGAAATGTTCTGAACAGGGGCACAGACAGCAAAACAAATGTTACAGGGGTGATAACCCTTACCTATGTTTTCCAAAAAGTTTAAAAATAGATTTTTGGGCTGGAGCTACACTTCAACAATGTACCTGTTCAAAATTACAAACAGATTCTACATAAGAACAAACCTACAGTCCCTGTCTTGTATGCACCGCCTGTATACGGCTGTTCAGAGTATATAGGGCCTTTTTTATTTTATGTGCGGGGTTCCCCTTAATATCCATACAAGACCCAAAGGGGCTGGTAATGGGCTGGGGTAGGGGGGGGGGTCATGGGGTAGCTATGCCATTTTTCTTAAAGATTTTCATCCATATTACCGGGACCAGACATTACATTAAAGCCGCAAGCAGTTTTAAATGGCTTTTTTTTCCTTTAGAAGTGTCATTTTGTGCAGGGACAGTTCTAAACACGGGAAACACGTGGCACTTCACAGGCATACTTTAGACACCCCCCAGGTACGATATTTAAAGGAATATTTGACTTTTTTTTTTTCACTTTATGCATCATTAAAATGACTGCTCCCGAAAAACGACCGTTTTTAAAACTTCTTTTTGCATTGATACATGTCCCCTGGTGCAGAACCCGGGTTCCCAAACCCTTTTTAGGACAATAACATGCATAATAGTTGTTATAATTAGCACTTTAGAATTCGAACGTTCGCATCCATTGTATTTAATAGGGTTCTAATGTTCGTACGAACTTTCGGTCCGTTCGCGGGTTCTGGTGCGAACCGAACCCGGGGGTGTTCGGCTCATCACTAGTCAACAGAGGTCAGCCTGTGCTGAAGTTTCTTACTTTAGAGCAAAGTTACAATGCACAGTCTGAGTGATCCCTGGAGAAGTGAAGACTGGGGATATGCTTCCTGCAGTCGGCTGAATACATTAGCCTAGACAAGTTTGCTTGACTGGAGCTCAAGCACTGCTTTTCAATAATAAAAGGTAGATCTTTTATGAAGCAATCTTACTGTTGCAGTATATTGTAACAAATCGCAATGTATTCATGCAGGCTTGAAAGTCAACTTTAACATTTTGTTTTGTTTAAATCTTTAGATTTATGGTAATCCAAAACTCAACCAGCCTCTGAGTGTAATCCTGTCCTTCTCCAACCCTTTTAATGAAGTTCTAAGTAACTGCACTATGACTGCAGAAGGGGCGGGGCTATTTCCAGATGGCCCTATCACAGCACAGTAAGTATGATCCTGAAAATATCATTATTATCTAGCAGAGCAAAAGAAAAAGTGATTCATGTAGAATTAAAGCTGGAATAAACCCCAAGCCAAAAATGTAATATTACCAGCCATGAAATATGGTGGCTGCATTTGTTTTCCTTTTTTAGGCATTTTTCCCTCTGTTTTCACCTGGTGATCTGGCCAGTAACACACACAACAAAGGAGCAGCATTGACATCTTTGGACAGCAGCATTGTCAGTCTGGGGGGAGCGGAGTGTTAGAAGTACTAGCATATTTAGATACACTAACAAATTAAAGCCAAACTACAACTAAAACTGCAGTTACAGGAACAGTTTTTCTTTTGGGATCAAAATTTTGCATAAATAAATAAAAGCTGATCATTGTAAGCACCCCTGTCAGTGGTAAATGGTTTGTCTCAACACTCTAAGCTGCTACATCTGCAGGAGAGCAATTGCTCTGTTGAAATACAACAGACTTACTGGTCAGATCAACAGGTGAAAATAAAAGAAAGAAAGCCTAAAAAAGAAAACGAATGCAGCCACCACATCTAAAAATTAGTAAGCTGCTGTAAATTAACCACTTCCCGCCCAGTCAATAGCATATTGACGTCCGGGAAGTGGTTGTGTTATCCACACTGGACGTCATATGACGTCCTGCGGGATAACAGCCGCCGCGCGCCCGGGGGGGCGCGCATCGCGGCGATCGGTGGAGCGGTGTGTCAGTCTGACACACCGCTACACAGATCTAGGTAAAGTGCTTCCGGCTCACTGTGTCCATACCTCACTGTGCCCATGCCTCACTGTGTCCATGCCTCACTGTGTCCATACCTCACTGTGCCCATGCCTCACTGTGTCCATGCCTCACTGTGTCCATGCCTCACTGTGCCCATGCCTCACTGTGTCCATGCCTCACTGTGTCCATGCCTCACTGTGCCCATGCCTCACTGTGCCCATGTCTCACTGTGCCCATGTCTCACTGTGCCCAATCTCCCTACCTGATCTCCGGCGCTGTGTGACTAGACTGACTTTTAACATGGGAGTCTATGGAAGGGGTGCCCAGCTTTGAAAAATCGGTGCTCCCCGGCGGTAGGTCCTCTGGACAACAAACTTTGCACACTTGTAGATGAAGAGTGGGGCTATATGTGTGCAAAGTTTGGGGTCCAGAGGACGTAGGGCCGGCCGGTACCGGGTCCCCAAAATCACCGGAGAAATGACCGTTTAACATTGGAGTCTATGGAAGAGGTGCCCGGCTTTGAAAAATCGGTGCTCCCCAGCTGTAGGTCCCCCGGACAACAAACTTTGCACACTTGTAGAAGAAGAGGCTACATGTGTGCAAGGTTTGGGGTCCAGGGGACCTATGGCTGGCTGGGATCAGGCGCACAAATTTGAAGATGGACTCAGACTTGAGTATAAGCCGAGGGGGGCATTTTCAGCACAAAAAAATGTGCTGAAATACTCGGCTTATACTCGAGTATGTACGGTAACTTAAAAAAAACCGGAAAAGTCAGCCGTAAGAATGACACATCCTCTTATTCACCACTAGGGATGGGCCCGGTGCTCGATTCGAACCCATGTTCGAATCGAGCATCGGGCGTTCGCTCGCTCGTCGAGCCCAGAACTATTTGGGCCGTTCGCATCACATTCGTGTGATGCGAGCGGCCCCGCAATGCATTGCGGCCGGCGCGGCCGGCGCAGTGCATTGCTGGCTGATGATTGGCCAAGCATGCACTGTGACCCCGCATGCTTGGCCAATCACAGCGCCCGAAACTCGGAGAGCAATAATTGGCTACAGGCAGGACGCCTGTAGCCAATTACAGCTCAGGGGCTTTAGTACACGCCCCACGATTTAAAAGGCCGCCACGCCATCGGCCCCGGTCACATGAGTTCCGGCTTTAGGAGAGATTAGTCTGCTGATTCAGTCTTTGCTTGATACTGAAAGATTTGCTCTTCTTTGCTAAACCATTGGCTATTTCTTTGCTAAACCATTGCTACCTAAGTCATTGATCGTTCATTGCTGCTGATTGCACAGTTAGTGTGTTATTAGCTGCTGCTGGGGATTAGTCTGGTGCGTGCTTACTGTTAGTACAGTATTGCAGTAGTACCAACCGCAGTGCTGTTAGCACAGCATTGCACCCCAACAGCACCCATAGGACTTCTAGTGTGTTAGTGGCAGCAAACAGAGCTCCTATATTTTCTTCTCAGCAGCACCCATAGGACTTCTAGTGTGTTAGTGGCAGCAAACAGAGCTCCTATATTTTCTTCTCAGCAGCACCCATAGGAATTCTAGTGTGTTAGTGGCATCACACAGAGCTCCTATATTTTCTTCTCAGCAGCACCCATAGGACTTCTAGTGTGTTAGTGGCAGCAAACAGAGCTCCTATATTTTCTTCTCAGCAGCACCCATAGGACTTCTAGTGTGTTAGTGGCAGCAAACAGAGCTCCTATATTTTCTTCTCAGCAGCACCCATAGGAATTCTAGTGTGTTAGTGGCATCACACAGAGCTCCTATATTTTCTTCTCAGCAGCACCCATAGGACTTCTAGTGTGTTAGTGGCAGCAAACAGAGCTCCTATATTTTCTTCTCAGCAGCACCCATAGGACTTCTAGTGTGTTAGTGGCAGCAAACAGAGCTCCTATATTTTCTTCTCAGCAGCACCCATAGGACTTCTAGTGTGTTAGTGGCAGCAAACAGAGCTCCTATATTTTCTTCTCAGCAGCACCCATAGGACTTCTAGTGTGTTAGTGGCATCACACAGAGCTCCTATATTTTCTTCTCAGCAGCACCCATAGGACTTCTAGTGTGTTAGTGGCAGCAAACAGAGCTCCTATATTTTCTTCTCAGCAGCACCCATAGGACTTCTAGTGTGTTAGTGGCATCACACAGAGCTCCTATATTTTCTTCTCAGCAGCACCCATAGGACTTCTAGTGTGTTAGTGGCAGCAAACAGAGCTCCTATATTTTCTTCTCAGCAGCACCCATAGGACTTCTAGTGTGTTAGTGGCAGCAAACAGAGCTCCTATATTTTCTTCTCAGCAGCACCCATAGGACTTCTAGTGTGTTAGTGGCATCACACAGAGCTCCTATATTTTCTTCTCAGCAGCACCCATAGGACTTCTAGTGTGTTAGTGGCAGCAAACAGAGCTCCTATATTTTCTTCTCAGCAGCACCCATAGGAATTCTAGTGTGTTAGTGGCATCACACAGAGCTCCTATATTTTCTTCTCAGCAGCACCCATAGGACTTCTAGTGTGTTAGTGGTATCACACAGAGCTCCTATATTTTCTTCTCAGCAGCACCCATAGGACTTCTAGTGTGTTAGTGGCAGCAAACAGAGCTCCTATATTTTCTTCTCAGCAGCACCCATAGGACTTCTAGTGTGTTAGTGGCAGCAAACAGAGCTCCTATATTTTCTTGTCAGCAGCACACATAGTACCTATAGTGTGTTAGTGTCAGCACCCATAGGACCTACAGTGTGTTGTGAGCACACATAGGAGTTCTATTTTTTATACTATATACACTACCGACTACAATGGCTGGAAGACCGCCAAGGAGAGGCAGAGCGTGCCGAGGCAAGAACACAGGGCAGGCAGGCTCTGTTTCTAGAGACAACAGTGCTGGCCGTGGACGTGGTCGTGCATCGTCATCAGCACGTGGCCATGGGACACGCTTGTCTTTGTTTTCGGCAGCTGGACATGTGGAGCCGCATCATGCCGAAGGCTTGGTAGAATGGATGACCAAGCCCTCCTCATCCTCCTCATCCTCTCTCACCCAGGCTCAGGGTACTGGCAGAGCAGCTGCCAACGCGTACTCAATGGCATCATCAGCCACCCCTTCCCTAGACCCACCATGTCCTCCTGAGGAGTCCCCCGAACTGTTTGAGCACAGTGTTGGGTACATGCTCCAGGAGGATGCCCAACGATTCGAAGGCTCGGATGATGATACCCAGCTTGAGGAAGTCAGTAGTGTGCGCGCAGAGAAAGGGGATGCTGAAGGACAGCAATCTGGCAGTAGTGTTCCACCAGCTGCAGCTTACTGCCAGGTTTGCTCTAGTGGTGAAGAGGGAGGGGATGATGAGGTCACTGACTCCACGTGGGTGCCTGAAGGGAGAGAGGAGGAGGAGGAGGAGGATGCAGCGTCACATGTCCAACGAGGCAGGATGCCCCCTGGAGGCCAGCTAGAGGCCAGCACAGCAACTGTACCACACCGCAGAGCTCCGCCTGTGCAGGGCGCTGCCTCTGCACGTTATCACAAAAGTTCTTTGGTGTGGGCCTTTTTTGAGACGAGTGCATCAGATCGCACCACTGCTATTTGCAATATTTGTCTCAAGCGTATCTCGCGTGGCCAAAACATCAGCCGCTTGGGCACCACAAGCATGAGCAGACATATGTCGACCTGCCATGCAGCTCGTTGGCAAGCACACATAAAAGACCCACACCAAAGAACAAAGCGGACCTCTCCTTGCTCCTCATCAGCTGGGATCTCCATCCCCACTATATCTTCAGTCCTCTCTGAAAGCTGCTCTGAGAGGACTGAAGGTGTAGAATTAGGTGTGTCACAACCAAGTACTTGTAGTACACCGACGTCCGATTGTAGCAGGCAAATTTCCCTGCCCCAGCTGCTGGACCGTCGAAAGAAGTATACTCCCAGCCATCCACATGCCCAGCGGTTGAATGCTAGCTTGGCTAAATTGCTAGCACTTCAACTGCTGCCTTTTCAGTTGATAGACTCGGCCCCCTTCCGTGAGTTTGTTCAATGTGCGGTTCCTCAGTGGCAGGTTCCCAAACGCCACTTTTTCTCACGGAAGGCAATTCCGTCTCTCTACTGGCATGTGGAAGGCAATGTCCATGCCTCGCTGGACAGGGCGGTCAGCGGTAAGGTGCATATTACCGCTGACTCATGGTCCAGCAGGCATGGACAGGGACGTTATCTTTCTTTCACGGCCCATTGGGTCACTCTATTGGCAGCTGGGAGGGATGCAGGACAAGGTGCAGTAGTGTTGGAGGTTGTTCCGCCACCACGCCTCCAAAATGCTACTACTGGTTGTGACACACCTCTCTCCTCCACCCCCTCCTCTTCTTCTTCCTCCATGTCCTCTTCGAGTGCTCTGTCCTCGGAACCAGCGGTGCTCCGTAGGCGTACAAGGGGCTACGCGAGTACGCAGGCAAAAAGATGCCATGCCGTGCTTGCGCTGGTGTGTTTGGGGGACAGGAGCCACACTGGGCCAGAGGTTCTGGCAGCTCTGCAGGGGCAGGCCGAGAGGTGGTTGACGCCACGCCAGCTTAAGCCAGGAATGGTCGTTTCTGATAATGGCACCAACCTCCTCTCCGCCCTGCGACAGGGGCAGCTCACCCATGTGCCCTGTATGGCTCACGTCCTCAACCTGGTGGTGCAGCGGTTCTTGGGCAGGTTCCCAGGCTTACAGGATGTCCTGAGGCAGGCCAGGAAAGTCTGTGTGCATTTCCGCCGATCTTATAATGCCAGTGCTCGGCTGACTGAGCTGCAAAAGGAGCTGAACCTGCCCAAGAACCGCCTAATATGTGACATGCCCACCAGGTGGAACTCAACGTTGGCCATGCTGCAGCGACTGCACACGCAGCAGAGGGCCATCAATGAGTACCTTTGCGACTACGGCACCAGGACAGGGTCAGGGGAGCTTGGCTTTTTTTCCCCACGCCAGTGGAGCATGATCAGGGATGCATGCACTGTCCTCTCACCATTTGAGGAGGCCACGAGGATGGTGAGCAGTGACAGTGCATGCATCAGTGACACTGTACCTCTTGTCCACCTGTTGGAGCATACGCTGCGTGGGATAATGGACAGGGCACTTGAGGCAGAACAGAGGCAGGAAGAGGAGGACTTCCTTGTCTCTCAAGGCCCCCTTTATCCAGACAATGTTCCTTCTGTCCCACCCATCACACAGGAAGAGGAGGAGGAGGAGGAGGAGGAGGAGGATTGTGTGAGCATGGAGGTGGAGCCTGGCACTCAGCATCAGCAGCAGCAGTCTTTTAGGGATGATGTACAGTCCCAACAAACCAGTGGACTTGTACGTGGCTGGGAGGAGGTGGCTGGCGATCATGTCATCCTCAGTGACCCAGAAGACTCCGGACCGAATGCCTCAGCTAACCTACGCTGCATGGCCTCCCTGATCCTGCAAAGCCTGCGGAAGGATCCTCGTGTTCTTCGGATCAAGGAGAGTGACCATTACTGGCTGGCCACTCTCCTTGATCCACGGTACAAGGGTAAGGTTGCGGACCTTATCTTGCCGTCGCAGAGGGAGCAGAGGATGAGACATCTCAGGGAGGCCTTGCAGAAAGGTCTGTGCAACGCGTTCCCAGAAACTGGGAGGTTACAAACTCCTGGTCCTGGACGACGAGTTGCTGAGGCTTCGGTCAGTAGCAGAAGGAGCGGTGGGGAAGGTGGACGTCTGACCGATGCGTTCAGACAATTTTTTAGTCCGCAGCCCCAAGGTATGATCGGTTCCAGCAACCATCGCCAGCGTCTGATATACATGGTGCAGGAATACCTAGGGGCAAGGTCAGACTTGGACACCTTTCCCACCGAAAATCCTCTGGCTTACTGGGTCCTGAGGATGGATCACTGGCCAGAGCTTGCACAGTATGCAATTGAGCTACTGGCCTGTCCTGCATCCAGCGTTCTTTCCGAACGCACATTCAGTGCTGCTGGAGGATTTGTCACCGATCATAGGGTGCGCCTGTCCACCGACTCGGTTGATCGACTGACCTTCATAAAAATGAATCAGTCTTGGATCACCACCAGCTACCAGACACCTGAAGCGGATATAACGGAATAATTTATAATGTCACATCCCTTCAAGACTGCCTATGCTGATGCTGAGTGACTGTCCTGTTATGTTCACTGACTATCCTCTTCCTCCTCCTCAATGATCCATGCCACCACACCAGTGCCTAAGGCACAATTTTTCAGCCCCTGTATAACAGGGGCGTGTAATTACAATTTTTTAAAAAGATGCTTCGCAACAGGTGTGACTGCTGTGCTCAGAGTACAGTATCTGTGAGGGGTTGCAGTGTTGTGGCACCAGCACCAGTGCCTAAGGCACAATTTTTCAGCCCCTGTTGGGGCGTGTAATTACAATTTTTAGGCAATGCTTTGCAACAGGTCTCATTGCTGTGCTCAGAGTACAGTATCTGTGAGGGGTTGCAGTGTTGTGGCACCAGCACCAGTGCCTAAGGCACAATTTTTCAGCCCCTGTATAACAGGGGCGTGTAATTACAATTTTTTAAAAAGATGCTTCGCAACAGGTGTGACTGCTGTGCTCAGAGTACAGTATCTGTGAGGGGTTGCAGTGTTGTGGCACCAGCACCAGTGCCTAAGGCACAATTTTTCAGCCCCTGTTGGGGCGTGTAATTACAATTTTTAGGCAATGCTTTGCAACAGGTCTCATTGCTGTGCTCAGAGTACAGTATCTGTGAGGGGTTGCAGTGTTGTGGCACCAGCACCAGTGCCTAAGGCACAATTTTTCAGCCCCTGTATAACAGGGGTGTGTAATTACAATTTTTTAAAAAGATGCTTCGCAACAGGTGTGACTGCTGTGCTCAGAGTACAGTATCTGTGAGGGGTTGCAGTGTTGTGGCACCAGCACCAGTGCCTAAGGCACAATTTTTCAGCCCCTGTTGGGGCGTGTAATTACAATTTTTAGGCAATGCTTTGCAACAGGTCTCATTGCTGTGCTCAGAGTACAGTATCTGTGAGGGGTTGCAGTGTTGTGGCACCAGCACCAGTGCCTAAGGCACAATTTTTCAGCCCCTGTATAACAGGGGCGTGTAATTACAATTTTTTAAAAAGATGCTTCGCAACAGGTGTGACTGCTGTGCTCCAAGTACAGTATCTGTGAGGGGTTGCAGTGTTGTGGCACCAGCACCAATGCCTAAGGCACAATTTTTCAGCCCCTGTTTAACAGGGGCGTGTAATTACAAATCTTGATCTAATAGTTCACAGCAGGGCCCATTCCTGCGCACACCAAGAGTAACTATGAGGGCCTACAGTCTTGTGGCAACACCGTCCACCACCACCACCACCACCAAAGGCCCAATTTTTCTGCCCTGTTCAACAGGTGCATGCAATTACAAATCTTGATCTAATAACTCACAGCAGGGCCCATTCCTGCACCCACCAAGAGTAACTGTGAGGGCTTACAGTCTTGTGGCAACACCGTCCACCACCACCACCACCACCACCAAAGGCCCAATTTTTCTGCCCGGTTCAACAGGTGCATGCAAGTACAAATCTTGATCTATTAACTCACAGCAGGGCCCATTCCTGTGCCCACCAGTCTTGTGGCTACACCAATATCTAATAGGGCAAATTTCTGCAGAGTATATACGGCAGGCCCCTACTTTCAAACATCCAACTTACAAACGACTCCTACTTGCAAACGGCAAGAGAAAACAGGAAGTGAGAGGAAATCTACCCCTAGGAAGGAAAATTCTATCCTGTTAGATTTAATTTGGGAAAAAGGTATCTCCTCTCTACTGATGCTTTATCACCAATCCTTGTTTCAATTAAAACCCCACTTTTCCAAAAACATTTGTCATTGGGACGGAAAGTGAGGTGACATGTTCTGAACAGATGTGCAAAGACAGCAAATGTTACAGGGGTGATAACCCCTCCCTATGTTCTCCAAAAAGCTTAAAAATTGATTTTTTTGGGATGTAGCTACACTTCATAATGTACCTGTTCAGATTCTACTTAAGAACAAACCTACAGTCCATGTCTTGTTTGCACCACCTATATACTGCTGTTCAGAGTATATAGGGTTGTAGGTATAGGGTTTTATTTTGGGTGCGGGGTCCCCCTTAGTATCCATACAAGACCCAAAGGGGCTGGGGTGGGGGGGGGGGGGTGATGGGGTAGCCATGCCATTTTTCTCAAGGATTTTCAGCCATATGGCGGCCAGGACAAGACATGACATTAAAGCCGCAAGTGGTTTTAAATGGCTTCTTTTTTTCCTTTACAAATGTCATTTTGTGCAAGGACAGTTCTAAACACGGGAAACACATGCCACTTCACAGGCATACTTTAGACACCCCCCAGGTACCGTATTTAAAGGAAAATTTCACTTTTTTTTTTTTCACTTTATGCATCATTAAAATGACTGCTCCCGAAAAAACTTTAGTTTTTAAAATTTCTTTTTGCATTGATATATGTCCCCTGGGGCAGGACCCGGGTCCCCAAACCTGTTTTATAACATTAACATGCATATTGGCCGTTGTAATTAGCAATTTTGATTTCGAACGTTCGCGTCCATTATAACGAATAGGGTTCGAAAATTCGCGCAAACTTTCGGTCCGTTCGAAGGTTCTGGTGCGAACCGAACCCGGGGGTGTTCGGCTCATCCCTATTCACCACTTCCCGGGCACCAGACCAGAGAACTCATGTGCAGGGGGTCTCCTAATAGTCCAGATATCAGCAACTGGTTTGTGATTCAGCCTATTTGCATCTACCCAAACATGAAATATCAGATTTGAATGCAATGACCCTATCATATGAAAAGCACATATTATTGTGTCACCCTTTCCACAATAATAGAACAAGAATTACAGAATAATCTGCATTCTACAAAATATAGGATTTGTTAACACAACACTTGGAAGTATGTATATGCATCTGTTGCTTTCCAACATTTGAAAGCTTTTTTATTATTTTTTATTATTTTATTTCTGTCCTTTTTCTTTAGCATGGACCAGATTTTTCCGAGGCGGAACGGCTTTGTAAGGATCTTCTGCGTTCCATTTAAAAGAGGAAATCTACAGCTTGAAGCCAGCTTCTCTTGCAATAAGATCAAATTTGTGAAAGGAAGTGTAATGATTAATGTTCCCTGGATATAACTGGTTTATTTGAAATGACCTGTGCTACACTTCATTATCTAAAACACCTGGGAAGACTGGAGGAATTAATTTCACTATTTATTTTACCAAGATGCCAAACTTTACAATATTTTTCTCTTATGTATTTACAGTCACTTTTTGTATACTGTATGTAATTATAACTTAATGTAAACTTTCCTTCCGATATCATGTGAGTTTTATTGGTTTCAAAGTAATCCACAATCGCACTTTTGATTTCCTTAGACCTGATTGGATCACTGAGGATGGACTCATTAAGTCTCCAGCGCCCGCTGGATCTATGGCCCGAGGAACACTGTAGACTCAGGAAAACCATACAGTGATCTGACCAGGTGGCGTCCCTAATATAGGACTTAGATGCCAGCGGGATCGTGGCAGTGGCTATGAATACGTGGTCTATCCTGGCAAAAGAGTTATGTGGGCTAGAGTAGTGTATGTAGTCACACAATGTTGGGTTAATCTCTCTCCAAACATCCACCAAGCCGTATTGAAAAATTATTTTAGCGATAGGCAGGCTCTGTTAAGAAGGTCGGGTAAGGCGTTTGACCAGGGTCTGGATAAATCCCGCCCCCCAGGCCAACGTAATGTTTGAGTCTCCCCCAAATATAACTGTACCTCCCAGCATAGGAGCCAGGAGTAGTAGCATGGATTGGAAAAATGAAAATTGTCCTTTGTTGGGAGCGTAGTAAGTAACAAAAGAGTATATCTGATCATCAAGATCCCCTTTCATCAAAAGGTACCTGCCCTCCGGGTCTCAAAGTTCTGATCTGAGGGAGAAATTACACTTGTGGTAGAATAGAATGGCGACCCCCTTGGTTTTGTCATCAGCGTTAGCCGTCTAAAAGGTAGGGAATTTGGAATGAATAAAAGTAGGGCAAGACCGCTTAGGAAAATGTCTTTCTTGTAAAAGGGCTACGTCTATTTTTCGAGTGTGTAAATATTGTAATGCCGTGAACACACGATCGGTTTTACTGATGAAAACAGTCCGAGGGCAATGACCAAGATTGATCGAGTCACTTGGCTCCACTGACACATCCCCTGAGGCTTTCCACTGCAAAATAACAGTTGAAAAGCCAAAGAGAAAGCGGAAAAGAAAGAGAAGGAAACGGAAGACAAGAGTCTCCCGTAGGGTGGAGGAGATATTGGTTTCCACGTAAGGATGGGGGACCCTATCAGTCCCTTCTGCGAGGAAGAGAGCAATCCTGTCGAGAGAAGGGTAAATACCTGTTCTCTGAGACAGAAGGAGGGGAATGGGCACCACTCCAGCCGTGAGGCGTCCCCAAAAAAAAAATTGTGTAACTGTGGCATAAAGCCAGCTTATGAAACAAGCGCCCCAATGGTAATTGACTCTGAGGTAAAATTATTTTACAGGAAAGTACATGAGCCTCTGGATCATGAGTAGGTATGGCGAGGGGGGGGGGAAGGGAATGGGAGGGAAACTGTGGGAGAAAGGGGGGGTTAGGAGATAGGGGGGGAAACTGGGCCGATGCTGGGTAAGAAAGGGTCTACATGAAGGGGGGCGAACCTAAAAAAAACAAAGCAAAACTAGGACTTGGAACTCCAGATCCGGGGTCCCCTGAATCTGAATCTACAAGGGGTTATACCCTGAGTAAAACATAGCTTAAGTGCAAACTAGCCCAAATATGAGACAACCAACAAAGTAGTTCCATAAAGGAGGAAACCACTTAAATCAGCCTCAGTTGAGGCGTACGGGGATGAGAAAAACAAAGTTAGCTCGATGAGCTTCAGCAGGTGAACCAAATCTTCCCGGCTGTCAGTAAGGAAGTGAAGATCAACAATCCTGAATCCTTTAAGGGGGAGGGCTTCCTTGGACTTTTTGGATTTGGTGTTCTTTCAAACCGGTGGAAGCAAACTTAAAGGAAGTTGTCGTTTTGAGGAGTTAGAAGATGGACTTGGAACTCCAGATCCGAATTCTTGAATTTCCGACTAGGAAAATTTGGAAATCTTTAATACCAACTGACTAATAGTTAGTAATAGTCAAGTTATTATTAACCACTTGCCGACTGTGTCATGCAGATATACTAGGAGAGGATCTGCAAGGAGGAATGGCAGAGGATCCCCAAATCCGGGTGTGAAAAACTTGTTGCATCTTTCCCAAAAAGACTCATCGCTGTATTAGATCAAAAGGGTGCTTCTACTAAATACTGAGCAAAGGGTCTGAATACTTAGGACCATGTGATATTTCAGTTTTTCTTTTTTAATAAATCTGCAAAAATGTCAACAATTCTGTGTTTTTCTGTCAATATGGGGTGCTGTGTGTACATTAATGAGGAGAAAAAATGAACTTAAATGATTTTAGAAAATGGCTGTAATATAACAAAGAGTGAAAAATGTAAGGGGGTCTGAATACTTTCCATACCCACTGTATATAGGGAAGACAAAAAGACCTCTAAGGTTTTGATTTGACAGTTTTTATCTTTTTGCTACCAACATTTTATGTCCGAAAAATTATAAATATTTTGATTTTTGGGTCACTGTATACTAACCTTTTGGGAATTCTACCCAATATTTTTGCAATATGCTCAGATAAGGGTCTGGTAAGGATTTTGGGGGGGGGACCCCATGCCATACCATGCCATACTAGGCCCTTCAGGTCAGGTTAGGATTTTAAGGAGAACCTCACGCTGTTTTTTTCTGCCCTAAAAATCTCCATATGCAACGTTTGAAAAAATTCTACAGGTTGCATGTTTTGAGTTACAGAGGAGGTCTAGTGCTAGAATTAGTGATCTCGCTCTAACGATCGCGGTGATACCTCACATGTGTGGTTTGAACACCATTTTTATATGCCGGCGCTACTCAGGTATGCGGTCGCTTCTGCGTGCGAGCCCGGTGGGACGGGCGCGTTTAAAAAAAAAATTATTTTTTTTTAAATTTTTACACTTTTCTTTAAAAAAATTAAAATGGTGTCACTTTTATTCCTATTTGCTCCGGAAATTTGGAATTCATTAGAAAATTATTAAACGTAATGAATTCCAAAACGAATCAACGAAAATAATTTAGTAACATAAGAAATCTATCCAAAACGAAACAATTTTTTCTGTTCTGCACATATCTAGGAGAGAGAGAAGCAGTTTTATTAGTTTATGTACATAATAACATGAAGTCACTAACTCAATATGCAGCAAGTAAATTCAGTAAGGCCCCTTTCACACTGGGGCGGGAGGTGCGGTGACGGTAAAGCGTCGCTATTTTTAGCGGCGCTTTACCGTCGGAGTTGCAGCAGTATTCGGCCACTAGCATCGCGGTTTTAACCCCCGCTAGTGGCCGAAAAAGGGTTAATACCACCCGCAATGCGCCTCTGCAGAGGCGCATTGCTGGCGGTATAGCCGCGCTGTCCCATTGATTTCAATGGGCAGGAGCGGTGGAGGAGCGGTAAACACACAGCTCCTTCACCGCTTCAAAGATGCGGCTAGCAGGATTTTTGGAGGGGTCCTGCTAGCGCACCGCTCCAGTGTGAAAACCCTCTGGCTTTCACACTGGAGAAACAGCAGCTGCTTTTTAGGAAAGAAAAGAGCCCCGGACTGCCGCACTCTGTATGAACGATTTTATTTTCAAAGTTTAAAATCCAAAATTAATCCATAAGTTCAAAAAATCCAAAAACAAACAAAACAGAAACTGACATGCAGGGGTAGGAGGCTGGCGCGTTTCTCATCTAGGATAGATGCTTACTCATGAGTAAGCATCTATCCTAGATGAGAAACGCGCCAGCCTCCTACCCCTGCATGTCAGTTTCTGTTTTGTTTGTTTTTGGATTTTTTGAACTTATGGATTAATTTTGGATTTTAAACTTTGAAAATAAAATCGTTCATACAGAGTGCGGCAGTGCGGTGTCGGAAATTCCGAACGCCAAGAACACGGTGACGTATAAGACGTACAACGGCACTATTAAAGGGAAGCTCAATTCCATAATTCGTACTTTCGGACGGGGTAGAGTACATTGTTTTCATTGATTCTGGACACAACTCCTACTTTCGTAACTTTTTTTTTTGTTTGTTTCTTTTGTATTGTTGAAATTCGTTATTTGGTAGTTTGGATTCGGATAATTTGGATCCGAAATTCGTAAACGAAATTTCGTATTTCGTACAGAATTCGTGTTCATAAAAATTCGTAATTCGGATTCGTACAAATGTACGAATTTCGAAAAATTCGCACGAATTTCCGGTTCGTACGAAACGAATCGCACATGTCTAGTGTCAGGGCGGGAGCTGCCTTTGGAGTCCAACAGCGTGGAGCGGTACACACCTCTCATAGCTGCTGTTTAGGGTCGGTTTGCAGGCGCTATTTTTAGCGCAATAGCGCCTGCAAACCGCCACAGTGTAAAAGGGGCCTAAATATGTCAAGTCAATTCTTCCTACACATTTAGGGTTAGTTAGTCAGAAAAAACTGAAGCCATCCGATAAGCCTGATAGCCAGGCAATAGGGGTTTCCAGGAGGAAGTTAGCATTGTCAGAATACATATTTCTCCAGTAATAAGTTTCCTTTAACCACTTACAGACCGGAAGATTTGGCTGCCTAATGACCAGGCCATTTTTTGCGATACGGCGCTGCGTTGCTTTAACTGACAATTGCTGTACCAAAACAACATTTTTCCCACAAATAGAGCATGGTATTTGATCACCTCTGCGGTTTTAATTTTTTGCGCTAAAAAGGAGCGTAAATTTTGAAAAAAAAACAATATTTTTTACTTTTTGCTATAATAAATGTCCCCAAAAATGTTTTTAAAAACTAATTTCTTCCTCAGTTTAGGCCAATATATATTCTTCTACATATTTTTGGTAAAAAAAACACAATAAGCGTATATTGATTGGTTTGTGCAAAAGTTATAGCGTCTACAAACTATGGGAAAGATTTATGACATTTTCATGGCATTTTTATTATAATTTTTTTACTAGTAATGGCGGTGATCTGTGATTTTTAGTGGTACTGCGACATTACGGCGGACAGATCTGACACTTTTGACACATTTTTGGGACCATTGACATTTATACAGCGAACAGAGCTATAAAAATGCATTGATTACTGTGTAAATGTCACTGGCAGGGAGGGGGGTTAACACTAGGGGGCGATCAAGGGGTTAAATGTGTGTTCCCTAGGTGTGTTCCAACTGTGAGGAGGGGATAGGACTGACTAGAGGAGTAGACAGATCATTGTTCCTACTTAATAGGAACAAACGATATGTCTCTTCTCTCCTGACATAACAGGGATTTGTGTGTTTACACACACAAATCCCTGTTCCTGCTCTCGTGCACGCGATTGCGCCTGTTATCGCCCTTAAAGGTACAGACATATCCACACGGCGATTCGCGACAACGAACCACTTTACCGCCGTATATCGGTGTGAGCCGGTCGGCAAGTGGTTAAACAAATTCTTTTAGGCAAGATCACGCTTTTACTGGCTGTGCAGGTATGTGAATTGCCAACCTTTCCTTTTTAATACACCAAACTAATTTGATTTACAAATTACTGAATTGCTGCAGGTAGTTATATAAAGTCAATTAAACAAATTCAAATGCTTATTAAAACTTCCATCAATAAGATAAATACATTTCCTCATTTTAAAGTTGACTTTTCAACTATAGACGATAGCTTGTTAAATTAGGCATGAACAGCTTTAACATTCCTTCCCTGTTTGCCTTGATACTTGCACAAGAAGCTACTGTCATCCCAGATAATACTTCATGAATATGTATGAGAGGGTGGCACGTTGCCACGGACTCTTTTCTGCCTTAGAGTGAACACATATTATTATGTAGCGCACAGGGTCGCCCGACCCCTACCACACTCCCAATCCCCTCTATTAAAGTTCTCGCTCACAATGTCTCTGGTCTAGGGGTATGATAGGAAAGGGAGTGCGGACGCTACGCCTGGCTTCCACCACAGATGTATAAGTGGTATCAGCAAAAGTTCTTTACCTTCGGGCCTATATTGTGTATCGAATCCTCCCTTCATGAGTCATCTGCCAGGAAACGAGCCTCACACCGTTGCAAGTCCAGCACTCCTTTATTTGAACATAGCATGGACTTACTTGCTTTACAACACAGAACAGAAGGTGTGAATGTGTATATGGGCCCAGACACAAGTTCTTTCCTCCACTCTCCTCCAAAGAGTGTGCAATGGTCTCCGCACAAGGGAATTCACCTTCCGGACGGTCTCCGACAAGAGGCTCACCCGTCACTGGCAGTATGCTGCACCGGGTCTTCAGATGAGGAGCTCTTCCCGGTCCATTACGTCCACCTCGGATTCAGGCGTCCATCTCTGGAGCACCCTAGGATCCTTCCCTCGCGGAACTCAGTGTTGGGCACTGAGCTCCGGACCGCCAACTGAGTACCTCACCTCAGGCTAAAGGTGCCTGAGGTGGAACACGACCTCCGGTGGTCCTCTAGGCCCGGTCCGCCTAGAGGACGAACACGAACTCCGTCCGCAGGCTAAAGGTGCCAGGGACAACCCCCCCGTGACAAAATGGCCGGCCCCCTTTATACCTTCCCCCGGCATGCGCAGCGGGTTCCCCGCCCCACCACACGGCTGCCGAGAAAAGACAAAAAGGGATTTGACCCAGCAATGACTCGTCCGTCGGTCCAAAGTGACAGCGCCACCCAGAGGACCGCCGGAGATACACCACTGGTGTCACCGCAAAGATTCAAAATTACTGGCGAGAAAGTAAACACCCGCTACATACTCCCCTCTGTCTTTTGACACTGGTCCCCAGGGTCTGGAGCAAACCATATCCTCCACGGCTGACATGATTCGGGCCAGAAACCGTTAACAAATTGAAAAACCAAAAACTTTTGAAAACACTATCCTACTGTGAAGTTGTGTCTGAGCCCCTGTAACGGAAAGAGGAGCAAAAGTCAACATCAAACATTTCAAGGTTGCATATTAACATTTACTTTTTCTCTCCCCATCCTGACTAAAGACCTCCCCAGAGTCTAAAATCTTGCTGGGATTTTCTCCTGCAGAGGGAAAAAAACAAAAGAAACCAACACATAAAATCCTGACACATGTATTCGTGTGTGTGAGTAAAATAAATTTCTCCTAAAAGAAATCCCTCTTTCTCCAAAGAGTGAGTGCGTGAAAAGTGTTTGTAACGTTGCGCAACACTGCCACCTGGTGACAGCATCACGGTAACTGCACCCGTTGAACATCTCTTTTCTTCTTTCCTAACACTATCTACCCCAGAGTCTGTGATCTCTTTGCGGGAAGAAACAAACAGGAACAGTTCTTGTTTTTTTTTTCTTCTTCTGGGCACACTAAAACACAATTTCCCCAGAAAGTTCAGCAGCATGATACCAATGGAGTCTTTTTCTCCCTAGAGATAGAAACGTGGGTGCGGCAGAATTAGTGGCTTTAGGTGCTGATCTACAGTCTCTAGATGATATTCCACATCTTCGCCTTCCTTGCGTTTTATCACCACTTTATCTGCGTGGATGTGTCTTCCCACCATCCATTCTGCCTTGCAGTCTTTGAAACACTGTGAAGCCTTTGGAGAACACGCTAGGTATCTGCGTGCGTGCGGGACTTTGAGATGGGTCCAAACAAAATCATTGTACCAACGCTCCCTGCACACCTCCACCTCATACAGCAGGTCCTTCGGTAAGTAGGGATACTCCCATCCATATTCCGCTGCAACTTTTTGACCAAACAGCCTCTGTAATCTCGCCAAAGGAGGCATGGTTGACTTGTCCCCTTCACCAGACAAAACAACCGCATCTGGATGGCGAGGTGTCTTTACCACCTCTAATCTAGGCATTGGAGGCCTCAACAACAGTCTTTTTGCCCCAGCATCACATGTAGATGGTGCAGGGGATACGGGAACAGTTTGAGAGATAGAGTCTCCTTCAGGCGCTGATGCCTCCACCCTTGGTGTGCTCTCACCCACGGACATAGGCGAATTCCGAGACCCACGGAATGTAGCAAGCGCCGCCTTGTCCCAGCCCTTCTTGGCAAACAGATCGTCAATTTGGGCATCATCTCCCATATCAGAGAGAGACTCTAAGTCAGAAGTGTCACACTCCTCCACGGGTATGTAGCCCTGTGTGGAAACAGAACATCCACACTCCGGAGACTTGCTAGGCCATGCCTTCCTGACACATCCTCCCTCACACCAAGTCTTCTCAGCCGGCTTACCTTGGCCTTTCTTGGGATGTCCGGAACTCTCGTCTACGGATCCATCCGGGCCTGGCGTGGGCATGCGAGACGGTCCACCACCACCGCTGGTCGGGGCTACCACGCTGGTTCTCTTCCTCGGTGGCGGACGCTGTGAGACTGTGGTGACCGAGTCAGCATCCTCGGATTTCTCCCGTTGGTGTTTCACGACCTCCTCCGCGGTCGTTGCAGTGTACGCAGGGGCGACTCTTACTGCCGTGATTCCTGCCTTCTGTGGGGCGATGCCTGAAGCCCGGCCTGGATAGATGGTCTTTGGCCTCTCCACCACCGGATCCACCTCGAACATGAATTCCCCGCAGGCGTCACGTCGTCCGAAGGGCTTTAACAGACATACCAGTCCCGAGCATCCGTGACAAATCATACCCAAAGCCTCCACGTCCATGCAGGAATACAGGGCAAATCGACCCCTTGGCTTTAGTTGGATCCCCGTATCCGTTACGGGAGCAGCAGCAGTCAATGCTGTAGTTGCCGGGTGAACCGGGATCCACGAGGCATTTCCAAACATGGCGACCTGTTGCTGTTCCATCGTACACTGCAGAGTTTTCGCGCCAATGTCCCACGTGTAGTCCGTCACACGTATTGGACTCCTCCCCTTTTTGCTCCAGTTCGCAGGCTTTTCCACTTGGTTGGTTTGAGACACGCCCACGAACTAAGCGGTGGGGGTTGTGTCTGGTGGCGCAGTGCAATTAAAAACCCCCACGTCTAGTCCGTCACACGGCTGGGTTTTCCCCCTTTCACCACTCTGCCTGCGCGGGCCTTTCCCCTTCCGAGGTCATGTCCACGACTTTCGAGTAGGGCTGCACTTGGCCTATATACTTGACTGTTTCCGGCAGATACGTTCTTCCAAGTGATACACAATACATATCCCGGACGAGCCCCCACATGTAGCGCACAGGGTCGCCCGACCCCTACCACACTCCCAATCCCCTCTATTAAAGTTCTCACTCACAATGTCTCTGGTCTAGGGGTATGATAGGAAAGGGCGTGCGGACGCTATGCCTGGCTTCCACCACAAATGTATAAGTGGTATCAGCAAAAGTTCTTTACCTTCGGGCCTGTATTGTGTATCGAATCCTCCCTTCATGAGTCATCTGCCAGGAAACGAGCCTCACACCGTTGCAAGTCCAACACTCCTTTATTTGAACATAGCATGGACTTACTTGCTTTACAACACAGAACAGAAGGTGTGAATGTGTATATAGCCCCAGACACAAGCTCTTTCCTCCACTCTCCTCCAAAGAGTGTGCAATGGTCTCCGCACAAGGGAATTCACCTTCCGGACGGTCTCCGACAAGAGGCTCACCCGTCACCAGCAGTATGCTGCACCGGGTCTTCAGATGAGGAGCTCTTCCCGGTCCATTACGTCCACCTCGGATTCAGGCGTCCATCTCTGGAGCACCCTAGGATCCTTCCCTCGCGGAACTCAGTGTTGGGCACTGAGCTCCGGACCGCCAACTGAGTACCTCACCTCAGGCTAAAGGTGCCTGAGGTGGAACATGACCTCCGGTGGTTCTCTAGGCCCGGTCCGCCTAGAGGACGAACACGAACTCCGTCCGCAGGCTAAAGGTGCCAGGGACAACCCCCCCGTGACAAAATGGCCGGCCCCCTTTATACCTTCCCCCGGCATGCGCAGCGGGTTCCCCGCCCCACCACACGGCTGCCGAGAAAAGACAAAAAGGGATTCGACCCAGCAATGACTCGTCCGTCGGTCCAAAGTGACAGCGCCACCCAGAGGACCGGCGGAGATACACCACTGGTGTCACCGCAAAGATTCAAAATTACTGGCGGGAAAGTAAACACCCGCTACAATTAGATACGCATTTATATATGTAGCGATACCCCCAAACTAAGGGAGCCGCTGGTTTGCTTTTGGGCCCTGTACACAGCACAGCCAACCCCCGGCAATCTACTCAGCCCTTCTCTGGCACAGCTAGTCTAGGGGTGGTATTTCTATATAGCTCTATACCTGTTTATGCACAATCCCACAATACCTTTCTTCTAGTGATAAGATATATATATGGACTCCAATACCAGATTGATAAAATGTAAAAGGTTTACTTGTAGATAAAAGGGGTTAACAATCAATATCACATATAACACATGCATGCAGAGCCCTGCAGTAATACTAACACTAGTTAATTATAGTTCGCAATTAGTTCTAACACACACTAACATATAGCTTGAGCCCCCGTTAGCAATATGATGTCCCACAGTACTATCAAGTATCAACTCCCACTCAGGCCTGACTTAATTAAAGCTCAGTCTCTAGAAAAGGAATCTTCGCATGCCAGATGATCGGTGGTGCACATACAGGAACAATATTTGTAATCCAACAAGGTCTAAGGTATTGAAACAACTCCCCGGAGACTATGTAACTCAGTCCTCCAACTAGTCTCCTGACAGGATAAAAGGGAAAGTGTAACCCGACGGCCAAGGTAGTCAATAGGCCTAATAAAGTACTCGGTCATAGCTGTGAGCAGGTGCTCTCTCACCTCTCCAGACTCGATCCCAGTCCGGGACTACCACCGCTGTGTACACACACACAGGATCTGCCACCGCCTGATCTCCGGTCCACTGACGTCCGCAAAGCAGGTAGATGTCTACAGCCGCACAGGCTCTGCAGCGAAGTGGAAGGCTCTCTGGAAGTGCACAAGGCCCAGGCCTCGGGCCTTGCACTCGCAGCAGGTCCGCACAGGAAGTCCTCTTGCCAGCCGTGCGGTGTCCAAAGAGGCCGGGCTTAGCCTCGCCCTCCCCTTTTATACCCCACTCATGAGTCTCTGCGGCAGCCCAATGCACCCCGGGTGCCAAACGGGGTTCTGGGTAATGTAGTCCATGGGGCCTCAACGGAGACCCCACTACATATAAAAAAAAAAAAAAAGAGAGTTGCAGAATTTTACTCCTCGAATTATCATGGTACCATTTTTAGTACAATGGTGGTGTAGGGATCTGCTGCCCTCTACCGTCTACATTTTTAAATGTCTATAGATGCGCATGCACTTCCTGCCCCTGATTGTTGGTTTTGAAACCCGAGGAGGAGAAAGTGGAGAGAGAAAGTCTCAGCCACATGGCTGTCCATGCTGCTAAATCCTTGACCTATTATAAAATACTAGGCAGGGACAAAAGCGCAGACCAAATAGGCTAACTCTTGAGTTCCAGTTCCACACCACAGTTCCTGCTGGTGAGTTACATTTCAGGTTGGTCGGACAACAGTTGGAGGATCTTGTCTTCAGGTCTCCGATACAAAGACAGATGCAGCACGAATTCTCATGCAACTTTATGTGTCCAAAGTCGCATGACAAGTCAAAGCCCATTGATTTCAATGGCACCCGTTCCCATCTATGCGACTTTGAAAATCAACGACTTTGAAAAGGTACCTGCAATGCTTTGATGCGACTTTGATCCAGAGAGTGTAAAGTTGCATCAAAGTCGCACTCTAAGTTGTGCAACTTTGGGGTCGCAATAGTGGAAACATAGACCAAGGCTCCGTTTCCACTCGTATGACTTGTCATGCGACTTTGGACACATAAAGTTGCATGACAAGTCACAGCCCATTGATTTCAATGGAACTGTTCCCATCTATGCGACTTTAAAAAAAGGTACCTGCACTACTTCAATGCAACTTTGATCCAGAGAGTGTAAAGTTGGATCACAGCTGCACTCAAAGTCGCTCCAAAGTCGCACTCTAAATCACACAACTTTGGGGTCGCAATAGTGGAAACGTGACTTGTCATGCGACTAGGGGGCCAAAGTCGCATGACAAGTCACAGCATTGATTTTAATGGTACCTATTCCCATCTATGCGACTTTCAAAATCAGCCACTTTGAAAAGGTACCTGCATTACTTTGATTCAACTTTTGATGCGACTTTGATCCAAAGAGTTTAAAGTTGGATCAAAGCTGCACTCATACCCCAGAGAACTTCCAGCTACACTGACAGTTCCCCCCCCCCCCCCCTCTGTGTCCAGCTCCCTTCTCCTGTGATTGTCTTCATTCAAAGCCCAGCACAGCTATACTGTATATGTGCACTGCCGATTGCCGATTGCCACCGGCCACGTGCGATTGTGGACATGAGAGCCAGCATGGGGATTTGTGTGTGTAAACACACAAATCCCTGTTCTATCAGGAGAGAGGAGACATATCGTTGTTCCTACTAAGTAGGAACAACGATATGTCTCCTCCCCCAGTCAGTCCTATCCCCATACAGTTAGAACACATCTAGGGAACACACATTTAACCCATTGATCGCCCCCTAGTGTTATCCCCTTCCCTACCAGTGACATTTACACAGTAATCAGTGCATTTTTATAGCACTGATCGCTGTATGAATGTCAGTGGTACCAAAAATGTGTCAAAAGTGTCCGATCTGACTGCCGCAATGTCGCAGTACCACAAAAAAATGCAGATCACCGCCATTACTAGTAAAAAAATAAATACATAATAAAAATGCAATAAAAATGGCATTAATCTTTACCATAGTTTGTAGACGCTATAACTTTTGCACAAACCAATCAATAGCCGGAATTGGAAAATTCACACCGCTCATTTATTTCAACAAATTTCTTCACCCACTTGTACATTTATCAACACTATCACCTTCTGAAAGCTATTGCGAAGGTTAAGTAAACACCTGGCAGAGACACTACAATTCATCTTTTATATTTTATCTGAGGCCTCTGAATACACCTCCACAACAGTAAACACCAGGCAGAGCCCGCTTTGTTGCTCATTTGTACACATCTTTTATTTATATTTAATTTTATTATACCATCATCTGGCCTCCAGCATATTGTTTTTTTGTAAGAACAGCGCCACCACTACACCCCTTACCTTTCTTTTTCTCTCCTGGCTCACTTGTAAGATAAGGCACACCGTGCTATATGCCCGTACCCTCCTGTTTGAAGAGGTTAAGCGGTGTTCACAATTTGTTGGGTTCCGCAGCGAGTTACCTTCCCTGGGCTGGTTCCTTTCTCTAGAGTGTAGAGAAAAGTCTGTTGTTTGTGTATCAATAAGGCCAATGTCCAGACAAGGTTAAACCTCAATGACTGAAGATTTATTTTCTTTATGCTTAAAACCGGACAGGAAAGTTGAAAGTGAAGAATAGAATAACAGGGAGGCAGGTTCAGGCACTTAATATCACCACTCAATCCTAAGTAGACTCTGCTCACCCGGATAGTTCCCTCTCACGGTCCTAGCAGCCGGAGTGATGCATGAACTTTACTTTTCTTTCCTAGGGATACGATCGGAACCCATTTGCCTAGTTCCAAACTTCCCAGCACTTGTAGCATAAGGACCTAGGTGCAAGTTGAAGCACGCTACAATGCCTGTGGCGGACTTGCGGAATCCCTCTGTAGGTGACCAGGCCTCATCCAAGGCGGTGACTTCCTTCACTGGCTCCCTCTCCAGAATGGGTCACCCTCGAGTACCCTGGAATTCCTCTTTAGATGGTAGGCCAGCTAAAGGTGCTGGGCCTACATGAAAAGTTGCAGCCCCAGGCTAAAGGTGCCTCAGACTGATCCACCCATGCGCACTCCCGTGGCCTGGAGGGCCACGAGGCGCACACGGACTGCTCCTCGGTACTGCTCCTCAGTTCCCCTCCTTCTCCCCTCCTTCTCCCCTCCTAAGATGGCGTCTGCCCCTTAAGTATCCTCTCCCATCATGCGTAGCGGGCCGACCACACCCCCCGCACAGCTGCCTGGAGAGGACACCTAGCGGATCAACCCTGACCTGTTATGGCAGCGCCACCCACAGGCCACAGGGAACTGTACACCAGCAACACCACTTGGCAAAAGCAGAAGAACAAAACCTAACAATTGAAGCGATCTGGGTCTGGCTACTAACCCAGATCAACCCCTAAATTTAGGTACCTAGCTCCCCTAAAAGTAAAAAGGGGCGCTACATATTATTCATTAACTTTAGCCTTGCTGAAATCATTGACATCAAACTGTTAATTATAAAATAATTAATTGAACAACCTTGGAATATTAAACATTTTAACTACTTCCCACCCGGCCACTGTACATATACGGGCAGTGGGCGCTCTCTCCTTCTGAGTGAACGTTCAGGAACGTCCCTCAGAAGGAGGGGGATCGCGCGCGCGCGTTCCCGCGCAGCGGCGCGATCCCGATGACGGGATCGTGTCACCCGGACACAGCGCATCTCGATTCGGCAGGGGGGCTCTGTGATTGGCCCTCCTGATCACATGACGGCCGTGTCCAATTACAGCCATCATGTGTTGTAAACAGAGAGCCGGTTGCTAGGCAATCAGCTCTCTTCTCCTCACACAGAAGTCGTCGGTGAGGAGAGGAGAGCAGATCGCTGCAGCTGGCTGGTGATCAGGGAGTATGAGCTGTTTTTTTCAGCTTTTTACTCACTGATCACCAGCCTAGTGTCCCCACACAGTGTAAACACAAACATGTCCCCAAAATACATGTCCCCAAAATACATGTCCCCACACACACACATGTCCCCACTAGGGATGAGCTCGGTGTTCGAGTCGAACATAGGTTCGACTCGAACATCGGCTGTTCGCGCGTTCGGCGAACAACGAACGATTTGGGCCGTTTGCGCCAAATTCGAGTGACGCGAACGGCCCACAATACACTGCGCCATCGCAGTGTAATCCCGGCGCTGTGATTGGCCAAGCATGCACTGTGACCCTGCATGCTTGGCCAATCACAGCGCCGGCAGCGAGGAGAGCAATGATTGGCCACAGGCAGGATGCCTGTGGCCAATTATAGCTGAGGGGGTTTAGTACACGCCCCACACTATAAAAGGCCGCCAGCGCGGCGGCCTTGTGTAGTGTGTTCCGGAGCAGGGAAAGTGAAGGATAGGCAGGGACAGTGTCAAATCTTGTCAAATCTATTCTTTGCTAAACCTTGTGTGTAGGGACAGAGAAGGATAGGCAGGGAGAGTGTCAGTGTCATATTCTTTGCTAAACCTTGTGTGTAGGGAGAGAGAAGGATAGGCAGGGAGAGTGTCAGTGTCATATACTTTGATAAACCTTGTGTGCAGGGAGAGAGAAGGATAGGCAGGGGACAGTGTCAGTGTCATATTCTTTGCTAAAACTTGTGTGCAGGGAGAGAGAATTATAGCTGAGGGGGTTTAGTACACGCCCCACACTATAAAAGCCCGCCAGCGCGGCGGCCTTGTGTAGTGTGTTCCGGAGCAGGGAAAGTGAAGGATAGGCAGGGACAGTGTCAAATCTTGTCAAATCTATTCTTTGCTAAACCTTGTGTGTAGGGACAGAGAAGGATAGGCAGGGAGAGTGTCAGTGTCATATTCTTTGCTAAACCTTGTGTGTAGGGAGAGAGAAGGATAGGCAGGGAGAGTGTCAGTGTCATATACTTTGATAAACCTTGTGTGCAGGGAGAGAGAAGGATAGGCAGGGGACAGTGTCAGTGTCATATTCTTTGCTAAAACTTGTGTGCAGGGAGAGAGAAGGATAGGCAGGGAGAGTGTCAGTGTCATATACTTTGATAAACCTTGTGTGCAGGGAGAGAGAAGGATAGGCAGGGGACAGTGTCAGTGTCATTGTTGCTAAGCCTCCTGCACATTATACACCTGAAGTTAGCCCGTATTGCTGCTTTTTTCTGGTGTGTTACACCAACAGGATTTTGCGGCACTTACAGCGGGCAGAGTGTGCCTCCTGACCATATTACACCTTAACTTAGCCTGTATTGCTGCTTTTTCCTGGTGTGTTACACCAACAGGATTTTGCGGCACTTACAGCGAGCTGAGTGTGCCTCCTGACCATATTACACCTTAACTTAGCCTGTATTGCTGCTTTTTCCTGGTGTGTTACACCAACAGGATTTTGCGGCACTTACAGTGGGCGGAGTGTACCTCCTGACCATATTACACCTTAACTTAGCCTGTATTGCTGCTTTTTCCTGGTGTGTTACACCAACAGGATTTTGCGGCACTTACAGCGGGCGGAGTGTACCTCCTGACCATATTACACCTTAACTTAGCCTGTATTGCTGCTTTTTCCTAGTGTGTTACACCAACAGGATTTTGCCGCACTTACAGCGGGCGGAGTGTGCCTCCTGACCATATTACACCTTAACTTTGCCTGTATTGCCGCTTTTTCCTGGTGTGTTATACCAACAGGATTTTGCGGCACTTACAGCGGGCGGAGTGTGCCTCCTGACCATATTACACCTTAACTTAGCCTGTATTGCTGCTTTTTCCTGGTGTGTTACACCAACAGGATTTTGCGGCACTTACAGCGGGCGGAGTGTACCTCCTGACCATATTACACCTTAACTTAGCCTGTATTGCTGCTTTTTCCTGGTGTGTTACACCAACAGGATTTTGCGGCACTTACAGCGGGTGGAGTGTACCTCCTGACCATATTACACCTTAACTTAGCCTGTATTGCTGCTTTTTCCTGGTGTGTTACACCAACAGGATTTTGCGGCACTTACAGCGGGCGGAGTGTGCCTCCTGACCATATTACACCTTAACTTAGCCTGTATTGCTGCTTTTTCCTGGTGTGTTACACCAACAGGATTTTGCGGCACTTACAGCGGGCGGAGTGTACCTCCTGACCATATTACACCTTAACTTAGCCTGTATTGCTGCTTTTTCCTGGTGTGTTACACCAACAGGATTTTGCGGCACTTACAGCGGGCGGAGTGTGCCTCCTGACCATATTACACCTTAACTTAGCCTGTATTGCTGCTTTTCCCATTTCCCTGCAGGCCATTAGAATGTCTGGAAGGCAAACAAGGAGAGGCAGACAGTCAGGAGCCAATAAAAGAGGGCAAGCAGGCTCTGTGTCTAGAGACAACAGTGCTGGTCGTGGACGTGGTGCATCGCCATCAGCACGTGGCCATGGGACACGCTTGTCCTTCTTTTCGGCAGCTGGACGTGTTGAGCCGCATCATGCCGAAGACTTGGTAGAGTGGATGACCAAGCCCTCCTCATCCTCCTCATCCTCTCTCACCCAGGCTCAGGGTACTGGCAAAGCAGCTGCCAAAGCGTCCTCTTCCCTGGTATCAATGTCATCATCAGTCACTCCTTCCCTAGACCAACCATGTCCTCCTGAGGAGTCCCCCGAACTGTTTGAGCACAGTGTTGGGTACATGCTCCAGGAGGATGCCCAGCGTTTCGAAGGGTCTGATGATGATACCCAGCTAGAGGAAGGCAGTAGCGTGAGAGAAGAGAGAGGGGATGCTCAAGAAGGACACCAATCTGGCAGTCATGTTCCAGCAGCTGCAGCATACTGCCAGATTGGCTCCAGTGATGAGGAGGGAGGGGATGATGAGGTCACTGACTCCACGTGGGTGCCTAATAGGAGAGAGGAGGAGGAGGAGGAGGATGAGGAGGAGGCACATCTCCAACGAGGCAGGATGCCCTCGGGGGGCCAGCGTAAGGGCAGCACACCGACGGAATCACACCGCAGAGCTCCGCCTGTGCAGGGCGCTGCCTCTGCCCGTTATTCAAAAAGTTCTTTGGTGTGGGCCTTTTTTGAGTCGAGTGCATCAGATCGCACAGCTGCTGTTTGCAACATATGTCTCAAGCGTATATCGCGTGGCCAAAACATCACCCGCTTGGGCACCACATGCTTGACCAGACATATGTTGACCTGCCATGCAGCTCGTTGGCAAGCCTACCTTAAAGACCCACACCAAAGAACAAAGCTGACCTCTTCTTGCACCGCATCAGCTGGGATCTCCAACCCCACTATACCTTCAGTCCTCTCTGAAACCTGCTCTGAGAGGAATGAAGGTGTAGAATTAGGTGTGTCACAGCCAAGTACTTGCGGGCACTCTGCTAGCAGTACACCGACGTCCGATTCTAGCAGGCAAATTTCCCTGCCCCAGCTGCTGGACCGTCGAAAGAAGTTCACTCCCAGCCATCCACATGCCCAGCGGTTGAATGGTAGCTTGGCTAAATTGCTAGCGCTTCAACTGCTGCCTTTTCAGTTGGTAGACTCGGCCCCCTTCCGTGAGTTTGTGCAATGTCCGGTTCCTCAGTGGCAGGTTCCCAAACGCCACTTTTTCTCACGGAAGGCGATTACGGCTCTCTACCGGCATGTGGAAGGCAATGTCTTGGCCTCGCTGGACAGGGCGGTCAGCGGTAAGGTGCATATTACTGCTGACTCATGGTCCAGCAGGCATGGACAGGGACATTACCTTTCTTTCATGGCCCATTGGGTCACTCTTTTGGCAGCTGGGAAGGATGCAGGACAAGGTGCAGAAGTGTTGGAGGTTGTTCCACTGCCACGCCTCCAAAATGCTACTACTGGTTGTGACACACCACTGTCCTCCACCCCCTCCTCTTCTTCTTCCTCCGTGGCCTCTTCCTGTGCTTTGTCCTCGGAACCAGCGGTGCTCCGTAGGCGTTCAAGGGGCTTCGCAAGTACGCAGACAAAAAGATGCCATGCCGTGCTTGCGCTGGTGTGTTTAGGGGACAGGAGCCACACTGGGGCAGAGGTTCTGTCTGCTCTGCAGGGGCAGGCCGAGAGGTGGTTGACACCACGCCAGCTTAAGCCAGGAATGGTAGTTTGCGACAATGGCACCAACCTCCTCTCCGCTCTCCGACAGGGACAACTGACCCATGTGCCCTGTGTGGCTCACGTCCTTAACCTGGTGGTGCGGCGGTTCTTGGGCAGGTACCTGGGCTTACAGGATGTCCTGAGGCAGGCCAGGAAAGTCTGTGTGCATTTCCGCAGATCTTATAATGCCAGTGCTCACCTGGCTGAGCTGCAAAAGGAGTTGAACATGCCCAAGAACCGCCTTATATGTGACATGCCCACCAGGTGGAACTCAACGTTGGCCATGCTGCAGCGGCTGCACACGCATGAGAGGGCCATCAATGAGTACCTGTGCGACTACGGCACCAGGACAGAGTCAGGGGAGCTTGGATTTTTTCACCACGCCAGTGGGGCATGATCAGGGATGCATGCACTGTCCTGGCACCATTTGAGGAGGCCACGAGGATGGTGAGCAGTGACAGTGCATGCATCAGTGACACTGTACCTCTTGTCCACCTGTTGGAACATACGCTGCGTGGAATAATGGACAGGGCACTTGAGGCAGAACAGAGGCAGGAAGAGGAAGACTTCCTTGCCTCTCAAGGCCCCCTTTACCCAGACAGTGTTCCTTCTGTCCCACCCATCGCACAGGAAGAAGAGGAGGATTGTGTCAGCATGGAGGTGGAGCCTGGCACTCAGCATCATCAGCAGCAGTCTTTTAGGGATGATTTACAGTCCCAAGAAACCAGTGGACTTGTACGTGGCTGGGAGGAGGTGGCTGCGGATCATGTCGTCCTTAGTGACCCAGAGGACTCCGGACCGAATGCCTCAGCTAACCTACGCTGCATGGCCTCCCTGATCCTGCAAAGTCTGCGGAAGGATCCTCGTATTCTTCGGATCAAGGAGAGGGACCATTACTGGCTGGCCACTCTCCTTGATCCACGGTACAAGGGTAAGGTTGCGGACCTTATCTTACCGTCGCAGAGGGAGCAGAGGATGAGACAACTCCGGGAGGCCTTGCAGAAAGGTCTGTGCAACGCCTTCCCAGAGACTGGGAGGCTACAAACTCCTGGTCCTGGACAACGAGTTGCTGAGGCTTCGGTCAGTCAAAGAAGGAGCGGTGGGGAAGGTGGCCGTCTGACCGAAGCGTTCAGACAATTCTTTAGTCTGCAGCCCCAAGGTATGATCGGTTCCAGCAACCATCGCCAGCGTCTGATATACATGGTGCAGGAATACCTAGGGGCAAGGTCAGACTTGGACACCTTCCCCACCGAAAATCCTCTGGCTTACTGGGTCTTGAGGATGGATCACTGGCCAGAGCTTGCACAGTATGCAATTGAGCTACTGGCCTGTCCTGCATCCAGCGTTCTTTCAGAACGCACATTCAGTGCTGCTGGAGGATTTGTCACGGATCACAGGGTGCGCCTGTCCACCGACTCTGTTGATCGACTGACCTTCATAAAGATGAACCAGTCTTGGATCACCACCAGCTACCAAACATCTGAAGCTGATATAACAGACTAATTTATTTTCAAATGTCACATCCCTTCAAGACTGATGCTGATGCTGAGAGACTGTCCTGTTATGTTGACTGACTATCCTCCTCCTCCTCCTCAATGATCCGATTGACGATGATAGCTTGGAAGAACATTTTGTTTCTGGGTGCCGCCACCAGTGGCTAAGGCCCAATTTTTCAGCCCCTGTTTAACAGGGGTGTGTTATTACAATTTTTTATGCAATGCTTTGCAGCAGGGCTCATACCTGCACTCCAACTAGAGTATCTGGGAGTGGTTGCAGTGTCGTGGCACCAGCACCAGTGGCTAAGGCCCAATTTTTCAGCCCCTGTTTAACAGGGGCGTGTAATTACAATTTTTGATGCAATACTTTGCAACAGGGCTCATTGCTGTGCTCCAAGTACAGTATCTGTGAGGGGTTGCAGTGTTGTGGCACCAGTGCCTAAGGCCCAATTTTTCAGCCCCTGTTTAACAGGGGCATGTAATTACAATTTTTTATGCAATGCTTTGCAGCAGGGCTCATTCCTGCACTCCAACTAGAGTATCTGGGAGAGGTTGCAGTGTCGTGGCACCAGCACCAGTGGCTAAGGCCCAATTTTTCAGCCTCTGTTTAACAGGGGCGTGTAATTACAATTTTTGATGCAATACTTTGCAACAGGGCTCATTGCTGTGCTCCAAGTACAGTATCTGTGAGGGGTTGCAGTGTTGTGGCACCAGTGCCTAAGGCCCAATTTGTATGCCCCTGTTTAACAGGGGCATGTAATTACAATTCTTGATCTAATAATTCACAGCAGGGCCCATTCCTGCGCCCACCAAGACTAACTGTGAGGCCTTACAGTGTTGTGTCAACACCACCACCACCACCACCACCAAAGGCCCAATTTTTCAGCCCCTGTTCAACAGGGGCATGCAATTACAATTCTTGATCTAATAATTCACAGCAGGGCCCATTCATGCGCCCACCAAGAGTAACTGTGAGGGCTCACAGTGTTGTGGCAACACCAACATGTAAGGGGCAAATTTCAGCTGAGTATATACGGCAGGCCCCTACTTTCAAACATCCAACTTACAAACGACTCCTCCTTGCAAACGGAAGGATACAACAGGAAGTGAGAGGAAATCTACCCCTAGGAAGGCAAATTCTCTCCTGTAAGAGTTAATATGGGAAAAAAAGTGTCTCCTCTCCACTGATGCTTTATCACCAATTCTTGTTTCAATAAAAACCCCAAATTTTCAAAAAACATTTGTCATTAGGACGGAAAGTGAGGTGAACTGGTGCACACTGCACAGACAGCAAAACAAATGTTACAGGGGCGATAACCCTTCCCTATGTTTTCCAAAAAGCTTAAAAATAGATTTTTTGCCTGGAGCTACACTTAAACAATGTACCTGTTCAAAATTACAAACAGATTCTACATAAGAACAAACCTACAGTCCCTGTCTTGTATGCGGCTGTTCAGAGTATATAGGGCCTTTTTTATTTTGTGTGCGGGGTTCCCCTTAATATCCATACAAGACCCAAAGGGGCTGGTAATGGGCTGGGGTAGGGGTGGGGGGTGTGTGATGGGGTAGCTATGCCATTTTTCTTAAAGATTTTCATCCATATTACCGGGACCAGACATTACATTAAAGCCGCAAGCAGTTTTAAATGGCTTTTTTTCCATTAGAAATGTAATTTTGTGCAGGGACAGTTCTAAACACGGGAAACACGTGGCACTTCACAGGCATACTTTAGACACCCCCCAGTTATGATATTTAAAGGAATATTTGACTTTTTTTTTTCACTTTATGCATCATTAAAATTACTGCTCCAGAAAAACGGCCGTTTTTAAAACTTCTTTTTGCATTGATACATGTCCCCTGGTGCAGAACCCGGGTTCCCAAACCCTTTTTAGGACAATAACATGCATAATAGTCGTTATAATTAGCACTTTAGATTTCGAACGTTCGCATCCATTGTATTTAATAGGGTTCTAAAGTTCGTGCGAACTTTCGGTCCGTTCGCGGGTTCTGGTGCGAACCGAACCCGGGGGTGTTCGGCTCATCACTAGTCCCCACATAGTAAAAACACCTGTCCCCCACATATGTGACAGTAAAATCATATGTCCCAATGATCATTTGCACACATATGTCCGTGATCACCTGCGCACATCTGTACATGATCTTTTGCGTACATATGTCCGTGATCACACGAACCAATTATTATACACTTAACGGATTTTTTTTTTACCAAAAACATGTAGTAGAATGCATTTTGGCTTAAATTTATGACAAAATTCAATTTTATTGGATTTTTTTCAAAATAGAAAGACGAAAATATATATTTTTTTCTAATTTCCACTCTTTTTTCGCTTATATCGCAAAAAATAAAAAACGTAGTCGTGAATACCACCAAAAGAAAGCTCTATTTGTGTGAACAAAATTATAAAAATTTCATTTGGGTACAGTGTTGTATGACCGCGCAATTGTCATTGAAAATGTGAGAGTGCTGAAAGCTGAAAATTGGTCTGGGAAGGAAGGGGGCTAAAGTGCCCAGTATTGATGTGGTTAAAGGATAATAAAAAATAAAAAATATAATGTATCCTCTATTCTATCTATTCAATATTCTATCTTATATTGTATCTATTTTATAGCTCATTATAGTTATGAAGTACTGTATATAACATTTTAATGGTAGTCTAGTGGTTAAAGAATATTTAGACTCAAGAACAAAAATGTAATATATTGCAGCTTACCAGGCCTTGGACATGGTGGCTGTATTTGTTTGCTTTTTTTTGTTTTGTTTTTAAGTTAAAACATTTTTTAGCAAGTAAAGAAACGCCTGTTGATCTTGCCGGAAATTTAATGTCCTTTTTACTTCCTGTGAGTTGAAGTAACATCACAAACAATGTTATATTTTTTCTAATCCTCCCATCCCCATGTAATAGAGGGGAAGATGTTTGTAGCCCTTTCCTAGGGTGAGAAACATAACTCCTTCCAAAGATACAGTAGATAAGTGAGCATTGTCCCCCTATGATAAAAGAGTGTGTTACTGGCAAGATCTCCAGGTGACAATGAATAAAAAAAGAAAATGAATGCAGCTCCCACATCCAGAGCCGGCTCTACCATTAGGCAAACTAGGCAGCCGCCTAGGGCGCACTGCCACCTAG
The DNA here is from genome assembly GCA_029206835.1 of Rana muscosa. Taxonomy (NCBI): domain Eukaryota; kingdom Metazoa; phylum Chordata; class Amphibia; order Anura; family Ranidae; genus Rana; species Rana muscosa. The sequence continues at coordinate 50,929,587 of CM055128.1, read as the reverse complement.
GGCGCAGCCATGGCGGCTGGCTTAACTACTCTCCGCTGGAGAGGACGCCTGGAGCTTGTCAATGCGCCTCGTCCTCTACCCGGCTTTCTATGACCAGAAATGCCTGTGGCAGCGCGCAGCAATCAGCAGCACCCTTGGGGAGGTGTGGGCGGCCGGGCATCCATTGCTACATGGCAGTGAACAGCGAGGGGCCGGCCGAGGGAAGATAAGCCAGAGAGGCCGGGACTTGGGAGAAGAGCTCCACCGCGGCACCGCCTCCTCGTTGACCTTGTCCCCTGACCCTGCCCCCCCCCCAGGAGGCAAGCGGGCGCAGCGTACCCTATGTTTCCAGAGCATGGACTGCTCCAAGTTCCTCTCTGCGCTCTGATGTGAGGCCCGGATCTGGAGGACAGGCTCGCCACTCACTGGGGGCACAGAGCTTTCACAGAGGACGGGCAGGAGGCGCAGGCTGCTGCGGGAGCCGCTGCAATCGGACAGATCGAAGCAGGAGACTGGCATCATGGTATGGAAGGTACTGTCTGTCATCATACACAGACCTGGCCTGCAGACAGAGACTGGGACAGAGGTGAGACTGCAGGAACAGGGCTAGGGGCCTCTCATCTCACCCCCAACTCCCCCTCCCTCTCTCTAAGCCCCCTCCCTCTCTCTAAGCCCCCTCCCTTCTCTCTCAGCCCTCCTCTCTCAGCCCCCTCTCTCTAAGCCCCCCTCTCTTCTCTCTCAGCCCTCCTCTCTGTCAGCCCCCCTCCCTTCTTTCTTAGCCCCCCTGTCTCCAAGCCCCCCTCCCTTCTCTCTCAGCCCCCCTCTCTAAGCCCCCCTCCCTTCTCTCTCAGCCCCCTCTCCCCAAGTCCCCCTCCCTTCTCTCTCAGCCCTCCCCCTCTCTCAGCCCCCCTCTCTCAGCCCCCCTCTCTCTAAGCCCCCCTCCCTGCTCTCTCAGCCCTGCCCCCTCTCTTTAAGCCCCCCTCCCTTCTCTCTAAGCCCTCCTCCTCTGTCAGCCCCCCTCCCTTCTCTCTCAGCCCCCCTCTCTCCAAGCCCCCCTCCCTTCTCTCTCAGCCCCCCTCTCTCCAAGCCCCCCTCCCTTCTCTCTCAGCCCCCCTCTCTCCAAGCCCCTTCCCGTCTTTCTCAGCCCCCCTCTCTCCAAGCCCCCCTCCCTTCTCTCTCAGCCCCCCTCTCTCCAAGCCCCCTCCCGTCTCTCTCAGCCCTTCCCCCTCTCTCAGCCCCCCTCTCTCAGCCCTCCCCCTCTCTCTAAGCCCCCCTCCCTTCTCTCTCAGCCCTCCCCCTCTCTCAGCCCCCTCTCTCTAAGCCCCCTCCCTACTCTCTCAGCCCTTCCCCCTCTCTTAACCCCCTCTCTTTAAGCCCCCTCCCTTCTCTCTCAGCCCTTCCCCCTTTCTCAGCCCCCCTCTCTCTAAGCCCCTATCTTCTTTTTCAGCCCCCCTTTCTCTAAGCCCCTTCCCTTCTCTCTCAGCCCCTCCCCTCTCACCCCCTCTCAGACCTCCCCTCCTCTCAGCCCCCTCCCTTCTCTCTCAGTCATTCCCCCTCTCTCAGACATACCCCTCTCTCAGCCCCCCTCTATCTCTCAGCCACCCCCTCTTTCTAAGCCCCCCTTTTCTCTCTCAGCCCACCTGTCTCTCTCAGCCACCCCCCTCTCTCAGGCCTCCCTATTCTCTCAGCCCCCCCTCTCTCTAAGCCTCCTCCCTTCTCTCTCAGCCCTCCCTATTCTCTCAGCCCCCCCCTCTATCAGCCCCCTCTCTTAGCCCTCCCTCCATTCTTAGCGCTCCCTCTCTCAGCCCCCACTCTCTTAACCCCCCTCTCTCTCAGCCCTCCCTCCCCCTCTCTCTCAGCTCTCCCTCCTACCCCTCTCTCTCTCTCTGCCCACCCTCTTACCTCTCTCTTAGCCCACCCTCCTACCTCTCTCTAAGCCCTCCCTCTCTCAGCCCCCTCTCTCTCAGTCCCCCGTCTCTCTCAGCCCACCCCTCTTAGCCCTCCCTCCTCTTTTAACCCTCCCTCCATTCTTAGCCAGCCCTCCCTCTTTCAGCCCCCACTCTCTCAACCCCCTTCTCTCACAGCCTCCATTTCTCTCAGCCCTCCCTCCTACCTCCCTCTCTCTCAGCTCCCCCTCTCTTAGCCCCCCTCTCCCCTCCCCCCCAATTAGCTGGTCTTGCCTAGGGCACAAAATAGGCTAGCACTGGCCCTGGTCAGGTAGGTAAGTGTATGTGTCAGGTAGGTCAGTGTATGTGTCAAATCACATGTGTTACAAGGGCAGGGCAAAGGGGTGGAGTCAGGGGCAGAGCCAAAGTGGGGGGCGGCAAAATTAGGTTTCGCCTAGGATGTCAAAAATCCTTGCACCAGCCCTGCCCACATCTAAAGACTGGTATGCTGCAACATACAGTATTACATTTTAGTTTTGGGGTTTAAATACACTGTAACAACATTCCCACTTCTCTCACCTTGTTCTGTAAGCCAGTGTTTTTCTACCGTTTTTCAGCCAAGGTACCCTTTAGAATTGCAAACAATCCCGGGGTACACCAGTCTGAGGGTTCGTTCGCACCAGGAGGTGCATCTGAGTGTACACACTTTTTTTCCCTCCTAACACAATCCCACCATATCCCCCTCCCAGCACAACCCCCCACCCAAATCCTCCTCCCAGCACAAACTCCCCCTCCTAGCACAACCTCCCCAACCCCACACCTCCCCGTCTTAACACAACCCCACCAAATCCCCTTTTTTAGCACAACCCCCCCAAATCCCCCCTCCTAGCACAAACTCCCCCTCCTAGCACAACTCCCCCAGCACAAACCCCCCCTCCTAGCAAAACCTTCCCTCCTAGCACTACTCCTCCCACCCAAATCCCCCTCCCAACACAAACAGCCACAAATCCCCCCTCCTAGCACAATGTACCCAAACCCTCCTCCTAGCACACCCCCCCCACCCAAATACTCCTCCCACCACCACCCCTCCTAGCACAACCCCACTCGTATCCCCCTTCCAGCACAAACCACCACAAATCCCCCCTCCTAGCACAACCCCACCATCTTCTCCCAAATCCCCCACACTGCACAATTACCCCCGAAATTCCCCCTCTCCCTTACAGTAGCGACAGCAGCCAAGAGAGGAGAGAGCCAGGAGGAGGTGTGGGCTGTGCTTTCTACCACCCCCCCAGCTCCTCTCCTTCTTGAGAGCTGGGTGATCCTCTGTTAACTGTTAACAGGAGGGAGAGCGCACAGATAACTCCTGTGTACAGAAGAGGCAGAGAGCTGTGCCCACACCTCCCCCCACTCTCTACTCCTCTCTGTTCTCTCACCGGCGAGTCCTTAGCAGCCAATCATGTCATCGGTTGGCAGGATGCGGTCGGGTGGTAATCGCTTTCTCTTTTGCTGGCTAGAGTACAGAGAGGAGCAGAGAGTGGGGAGAGGTGCTGGCACAGCTCTCTGCCTCCTCTGTATTCTTGCCAGCAAAATAGAAAGAGATTGCCACCCGACCGCGTCCTGCCAACCAATGACATCATTGGCTGCTAAGGACTCGCCGGCAAGAGTACAGAGAGGAGCAGAGAGTGGGGGGCAGACATGGGAGTAATTCACACATGTGCAAGTCACAAGCAAGTCTCAAGTCTCAACCTTCAAGTCTCAAGCAAGTCCCAAGTTACTGTGACGAAAAGCAAGCAAGTCAAGTCGAGTCCCTGCTAGAATTTAAGCAAGTCAAGTCAAGTCATTTATTTTGGTCAAGTCACAAATCAAGTCAAAATACTGATCTACCCCATACTGTACAAAAATAATAGGAGGGATAACAATAAATAATATTGGCTATGTGCCCATGCCTCACTGTGCCCGTGTCTCACTGTGCCCAATGCCTCACTGTGCCCGTGTCTCACTGTGCCCGTGTCTCACTGTGCTCGTCAGCCGTGTACCTGATCAGCGGCATCCCGGCGGCCATTCCAGTATTCAAAAGCCGCGCCTCCTCCTCGTCTGTGATAGGCGGAACACTCAATTTCCCAGCATTTAGTGTTCCGCCTATCACGGACATCCGCTCATCCTCATAACACAGACGAGGATAAGAGGATGTCCGTGATAGGCTGAACACTGCCTGCTGTGAAATTGAGTGTTCCGCCTATCACAGACGAGGAGGCGCGGCTTTTGAACACTGCAACGGCCACCGTCTGTCTGCATGACACGCTGATCAGGTAGGCAGACGGCGGCTTGCGGTTAGTGTTAGTGGTGCCAAATCATTGCAAGTCATATAGTCCAAGTCAAAGTTAAGTCGCAAGTCATTAGTGACAAGTCAAAGTCAAGTCGAGTCATTTATTGAATTCTGTCAAGCAAGTTGCAAGTCCTCAAACAGGTGACTCAAGTCTGACTTAAGTAAAGTCATGTGACTCAAGTCTCCCACCTCTGGTGGTGGGAGGTGTGGGCACAGCTCTCTGCCTTTTCTCTACACAGCAGTTACCCATGTGTTCTCCCTACTGTTAACAGAGGCTAACAGAGGATCGATCGGATCGGGTTGTTGCCACGGAACCCCAAAGGACTCATCACCCCAGTTGAGAAACACTGCTGTAAGCTATCCTCTAGTTGCCTTTACTCTTTGCAAAGCTAATAAATACTACAGCACTTTAATTTTAATATTTTATAAATGTTATCCCAATTTTTAGGAATAACAAATGTGCAAAATAAAGCTATTGTATGGTACTCTGAACGTTAACGGGGTACCTGAGGTCTCTTATGTTTACTAAGTTGACTACTACTGGGCTAAAGTGTGATTTAAAGCAAATCACACTCTTACAGTTTTCAGATTATTTAAGGCGTCAGATGATGTATTCTTTGTCAAAGAAAACATGGACCAAGCCCTCAGCTAATGGCTGCAATTATGTTGTACGGCTTTTTGTTATTTTCTCCGCCTTGGCATTAGATTCAATCCGAATTCAGCAAGTATCTTGTCATGTAACTATCAAACACTTCCTGCTAAGAAACATGCATTGGCTCCAAGGCCTATTGTATTGTGATGTGCTGTATATCCCTACTGTATTAACCATTAAGATATAAGGAAAAATGCAGCTTTTACCCAACAACCAAAATAAAAAGTAAAAGTAAAAAAGAACTTTGGTAAAAAATAGGTAAGCAGGTTGGGACTCTATAATTACAGTATGTATCTAATGCCCAACCATGGTTTCTTGTTTGTTAGGTTTCAAAATGGAAATTGATCCTTTGGCAAGGAAGAAGGGGTTTTCTATCTCTCTTTATTGGTAGAAGAAGGAGAATTTTCCACAAAATAACTTAAAGCGCCGTTCACCAGCATCTCTCTCAATAGCACAACAGATGGGCAACTTGTATAGATGTGTGTGAACACCGCTCTAGGTCAGTCTCTCATCTCCACCCCCACTAACACACAGACCAGGTGCTGGCCCTGTCCATCACGGATTCCAATGAGCAAAAAAGTATTCTGGTTGGCCTCACATCCAGTAAAATCACCTTTATTTCAGCAAGTCCATAAAAATATGTCCAAAAACACAAATAGAGGGAAACAGCATCACCACTAACGCGTTTCGCTCTTCCTTAGAGCTTAGTCATAGCTCACAGATGGGCAACTTGTGTTCCAGGGCACACACTCCAGACAGTGCATTCTACCCAGAATTCTTCCTCTGTCATAGGCATGACCTCACTAGAAATCAGGCTTAAAGGGGTTGTAAAGATTTATTTTTTATTTTCTAAATAGGTTCCTTTAAGCTAGTGCATTGTTGGTTCACTTACCTTTTCCTTCGATTTCCCTTCTAAATGTTTTTTTTCTTTGTTTTATTTGTCTGAATTTCTCACTTCCTGCTCCTCCTCAGTAAGCTGTTCAGTAAGCTGTTCTGGCTGACTAAATACCACTCGGATGATGGTGTGAAGTTTAGTGAGGAGAAACAGGAAGTGAGAAATTCAGAAAAGAAAAAAAACATTTAGAAGGTAAATCAAAGGAAAAGGTAAGTGAACCAACAATGCACTAGCTTAAAGGAACCTATTTAGAAAATAAAAAACTAACCTTTACAACCCCTTTAAGTAGTGCTTCTCCGAATTGAGGGCATCAAAAGACCACCCATTTCTCTCTCTCTCTCTCTCTCTCTTATTATCTCTCTGAGGGCCTCATGGGTGGGAAACAATTATTTCCTTCAAAAGGTCACCAACTCTGGTCAACAATAGTCCTAGTGTCAGGGAAATCCGTCCAACGGCGCCAATCAGCGCCCAATGCGCACGCGCGGCGGAATGATGCTTCGGCGCATGCGCGTGCGCGAGACGGCGCTTCTACGTCCTCGGGTGCAAGCGCCGACGCAGCGGCGCGCGCGCATGCGCGGCGGCGCACCAATAGGAATCCAGGCGGGCCTATTTAAAGAGACCCAGTTGCACTGACAAGTTGCTGGTTTGTCAGCTTTCCTGTATACCCAAGACTCTGGAAAACTATCTTGAAAATCTCCTTGTGACCCGGACTGGCTTGACTCCTCTGATCTCTCTCCTGGACCTGACCCTCGGCTTGCTATACGGACTTCTGCCTTCTCCTGTGTTTGACCCTCGGCCTGTGACTCGGATCTGCTGCCTGTCTACAATCCTTGACCTCCTGCTTGTACCTTTTGGACATCCGCGTTTCCTTTGAACTCCTGCCTGGTTCCCGGTATTCTCTGGACTTGTTGCCTTTTACTGTGCTAGACCCCCAGCCGGGACTGTTACCTTGCAATTGCAACCCGGACTCAACCTGCACCGGCTTCCATTATCTCCTGCTGTTTGAACTTTACCAATCCGGCTAGTTCCTGCTTGAAGCCTGTTTCTTCAGTCTACTCAGCACTACCGGACCGTCTACAAGTACCCACCACCTGCCGGTAGCCGGTGCCGCTTCTCGCCATCCACTCCCTGTCTCAACTCCAGGGGGGTGGAGTGTGTCAAGTCGCAAAGGTGAACCACTCTCGGCATCTCGGCCTCGGTAAGTACATACCCTTACAGTACAAACCAGCCAGATGTCTGAGGCCGACAGGGTGCGTTCACCGTTCGAGACCCTATGTCAGCAAGTCACCGCACTAACCGACGCGGTTCAGAAATTACAAGAAGGTTATGTCCAAATGGATGGCCGCTTTCAGCTACTTACTGGAGCTACAGGACCAGCATCACCAGCTGCTACCGTTGCCAATGTTGCCTCCACGTCTCAAAATCAGGCAAATCCCACCGTAGTAATGGCTACCCCTGAACCCAGGGTCCCCCTGCCTGAGCGATTTTCTGGCGTCCGTAAGAAATATCGGGCTTTCAAAAATGCATGTTCTCTTTACTTCGCCCTTCAACCCAGGACTTTCTCTTCAGAAGTGGTAAAGGTGGGGTTCGTCATCTCCCTTCTAACCGACGAACCTCAGGCCTGGGCCCATGGCCTGATGGAGCAAAGCAGCCCCATACTAGATTCCGTGGACACCTTCTTCGAGAGTATGGCGCAGCTGTATGACGATCCTCAGCGATCAGCTACAGCTGAGTCTGTTCTCCACAGTTTAACCCAGGGGAGAAGGCCGGTGGAGGACTACACGGCAGAATTCCGGAAATGGTCAGCTGACACTGGCTGGAATGAGATGGCCCTTAAATACCAATATCGCCAAGGACTGTCTGAGGCTCTTAAAGACGAGCTGGCCAGGATTGGTGTTCCAACTACTCTGGAAGATTTGATCCAGTCTGTCACTCAGCTTGACAGACGCCTGCGGGAGTGGCGTTCTGAGCGTTTCCAGACTACCCGTCCAAACTGGACTTTGCCCCGATCAGCTCCTGCCTACCCACCCATCCAAGTTCCTACAGCATCTTCTCCTCCCGAGTCTGAACCCATGCAGCTTGGTCTGGTTCGTCCTCCCCTTTCTCCTGAGGAAAAGCAGCGCAGGCGTCAGGCCAATCTGTGTCTTTACTGCGGGGGTACTGGCCATTTCCTTCGGAGCTGCCCAGTGAGACCTAGTAAGTGTACCCTCAAAGACACTTTGAACTACCAAGTTTCTGGCTTACCACAGACTTATGTTGTTCTTTCTATTTCTCTACAGCTACCAACAGGAGCAACCCGCCTACCGGCGATTATTGATTCAGGAGCCTGCAGCTGCTTTCTGGACTCTTCACTTGCTTCCCAACTTCACTTTCCTCTGCAAACCAAGGACCGTTATCTTCAGGTTCGTCTGGCGGATGGATCCCTGCCTCGTTCAGGGGTAATTACGCAAGAAACAAAACCCGTCCTTGCTATCACGGATTCAGGCCACCAAGAATACCTTCGATTTGACCTCATCCCATCTCCCATGTTTCCCATCATCCTGGGCCTCCCCTGGTTACAAGCACATGAGCCTCATATAAACTGGGCCAAAAGGGAAGTTAACTTCACTTCTTCGTATTGTTCCCAACACTGTCTTCCCGCACTTCCAACTGTCTGTGCTACTTTAACCCCTCAACCGGATAACCTACCACATGTTCCATCAGCATACTTAGAATTCCAGGACGTCTTCGACAAACAGCAGGCCGACCGCCTACCTCCACATCGTCCCTACGATTGTCCCATTGACCTTCTGCCTGGCTCCAAAATTCCATTCGGCCGCATCTTTCCCTTGTCCGAATCTGAGTTGAAGGCCCTCAAGTCTTACATTGAGGAAAATCTGGAAAATAAATTCATTCGCCCCTCTTCTTCCCCAGCCGGTGCCGGAATCTTTTTCGTTGAAAAGAAAGACGGGACTCTGAGGCCCTGCATCGACTATAGGGAATTAAATAAAATTACTATTAAAAATAGATACCCGCTTCCTCTCATCCCGGAGTTGTTCCAACAATTCCGATCAGCTCGGATCTTCTCTAAACTGGACCTTCGAGGGGCCTACAACCTCATCCGGATCAGGGCTGGAGACGAATGGAAGACGGCTTTTAGATCTAGGTTCGGTCATTTTGAATACTTGGTCATGCCATTCGGGCTTTGCAACGCCCCAGCTACTTTCCAGCACCTGGTCAATGACATTTTCCGTGAACACTTGGACGACTTCCTAGTAGTCTACTTAGACGATATTCTTATTTTTTCGTCCTCCCTTGAACTGCACCGAATCCATGTCATCAAGGTCCTCACTATTCTCCGAGAACATAGACTTTACCTCAAGGCCGAGAAATGTGACTTTGAGAAAACCACTGTGCAATTTTTGGGATTTATTATTTCTACCAATGGGGTCGCAATGGACCCGCAGAAAGTCAAAGCTATCCAGGAATGACCAGCCCCAACAGACAAGAAAAGGGGTACAACGGTTTATAGGTTTCGCCAACTTCTACAGGAGGTTCATTGTGGGGTTCTCCTCTATTGTGGCACCTATAACCCAACTGACACGCCAGGGCTACCGCTTTCACTGGTCACCGGAAGCTCAGGATGCCTTCGATAAACTAAAAAATGCATTCACATCGGCACCTGTATTGAAGCATCCAGATCCGCTACTGCCATTTACTCTGGAAGTAGATGCTTCAGAGTCAGCCACTGGGGCCATCCTCTCTCAAAGGCAGGGCCCCAAATCCCTTCTTCATCCAGTAGCCTTTGCCTCTCGTAAACTAACTTCTCCAGAACGTAATTATGACGTCGGAGACCGGGAACTATTAGCTATCAAATTCGCCCTGGGAGAATGGCGATACCTTCTGGAGGGAGCCCCTCACCCTGTCATGATATTCACGGATCATAAGAATCTAGAATATCTGAGAACAGCAAAACGTCTTCGACCCAGACAAGCCCGATGGGCCCTCTTCTTCACCAGGTTTAACTTTCATATCTCTTATAGGCCCGGTTCCAAGAACGTGAAGGCGGATGCACTCTCTAGGATGTTTCCCGAGACCCCTCAAGCAGAGGAACCAAGTACCATCCTATCAGCACAAAACTTTCTGCTCATCCCACAGGCTGATCTACTAACCTCCATAAAAGCCGCCTCTAAGCATTGTCCTGACCAAGTAACCTCTTCCCTAGAGAAGCATAATGACTTGCTCTGGTCCCAAGGTAAAGTCTTCGTCCCTCTGGAAACAAGGCAACTGATTCTGAAAACTTTCCACGACCACAAACTAGCTGGTCACTTTGGAACCAAAAAAAACATGGAACTAATCTCTCGCTCCTTCTGGTGGCCTGGTTGGAGACAAGATTGCAAGTCCTATGTTGCCTCCTGTACCCGTTGCCAACGGTATAAGGGACCCAAAATCAAGAGTTGGGGACTACTCAAACCTTTGCCTATCCCTGAACGTCCGTGGGCAGATGTGTCCATGGACTTCATTGTAGATCTACCGCCCTCTGGAGGTTTTACCACGATTCTGGTCGTAATTGACCGCCTCTCCAAAATGGCACACTTCGTGCCCATGATCGGTACCCCCTCTGCTGCAGATACAGCCAAAGCCTTCTTTCAGGAGATAATCAGGCTCCATGGGGTGCCTAAGAGCATCACCTCTGACAGAGGCGTTCAATTCACGTCGAAATTCTGGAAGGAACTTTGCAAATCTTTAGAAGTCAAGATTTGCCTATCATCGGCATATCACCCCCAGAGCAACGGACAAACAGAGAGAACCAATCAAACCCTAGAACAATATCTCCGTTGTTTTTGCTCAGCCTCACAAGACGATTGGTCCTCCCTATTATCCTACGCTGAATTTGCATATAACAACTCGGTGCATTCAGCCACCAGTCAAACTCCTTTTTGGGCCAACTTTGGCTTCCATCCTTCCTTCCTCCCTGATGACATTCCGGAGAGCTCTGTTCCTGCTGTTCAAGATCGGATAGCCTTTGTTCAATCTAATTTTCTGAGACTCCAGGAAATTATGCAAAACGCCCAGGAGTCTTACAAGAGACACTATGACAAGGGTAGGAAGGAAAATCCAGTCTTCAAAGTTGGGGAGGAAGTATGGCTCTCCGCCACCAACCTCAAATTGCCGATCCCTTCACGGAAATTGGGACCAAGATTTATAGGCCCTTTTAAAATCAAGCGAGTAATCAACCCTGTGGCCTTTTTATTGGCACTGCCCGACTCCTACATGATACACCCGGTCTTCCACACGTCTCTGTTGAAACCAGTAGTCTCCAGCTCCTTCCCGGGAAGGGATGAGCCACCTCCTCCACCTGTGGAGGTTGATGGTGAAGATGAGTATGTGGTGGAATCTATCTTGGGCTGCAGGAAAAGAGGCAGGCAGTTGCAGTATTTAATCAAATGGAAGGGGTATCCCCCAGAGGACAACTCTTGGGAACCATCTAGGAACCTACATGCTCCCCGCCTAATTAGAGTCTTTCACCAGGAACATCCCGAGTTGATGTCTAGTCTGGGCGTCCGGAGTCCGCCCCTAGGAGGGGGGCACTATCAGGGAAATCCGTCCAACGGCGCCAATCAGCGCCCAATGCGCACGCGCGGCGGAATGATGCTTCGGCGCATGCGCGTGCGCGGGACGGCGCTTCTACGTCCTCGGGTGCGCGCGCCGACGCAGCGGCACGCGTGCATGCGCGGCGGCGCACCAATAGGAATCCAGGCGGGCCTATTTAAAGAGACCCAGTTGCACTGACAAGTTGCTGGTTTGTCAGCTTTCCTGTATACCCAAGACTCTGGAAAACTATCTTGAAAATCTCCTTGTGACCCGGACTGGCTTGACTCCTCTGATCTCTCTCCTGGACCTGACCCTCGGCTTGCTATACGGACTTCTGCCTTCTCCTGTGTTTGACCCTCGGCCTGTGACTCGGATCTGCTGCCTGTCTACAATCCTTGACCTCCTGCTTGTACCTTTTGGACTTCCGCGTTTCCTTTGAACTCCTGCCTGGTTCCCGGTATTCTCTGGACTTGTTGCCTTTTACTGTGCTAGACCCCCAGCCGGGACTGTTACCTTGCAATTGCAACCCGGACTCAACCTGCACCGGCTTCCATTATCTCCTGCTGTTTGAACTTTACCAATCCGGCTAGTTCCTGCTTGAAGCCTGTTTCTTCAGTCCACTCAGCACTACCGGACCGTCTACAAGTACCCACCACCTGCCGGTAGCCGGTGCCGCTTCTCGCCATCCACTCCCTGTCTCAACTCCAGGGGGGTGGAGTGCGTCAAGTCGCAAAGGTGAACCACTCTCGGCATCTCGGCCTCGGTAAGTACATACCCTTACACCTAGGTTCGCACTGCTCTTTCTTAGAGTTTGACGGTCCCTCCTCTACTATTCCATTTTCTGAAGTTTTCGGTAAACAAACTGACTGTATAGTGCCATAGGAGCAACAGGAGTCCACACAATCGGATAGCTCAGAACTCAAAGTCTCTTCTCAGATAAACAAGTATGACATATCAAACTGGTGGTGCTTCCTGGAGTTTTACAGCATTTTTTTGTGAGTTTTTCTGGCATTTTTTTAAGGTGTTTGGAGACAGGCATTGACATCTGAGGCATCTGCATTAAGTGCTCCTGGTTCCTTGTTTTGTGGATAGTGTTGGTGTGGTTTGTGGAAGGTCAAGTTTCTATGTGCTCCTTGTGTTCTCTCCGGTTTTTGGAAGATGTCTGCTAAGAACGGTTTCCTTGCATGTGCAGCAGCTGCACTACTGATGCTGGAGGAAAAAGAGCAAGAAAACAAACGCAGATACTGGGTCTATCCTGTTATTACCAATAGAGAACAGCATGGCCAGTTCTGGGTAATGTACAGTGATCTGCGAGTGCATGAAGATAAATTCTTGGCGTACACACGGATGTCTGTAAAAAGGTAGATTCATCTTCTCAACCACGCAAATTTTGTACAATCTCAACAACGTCTGATAGATTGTTTACATGCTAACTATTAATCTTCTATCCTACAGTTTTGTTCATTCGTTTTTTGTTTTTTTCCGTAAATTCTAAAATTCGTAAATTCTAAAATTTGGCATTCGTATATTCGAAATTTTTTACATTCTGAAATTAGGGATTTTGTAAATTCGGAAATTTGAAAATCCGAAAATTCAAAAATAAGAAAGGAAAATTTGAAAGAACGTAAATCCAAGAATTCTAAATAATACCTAACTAACTAATAATAACGAATTAAATTATAGGTATTGGAATTTCATTTAAAATTTGGCTGTTAGTGAACGTAACGAATACAAATTTATCTGAAGTTACGAATTATCCGAAATAAAGAATGCGAAACGAAATAATAATAATAATATGTTTTTTTTATTATTATTGTTATTTTTTATTATTAATTCATTACGTTCCATTTGTTTAGATACGGCATTCGTTATTACGGATAATTCATAACTTCAGATAAATTCGTATGTGTTACTTTCACTAACAGACAAATTTGAAAGGAAATTCCAATACCTACAATTTAATAGTTAGTAATAGTTAAGCTATACGAAAAATCGCCAGAAATTCAGTCATTTAGACAGTTTGCTCGTTTTTCGGCCAGCTAATGGGCACAAATTGGTAAATGGACAAGTTTGGAAATTTACTACCTAACAAACGATAAATTGAAAGGTTGTGTTTCCCGTCCAAACTTTTTGCACTAAATATATGTGAAAAAACGGACAAAAAAACTGATTAATTTATGTCCATTGAGCGATTTATCGGTCATTACATGATGGCACTATCGTTTGCTCTCACGGCCGAATTTTCGTTTTTTAAAAATGGGTTTGAACAATTTTTCGTAGTGTATGGCCAGCATTATTATTAGTTAGTTATTTCAGATTTTCGTTCTTATTTTCGGATTTTCGTCCTTTTGGATTATCGGATTGTAATCCTTATTTTTGGATTTCCAAATTTTCGAATTTTCTAATTTTGAATATCCGAATTTCTGAATATTGATTTTCCGAATTTCCGAATTTCCCAAATTTTAGAATTTTTGGATTTTCGAATTTCCAGATTTTCGAATTTCAGACTTTTTTTAAATATTAGGAAGAATTTGGACATTCGGAAATTCAGATATTTCCGAATTAACAAATTTGGAACTAACTTATTTTTAAACTGTATGCTTTATTAGTATACAACATAAAATAACAATATAGTCACCTCCCTTCTCGCCCTTCAGAGGAGAATGGGCAGACTGATAGAAAGGCAACAGTATAACCATTGAACCATACTAACCATACTAATGCCATTGGATTCCAAATGTAATTTTGTTATTTTAAAAAATCTGTTCTGCAGAAAGAAGTTATTATCTTATTAAAAGCACTTAGGTGTGAGTAAGCAATATTGTGGATTTATTGTGTCTTCTCTCTGTAAATTAAACTTAAATCCTTTTTTGTCAAAGATTGAATTACTTTTAAAGCTTAGGTAGGATAAAGCTAAAGACATTAAGAGGCCAGACATGAGGAAATGCACCTGGATATACGCCAGGTTTCTAGATCATATTTAAGAAATAAAATGTTCACATATCAGTGATGCAAATATATTCAGATATACATAAAGAGTCCCAGACGTTAGCTCATTGTGGCATGTTTGGGAAAATAAAAATAAACATCTTCCTGGAAGTTAGCTGAGAATTTTAATTATATAGAATCAATGACCCATTTATTTATGTATATACAATATTTATCATAAATTTGTTTGTATCTGTAGCACTGACATAGGTAGCACTTTAAAGTGCTACCTATTATTTAGCTTTTTTTTTCCCTACTATTTATTTAGACCCTACTACTTCCTGCTGCTACGGCGGTGGGCTCTGAACTCCCTATACCCACCCCTAGGTTGTGCTAACAGGTGCTCCATGGTTCACCATAGTAATGTGAGTTGTATATATTAATATGCAAATTTTTGCAAATCATGTATAATTTTTTTTGAAATTTCATGTATACTTATACATATTGTAACCTTTGGGGGTTATAGCTCCACGGGACTAAGTGCATAAACCGTTGTACTCTGAGCAGAAAGGCTTTTATTCGTGAACACACCAAAAGAAACAAGCTTGATTCAGCACACAGAAAAGTATCAAAACAAAGTCCGGCTTGTCTTCAGCACAAGTATAAATCAAAGAAAAAGGCACATACAGTTTGTAGGGGACTTCCAGGGCTCTTGCTGAACTTTACCAGCTCCTAGCAGACACACAGCTCATCTCAGGTGCAATCCTCCTACTCCTCTCTCTCACACCTCTAGCACTACTTCCTGTTATATGAGCTGTTTTCCTGGAAACCCTTAACCCCTGTGTGCTGACTCTCAGTGGTCAGAAGTGGAGGCTCTATCCCACCCGAATGTCACTTTAGAGCCTCCGAAATTCCGGGCCCCAAATACCTTTCTATTAATACAAAGAGGACTGCGAGCCAGTCCTCTCTGGGCTATTTATTTTGCCCGGAACTCCTCACCCATTCTGGGCGACCTCCTGAGCACCATTACTACTCATTAAAGGGACCATAACCCAAATATTGGGGCTATATAGCACCCGTCCAGGACCCAACCTTGGCGTCCTGTACATATCCCCCCCCTCTGCCTCAACGCGGAGGTGTTGGAGGCACCACTCGATATCATACAATGGACTCGGGAGAGGGCATCGGCATTCTGATGTTGTCTCCCGGGTCTGTGTTCTACCACAAAATTTAACTCCTGGAGAGAAAGAAACCACCTTGTCACCCTGGCATTGGTGTGCTTGTTTTGTCTCATCCAGGTAAGAGGAGCGTGGTCTGACATCAAGCGAAACCTCCTACCTAGCAGGAAATATCGTAGGGAGTCCAAAGCCCACTTGATGGCCAGACACCCCCGCTCTACCACAGTGTAGTTTTTTTCAGCTGCCGTCAGCTTCCTGCTAAGAAAAACTACGGGATGCTCTTCCCCATTGCTTTCTTGTGACAAGACTGCTCCCAATCCCTCACTTGAAGCGTCTGTCTGCACTACAAAATCTTTTGCGAAGTCCGGAGCTACCAGCACTGGATCCTGGCATAATGCCGTCTTAAGCTTTTGAAAAGCTTTCTCGGCTTCGGCATTCCACTTTATCATCACTGACTTTCTGCCCTTGGTCAAGTCAGTCAGCGGTGCAGCAATGGTGGCGAAGTTGGGGACAAACCTCCTGTAATAGCCAACTATGCCCAAAAATGCTCTGACCTGCTTCTTGGTTAGGGGACGGGGCCAGCCTTGTATGGCTTCCACCTTACTCATTTGGGACTTTACCAACCCCCTACCCACAATATACCCTAGGTACTTGGCTTCCTCCATTCCAATGGCACACTTCTCCGGATTGATGGTGAACCCTGCTCTTCTCAAGGAGTCTACCACTGCCTGAACCCGGGGAAGATGGGACTCCCAATCAGTGCTGAAGATGACTATGTCATCTAAGTAGACAGAAGCGTACTGTTGATGTGGGCGCAACGTTTTGTCCATGGCCCTTTGGAACGTGGCAGGGGCAGAGTGTGGACCAAATGGCATCCTTTTGTATTGGAAGTGGCCTTCCGGGGTGGAGAAGGCTGTTTTCTCCCTGGCTTCCTTGGTCAGGGGGATCTGCCAGTACCCTTTCGTGAGGTCCAGCGTGGTGATGTACCTGGCAGGACCTAACCTCTCAATTAGCTCATCTACCCGTGGCATGGGATACGCATCAAATTTGGAGACTTCATTAAGTTTTCTAAAGTCGTTACAGAAGCGGAGGGTGCCGTTGGGTTTGGGTACCAACACGATTGGACTCGACCACTCGCTCTGTGACTCTTCAATGATTTCAAGTTCGAGCATTCTTTTAACTTCATCAGATACCGCCACCCTATGAGCTTCTGGGATACGGTAAGGCTTTAACCGGATTTTTACATTGGGTTCAGTTACGATGTCATGTCTGATGACGTTGGTGAGCCCGGGCAATTCTGAAAACATGACCCTATTTCTTTGCAGAAACTCTTTTGCTTGCTGGGTTTGGGGTCTAGTCAGGGTGGCAGCAACCTGCACCAGGTCGATCCCTGCATGGTCCCCTGACTGTACCCCTACCACCGCAGATACCTGTTCTCTGTCTCTCCAGGGTTTCAATAAATTCACGTGATAGATCTGGTAGGGTTTTCTTTTCCCTGGCTGGTGTACTTTGTAGTTCACCTCACTTACTTTCTCTACTACCTCAAACTGACCTTGCCACTTGGCTAAGAATTTGCTCTCCACCGTGGGTATTAGAACAGCCACCCGATCTCCTACTTGAAATTGTCTAATTTTAGCCGACCGGTTGTACACTCTTCTTTGGGCATCCTGAGCCTTCTGCATGTGCTCCCTCACCAGCGGCATCACCTTAGCCACCCTCTCTCGCATTTGAGAGATATGCTCTACCACGGTTTTATGTGGTGAGGACTCACTTTCACACGTTTCTTTTACTAGGTCGAGCAACCCCCGGGGCCTTCGTCCATACACTAGCTCAAACGGTGAGAAGCCCGTGGACGCTTGTGGAACCTCCCGGATGGCAAACAACAAGGCAGGGAGTAACATATCCCAATCCTTCCCGTCTTTTTGGACCACTCTTTTCAACATGGACTTTAGGGTTTTATTAAACCTCTCGACTAGGCCATCGGTCTGCGGGTGATAAACGGACGTCCGCAACTGCTTAATATGAAACAGTTTACACAAGTCCGCCATCACCTTTGACATAAAAGGGGTGCCCTGGTCCGTCAGCATCTCTTTGGGGAACCCCGTTCGTGAGAACATTTGAAACAACTCCCAGGCAATGGCCTTAGAGGAAGCTTTCCTCAAAGGGATTGCTTCTGGATACCTAGTTGCGTAATCTAGGATGACTAATATGTATTGGTGCCCCCTTGCCGACTTTACCAGGGGTCCCACCAGATCCATAGCGATCCGCTCGAATGGGACCTCAATAATTGGCAAGCGTACTAGTGGGTTTCTATAGTGGGGCACTGGGGCAGTTAACTGGCAAATGGGACAAGATGCACAATATCTTTTAACCTCGACCTTCACTCCTGGCCAGTAGAACCGGTCGGTTATCCTGGCCTCCGTTTTCTCTGCCCCCAGGTGTCCTCCCAGTGCGTCGTTGTGGGCTAGATCAAGGAGCATCCACCTATATAGTTGGGGGACTAGCAACTGCTCTACAGTTTCCCCTCGGCTCTCAGCTACCCGATATACCAAGTTCCCCTTCAATGCAAAATAAGGAAACCTCTGATCTGCCCTTGGCACTTGTGAGACTCCATCAATGATAGAAACCTGCTCTCGAGCATTAATCAAGGTAGGATCCTGTAATTGGGCGGTGCCAAATGCACCCCTGGATACATCCAGGTCTGGATGCACTGGCCTTGAGGATGTTTCCCCCTCCTCAGCCGGAGAGAGCCCCTCATCTTCCTCCCCCAGCATGACTTGTAATGGGAAAACTTCCCCCCCCCTCAGAGATCCACTCGGTTTTAAGACCTGGAACAGAAACATTATCATCCAAATTAGTATTTTCTATAACTTCATTGTCAGTGACAGGTAGCTCCATATTTGTGGGGGTTTCCGGCCCGGATCCCTCAGACTCTGTCCCTTTCCGGCCCAGTGTCCCCAGTTCTCCGGGCGGGCCTATCTGTACCTGGTTCCATAGTTCAAGGAATAGTGGACAGTCCCACCCCACTATGATGTCATGTATTAAACTCTTTACCACCCCAACCTCTTGTGTAACTGAAATATGGCCATAGGAAACCGTTACCGGGACCAGGGGGTACTCCCTGTTGTCCCCATGGATACACACTACCCGTAGAGTCTTATTCACTGGGCCGAGTCTCCCGAGCACCCTGGCATGTACCAGTGTTATCATGCTACTGGAGTCCAGTAGCGCTTTAGCAGGAAGGTGGTTCACCCACACTTCACACTCGAACCGTCCTTCAGCCAGATCAAGATGAGTGGCATACACTCTTTGAACATAGAAGGAGCTTCTCCGACCGGTCCCACAGTCCATAGGCTCCTCCTGCAGCGGGCACTGTGCCCGGGTATGCCCCCAGGACCGACATCGCCAACACTGTAGGTCCCCCATCCGTGGGATGGGAACCAACCTTTGTGGTTCTACGGCAGATGAAGCAGGTTTGCGTGTTCCAATGTCAGGCAGGGCTTCTCTCCTAGGTGCTGTGGCTGGTCTGGTTGCCCTTGGTGTGGGTTCCCGACGCTTGGCAGACCCAAGCAGGTCCTCTACCACTGTGTACCTTTCGACCAACTCAACCAGCTGGTCAGCAGTTGCAGGGTCTCCATGGCTTACCCAGTGCTGTAGGTCATCTGGCAGGGACCGCCGGTACCAATCCATCACCACCCGTTCCACCATTTGTGGGCCCGACAATTTTTCCGGCTGCAGCCATTTTTTCACCAGCTGCACTAGTTCATGCATTTGGGACCTAGGTGGTCGGTCAGGTTTGTACCGCCAGCGATGCACCCTCTGAGCCCGGACGGCTGTGGTCACTCCCAGGCGGGCCAGGATCTCTGCTTTCAGCCGCTCATAGTCACTGATGTGCTCAGATGGGAGGTCAAAATAAGCCTTTTGCTGGTCACCGGTGAGAAAAGGGGAGATAATACCAGCCCATTGGTCACGGGGCCACCCCTCTCTCTCTCTCTGCTATCCTCTCAAAGGTAGTGAGAAAAGCTTCTACGTCATCACTGGGTGTTAGCTTTTGTAAAAAATGAGTGGCTCTCACGGACACTTGGTTGCCAGCGGCAACGACCACTTGCTCTCGTTCCTGAGCCAGCCGCTGTACTGCCTCCTGCAATGCGGCCACCTGTGCTTGAGTGGACCCCTGCTGGGCCATAAACTGGGCGGCTAGCAGCCGTGTGCTTTCCTGCTGCTGAGCCATCGCTTCCTCATGGCGACGGTTTGCCTCTGCTAGAGCTTGTTGTTGGGCCGCAGTGGCTTGCTGTTGGGTCACAGTGGCTTGTGCCAAAGCCTTGATGACCTCCTCCATGCCTTTGTCTGCTGTCTGCAATGTCTGAGCTGACTTCACCCAAGACATGCCATAAGCACCCTGTCTCTTTAAATGTCAGTTTGTTTTAAATGGTTTTTGCAGCTGCAAATGCACTTTGCCCGCATTCTCCACCAGTTGTAACCTTTGGGGGTTATAGCTCCACGGGACTAAGTGCATAGACCGTTGTACTCTGAGCAGAAAGGCTTTTATTCGTGAACACACCAAAAGAAACAAGCTTGATTCAGCACACAGAAAAGTATCAAAACAAAGTCCGGCTTGTCTTCAGCACAAGTATAAATCAAAGAAAAAGGCACATACAGTTTGTAGGGGACTTCCAGGGCTCTTGCTGAACTTTACCAGCTCCTAGCAGACACACAGCTCATCTCAGGTGCAATCCTCCTACTCCTCTCTCTCACACCTCTAGCACTACTTCCTGTTATATGAGCTGTTTTCCTGGAAGCCCTTAACCCCCTGTGTGCTGACTCTCAGTGGTCAGGAGTGGAGGCTCTATCCCACCCGAATGTCACTTTAGAGCCTTCCGAAATTCCGGACCCCAAATACCTTTCTATTAATACAAAGAGGACTGCGAGCCAGTCCTCTCTGGGCTATTTATTTTGCCCGGAACTCCTCACCCATTCTGGGCGACCTCCTGAGCACCATTACTACTCATTAAAGGGACCATAACCCAAATATTGGGGCTATATAGCACCCGTCCAGGACCCAACCTTGGCGTCCTGTACAATATATATTTTCTCTACTAAAACAAGTATAGTGTTGCCTTACCCTGCCACATTGGGTTCTGAAGAACCATGAATTGGTGAAACGTTGACCTGGCAGACCTCGCTACCTGAAGCATACAGTCTGCTACTATTTGTTACTCTATTAGACTTATACATATATGGATAGTCTTCCGGTTCCTCTGTAGAGTATGTGTGATACTAACATGTGGTGGATATATTTAAGGCTTTTATGCCTTTGTTTTTAAACTCTATTTTAATATTTAACAATAAATTCATGTTTTATAATTTGGTGTGGTCGCCTATCCTGAGCCTATAAAGTCTGGTCTCTCCTGGAGGTATCTAACTTTTGTCAGTCCATACTTTTCCGCACTATTTCTAGACACAGAGTTAACCGTGAATAGTGCAGTCTCCAAGTCAGTCCATTAGCTTAGAGAAGGGATGGGGTAGAGAGGAAGGGAGGAGCAGTGCCTTGCCATCCCAGGCTATGGGCCTGTGTTCCTATTGATGGCCACGGTGTAGGGAGACACAACTTTAGTCCCTGTATGCAAGGCTGGCTCTATAGGATGCCGCATAGGAAAAGAGCCACCCTGAACTAGGAAACCTGGGGCAATAGTCATGGCACCAGCTTAACCTGAAACAGACACAGATTAAAATACAAAAAAGCTGCATATTCAGTAAGTGAATAAATCAGCTGCGGAAAGTGCTTAAAAAAAATAAGAATGTAATATCACTTTTAAAGTCCCAGCCTGGGAAAAAAAAATTCAAGTCAGCAGCTACAAATACTGTAGCTGCTGACTTTTAATACAAGGACACTTACCTGTTCAGGGAGCCCAAGCCGACCTGTCCATCGGCTCCAAGTGCAGGTCTCGCCATCCTTAGCAGCCAATGATGTCATCGGTTGGCAGGACGCGGTCGGGTGGCAATCGCTTTCTCTTTTGCTGGCTAGAGTACAGAGAGGAGCAGAGAGTGGGGAGAGGTGCGGGCACAGCTCTCTGCCTCCTCTGTATTCTTGCCAGCAAAAGAGAAAGCGATTGCCACCCGACCGCGTCCTGCCAACCGATGACATCATTGGCTGCTAAGGACTCGCCGGCAAGAGTACAGAGAGGAGCAGAGAAAGGAGGAGGTCTGGGCACAGCTTTCTGCCTCCTCTCTACACAGGAGTTACCCATGTGCTCTCCCTTCTGTTAACAGAGGCTAACAGAGAATCGATCGGATTGGGTTGTTGCCACGGAACCTCAAAGGACTCATCACCCCAGTTGAGAAACATTGCTGTAAGCTATCCTCTAGTTGCCTTTACTCTTTGCAAAGCTAATAAATACTACAGCACTTTAATTTTGATATTTTATAAATTTAATCCCAATTTTTAAGAATAACAAATGTGCAAAATAAAGCTATTGTATGGTACTCTGGACATTAAGGGGGTACACCTGAGATCTCTTATGTTTACTAAAATTCCGACCGTCCCAAAAGCCGCGACATACAACACGTACGACGGCACTTTAAATGGGAAGTTCAAATCCGATGGCGCCAACCTTTGGGCTGCTTTTGCTGATTTTGTGTTACCGCCTGTTAGTAAAAGTTTGGTGAGAGCTGATTCTCGCTTTTCAGTCTCCGTGCTTTTCAGTCCGTTACAGCATGACGAATGTGCTATCTACATTACGAGCGCTAGTTTTACCAGAACGAGCGCTCCCGTCTCCTAATTCAGTCTGAGCATGCGTGGATTTTTTCTCCGATGGAGTTCAACACAGACGATTGGAATTTCCTATCGTTTTTTTTCCATCGGAAAAATTTAAAACATGTTATATTTTTTTTCACCGATGGAAATAAGTCCGATGGGGCCCACACACGATCGGTTTGTCCTATGAAAACAGTCCATCGGACTGTTTTCATCGGTCAAACCGATCGTGTGTACAGGGCTTTACAGTTTTCAGATTATTTAAGGCGTCAGATGATGTATTCTTTGTCAAAGAAAACATGGACCAAGCCCTCAGCTAATGGCTGCAATTATGTTGTACGGCTTTTTGT
The DNA here is from genome assembly GCA_029206835.1 of Rana muscosa. Taxonomy (NCBI): domain Eukaryota; kingdom Metazoa; phylum Chordata; class Amphibia; order Anura; family Ranidae; genus Rana; species Rana muscosa. The sequence goes on along the minus strand of CM055128.1, from coordinate 50,907,065 downwards.
TATTTACTCCGCCTTGGCATTAGATTCAATCCAAGTTCAGCAAGTATCTTGTCATGTAACTATCAAACACTTCCTGCTAAGAAACATGCATTGGCTCCAAGGCCTATTGTATTGTGATGTACTGTATATTCTTATTAACCAATAGGATATAAGGAAAAATGCAGCTTTTACCCAACAACCAAAATAAAAAGTAAAAGTAAAAAAGAACTTTGGTAAAAAAATAGGTAAGCAGGACTCTATAATTATGTATCTAATGCCCAACCAGGGTTTCTTGTTAGGTTAGGTGTTTGTTAGGTTTCAAAAGGGAAATTGATCCTTTGGCAAAGAAGAAGGGGTTTTCTATCTCTCTTTATTGGTAGAAGAAGGAGAATATTACACAAAATAACTTAAAGCGCCGTTCACCAGCATCTCTCTAAATATCACAACAGATGGGCAACTTGTATATATGTGTGTGAACACCGCTCTAGGTCAGTCTCTCATCTCCACCTCCACTAACACACAGAGCAGGTGCTGGCCCTGTCCATCAAGGATTCCAATGAGCAAAAAAGAATTCTGGTTGGCCTCACATCCAGTAAAATCACCTTTATTTCAGCAAGTCCATAAAAATATGTCCAAAAACACAAATAGAGGGGAACAGCATCACCAACTAACGCGTTTCACTCTTCCTTAGAGCTTAGTCATAGCTCACAGATGGGCAACTTGTGTTCCAGGGCACACTCCAGACAGTACATTCTACCCAGAATTCTTCCTCTGTCATAGGCATGACCTCACTAGGAATCAGGCTTAAGTAGTGCTTCTCCAAATTGAGGGCATCAAAAGACCACCCATTTCTCTCTCTCTCTCTCTCTTATTATCTCTCTGAGGGCCTCATGGGTGGGAAACAATTATTTCCTTCAAAAGGTCACCAACTCTGGTCAACAATAGTCCTAGGTTCCCCTCTATGCACTGCTCTTTCTTAGAGTTTGACAGCCCCTCCTCTACTATTCCATTTTCTGAAGTTTTCGGTAAACAAACTGACTGTATAGTGCCATAGGAGCAACACAATCGGATAGCTCAGAACTTTAAACTGAAAGTCTCTTCTCAGATGAACAAGTATGACATATCAAACTGGTGGTGCTTCCTGGAGTTTTACAACGTTTTTTAGTGAGTTTTTCTGGTGTTTTTTTTCAGGCGTTTGGAGGCAGGCATTGACATCTGAGACATCTGCATTAAGTGCTCCTGGTTCCTGGTTTTGTGGATAGTGTTGGTGTGGTTTGTGGAAGGTCAAGTTTCTATGTGCTCCTTGTGTGCTCTCCGGTTTTTGGAAGATATCTGCTAAGAACGGTTTCCTCGCATGTGCAGCAGCTGCACTACTGATGCTGGAGGAAAAAGAGCACGAAAACAAGCGCAGATACTGGGTCTATCCTGTTATTGCCAATAGAGAACAGCATGGCCAGTTCTGGGCAATGTACAGTGATCTCCGAGTGCATGAAGATAAATTCTTGGAGTACACACGGATGTCTGTAAAAAGGTAGATTCATCTTCTCAACCACGCAAAGTTTGTACAATCTCAATAACGTCTGATAGATTATTTACATACTAACTATGAATCTTCTATCCTACAGTTTTGTTTCATTCGTTTTTTTTTCGTAAATTCAAAAGTTCTAAAATTTGAAGTGTAGCGGGTATGTACTTTTAAATACTGGTGAAGACACCAGTGATGTATAGTTCCCTGTGGCCCAGCAGGTGGCACTGTTACTTTGGGCCGGGGTTGAACCATCGCTGCAGTGCCGTACCCTTTGTGACCTCTCGCAGCGCTTGTACGGCGGGGCGGGGAACCCGCCGTGCATCCTGGGAGGGGGTATAAAGGGCCGGACATCTTCGCCACGAGGTTCGAGTCCCGGGCACCTTCAGCCTGAGGGCTGTGGTTGCAGTCGGTGTCCAGGCGGCCTAGGCCTGGACACTTGGAGTTCGTGTTCCATCCCAGACACCTTCAGTCTGGGGTGAGGTACTCAGCCGGAGGCCTGAGGCCCAGTACCTTCCGCTGGGTCCCGCAAGGGAGGGATCATCCTAGGGGGCCCCGGGAGTGGGGCACCCGAATCCAGAGGCGTAAGGGACCGGAGGAGGGACTCACCCGAAGACCTGGTGCAGCAGATTGCCAGTGCCGGGTGAACCTCTGGAGACCGCCCGGAGGGATATCTTTGCCGAACAGGGGCCAAGTTCAAAGAGGAAGTTCAGTCCACCTTCAATGACTGGTGGCAGCGGTCCAGCTATTTCAATCAGGTCAGTGGCAGAGGCCTGCTATTAGGCCTGTGGCAGGGGCCTCAACAGTTCATCCGGTCGGTGGCAGCGACCAAAACTCACGGTCGGTGGCAGAGACCGTGCGCCAGGCCTATTCGCTAAAAAAGGAATAGGAGAGTACAGTTGTGCCTGGGCCTACTCGTTCCCACACCCCCATGTTCGTTTGTTAATGGAAGTTCAACTGATTGTGTTCACCATATGGTACGAGAAATAAAGGAGTGTTGGACTTTCGACTGGTGTGGGTCTCTATTATTGGCAGACACGTTTCCAGGGAACAACAAGGCTTCGTATGCAGTGGACAGACCCGGGAGGTAAATCAACTAACTTTGCTCAACCCTCTTATACACATGAGGGGAGAGCTTGGCGTAGTGTTCCTGCACTCTCCTCTCCCAGGTACCCCTAGACACAAGCCATTCACAATAACCAAGAGGGAGAGTGAGGTACCACTAGAGAAGATTTGTAAATTCGAAAATTCGTAAATTTGAAAATTTGGCATTCGTATATTCAAAAAATTTTAAATTCGGAAATTAGGGATTTTGTAAATTCGGAAATTCGAAAATCCGAAAATTCGAAAATAAGAAAGGAGAATTTGAAAGTTTGAAAGAACGAAAATCCAAGAATTCAAAATAATACCTAACTAACTAACAATAACGAATTAAATTATAGGTATTGGAATTTCATTTCAAATTTGGCTGTTAGTGAACGTAAAGAATACAAATTTATCTGAAGTTACGAATCATCCGAAATAAAGAATGTGAAACGAAATAATAATTAATAATAATAATAATAATAATACGTTTTTTTTATTATTATTGTTATTTTTTATTATTAATTCATTACGTTCCATTCGTTTAGATACGGCATTCGTTATTATGGATAATTCGTAACTTCAAATAAATTCGTATGTGTTACTTTCACTAACAGCCAAATTTTAAAAGAAATTCCAATACCTATAATTTAATAGTTAGTAATAGTTAAGCTATACGAAAAATCGCCCGAAATTCAGTCATTTAGACAGTTTGTTCGTTTTTCGGCCAGTTAATGGGCACAAATTGGTAAAAGGACAAGTTTGGAAATTTTCTACCTAATGAACGATAAATTGAAAGGTTAATGTGTTTCCCGTCTAAACTTTTTGCACTAAGTATATGTGAAAAAACGAACAAAAAACTGATTAATTTATGTCCATTGAGCGATTTATCGGTCATAACATGATGGCACTATCGTTTGCTCTCACGGCCGAATGTTCGTTTTTCAAAAATGGGTTTGAACAATTTTTCGTCGTGTATGGCCAGCATTATTATTAGTTAGTTATTTCAGATTTTTGAATTTTCAGATTTTCGCTCTTATTTTCGGATTTTCGTCCTTTTGGATTATCGGATTGTAATTCTTATTTTTGGATTTCCGAATTTTAGGATTTTCGAATTTCGAATATCCGAATTTCCGAATATCGATTTTCCGAATTTCCGAATTTCCCAAATTTTCTAATTTTTGGATTTTCTAATTTCCGAATATTTTAAATTTAGAATTTTCGAATTTCAGACTTTTTTGAAATATTCGGAAAAATGTTGACATTCGGAAATTCAGATATTTCTGAATTAACAAATTTGGAACTAACTTATTTTTAACCACTTAAGGACCGGACCAATACGGACCATATTGACCAGAGGTGATTTCACAATTTGACACTGCGCTGCTTTAACTGGAAATTGTGCGGACATGCAATGTTGTACCCAAACGAAATTTGCGTCCTTTTCTTCCCACAAATAGAGCTTTCTTTTAATGGTATTTGATTGCCTCTACGATTTTTATTTTTTGCGATATAAATGGAAAAAGACAGAAAATTTTGAAAAAAAAACATATTTTCTACTTTTTGTTATAAGAAAAATCGAATAAACTAAATTTTAGTCATACATTTAGGCCAAAATGTATTCAGCCACATGTCTTTAGTAAAAAAAAATGTCAATAAGCGTATATTTATTGGTTTGCGCAAAAGTTATAGTGTCTACAAACTAGGGTACATTTTCTGGAATTTACACAGCTTTTAATTTATGACTGCCTATCTCATTTCTTGAGGTGCTAAAATGGCAGGGCAGTACAAAACCCCCCCAAATTACCCCATTTTGGAAAGTAGACACCCCAAGGAAACTGCTGAGAGGCATGTTGAGCCCATTGAATATTTTTTTTGTCCCAAGTGATTGAATAATGACAAAAAAAATAAAAAATTTACAAAAAGTTGTCACTAAATGATATATTGCTCACACATGCCATGGTTATATGTGGAATTGCACCCCAAAATACATTTTGCTGCTTCTCCCGAGTACGGGGATACCACATGTGTGGGACTTTTTGGGAGCCTAGCCGCATACGGGACCCCGAAAACCAATCACCGCCTTCAGGATTTCTAAGGGTGTAAATTTTTGATTTCACTCCTCACTACCTATAATAGTTTCGAAGGCCATAAAATGCCAAAATAGCACAAAACCCCCCCAAATGACCCCATTTTGGAAAGTAGACACCCCAAGCTATTTGATGAGAGGCATGTTGAGTCCATGGAATATTTTATATTTTGCCACAAGTTGCGGGAATATGAAAAACTTTTTTTTTTTTGCACAAAGTTGTCACTAAATGATATATTGCTCACACATGCCATGGGCATATGTGAAATTACACCCCAAAATACATTCTGCCACTTCTCCTGAGTACGGGGATACCACATGTGTGAGACTTTTTGGGAGGAGCCTAGCCGCGTACGGGACCCCAAAAACCAAGCACCGCCTTCAGGCTTTCTAAGGGTGTAAATTTTTGATTTCACTCCTCACTGCCTATCACAGTTTTGGAGGCCACGGAATGCCCAGATGGCACAAAACCCCCCCAAATGACCCCATTTTGGAAAGTAGACACCCCAAGCTATTTGCTGAGAGGTATGGTGAGTATTTTGCTTGGGGTGTCTACTTTCCAAAATGGGGTCATTTGGGGGGGTTTGTGCCATCTGGGCATTCCATGGCCTCCAAAACTGTGATAGGCAGTGAGGAGTGAAATCAAAAATTTACACCCTTAGAAAGCCTGAAGGCGGTGCTTGGATTTCGGGGTCCTGTACACGGCTAGGCTCCCAAAAAGTCCCACACATGTGGTATCCCCGTACTCAGGAGAAGCAACAGAATGTATTTTGGGGTGCAATTTCACATATAACCATGGCATGTTTGAGCAATATATAATTTAGTGACAACTTTTTGTACATTTTTTTTTTTTGTCATTATTCAATCACTTGGGACAAAAAAATATATATTCAATGGGCTCAAGATGCCTCTCAGCAAATAGCTTGGGGTGTCTACTTTCCAAAATGGGGTCATTTGGGGGAGTTTTGAACTTCCCTGGCATTTTATGCATAACATTAGGAAGCTTATGTCACACATCATCCACTCTTCTAACCACTTGAAGACAAAGCCCTTTCTGACACTTTTTGTTTACACAAAAACATTTATTTATTTTTGCAAAAAAATTACGTTGAACCCCCAAACATTATATATTTTTTTAAAGCAAAGGCCCTACAGATTAAAATAGTGGGTGTTGCATTTTTTTTTCTACACAGTATTTGCGCAGCGATTTTTCAAACGCATTTTTTGGGGAAAAAATACACTTTTTTTATTTTAATGCACTAAAACACACTATATTGCCCAAATGTTTGATGAAATAAAAAAGAGGATCTTAGGCCGTGTACATGGATACCAAACACGACATGCTTTATAATTGCGCACAAACGCGCAGCGGCGACAAACTACATCCATTTTTAAAAGCCTTTAAAAGCCTTTACAGGTTACCACATTAGATTTACAGAGGAGGTCTACTGCTAAAATGACTGCCCTCGATCTGACCTTTGCGGTGATACCTCACATGCATGGTGCAATTGCTGTTTACATATGACGCTAGACCGACACTTGCGTTCGCCTTTGCGCAAGAGCAGGGGGGACAGGGGTGCTATTTTTTTTATTATTATTTATTTTGCTTTTTTTATTTTATTTTTAAACTGTTCCTTCCATTTTTATTTTTTTTACCATTTTTATTGTTATCTCAGGGAATGTAAATATCCCCTATGATAGCAATAGGTAGTGACAGGTACTCTTTTTTTGAAAAAAATTGGGGGGTTAGACCCTAGATCTTTCCTCTGCCCTCAAAGCATCTGACCACACCAAGATCGGTGTGATAAAATGCTTTCCCAATTTCCCAATGACGCTGTTTATATCGGGGGGGGGGGGTCATTCCCTCCCACTGCTTGTAAAAGCAGTCTAGAGGCTAATTAGCCACTATAATTGCTTTTACATGAAAGATGACCGCTGGCTGAAAAGAATGATACCAAGATGATACCTAAACCCACAGGCATTATTCTGGTATAACCATTCAAAGTCCAGCAACATACCAGTACGTTGCTGGTCCTTGTTGACCATGTATTGTAATCTTTTTTTTCATGCAGCCTGTTGGCTGAATGAAAAAAAGAGATTGATCAGTGGGTATGCCCACCATTAGAATACCTCCCTTCATCCACCCACTTCTAATGATGGGCATACATGCACCATTTATATATGCCGAAGCATGGGGGCATCCTCCCGCAAAAAAGTTATGCCGCGTACACACGGTCTGACTTTTCCACGGGCAAGCCTCCGTCGGAATTTCAACCGTATGTAGGCGGCATAAAAGGTTATGCCGCGTACATACGGTCAGACTTTTCCACGGGCAAGCCTCCGTCGGAATTTCGACCGTATGTACGCGGCATTAGGAGCAAAATTGCTCCTCCGCCCCTGCTGCCCCCATGCTTCGGCATATATGCTCTTTTTTTTACTGTGGTGGTGAAATCACCTCCTACAGCATTGGAGTCACGGCTTTATGTATCGTGGGAGCAAACGCTGTTGCTGTCAAGATAAATAGATCCGCGCTGCAACTGAATGGCGTACCTGCTAAGCAAATGATGGTTAACATTAAAACAAAGTAACATTACAGTATAACAGTAAGACCTTACCATACCATACCTGCAAAGCAAATCCCCCCAAAAAACTAGTAAAAAATGTAAAAAAAAATTAACGCAACCTGTGCCTAAAATATATATGCCGAAGCATGGGGGCATCCTCCCGCAAAAAAGTAATGCCGCGTACACACGGTCTGACTTTTCCACGGGCAAGCCTTTGTTGGAATTTCGACCGTATGTACGCTGTTGCTGTCAAGATAAATAAATCCGCGCTGCAACTGAAAAAGTTACATACCTGAAAAACAAGCATGATAAAACATTGCAGAATAGAATACAGTAAAACAGAGCAGAACAATAGAGAGAAAATAGAGAGAGAGAACAATAAAACGACAACTATTTTAGTTTTTTTTATTTTATATTTTTTTTGTGTTTTGTTTTTTACGTTTTTTTACGGTTTTTTTTACACTTTTTCTTTACTCAACTGTAACGGTTCGGGTCTCTCAAAATGTGATGGCATCTTGGGAGACCCTGTGTAAGTGTGTCCTATTCTGTGCAATGCTGTACCCTACGCTAAAACTTCACTTTTGTGTGGTAGCGTTCAAAACATTTACCAATGCACAGACCAGAATTGTCAGAGTGGACAAAAATAATGGGTGTCACGCCTAAATCCGTGCTTGCTACAGACACGACATCTTCTTTGGGGGGCTCGTTGGGTAGGGGTACTCTCGAGGACATACGGATAATGCCTCTCATGCAGCCGGCTTACTTACTGCTTACTGCATTTGGTAGGGGATGGTGAGGTGCAGAACCGCCTGGATACAGGAGTTCTGTGACTATCTCATCCTGGAATTTTAGGAGAAATAAAGTCCCGCCTGAAGCTCTGTATAGCACATGAGCGTTCAGCAAAGCCAATTGGAATAAGGATAGAGACACTTTTTTGTACCAGCGTCTCGCCTTACGGGCAATGTGATACGGCGCCAACTTTTGGTCGTTGAGGTCCACCCCTCCCATATTTTGGTTATATTCGTGGACACAGAGGGGTTTCTCCACAACACCAGTCGCCGCACAAATTTGGACTGTCGTGTCTGCATGAAGGAAGGTAAGAAGGAAAACATTCTAATTATCCCTCCACTTCACAGCGAGCAAATTATTACACTTCAAGCAGGCTCTCTCCCCCAGCCTAAGACGGGAATCTACAAGCCCCTGGGGAAAGCCCCGGCGATTAGGTGCCACATGCTCCAATCTGATGATCAAACAAGTGACTAAAAAGTGGCACGCTCGTGTAATAATTGTTCACATACAAGTGGTACCCCTTTCCGAATAAGGGTGACACCAAGTTCCACACTATCTTGCCAGCGCTCCCTATGTAATCCAGGCAGTTGACCGGCTCAACCTGACTATCTTTTCCCTCATAAACCGTAAAGCTCCATACATAGCCTGTTGCCCTGTCACAGAACTTATAGAGCTTGACCCCGTATCTGGCACGCTTGCTGGGAAGGTACTGCTTGAAAGACAAGCGGCCAGAAAATTTAATCAGGGACTCATCAACGCAGACAACTTGATCGGGAATAAACAAGGCTGCAAAACGTTCGTTGAAGTGGTTTATGAGGGGCCGAATTTTGTAGAGCCGGTCGTATTCAGGGTCTCCACGTGGACGACAAAGTTCATTGTCGTTGAAGTGCATAAACCGCAAAATCTGCTCGTACCGTTTCCTGGGCATGGAGGCAGAGAACACAGGCATGTGGTCAATAGGGTGCGTGGACCAATAAGCACGTAGTGACGAAAATTTATGTGTGCCCATGTTGAGGGAAAGGCCCAGAAAGGTCTTAAATTCGGAAACCGTAATTGGTTTCCAATCTCTGGCCATGGAAGGCAACTGGGGATTAGCGGTGATGAATTGACCAATTACTCTGGTCCACAATAGATCTATAGAGATCTTCCGTGAAAAACAGCAAATAGAAATCAAGTGGCATAAAATCAGCTGTTTCCACCTGAATACCGGGTTGGGCAGTGAATGGGGGAAGTACGGGTGCTGCAGAAGTGGTGGGGACCCAATCAGGATAGGCGAATTCTGCAGGAAGGGCACTATGGGCACGACGGGCCTGCCTTTGTCTTCTTCTTCTTGGTGGCAGCGGGACACTACTTGTGCTTGCCACCTCGCCAGCTTGAACTGCACTTATGGGACTCGCCAGGTCACCACGTGATACTGCAGTGCTGGATGTACGTCTAGGGTGTACTAGGCCGCTGGTGCTTGCCAGTTCACCAGAAGGAATAACGGCGCTAGTACTACTCTGCTCCATGATACGAGAGACCTGCGGTTATTGCTCCTCAACAACCTCAGGAGATCGGGATCGGGTACGCCTGACCTTAGCAGGGACCTCATCTTCGTCGCCCGGGCTATCTGACATGGAGCCGCTGTCTTCTACGGGAAGGTATTCTGAGTCTGAATCTGACAGATCCGTGACCTCCTCTTCACTATCTGTCATGCTCAGAATCTCGTAGGCCTCTTTACTAGTGTACCTTCGATTTGCCATTTTGGGCTCTAAATTTAGGGGTACACTAGTAAGATTCACAGGAAAAAAAGCACCTGACTGTCGTCAGCAATTATACCAAACGCTACAAAAAAAAACTGTTAGCGATCGCAGGGATCAGGACTGTCTCTGCGAACGTTGCAGTTGTGTGTTGTGTTTGGTAAGTTACAGTGATCGATCGATACTGCACTTGGGTGGGCTGGGCTGGGCGGAGGGGCTAAACGCAGGTGCTAGCAGGTATCTGGGCTGATCCCGCTAACACTGCATTTTTGGGAACCCTAAACTGCTGGGGACGCTAGTATAGATCTGATCAGATCAGATATTTATCTGTTCAGATACTATACCACTAAGGTGTATGCTTTGCGCGTGGGTGTTAGCGTTACTGGCACTAACCTAACGCTGCCTGAGGCGACGCAGACCCTCTCTGGCGCTAAAACCTAATTGATATCACCCACCGGGCGATCAGGGGGTTAAACCTTTATTGGGTTATATATGGTGGATGCTATAAAAAGCAAACTAACCAACCAGCGTCACCCGTAACACTTATAAGGTGATCACTGGTGAAAGGGTTAACTAGGGGCAATCAGGGGGTTAAAACCTTTATTAGGTAATATATGGGGGTACCTGGCGCTATATAAAAACCTGACGGGTAACCTAAATAACTAAATAGCTAACTAAATAACTAACTGGCTAACCAGTGTCACCAGTGACACTTAGTACAGTGATCACTGGTGAAAGGGTTAACTCTAGGGGCGATAAAGGGGTTAAACCTTTATTATATAATATATGGGGGTACCTGATGCTATAAAAACCTGCGGCGAACCTAAAAACACATATACAGTGAGCGGTCATTAAGTGGTTAAACTGAATGCTTTATTAGTATATAACATAAAATAACAATATAGTCACCTCTCTTCTCGCACTTCAGAGGAGAATGGGCAGACTGATAGAAAGGCAACAGTATAACCATTGAACCATACTAACTAGGGGTGCAACGGATCGGTGGTGATCCGTGATCCGAACGGGTCACCCTGTTCGGATCGGATCACCACGCGATCCGCGGAGCGCTCCGGAGCGGCGGCCATCTTGGTACACCCGGCGGCCGCTGTAATGACGTTTCGCTGCCATCTTGCTCCACCCTACACTCCTGCACAGTAATGAGAGAAGGGGCCAAGCGGACATCTTGTTACACCCAACGATTCAGCACAAAACAGAGCTTATCAGCTTTAATACATTATTTGGAAATCCATCGGACTGTTTACATTTTAAATTTTAAAAGCAGCAGCAAACCTTACATGCTTGCTAATGTGACATAACACCTCTGATTTTCACATTTAAATGTGAAAATCAGAGATGTTCTGTCACATTAGCAACCATGCAGGGCTGGAGCAAGGATTTTTGACACCCTAGGCGAACCCTCATTTTGCCGCCCCCCTTGGCTCCACCCCTGACCCCACCCCCGTTGCCCTGCCCATGTATACCCCACCTTTTAAATGAAGCGCCCATCAAATGCAGCCTCACCAGCGCCCATCAAATGCAGCCTCACCAGCGCCCATCAAATGCAGCCTCACCAGCGCCCATCAAATGCAGCCTCACCAGCGCCCATCAAATGCAGCCTCACCTGTGCACCTCCATTCCGCCTCACCTGTGCCCATCAAATACAGTACCACCACTGCCAATCAATGCCGCCTGACGGGGTGGGGCCTCGGTACATACTTGGCATTTGGGATTTGGCAGATTAGTGAATATACATATATTATACACACACACATTTGCAAATTGCATGTCATTGTCAATATATTTAATATACAATCTCATTATCTAACACAGACAGCAGCAGTTTTTACTGGGCTCAGCAAACTTGTATTGACGTGACCCTGTGCTGCTTGCTGCCTGTTCCTCTTCCTATTTTGCTTTTATGCTGTACCTGCCTCTGTGTCAGGTGCCTCTTCCAGGCTCCGCCTCCACCTGTCCCCAAGCCTGGAGAGCCGCTGCCAGGCTATGTTGTCCCATCATGATTTACTCCGCTTCAGCAGTGTGTTACATGTCACATGGTCAGGAGAGCGTCCTGGGGGGGGGGTCTGGACACGTCAGAGCGATGGAGAGCCTGACCACCAACATTCCCCAGGGCCTGCCCATCCCACTGAGTCCTTTGGTGCACCCACTTTTATTTTAACACTATTTTAATGCTGGGCATAGATGGGGATGCATTGTGGAGAGGGATGGATGGTGCTGGGCATAGATGGGGATGCATTGTGGAGAGGGATGGATGGTGCTGGGCATAGATGGGGATGCATTGTGGAGAGGGATGGATGGTGCTGGGTGTAGATGGGGATGTAGTATGGAGAGGGATGGATGGATGGTGCTGGGCGTAGATGGGGATGTAGTATGGAGAGGGATGGATGGATGGTGCTAGGTGGGTGTGGGGATGCATCGTGGAGAGGGATGGATGGATGGTGCTAGGTGGGTGTGGGGATGCAACGTGGAGAGGGATGGATGGATGGTGCTAGGTGGGTGTGGGGATGCAACGTGGAGAGGGATGGATGGATGGTGCTAGGTGGGTGTGGGGATGCATCGTGGAGAGGCATGGATGGTGCTGGGTGGAGGTGGGGATGCATGGTGTAGAGCAGTGTTTCTCAACTCCGGTCCTCAAGGTGCACCAACAGGTCATGTTTTCAGGATTTCCCTCTGATGAAACAGCTGTGGTAATTACTAAGGCAGTGAAACTGATTACATCCCCTGTGCAAAATAATGGAAAGCCTGAAAACATGACCTGTTGGGGCGCCTTGAGGACTGGAGTTGAGAAACCCTGGTGTAGAGGGATGGATGGATAATGCTAGGTGGGGGTGGGGATGCATCGTGGAGAGGGATGGATGAATGGATGGTGCTAGGTGGGGGTGGGGATGCAACGTGGAGAGGGATCAATGGATGGTGCTAGGTGGGGGTGGGGATGCATCGTGGAGAGGGATGGATGGTGCTAGGTGGGGGTGGGGATGCATCGTGGAGAGGGATGGATGGTGCTAGGTGGGGGTGGGGATGCATCGTGGAGAGGGATGGATGGTGCTAGGTGGGGGTGGGGATGCATCGTGGAGAGGGATGGATGGTGCTAGGTGGGGGTGGGTATGCATCATGGAGAGGGATGGATGGATGGTGCTAGGTGGGGGTGGGGATGCATCGTGGAGAGGGATGGATGGCGCTAGGTGGGGGTGGGGATGCATCGTGGAGAGGGATGGATGGTGCTAGGTGGGGGTGGGGATGCATCGTGGAGAGGGATGGATGGTGCTAGGTGGGGGTGGGGATGCATCGTGGAGAGGGATGGATGGTGCTAGGTGGGGGTGGGGATGCATCGTGGAGAGGGATGGATGGTGCTAGGTGGGGGTGGGGATGCATCGTGGAGAGGGATGGATGGTGCTAGGTGGGGGTGGGGATGCATCGTGGAGAGGGATCAATGGATGGTGCTAGGTGGGGGTGGGGATGCATCGTGGAGAGGGATGGATGGCGCTAGGTGGGGGTGGGGATGCATCGTGGAGAGGGATGGATGGCGCTAGGTGGGGGTGGGGATGCATCGTGGAGAGGGATGGATGGTGCTAGGTGGGGGTGGGGATGCATCGTGGAGAGGGATGGATGGTGCTAGGTGGGGGTGGGGATGCATCGTGGAGAGGGATGGATGGTGCTAGGTGGGGGTGGGGATGCATCGTGGAGAGGGATGGATGGTGCTAGGTGGGGGTGGGGATGCATCGTGGAGAGGGATGGATGGTGCTAGGTGGGGGTGGGGATGCATCGTGGAGAGGGATGGATGGTGCTAGGTGGGGGTGGGGATGCATCGTGGAGAGGGATCAATGGATGGTGCTAGGTGGGGGTGGGGATGCATCGTGGAGAGGGATGGATGGTGCTAGGTGGGGGTGGGGATGCATCGTGGAGAGGGATGGATGGTGCTAGGTGGGGGTGGGGATGCATCGTGGAGAGGGATGGATGGATGGTGCTAGGTGGGTGTGGGGATGCATCGTGGAGAGGCATGGATGGTGCTGGGTGGAGGTGGGGATGCATGGTGTAGAGGGATGGATGGATAATTCTAGGTGGGGGTGGGGATGCATCGTGCAGAGGGATGGATGAATGGATGGTGCTAGGTGGGGGTGGGGATGCAACGTGGAGAGGGATCAATGGATGGTGCTAGGTGGGGGTGGGGATGCATCGTGGAGAGGGATGGATGGTGCTAGGTGGGGGTGGGGATGTATCGTGGAGAGGGATGGATGGTGCTAGGTGGGGGTGGGGATGCATCGTGGAGAGGGATGGATGGTGCTAGGTGGGGGTGGGTATGCATCGTGGAGAGGGATGGATGGATGGTGCTAGGTGGGGGTGGGGATGCATCGTGGAGAGGGATGGATGGTGCTAGGTGGGGGTGGGGATGCATCGTGGAGAGGGATGGATGGTGCTAGGTGGGGGTGGGGATGCATCGTGGAGAGGGATGGATGGTGCTAGGTGGGGGTGGGGATGCATCGTGGAGAGGGATGGATGGTGCTAGGTGGGGGTGGGGATGCATCGTGGAGAGGGATGGATGGTGCTAGGTGGGGGTGGGGATGCATCGTGGAGAGGGATGGATGGTGCTAGGTGGGGGTGGGGATGTATCGTGGAGAGGGATGGATGGTGCTAGGTGGGGGTGGGGATGCATCGTGGAGAGGGATGGATGGTGCTAGGTGGGGGTGGGGATGCATCGTGGAGAGGGATGGATGGATGGTGCTAGGTGGGGGTGGGGATGCATCGTGGAGAGGGATGGATGGTGCTAAGTGGGGGTGGGGATGCATCGTGGAGAGGGATGGATGGTGCTAGGTGGGGGTGGGGATGCATCGTGGAGAGGGATGGATGGATGGATGGTGCTAGGTGGGGGTGGGGATGCAACGTGGAGAGGGATCAATGGATGGTGCTAGGTGGGGGTGGGGATGCATCGTGGAGAGGGATGGATGGTGCTAGGTGGGGGTGGGGATGTATCGTGGAGAGGGATGGATGGTGCTAGGTGGGGGTGGGGATGCATCGTGGAGAGGGATGGATGGTGCTAGGTGGGGGTGGGTATGCATCGTGGAGAGGGATGGATGGATGGTGCTAGGTGGGGGTGGGGATGCATCGTGGAGAGGGATGGATGGTGCTAGGTGGGGGTGGGGATGCATCGTGGAGAGGGATGGATGGTGCTAGGTGGGGGTGGGGATGCATTGTGGAGAGGGATGGATGGTGCTAGGTGGGGGTGGGGATGCATCGTGGAGAGGGATGGATGGTGCTAGGTGGGGGTGGGGATGCATCGTGGAGAGGGATGGATGGTGCTAGGTGGGGGTGGGGATGTATCGTGGAGAGGGATGGATGGTGCTAGGTGGGGGTGGGGATGCATCGTGGAGAGGGATGGATGGTGCTAGGTGGGGGTGGGGATGCATCGTGGAGAGGGATGGATGGTGCTAGGTGGGGGTGGGGATGCATCGTGGAGAGGGATGGATGGATGGTGCTAGGTGGGGGTGGGGATGCATCGTGGAGAGGGATGGATGGTGCTAAGTGGGGGTGGGGATGCATCGTGGAGAGGGATGGATGGTGCTAGGTGGGGGTGGGGATGCATCGTGGAGAGGGATGGATGGTGCTAGGTGGGGGTGGGGATGCATCGTGGAGAGGGATGGATGGTGCTAAGTGGGGGTGGGGATGCATCGTGGAGAGGGATGGATGGATGGATGGTGCTAGGTGGGGATGATGGAGTTGCATTGTGGAAAATGGATGAGGATGACTCTGGGTGGGGAAGAGTTAAATAATGAAGAGGATCTCCACAATGTAACTCATTTCCACCCAGAGTCATCCTCATCCATTTTCCACAATTCAACTCAATCATGCCAGCTTGTTAGCAAATGGGGCACAGCAGCACACACACAACTTTTGTGACTTACCCTCCATGCTGCTGTGCAATGCATTCACCTGATAGGGCTGGGTTAAGGTGCTGACGAGCTGACCACACCCCCTGACCTTGTCACGGCCAATCACAGTGTAAACAAACCCAGCAGCAGCCAGCCGGCTCCGTCTCAGCAGGGAAGGAAGAGGAGCTAGTGCTGGCCGCGATCACCTGCTGAGAGGCTAGATAGAAAGGCAGCAGCGGCGGCGCTAGTGAGAGGAGGCTTCTTTCTCTATAGCGGCCGCCGGCCGGGCACCGCGGCGGTGCACTTGATAGATTTCATGTGCTGTAGGTGGAGCGGGCCCCTTACTCCTGTACTCCCCTGATGGCGGCACTGGGTGGCTGTACATACATTGAGTGGAGAGCGCCCTGGGGGGTGGGCTGGACCTGGACACTGTCACATGTCACTCATTGTCAAAACGATCTCCGCTCCGAGTCTGAGCGGAGAGCGGTTTGGGGAGGTGGGATGGTTGCTGCAGTGGAAACATGTCAGAGCGGCGGGGAGTGTGCTGGACTGTAAAGTGGACACATGTCACACAGTGTGTGTCGGGGGCGCGCTGCTTCACACAGGTCATAGCGGCTGCCTGGTGTTGCAAGCTCTGTGGATTGACAGTGCAGGAGAAGTTTAACCACTTAAGCCCCGGACCATTTCGGGCCATTAGGACCAAGCCTGTTTTTGGGATTCGGCACTGCGCTGCTTTAACTGTAAATTGTGCGGACATGCAATGTTGTACCCAAATGAAATTTGTGTCCTTTTCTTCCCACAAATAGAGCTTTCTTTTAATGGTATTTGATTGCCTCTGCGATTTTTATTTTTTGCGATATAAACAGAAAAAGACCGAAAATTTAGAAAAAAATTGATATTTTCTACTTTTTGTTATAAGAAAAATCGAATAAACTCAATTTTATTCATACATTTAGGCCAAAATGTGTTCAGCCACATGTCTTTAGTAAAAAAAATGTCAATAAGCGTATATTTATTGGTTTGCGCAAAAGTTATAGCGTCTACAAACTAGGGTACATTTTCTGAAATTTACACAGCTTTAAATTTATGACTGCCTATCTCATTTCTTGAGGTGCTAAAATGGCAGGGCAGTACAAAACCCCCCCAAATGACCCCATTTTGGAAAGTAGACACCCCAAGGAAATTGCTGAGAGGCATGTTGAGCCCATTGAATATTTTTTTTTTTTTGTCCCAAGTGATTGAATAATGACAAAAAATAAATAAAAATTACAAAAAGTTGTCACTAAATGATATATTGCTCACACATGCCATGGTTATATGTGGAATTGCACCCCAAAATACATTCTGTTGCTTCTCCTGAGTACGGGGATACCACATGTGTGGGACTTTTTGGGAGCTTAGCCGCGTACGGGACCCCAAAAACCAAGCACCGCCTTCAAGGTTTCTAAGGGCATAAATTTTTGATTTCACTCCTCACTACCCATCACAGTTTTGAAGGCCATAAAATGCCAAGATGGCACAAAACCCCCCCAAATGACCCCATTTTGGAAAGTAGACACCCCAAGCTATTTGCTGAGAGGCATGTTGACCCCATTGAATATTTTTTTTTTGTCCCAAATGATTGAATAATGACAAAAAGAAAAAAAAATGTACAAAAAGTTGTCACTAAATGATATATTGCTCACACATGCCATGGTTATATGTGGAATTGCACCCCAAAATACATTCTGCTGCTTCTCCTGAGTACGGGGATACCACATGTGTGGGACTTTTTGGGAGCCTAGCCGCGTACGGGACCCCAAAAACCAAGCACCGCCTTCAAGGTTTCTAAGGGCATAAATTTTTGATTTCGCTCCTCACTACCTATCACAGTTTTGAAGGCCATAAAATGCCAAGATGGCACAAAACCCCCCCAAATGACCCCATTTTGGAAAGTAGACACCCCAAGCTATTTGCTGAGAGGCATGTTGAGCCCATTGAATATTTTTTTTTTTGTCCCAAATGATTGAATAATGACAAAAAGAAAAAAAAAATGTACAAAAAGTTGTCACTAAATGATATATTGCTCACACATGCCATGGTTATATGTGAAATTACACCCCAAAATACATTCTGCTGCTTCTCCTGAGTACGGGGATACCACATGTGTGGGACTTTTTGGGAGCCTAGCCGCGTACGGGACCCCAAAAACCAAGCACCGCCTTCAAGGTTTCTAAGGGCATACATTTTTGATTTCACTCCTCACTACCTATCACAGTTTTGAAGGCCATAAAATGTCAAAATAGCCCAAAACCCCCACAAATGACCCCATTTTGGAAAGTAGACACCCCAAGCTATTTGCTGAGAGGCATGGTGAGTATTTTACAGCTCTCATTTGTTTTTGAAAATTAAGAAAGACATTTTTTTTTCTTTTTTTTTTTCTTTTTTTACATTTTCAAAACTTTGTGACAAAAAGCGAGATCTGCAAAATACTCAACATACCTCTCAGCAAATAGCTTGGGGTGTCTACTTTCCAAAATGGGGTCATTTGGGGGGGTTTTGTGCCATCTGGGCATTCCATGGCCTCCGAAACTGTGATAGGCAGTGAGGAGTGAAATCAAAAATTTACACTCATAGAAATCCTGAAGGCGGTGCTTGGTTTTTGGGGTCCCGTACGCGACTAGGCTCCCAAAAAGTCCCACACATGTGGTATCCCCGTACTCAGGAGAAGCAACAGAATGTATTTTGGGGTGTAATTCCACATATGCCCATGGCATGTTTGAGCAATATATAATTTAGTGACAACTTTTTGTACATTTTTTTTTTTTTGGTCATTATTCAATCACTTGGGACAAAAAAAAAAAATATTCAATGGGCTCAACGTGCCTCTCAGCAAATAGCTTGAGGTGTCTACTTTCCAAAATGGGGTCATTTGGGGGGGTTTTGAACTGTCCTGGCATTTTATGCACAACATTAGGAAGCTTATGTCACACATCATCCACTCTTCTAACCACTTGAAGACAAAGCCCTTTCTGACACTTTTTGTTTACATGAAAAAATTTTTTTTTTTGCAAGAAAATTATGTTGAACCCCCAAACATTATATATTTTTTTAAAGCAAAGGCCCTACAGATTAAAATAGTGGGTGTTGCATTTTTTTTTTCCACACAGTATTTGCGCAGCGATTTTTCAAACGCATTTTTTGGGGGAAAAACACACTTTTTTTATTTTTAATGCACTAAAAAACACTATATTGCCCAAATGTTTGATGAAATAAAAAAGATGATCATAGGCCGAGTACATGGATACCAAACACGACATGCTTTAAAATTGCGCACAAACGCGCAGCGGCGACAAACTACATTCATTTTTAAAAGCATTTAAAAGCCTTTACAGGTTACCACGTTAGATTTACAGAGGAGGTCTACTGCTAAAATGACTGCCCTCGATCTGACCTTCGCGGTGATACCTCACATGCATGATGCAATTGCTGTTTACATATGACGCTAGACCGACGCTTGCGTTCGCCTTTGCGCAAGAGCAGGGGGGGACAGCGGTGCTTTTTTTTTTATTTTTTTATTATTTATTTGGCTTTTTTATTTTATTTTTAAACTGTGCCTTCCATATTTTATTTTTTTACCATTTTTATCGTTATCTCAGGGAATGTAAATATCCCCTATGATAGCAATAGGTAGTGACAGGTACTCTTTTTTTGAAAAAAATTGGGGGGTTAGACCCTAGATCTTTCCTCTGCCCTCAAAGCATCTGACCACACCAAGATCGGTGTGATAAAATGCTTTCCCAATTTCCCAATGGCGCTTTTTATATCCGGGGGGGGACATTCCCTCCCACTGCTTGTAAAAGCAGTCTAGAGGCTAATTATCTGCTAGAATTGCTTTTACATGAAAGCCGGCTGCTGGCTGAAAAGAATGATACCAAGATGATACCTAAACCCGCAGGCATCATTCTGGTATAAACATTCAAAGTCCAGCAACATACCAGTACGTTGCTGGTCCTTGTTGGACATGTATTGTAATCTTTTTTTTCATACAGCCTATTGGCTGAACGAAAAAAAGAGATTGATTGGTGGGTATGCCCACCATTAGAATACCTCCCTTTATCCACCCACTTCTAATGATGGGCATATATGCCGAAGCATGGGGGCATCCTCCCGCAAAAAAGTTATGCCGCGTACACACGGTCAAGCCTTCGTCGGAATTTCGACCGTATGTACGCGGCATAAAAGGTTATGCCGCGTACACACGGTCGGACTTTTCCACGGGCAAGCCTCCGTTGGAATTTCGACCGTATATACGCGGCATTAGGAGCAAAATCGCTCCTCCGCCCCTGCTACCCCCATGCTTCGGCATATATGCTCTTTTTTTTAACTGTGGTGGTGAAATCACCTCCTACAGCGTTGGAGTCACGGCTTTATGTATCGTGGGAGCAAACGCTGTTGCTGTCAAGATAAATAGATCCGCGCTGCAACTGAATGGCGTACCTGCTAAGCAAATGGTGGTTAACATTAAAACAAAGTAACATTACAGTACAACAGTAAGACCTTATCATGCCATACCTGCAAAGCAAATACCAAAACAAAACCTAGTAAAAAATAAAAAAATGTTTTAACGCAACCTGTGCCTAAAATATATATATGCCGAAGCATGGGGGCATCCTCCCGCAAAAAAGTTATGCCGCGTACACACGGTCAGAATTTTCCACGGGCAGGCCTCCGTCGGAATTTCGACCGTATGTACGCGGCATTAGGAGCAAAATCGCTCCTCCGCCCCTGCTGCCCCCATGCTTCGGCATATATGCTCTTTTTTTTAACTGTGGTGGTGAAATCACCTCCTTCAGCGTTGGAGTCACGGCTTTATGTATCGTGGGAGCAAACGCTGTTGCTGTCAAGATAAATAGATCCGCGCTGCAACTGAATGGCGTACCTGAAAACAAAAAATTACATACCTGAAAAGCAAGCATGATAAAACATTGCAGAATAGAATACAGTAAAAAAGAGCAGAACAATAGAGAGAAAATAGAGAGAGAGAGAACAATAAAACGACAACTATTTTTGGTTTTTTTATTTTATTTATTTTATTTTTTTTGTGTTTTGTTTTTTACGTTTTTTTTTTTCTTTTTTACACTTTTTTTTGTAACTTTACAACTGTAATGGTTCGGGTCTCTCAAAATGTAATGGCATCTTGGGAGACCCTGTGTAAGTGTGTCCTTGTCTGTGAAATGCTGTACCCTACGCTAAAACTTCACTTTTGAGTGGTAGCGTTCAAAACATTCACCTTGGCAAAGACCAGGCTTGTCAGGACAGAGTGGACAAAAACTACGGGTGTCACGCCTAAATCCGCGCTTGCTACAGACACGACATCTTTTTTGGGGGTGGCTTTGGGTAGGGGTACTCGGGAGGACATACGAATAATGCCTCTCATGCAGCCGGCTTACTGCATTTGGTTGGGGATGGTGAGGTGCAGAACCGCCTGGATACAGGAGTTCTGTGACTATCTCATTCTGGAATTTTAGAAGAGATAACGTCCCGCCTGAAGCTCTGTATAGCACATGAGCGTTCAGCAAAGCCAATTGGAATAATGATAGAGACACTTTTTTGTACCAGCGTCTCGCCTTACGGTCAATTAGATACGGCGCCATCAACTGGTCGTTGAGGTCCACCCCTCCCATATTTTGGTTATATTCGTGGACACAGAGGGGTTTCTCCACAACACCAGTCGCCGTACGAATTTGGACTGTCGTGTCTGCATGAAGGGAGGTAAGAAGGAAAACATTCTTATTGTCCCTCCACTTCATAGCGAGCAAGTTATTACACTTCAAGCAGGCTCTCTCCCCCAGCCTAAGACGGGCATCTACAAGCCGCTGGGGAAAGCCCCGGCGATTAGGTCGCACGGTGCCACATGCTCCAATCTTGTGACTAAACAGTGGCACGCTCGTGTAATAATTGTCCACATACAAGTGGTACCCCTTTCCGAATAAGGGTGACACCAAGTTCCACACTATCTTGCCAGCGCTCCCTATGTAATCCGGGCAGTTGACCGACTCAATCTGACTGTCTTTTCCCTCATAAACCGTAAAGTTCACTACATAGCCTGTTGCCCTGTCACAGAACTTGTAGAGCTTGACCCCGTATCTGGCACGCTTGCTGGGAAGGTACTGCTTGAAAGACAAGCGGCCAGAAAATTTAATCAGGGACTCATCAACGCAGACAACTTGATCGGGAGTAAACAAGGCTGCAAAACGTTCGTTGAAGTGGTTTATGAGGGGCCGAATTTTATAGAGCCGGTCGTATTCAGGGTCCCCACGTGGACGACAAAGTTCATTGTCGTTGAAGTGCATGAACCGCAAAATCTGCTCGTATCGTGCCCTGGACATGGAGGCAGAGAACACGGGCATGTGGTCAATTGGGTGCGTGGACCAATAAGCACGCAATGACGGAAATTTATGTGTGCCCATGTTGAGGGAAAGGCCCAGAAAGGTCTTAAATTCGGAAACCGTAATTGGTTTCCAATTTCTGGCAATTTTAGGCAACTGGGGGTTAGCGGCGATAAATTGACCAGCATATAAATTCCTCTGGTCCACAATAGATCTATAGAGATCTTCCGTGAAAAACAGCGAATAAAAATCAATTGGAATAAAATCAGCTGTTTCCACCTGAATACCGGGTTGGGCAGTGAATGGGGGAAGTACGGGTTCTGCAGAAGTGGTGGGGACCCAATCAGGATAGGCGAATTCTGCAGGAAGGGCAGTATGGGCACGACGGGCCTGCCTTTGTCTTCTTGGTGGCAGCGGGACACTACTTGTGCTTGCCACCTCGCCAGCTTGAACTGCACTTATGGGACTCGCCACGTCACCAAGTGTTACTGCAGTGCTGGATGTACGTCCAGGCTGTACTAGGCAGCTGGTGCTTGCCAGTTCACCAGAAGGAATAGCGGCGCTAGTACTACTCTGCTCCATGATACGAGAGACCTGCGGTTCTTGCTCCTCAACAACCTCAGAAGATCGGGATCGGGTACACCTGACTATAGCAGGGACCTCAACTTCGTCGTCAGAGCTATCTGACGTGGGGCCGCTGACGTCACTGTCTTCTACGGGAAGATATTCTGAGCCTGAATCTGACAGATACGTGACCTCCTCTTCACTATCTGTCATGCTCAGAATCTCGTAGGCCTCTTTACTAGTGTACCTTCGTCTTGCCATTTTGGGCTCTAAATTTAGGGGTACACTAGTAAGATTCACAGGAAAAAAAGCACCTGACTGTCGTCAGCAAATATATCAAACGCTACAAAAAAACTGTTAGCGATCGCAGGGATCAGGCCTGTCTCTGCGAACGCTGCAGTTATGTGTGTTGTGTTTGGTAAGTGACAGTGATCGATCGATACTGCACTTGGGTGGGCTGGGCTGGGCTGGGCTGGGCGGAGGGGCTAAACGCAGGCGCTAGCAGGTATCTGGGCTGATCCCGCTAACACTGCGTTTTTGGGAACCCTAAACCGCTGGGGATGCTAGTATAGATCTGATCAGATACTATAACACTAAGGGGGGTGTATTCTTTGCGCGTGGGTGTTAGCGTTACTGGCACTAACCTAACACTGCCTGGGGCGACGCAGACCCTCTCTGGCGCTAAAACCTAATTGATCTCACCCGCCGGGCGATCAGGGGGTTAAACCTTTATTGGGTTATATACGGCGGGTGCCCTGATGCTATAAAAAGCAAACTAATCAACCAGCGTCACCCGTAACCTTTATATGGTGATCACTGGTGAAAGGGTTAACTAGGGGCAATCAGGGGGTTAAAACCTTTATTAGGTTAAATATGGGGGTACCTGACACTATATAAAAACCTGATGGGTAACCTAAATAACTAAATAACTTACTGGCTAACCAGTGACACCAGTGACGCTTATACGGCGATCACTGGTGAAAGGGTTAACTCTAGGGGCAATCAGGGGGTTAAAATAATATATGGGGGTACCTGACACCAATAAAAACCTGCGGCGAACCTAAAAAAAAAATAACTGCCTATCTAAAACACCAGCGACACGAATACAGCGATCGGAAAAACAATCGCTTAGTGACGCTGAAGTTAGGGGGTGAAAGGGTTACCTGGGGGGTGATCAAGGGGTTAAACCTTTATTAGGGGGGGTTAGGGGGCTACCCTGGACCTAAAGGGGCCTAATCCTAACTGCCCTGCAACTTTTTACAATCACAGATGACACTAAATGCAGTGATCAGTAAAATAAATGATCACTGCAATCAGTGACACTGTGATTGGGGGCTTTGGGGTGACCTGGGGGGTGATCTGGGGGTGACTGGGGGGTGATTTGTATGCCTATGTGTACCTACGTGTCAGTGGACTGTTGGAGCACTAACCTCTGTCTTCTCTCCTCGGCGCCGGGAACGAAAAGACCGCGGCGAGGGAGATGACATCACTTCCTCCAGGCTGTGTTTACATCACATGGCGGAGGAAGCATTTTCATTGGCCGGGAGCGATCGCGAGGGGGGGGCGGAATCGAGTGGCCGCCCCCTCATGCCTGATCGCTCCCGAACACTTAACGGCCGCTCACTGCAGTGAAGGGGGGTCCGGATGGACCCCCCAACTGCACAAAGGCGATCACGTAGATCTACGTGATTCTGCCTGTCCGTGCCATTCTGCCGACGTAAATCGGCGGTGGGCGGTCGTTAAGTGGCTAACCAGCGGCCGGGCGCCCTAGGCGGCAGTGCGCCCTAGGCGGCTACCTAGTCCGCCTAGTGGTAGCGCCGGCCCTGCAACCATGTAAGGTCAGCAGGTTTGCTGCTGCTTTTAAAATTGAACATGTAAAGAGTCCGTTGGATTTACAAATACTGTATTTAAAGCGGAGGTTCACCCAAACTACTGACTTAATACTATACACTTCTGTGCATAGCATAGATGCGCAAATGACAAAAAATTATTTTATAAGTGTTGTATTTACCTTATATTTTCTGTTTCTTTATGGTACTTCCTGTCTTACTCCCGCGGGAGTGGGCGTGTACAATCCTTTTCCCCGACTCCTGGGAGCTAAGTGTCAGCATTCCCAGGAGTCAGTGCGGATCACTGCTGCGTGCGAAATCTCGCGAGATCATCTGCTCTCCCTCCCCGTACTGACCTGTGTATTTTTGGTTTCCATCACAACGGGGCGGGAACTTCCGACGCCTCCGCCCGTTGTGATGGCAACCAGGAAGTGTTGACGGGGCTGCTCGCCGTCAACACTGATCACGTGAGATAGAGCGGTGAATGCCGGGAGACGAGCATTCACCGCTACCCGGAAGTCTGTGCTTGTGGGCTTCACAATGCCCACAAGCAAAATGGAAAACAGCAACCTTTTTTATAAACGTTTCTTTTTTACCAAAACGGACGGGGGATGTAATAAAGCGCAGGACGAGTGAGTACTAAACTAGTCATCTGTAACCACATTTAATGGACTGAAAAAAAAAATAACTATGGACCGCGGAACCTCCGCTTTAAGCTTATAAGCTCCGTTTTGTGTTGAAAATAACTGTGAAATCGAAAATTCCGGTGGGTGTAACATAATTTTTTTTTTTTTATTTTTTTTTTTTTTTTTGGCCGATCCGAAAATGATCCGATCCGTGGCTCTGATCCGAGGATCGATCCGATCTGTGAGTTTTTTGATCCGTTGCACCCCTAATACTAACCATACTAATGCCATTGAATTCCAAATGTAATTTTGTTATTTAAAAAAATCTGTTCTGCAGAAAGAAGTTATTATCTTATTAAAAGCACTTAGGTGTGAGTAAGCTATATTGTGGATTTATTGTGTCTTCTCTCTGTAAATTAAACTTAAATCCTTTTTTGTCAAAGATTGAATTACTTTTAAAGTGGTTGTAAACCCTATATTTATTTATTTTTCCCCATAACCACCTGTAAGAGAAAGGCATAATGAGCTAATATGACTAGCATAATAGCTCATTATGCATCACTTACCTTAGATCGGGGCCCCTAAAGCCATCCTCGTCTCCCTCTTCAGCCGCATCCATCGCTGCGGCGATAGCCGTAAGGTTACTTCCGGGTATCGCCGCACCAGCCAATCACAGCGCCGCTCTGGCGCTGTGATTGGCCGGAGCGGCGGAGACGTCACTCTGCGCATGCACGCGAGAGCCGTCACAATCGGCTACGCCCAGCTATTGCTGGGAAGTAGCCGATTTTGTGAATGGGATTAACCCCATGAATGCGCCGTTGTCTATGGCGCGCATGCGCCGTAGACAGCGGCGCTTGTCATTTTTAGTAAATATCTCCTAAACCGTGTAGGTTTAGGAGATATTTCTTGCACCTACAGGTAAGCCTTAATCTAGGCTTACCTGTAGGTGCAAGTTGAAAAAGTGGGTTTACAACCACTTTAAAGCTTAGGTAGGATAAAGGTAAAGACATTAAGAGGCCAGACATGAGGAAATGCACCTGGATATACGCCAGGTTTCTAGATCTATTTCATATTTAAGAAATGAAATGTTCACATATCAGTGATGCAAATATATTCAGATATACATATATGGGGTAGAGAGGAAGGGAGGAGCAGTGCCTTGCCATCCCAGGCTATGGGGCTGTGTTCCTATTGATGGCCACGGTGTAGGGAGACACAAATTTAGTCCCTGTATGCAAGGCTGGCTCTATAGGATGCCGCATAGGAAAAGAGCCACCCTGAACTAGGAAACCTGGGGCAATAGTCATGGCACCAGCTTAACCTGAAACAGACACAGATTAAAAGATGAAAAAGCTGCATATTCAGTAAGTGAATAAATCAGCTGCGGAAAGTGCTTAAAAAACTAAGAATGTAATATCACTTTTAAAGTTCCAGCCTGGGAAAAAAAAATTCAAGTCAGCAGCTACAAATTACTGTAGCTGCTGACTTTTAATACAAGGACACTTACCTGTCCAGGGAGCCCAAGCCGGCCTGTCCATCGGCTCCAGGTGCAAGTGCCGGCATCCTTACTAAGGGAAACAGGAACTGAAGCCTTGCGGCTGCACGGCCTGTTTCTTACTGCACATTCGTGTGTCACGCTACGCTTCATGAATGGTCCCGCTGTCTTCTGGGACCTGTGTGTCTCCCAGAAGGCAGCGGGGGGAAGGAGGAGGGGCCAGAAGTTTTGTAGATCGTGGCACAACAATTGCGGCGATCTAACACGGAAGTGGGAGCGGGTACCTGGTTTTGACAGGTATCCGCTTTCCCCTCCCCTCCGGGAGGTGCCAAATGTAGCAGCGGAGAGGGGGGAGGAAGCAAACAAGCGGAGCTTCTTCTTTTGGGTGGAGCTCCGCTTTAAGCTCACAGCAGTAATAGCAGCACTTTAAGAAGCACCTGCTTTTAGACAAATGGCATAGTCGCCACAAAAAAATCTGGGCCTAAAAGGAAACAAATGACCTTACCTTAATAGTGGCGTGGCTGGAAAGGTGTAGCTATTGTTGCTCATTCTTATATTCTGAAATAGTGGCAAGTACATTGCTTCATAGGATAGAAGGTAAAATGCTTACATGCCACATGTCTAAACAGTAATTATCTGTGAGAGTTCGAGGTGTAATCATTTAGACAGTTTCCATATGCAGGCTGGTAATGAGTGATAAGTACCATCTATATAAATAACTGTAGAGTGACATGAGATTAAGGAGATTAGAACCTGTATGATTAGAAAAAGGGAGGGATCTAACTTTACATCAATTATCTACCGGTTGTACCGTGAAAAGCAATGAACAAATAAAAACTATAATATCATTATGGCCTTAATAAAAGAACAGAATTGTGCAATAACTGTTAACAACTGTTCAAAAACAGCTTTAAAAGCTTTGAATCAGCAGACTAATTGACCCAATTTATTATTGATGCCCATTGGTTCCACGTACCTCTGTTCTTTCACTTCGTTTTTATTGAAAAGGCAAAAGAAACATACAACCAGTATTCGTAAATTTTTACCTTAAGAACAGCCAGTATAGATGATGTTTATTCAGACAAAATAGCTATAGTGCGAAAACAGGATATGCTCTACTCGGCCAGTGCAGAGGGCCTAAAGCTTTTGAAAAAGGCATCGTTAGGTAAATAACCAATTAGATACCGAAGTCTAGCTTAGTCATGATGGTACTAAAATGTTATAAGCTGCTCTGCAAATTGAATGTAAATAAATGACATATAAGCATGAATTGAATAATGCATAAAACATGAACCAAATATAATCCAAAAAGCCTGGACATAAGTCCAAAACGATAAAGCAAAAATAGTGGACCCAGATGGTGGAAATGAATCACATACAACCAGGATACGTCCTTTTAGAGTGCTCAAATCGCTGTTAATATCAACCCAAGGATTGTAAGCTCCCCCACCACAAGGTCACAGGACACAGTTCCAAGGCACACACATCTTCAGTGAAAATATCTGCGGTGACTTCAAATCAATTAACACCAAAGGAAGAGTGATGATTTATAGTAGAAACGAATCCTCCACCTGTAACATCAATGCCGCTTACCGGATAAGTTGATCTCTTTTTAAGGAGATCAGAACCGCTTGTGGCTAATTTCCCCAGCCGTGGGTCTCTATACTGAACAGTAAACTCTCCTAAATCCTCTGCACCAGGAATCCTCAGGATAGTCTGTGATTAATGGTTCCCCATGCAGGTAAGAAAAACTCTCATAGTGTAAAGCTGCATTCAACTGATTTATTAAAACCAAAGATGTGCACTTACAGTTATGTAGAAAGTTAAAAGCATGTCATAAAGATTTTCGAGGTGCCCCTGGAAGACGTCATCTGTGATGAAACGGCGTGCTGACGTCACCGTAAACAAACGCTAAGTCCCGGAAGGTACGGGCGGATATCGAGAGCCGGCCGGCTCGAAAAATTTTATGACATGCTTTTAACTTTCTACATAACTGTAAGTGCACATCTTTGGTTTTAATGAATCTGTTGAATGCAGCTTTACACTATGAGAGTTTTTCTTACCTGCATGCGGAACCATTAATCACGGTCTTTCCCAAGGATTCCTGGTGCAGAGGATTTAGGAGAGTTTACTGTTCAGTATAGAGACCCACGGCTGGGGTAATTAGCCACAAGCAGTTCTGATCTCCTTAAAAAGAGATCAATTTATCCGGTAAGCGGCATTGATGTTACAGGTGGAGGATTCTTTTTTACTATAAATCATCACTCTTCCTTTGGTGTTAATTGATTTGAAGTCACCGCATATATTTTCACTGAAGATGTGTGTGCCTTGGAACTGTGACCTGTGACCTTGTGGTGGGGGAGCTTACAATCCTTGGGTTGATATTAACAGTGATTTGAGCACTCTAAAAGGACGTATCCTGGTTGTATGTGATTCATTTCCACCATCTGGGTCCACTATTTTTGCTTTATCGTTTTGGACTTATGTCCAGGCTTTTTGGATTATATTTGGTTCATGTTTTATGCATTATTCAATTCATGCTTATATGTCATTTATTTACATTCAATTTGCAGAGCAGCTTATTTTATTTAATTGTTTCATAGTGTGTGTATCTATTATTCTAGTTGCAGCGGCATATATTTTATTTATTTCACTTTTTAGGTTATATTCACACAGACAGCGCAGTAATTCACCTTGAACTAAAATGTTATAACCAATGTAAATGACCGGAATACTATCACAAGGAAGGCCATGGGCAAATTAGCAGATGAGGCTTTAATAAGTCACAGATCTTGCTGTTGAAGTAAAAACGGTTTATTAGATTCGCTTGAAGTCACCTGCAGGTGGAAAAAAATAAGCGGGCATAAAAAGGAAAGCCCACCAATCTGGGCGAGAGAGCTAGCAAAAATCAACTAAGAAGAAAAAGTAGAAATAGAAAAAGGGAGAGGAAAGGACGGCAAAGCAGGAGCAAGAAAGGGAAGGGGAATGAAGAGATGGGAGAGGAAGGGGAAAAAACCCCAGAGGCTTGTGTTATCATGGCATAATAGGCAGGCCGCCATCAGGGGGGTACAGCCGATACAACTGTAAGGGGCCTGAGGGGCCAGCTCAGGTCAGAAGAAGGCAGGATGGGTGAAGGGGAGCTGTGTTGTGCACTATAGAAACGATCTCGCAGCTTCTGCTGCTTTCTGTGTAATTGAGCTCAGACATCAAGCTCTTTACTGCTACCTCTGGCTACTACATGCATGTGCACCCCTCGTGATAGCTGCCTGTACTGTGCTCCTCTGTGCCAGCAACATGTCAGCTTTGTGAAAACAATCTGGGTCTAGGTAGGAAGATTTCCTTTACAAGTAGGGGCTGTGAAGGAAAGGGAGGGGAGCTATTTGTGTACAGGGAGGGGCCAGAGGCTTGTGTGTTTACAGATTTGTGTGTGTGAGGGGGGCTGACATATATACAGGATTGAGGGGGGTTGAGTGCGTACAGGTGAGGTGGCCGGTGTGGAGATTCGGTGGAATGGCCCGTGGGCAAGCCCTGGGGAATGTTGGTGGTCAGGCTGGGTGGGGGGGGCAGGCTTAAGGCTGTGTAAGTGTTTTGCTTGCGTCTATCTAGCAAGGTTACTTTGTGGTATAAGTAAGAAAGGTGAGACCTCTGCAGTGTGTAAATGTGCTTTTACTATACAAAAATGCTGTACATTCAAAACTATTACAATATTAGGAAAACAAATCAAGACTGACAGATTTCTATAACAAGCAAAATGCCTAGCAAATAAACAGCCTATGGACTGTGTAGCGACCTCACCCTTCTCACCCCTTCTCATTCTCGGCTTGTTGGTCTTGTCTAGGGGGGAGGGATGCGATACACCACGGCCCATGTCCTCCAGAGAGACTGGAGGTGAAAGCCAGAACTATCGGGTTTTGTGTGTATGTCTCAGAGTCAAATCCTTTCTCCAAAATGACTCCCTTTGCTCCTAGTAACCAGAGTTCAACACACTGAAAAGGTCCAACTCGTATTTATTCTCTTCCAGCAATAAATAGTCATACAGCACAGACAGGTTTAGACCCAGAGAACACTTCTATATTTGTGGGGAGTAGGTCAAGGCACAATTCTTTAAGTAGAGCTAACCACTGTGGTGTCACCAATGGTTATGATGTATAGTCACTGCCACCGACTATATAGAACAAGAGCATGAATTACCTTCAATATCACAGCCCTTGTCAGAGGGAAGACATCCGTCCAAGAGAGTTACCGGAGGCCTCTCCGTCACCAGCAAATGCTGCGTCGGACTTTCCGGAGAAGTTCCGCTCACCAGCCTCCTCATCTCAGACACGGGCACCCAAGGCGTTAGGGCCCCCTCGGATTCCTCCACCCTCACGGAACCCAGTCGAGGGTACTGAGTCCCAGGCTTCCGCATTAGTACCTCACCCAAGGCTAAAGGTGCCTGGGATGGACTCCATCTCCCGCTCCGGCCAGATCAAGGGCACCTGGGCACGGAACTCCGGAACGCCAGCACCCAGGCTGAAGGTGCCTGGGCGCGGCTGCGTCCTCCGACTCTCAACCCCAAGGTCAGGGTGTCCGCCCCTTTTATCTCCTCTCCCTTAGCATCACAGCAGGTTCCCCGCCCCGCTGTACAAGCGCCAGGAAAGGACAAAAAGGGATGCAGTCTTGCGTGAGTGTTCAGCTCCGGCCCAGGGCCGCAGGGAACCTCACACCACCAGTGTCCTCCAAGAACCATAAAAGGGTCTCAGATTCCCTAACAATCAGTGCATCTGGGTTACACTACCACCCATATGCCTCCCCTATAGTGATGAGCCGAACACCCCCGGGTTCGGTTCGCACCAGAACCCGCGAACGGACCGAAAGTTCGTACGAACATTAGAACTAGGCTTGTGCAATTCGTTTCGTAACGAATCAAAATTCGTCCGAATTTAGCAACTTTCGGACATTCGGAAGCATTCGAATTTCCGAACAGAGCAATTACGAATAAAACCGAATCCGAAATAAATTATACCGCAAAATAGCGAATGCCCGAAGGTCTTCGGCATAATTCGTTATGAAAAAAGTTACGAATGTACGAATCCATTCGAAGCACAATAACACTCACTCTGCTCTCTGCTTCTCCCTCACCATGCTGAACTCCCTCTCAAAATGGTGTACAGGGGCGGAGGCTATAGCCGCATGAAAAAACGAAAGTAAAATACGAGATTTCAAATCCATTCGAAGCACAATAACACTCACTCTGCTCTGCTCTCTGCTTCTCCCTCACCGTGCTGAACCCTCTCAAAATGGTGTACAGGGGCGGAGCCTATAGCCGCATGTAAAAAACGAAAGTAAAATACGAGATTTCGAATCGTTACAAATAACCGCTATGTATTTAGAAAAGTACAAATCCATTCGAAGCACATTAGGCATAATAGGCAGCGTCGTTGTGAGAGAGACACGGAAAATTACGAATCAACGAACCCAAAAAAAGTTGCGAAAGTAGGAGTTGTGTCCAGAATCAACGAAAAACAACGTACTCTACCGAAAGTACGAATTATAAAGCAACAAAAAATTCAACGAAAAATGTCGCTTGCAAAAATACGAATGAGTCCGAACACGAAAAATCCCGTCTAGCAAAATTACGAATGATTACGAATCAACAGGACCGGAAAGAAACGAACCGAAACGGAACGAATTTTTCCGTTGTGCACAAGTCTAATTAGAACCCTATTAAATACAATGGATGCGAACGTTCGAATTCTAAAGTGCTAATTATAACAACTATTATGCATGTTATTGTCCTAAAAAGGGTTTGGGAACCCGGGTTGTGCACCAGGGGACATGTATCAATGCAAAAAGAAGTTTTAAAAACGGTCGTTTTTCGGGAGCAGTCATTTTAATGATGCATAAAGTGAAAAAAAAAAAGTCAAATATTCCTTTAAATATCGTACCTGGGGGGTGTCTAAAGTATGCCTGTGAAGTGTCACGTGTTTCCCGTGTTTAGAACTGTCCCTGCACAAAATGACACTTCTAAAGGGAAAAAAAGCCATTTAAAACTGCTTGCGGCTTTAATGTAATGTCTGGTCCCAGTAATATGGATGAAAATCTTTAAGAAAAATGGCATAGCTACCCCATGACCGCCCCCCCCCTACCCCAGCCCATTACCAGCCCCTTTGGGTCTTGTATGGATATTAAGGGGAACCCCGCACATAAAATAAAAAAGGCCCTATATACTCTGAACAGCCGTATACAGGCGGTGCATACAAGACAGGGACTGTAGGTTTGTTCTTATGTAGAATCTGTTTGTAATTTTGAACAGGTACATTGTTGAAGTGTAGCTCCAGCCCAAAAATCTATTTTTAAACTTTTTGGAAAACATAGGTAAGGGTTATCACCCCTGTAACATTTGTTTTGCTGTCTGTGCCCCTGTTCAGAACATTTCACCTCACTTTCCGTCCCAATGACAACTGTTTTTGAAATGTGGTGTTTTTCTTGAAACAAGGATTGCTGATAAAGCATCAGTACAGAGGAGACACCTTTCTCCCATATTTATTCTTACAGGAGAGAATTTTCCTTCCTAGTGGTAGATTTCCTCTCACTTCCTGTTGTCTTCTTGCGTTTGCAAGTAGGAGTCGTTTGTAAGTTGGATGTTTGAAAGTAGGGACCTGCCGTATATACTCTGCAGAAATAGGCCCCTTAGTTGTTGGTGTTGGCACAACACTGTAAGCACTCACAGTTACTCTTGGTTGGTGCTGGAACGCCCTGCTGTCAACTATTATATCAGGAATTTTAATTACATATAATTGTTGAACAGTGGTAGTAAAAATTGGGCCTTTGATGGTGGTGCTGGTGCCACAACACTGTAAGCCCTGACAGTTACTCTTGGTGGGTGCAGCAATGGGCCCTGCTGTGAATTATTAGATCAAGAATTGTAATTGCATGCCCCTGTTGAACAGGGGCTGAAAAACTGGGCCTTTCGTGGTGGTGGTGGTGGTGGTGGTGGTGTTGCCACAACACTGTAAGCCCTCAGAGTTACTCTTGGTGGGTGCAGGAATGGGCCCTGCTGTGAATTATTAGATCAAGAATTGTAATTACATGCCCCTTTTGAACAGGGGCTGAAAAATTGGGCCTTTCGTGGTGGTGGTGGTGGTGGTGGTGTTGCCACAACACTGTAAGCCCTCAGAGTTACTCTTGGTGGGTGCAGGAATGGGCCCTGCTGTGAATTATTAGATCAAGAATTGTAATTACATGCCCCTTTTGAACAGGGGCTGAAAAATTGGGCCTTTCGTGGTGGTGGTGGTGGTGGCGTTGCCACAACACTGTAAGCCCTCAGAGTTACTCTTGGTGGGTGCAGCAATGGGCCCTGCTGTGAATTATTAGATCAAGAATTGTAATTGCATGCCCCTGTTGAACAGGGGCTGAAAAATTGGGCCTTTCGTGGTGGTGGTGGTGGTGGTGGTGTTGCCACAACACTGTAAGCCCTCAGAGTTACTCTTGGTGGGTGCAGCAATGGGCCCTGCTGTGAATTATTAGATCAAGAATTGTAATTACATGCCCCTTTTGAACAGGGGCTGAAAAATTGGGCCTTTCGTGGTGGTGGTGGTGGTGGCGTTGCCACAACACTGTAAGCCCTCAGAGTTACTCTTGGTGGGTGCAGCAATGGGCCCTGCTGTGAATTATTAGATCAAGAATTGTAATTGCATGCCCCTGTTGAACAGGGGCTGAAAAATTGGGCCTTAGGCACTGGTGGCACAACACTACAACCCCTCACAGATACTGTACTTGGAGCACAGCAATGAGCCCTGTTGCAAAGTATTGCTTCAAAAATTGTAATGACACGCCCCTGTTAAACAGGGGCTGAAAAATTGGGCCTTAGGCACTGGTGCCACAACACTCCAACCCCTCACAGATACTGTACTTGGAGCACAGCAATGAGCCCTATGGCAAATTATTGCTAAAAAAATTGTAATTACACGCCCCTGTGAAACAGGGGCTGAAAAATTGGGCCTTAGCCACTGGTGGCGGCACCCATAAACAAAAATGATCTTCCAAGCTATCATCATCAATCGTATCATTGAGGACTCGGAGGAGGAGGATAGCCAGTCAACATAACAGCACAGGCACTCAGCATCAGCATCAGTCTTGAAGGGATGTGACATATTAAAATCAATTAGTCTGTTATATCAGCATCAGGTGTGTGGTAGCTGGTGGTGATCCAAGACTGGTTCATCTTGATGAAAGTCAGTCGATCAACCGAGTCGCTGGACAGGCGCACCCTGTGATCCGTGACAAATCCTCCAGCAGCACTGAATGTGCGTTCCGAAAGAACGCTGGATGCAGGACAGGCCAGTAGCTCAATTGCATACTGTGCAAGCTCTGGCCAGTGATCCATCCTCAAGACCCAGTAAGCCAGAGGATTTTCGGTGGGGAAGGTGTCCAAGTCTGACCTTGCCCCTAGATATTCCTGCACCATGTTTATCAGACGCTGGCGATGGTTGCTGGAACCGATCATACTTTGGGGCTGCGGACTAAAGAATTGTCTGAACGCATCGGTCAGACGGCCACCTTCCCCACCGCTCCTTCTTTGACTGGCCGAAGCCTCAGCAACTCGTTGTCCAGGACCAGGAGTTTGTAACATCCCAGTCTCTGGGAACGCGTTGCACAGACCTTTCTGCAAGGCCTCCCGGAGTTGTCTCATCCTCTGCGACGGTAACATAAGGTCCGCAACCTTACCCTTGTACCGTGGATCAAGGAGAGTGGCCAGCCAGTAATGGTCCCTCTCCTTGATCCGAAGAATACGAGGATCCTTCCGCAGACTTTGCAGGATCAGGGAGGCCATGCAGCGTAGGTTTGCTGAGGCATTCGCTCCGGAGTCCTCTGGGTCACTAAGGACGACATGATCCGCAGCCACCTCCTCCCAGCCACGTACAAGTCCACTGGTTTCTTGGGACTGTAAATCATCCCTAAAAGACTGCTGCTGATGATGCTGAGTGCCAGCCTCCACCTCCATGCTGACACAATCCTCCTCCTCCTCCTCCTCCTCCTCCTCTTCCTGTGCGATGGGTGGGACAGAAGGAACACTGTCTGGGTAAAGGGGGCCTTGAGAGGCAAGGAAGTCCTCCTCTTCCTGCCTCTGTTCTGCCTCAAGTGCCCTGTCCATTATTCCACGCAGCGTGTGCTCCAACAGGTGGACAAGAGGTACAGTGTCACTGATGCATGCACTGTCACTGCTCACCATCCTCGTGGCCTCCTCAAATGGTGCCAGGACAGTGCATGCATCCCTGATGATGCCCCACTGGCGTGGAGAAAAAAAACCAAGCTCCCCTGAACCTGTCCTGGTGCCGTAGTCGCACAGGTACTCATTGATGGCCCTCTGCTGCATGTGCAGCCGCTGCAGCATGGCCAACGTTGAGTTCCACCTGGTGGGCATGTCACATATAAGGCGGTTCTTGGGCAGGTTCAACTCCTTTTGCAGCTCAGCCAGGCGAGCACTGGCATTATAAGATCTGCGGAAATGCACACAGACTTTCCTGGCCTGCCTCAGGACATCCTGTAAGCCCGGGTACCTGCCCAAGAACCGCTGCACCACCAGGTTAAGGACGTGAGCCACACAGGGCACATGGGTCAGTTGTCCCTGTCGGAGGGCGGAGAGGAGGTTGGTGCCATTGTCGCAAACCACCATTCCTGGCTTAAGCTGGCGTGGCGTCAACCACCTCTCGGCCTGGCCCTGCAGAGCAGACAGGACCTCTGCCCCAGTGTGGCTTCTGTCCCCCAAACACACCAGCGCAAGCACGGCATGGCATCTTTTTGCCTGCGTACTTGCGTAGCCCCTTGAACGCCTACGGAGCACCGCTGGTTCCGAGGACAAACCACAGGAAGAGGCCATGGAGGAAGAAGAAGAGGAGGGGGTGGAGGAGAGAGGTGTGTCACAACCAGTAGTAGCATTTTGGAGGCGTGGTGGTGGAACAACCTCCAACACTACTGCACCTTGTCCTGCATCCTTCCCAGCTGCCAAAAGAGTGACCCAATGGGCCGTGAAAGAAAGGTAACGTCCCTGTCCATGCCTGCTGGACCATGAGTCAGCGGTAATATGCACCTTACCGCTGACCGCCCTGTCCAGCGAGGCCAAGACATTGCCTTCCACATGCCGGTAGAGAGCCGGAATAGCCTTCCGTGAGAAAAAGTGGCGTTTGGGAACCTGCCACTGAGGAACCGCACATTGCACAAACTCACGGAAGGGGGCCGAGTCTACCAACTGAAAAGGCAGCAGTTGAAGCGCTAGCAATTTAGCCAAGCTAGCATTCAACCGCTGGGCATGTGGATGGCTGGGAGTGAACTTCTTTCGACGGTCCAGCAGCTGGGGCAGGGAAATTTGCCTGCTAGAATCGGACGTCGGTGTACTGCTAGCAGAGTGGCCGCAAGTACTTGGCTGTGACACACCTAATTCTACACCTTCATTCCTCTCAGTGCATGTTTCAGAGAGGACTGAAGTTATAGTGGGGTTGGAGATCCCAGCTGATGCGGTGCAAGGAGAGGTCCGCTTTGTTCTTTGGTGTGGGTCTTTGAGGTAGGCTTGCCAACGAGCTGCATGGCAGGTCAACATATGTCTGGTCAGGCATGTGGTACCCAAGCGGCTGATGTTTTGGCCACGCGATATACGCTTGAGACATATGTTGCAAACAGCAGCTGTGCGATCTGATGCACTAGCCTCAAAAAAGGCCCACACCAAAGAACTTTTTGAATGACGGGCAGAGGCAGCGCCCTGCACAGGCGGAGCTCTGCGGTGTGATTCCGTCGGTGTACTGCCCTTACGCTGGCCACCAAAGGGCATCCTGCCTCGTTGGAGATGTGCCTCCTCCTCATCCTCCTCCTCCTCCTCTCTCCTATTAGGCACCCACGTGGAGTCAGTGACCTCATCATCACCTCCCTCCTCATCACTGGAGCCAATCTGGCAGTATGCTGCAGCTGCTGGAACATGACTGCCAGATTGGTGTCCTTCTTGAGCATCCCCTCTGTCTGCTCTCACGCTACTGCCTTCCTCTAGCTGGGTTTCATCATCAGACCCTTCGAAACGCTGGGCATCCTCCTGGAGCATGTACCCAACACTGTGCTCAAACAGTTCGGGGGACTCCTCAGGAGGAGGACATGGTGGGTCTAGGGAAGGAGTGACTGATGATGAGTCTGACATTGATACCAGGGAAGAGGACGCTTTGGCAGCTGCTTTTCCAGTACCCTGAGCCTGGGTGAGAGAGGATGAGGAGGAGGAGGAGGGCTTGGTCATCCACTCTACCAAGTCTTCGGCATGATGTGGCTCAACATGTCCAGCTGCCGAAAAGAAGGACAAGCGTGTCCCATGGCCATGTGCTGATGACAATGCACCGCGTCCACGACCAGCACTGTTGCCCCCAGACACAGAGCCTGCTTGCCCTCTTTTATTGCCTCCTGACTGTCTGCCTCTCCTTGTTTGCCTTCCAGACATTCTAATAGATGGCCTGCAGGGAGATGGGAAAAAAGCAATAAGGGCTACCTTCAGGTGTCCTTCTCTGTCCCTTTACTTAAGGATTTCTAAATATGGTTGAGGATGATTGCTTTTGCACAGAATAGCACAACGACAATTTCCCTGACTGTCCAAAAAAACAAGGATTTCAAAGATGGTTGATGAGGAATGCTTTAGCACACTATAGCACAAGGAGAATTCCCTCACTGTCCTTCCCTGTCCCTAGAAACAAGGATTTGCACAGTAAAAGACACTGACACTCTCCCTACCTATAGTTTTCTGTCCCTAGAAAAAATGTTTTTTTAAAGCACACTATAGCACAAGGAGAATTTCACTCACTTTCCTTCTTTGTCCCTAGAAACAAGGATTATCACAGTGAAAGAAACTGACACTCTTCCTTCCTATAGTTTTCTGTCCCTAGAAAAAATGTTTTTTTAAAGCACACTATAGCACAAGGAGAATTCCCTCACTGTCCTTCCCTGTCCCTAGAAACAAGGATTCGCACAGTAAAACACACTGACACTCTCCCTACCTATAGTTTTCTGTCCCTAGAAAAAATGTTTTTTTAAAGCACACTATAGCACAAGGAGAATTCCCTCACTGTCCTTCCCTGTCCCTAGAAACAAGGATTCGCACAGTAAAACACACTGACACTCTCCCTACCTATAGTTTTCTGTCCCTAGAAAAAATGTTTTTTTAAAGCACACTATAGCACAAGGAGAATTCCCTCACTGTCCTTCCCTGTCCCTAGAAACAAGGATTCGCACAGTAAAAGACACTGACACTCTCCCTACCTATAGTTTTCTGTCCCTAGAAAAAATGTTTTTTTAAAGCACACTATAGCACAAGGAGAATTTCACTCACTTTCCTTCTTTGTCCCTAGAAACAAGGATTATCACAGTGAAAGAAACTGACACTCTTCCTTCCTATAGTTTTCTGTCCCTAGAAAAAATGTTTTTTTAAAGCACACTATAGCACAAGGAGAATTCCCTCACTGTCCTTCCCTGTCCCTAGAAACAAGGATTCGCACAGTAAAACACACTGACACTCTCCCTACCTATAGTTTTCTGTCCCTAGAAAAAATGTTTTTTTAAAGCACACTATAGCACAAGGAGAATTTCACTCACTTTCCTTCTTTGTCCCTAGAAACAAGGATTATCACAGTGAAAGAAACTGACACTCTTCCTTCCTATAGTTTTCTGTCCCTAGAAAAAATGTTTTTTTAAAGCACACTATAGCACAAGGAGAATTCCCTCACTGTCCTTCCCTGTCCCTAGAAACAAGGATTCGCACAGTAAAACACACTGACACTCTTCCTTCCTATAGTTTTCTGTCCCTAGAAAAAATGTTTTTTTAAAGCACACTATAGCACAAGGAGAATTCCCTCACTGTCCTTCCCTGTCCCTAGAAACAAGGATTCGCACAGTAAAACACACTGACACTCTCCCTACCTATAGTTTTCTGTCCCTAGAAAAAATGTTTTTTAAAGCACACTATAGCACAAGGAGAATTTCACTCACTTTCCTTCTTTGTCCCTAGAAACAAGGATTATCACAGTGAAAGAAACTGACACTCTTCCTTCCTATAGTTTTCTGTCCCTAGAAAAAATGTTTTTTTAAAGCACACTATAGCACAAGGAGAATTCCCTCACTGTCCTTCCCTGTCCCTAGAAACAAGGATTCGCACAGTAAAACACACTGACACTCTCCCTACCTATCCTTCTCTTTCCCTAAACTAAAGGAATCCAGGTTAAGCAAGAAAAAAATAAATGTCACTGTCCCTGCCTATGTTTCTCTTTCCCTGCTCCGGAACACACTACACTAGGCCGCCGTGCTGGCGGCCTTTTATAGTGTGGGGCGTGTACTAAACACCCTCAGCAATAATTGGCCACAGGCATCCTGCCTGTGGCCAATCATTGCTCTCCTCGCTGCCGGCGCTGTGATTGGCCAAGCATGCGGGGTCACAGTGCATGCTTGGCCAATCACAGCGCCTGGATGACACTGCGATGGCGTAGTGCATTGTGGGCCGTTCGCGTCACTCGAATTTGGCGCGAACGGCCCAAATCGTTCGATCTTCGTCGAACGATCGAACAGCCGATGTTCGAGTCGAACGTATGTTCGACTCGAACACCGAGCTCATCCCTACTCCCCTAAATTCAAATACCCGCTACAACTGTAACAGTAGAAATACAATTAAAAGTTACTTAACAAATCATCAGCCCGACTAGCAGTTGAACGAACACACTCCGAAGCAACTGCTAGCTGGTCTTTTAATACCTTAACTTCTGCCTCTGCCTTCTCCCTTCTCTGTGATTCATAATAAATAGCATGACGGAAGTACCAACCTACTGTGGACACTGTCCTCTTCTTTGCTTTACTTAAATCCAACCCCTTAAGGCTAAAATCTACAAAACGATCTGAGACTTTATCACCCCAAGTCAGCTTCAAGGGAGAAACATACTTTACAAATTCTTTAGCAAGAGGCTCCCACTCATTGTTTCTGGCCCAGATAGGTAAGCTGCACACTTCCTTCTGGCCACCAGAACCCTCTGCAGCCTTGCTTTTCCTAAACAGCTTACGCAGCATTTTTACCTAGCACAATATCATAACGGATCGTTTTTTGGGTGCATTGGATGTTCTTTTACATCACAACGTAATACTCACTTTTTGGGTGACTTCAAACCTCCCATGTCTGTTTTCGTTGACTTATAAAAATCGATATAGGGAGTTTCCATTTTGCTTGTGGGCATTGTGAAGCCCACAAGCACTGACTTCCTGGAAGCGGTGAATGCTCATCTCCCGGCATTCACCGCTCTTTCCCACGCATGAGCAGTGTTTACGGCGACCAGCGCCATAAACTTCCTGATTGCCATCACAAAGGGCGGTGTCATTGAAAGTTCACTCCCCGTTGTGATGGCATTTACAGCAATAGAAACAACGCAGCGTCACCCGTCACTTCTTGCTAGAAAATCTTGCGGGATTTCGAAGGACGGCGTTCCGCATTGTATCTTGTGAAGCACGACACTGTGCTCCCAGTATACATTGCAGAGAGCTCCCAGAGAACACTGTGGCGCCGGGGAGACGCCTACTCCCGCGGGAGGGAAAACCCGGAAGTCTGCAATATTAAGGTATTTAAAAGAGAAAAAAAAAATTCCTAGGGCAATTGTATCTCTATGTTGTGCAATGATGCGGATAGGATAGTCTTGTTATTTGGGTGGACCTCCTCTTTAAGCACCATCCCGCATGAGCCCTCAAATTGTTTTGCTTGCGTCTATCTAGCAAGGTTACTTTGTGGTATAAGCAAGGAAGCTGAGACCTCTGCAGTGTGTAAATGTGCTTTTACTATACAAAAATGCTGTACATACAAAACTATTACAATATTAGGAATACAAATCAAGACTGACAGATATCTATAACATGCAAAATGCCTAGCAATAGACTATGATTGGGTCCGACCTTTGACAATGAGTCAAGATGTTGGTCAAATCTGATAACTCAAGGCTTAATATCTTTACTCTACTCCTCTATTCAGGGTAATATCAACGCTCAGGTTCCCGTATACTATACACACTGGAAGTGTGACTTTGAGACCATGGTGCCTCTCGAAACTTGGAATAAAATGTTTAAAACCTCATGCAACGTTTTGGCGCTTTGGAATGTAGCACCACCCCCGTAGGAGCTGCTGGTTATATTTTGGGCCTTGCCGTTACCTGTCTGTTCACCATATCCGCCATAGGGGTCCCATTGAAGAGTTGTTCAAAAATGTCTGCACCAAACACTTAGTCTCTTTTCCAATGGTTTTATTAAAGAATGTCAGTTAGAGGGATGGAGGGTTAGGGGGAGATTCAGGTAACTTGCTTTGCGGATCACGGGTACTTCTTTCATCCAGAGGACAAACAGTTTTCACACTGGATCTAGCAACCACCGGATAGGCCTCTCTCACTGACCTAGCAGCCGGTGCGGTGCTTGGTCAAAAGTCTCTGCCGCAGACTTGATGAAGGTAATGGAGTCGTTGTACAGTCCTCTGCCACAGGACGGCATAACCACAACTTTGCACAGTTCAGAAAGCACAGCTACACAGTACCAGTTTCTTTCAGCCAGCCGGCAGTACTGTGAGGTAGATTTGGTCAGGATGCGTCTCCCAATTGAGTCTCCAGGCTCTTCCTGAGATACCGGCCCTTTCGCTCGGTCCTCTCTGAGAAAAGTCCTCCCCTGGTTTCTCCAATTGCTCGGCTTCTTCCCGCAGGCAAGACAGCACAGGACCACCCCTGGACCAGTAGGCCCCAGAAGCCCCTGGGCCTACTATCAGTAAGGAAGCATTGGGCTAGCAGGCCCCGAGGCAGAACAGCTGCTTCGACACACCTTAGGCCAGGAGGACCATCAGGTCAGAGAGACCCGGAAAACGGTGTCTGTCCCCTAAGTACCCTCTCCCAGAATGCACACCGGGTAAACCACTCCCACTGGGCTGTTTCTGGGTAAAGAGGTACTCAATACACCCAGCCTGCTGCATTTCCAACCTTGACCTGTGGTGACAGCGACACCTACAGTCAAGTGGAAAATGCGCAACACAGCTGGACTAGAACAGAAACCAGCAATTTAGAAAAATAATTCTGAGCCAAACTACAACTCAACAGGAGCAGGGTGCTACAGGAGTATTCCTTTAACCACTTCAGCCCCGGAAGGTTTTACTCACTTCTTGACCAGGCCATTTTTTGCAATACGGCACTGCGTTTCTTTAACTGACAATTGCGTGGTCATGCGACGCTGTACTCAAAAAAATTCATGTCCTTTTTTTCCCACAAATAGAGCTTTCTTTTGGTGGCATTTGATTACCTTTGCGGGTTTTATTTTTTGAGCTATAGACAAAAAAAGAGCAGCAATTTTGAATAAAAAACAATATTCTTTACTTTCTGTTACTTTCTGTAAAAATGCTATAAACCTAACCCATTGTTAGTAGACGCAGCAACTTTTGCGCAAACCAATAAATAAATGCTTATTGGGATTTTTTTTTACCAAAAATATGTAGCAGAATCTATAATGGTCTAAACAGATAAATAAATTAGATTTTTTTATTTTATTTTATTGGGAATTTTTACAGCAACATTCACAAGAAAACAAGTTTAATGCATATAATCCAGACAATGCATAACAAATAAACCAACCTCAGATTATACCCGCTCTAAGGTCTTTGAAGGCCTATATACTCACGATAGAGAGAGAATAAGAACAAGAAAGAGTACATGAAACAAAAGG
This sequence comes from Rana muscosa, assembly GCA_029206835.1. Lineage (NCBI taxonomy): Eukaryota > Metazoa > Chordata > Amphibia > Anura > Ranidae > Rana > Rana muscosa. The sequence continues at coordinate 50,863,805 of CM055128.1, read as the reverse complement.
CTCACCTGGCTGCCTCTGTCCCTCAGGACATCCAGCCGCAGATCCAGATCCCTGAGCAGCGCGCAGGAGTTCACCATCTTCAGAGCCTCTGAGCACCCCTTCAGACCGGATCTGTTCACCAAGCTGCGCTGTCACTCTCTCCCCTCAGCAGGCTCCAGGGTGCAGTTGCCGACCCCAGAGTCTGGCAGGCGCCCGCTGATGATTTCAGCAGCAGCCGCCGTCACACCGGAACCCCCTTGGGCGCCCGGCTCCTTCCATCCACGGCGCACGCTCTGCAATGCCTGGACATAGGGAAAAGCTGCCACCCGCGTCTTCTGTCACTGAGGGCCCTGGCCGCTCCTGGGACCTGGCCGGAACCCGGCGCTCTGCCACTCCCACACCGGGCTGCACTAGACACAGACAGGGAGCCTGTAAAGCCAGTGGCACCATCAACACTGCGAAGGTGTGAGGGCAGGGGAGTGGGTGCCAGATGAAAACACTCCCGCCCTGGGTTCACCATAGACATGGATTCCTCCCGACTCGCACACCAGGGGAAACAGGCATGTGCTTGGCTGGTGGGGTCAGAGGGTCCCTTGAGGGACTCCCAGACTCTGGATGAAGTGCTCAGAAGGCCTAGACCTCCTAGCATGTGGGCGACTAGGAGAGGGCCCAGGAAAGACCTGCCTGGGCTCCTGCAATAAGTCTGATAGTTGGTCCCATAGCCACTCAGGGCCTCTGGCCACAGCTACAGCTCTAAGCTGGGATAGCATGTTGTCCAAGTCACCAACCTTTTGTTCTTCCTACAGGTAAAGTCCAGGAACAAAAAAGAAAACTGTCTGATGCTGTGATGAGCTCTGACTGAGCTGTGACACACTCCCCCTGTTAGCAGAGTATTGAAATCATGCTGGAAGCTTGTTATATGTAGTAAAATGGCTTTACTGTCTTGGAGAAATATCAATGCATGTCTTTACAGAATGGAGAAACATGAACACAGGAACAAGGAGCATCCAAGTACATAGAGATAGGATAGACAAACATCCTGTTATATCAGTGATGGCGAACCCTGGCACCCCAGATGCCCTGGAACCACACCTCCCACCATGCACACGCACTCTGCAGTGCAGTTGAGCACCCTGGAAAATGCAGCCCCAAAACACCCGGGGCGCCAAGGCCCGCCACCACCGTGCCATATCATAGATAACATAAATATACACTATAATACTACAGCGCCACCTGCTGCTTAGACGGGCATAATTCATATGCAGTATATAGTCAGTTTATAAACAACTTTGCTGTTGTAATTTTAACCCCCCCCCCCTCCTCTCTACCCACTACAGGACACACCCTCTGCCATGAACTCTTCAATCTGCTAAGCAGCCTGCATCATATCAAAATCACCCACTTAGGCCCCTTTCACACTGAGGCGTATTTTAGGCGTTTTAGCGCTAAAAATAGCACATAAATAACGCCTGAAATAATCCTGCCCCAGCATTCTCAATGTGAAAGCCCAAGGGCTTTCACACTGAGGCGATGCGGTAGCGGGAGGAAAAAAAATCTCCTGCAAGCAGCATCTTTGGAACGGTGAAGGAGCGGTGTGTATACCGCTCCTTTACTGCTCCTTCCCATTGAAATCAATGGGACACCGCGGCAATACCGCCCGCAAACCGCGGCTGTAGCCACGGTTTGCGGGCAGTATTAACCCTTTTCCGGCTTAAAATCGCACCGCTAGCGGCCGAATATTGTGGTAAATACGATGCTATAGGTGCGGTGGCTATACCGCCACCGCACCTGCCCGCCCCAGTGTAAAAGGGGCCTAATACTCTGCCTCTTCTGCAGGCCCCAGTCATGCTGGCCCTGCTTCAAGTTTCACTCAGCTCCAGGTCATATACTTTCTGTTAGTTTAGGTACCTTTTCGATGTTTAGAGTTGTGCAATTGCCCTTTGGGAAGATTAAACTTAAAAAGGTCAAGTAAAGAGACACTGTCAAATTTTTCTTCGTCCGCATATGTTCACTTAGTGTAAACACATTTTTACCAAAAAAATCCCAAACTCTCAATTCTCAAAAATTCATAGCTGTCATGGGCCGAAGGTGGGACACCCCTGCTTTAGACAGTTCTCAGCAGAACAGGTGTCCCTATTTGAAAATTCTATTCCTGTTTAGAGATGGGCCGAATATCCCCTTTTCGGTTTGCAGCAGAACTCCAGAACAGGAGCTAAAGTTCTAACTCGAACAGTGAACCCTATTGAAGTCTATGGGAGCCGAACAGGAAAAATCTAAATTGTCCATTTTGAAGGCTTATATGCAAGTAATTGGCCATAAAAAGGGTATGGGGGTCCAGGTAATGCCCTGGGGGACACGTATCAATGCAAAACATTTTTTTTAAAACAATAGTTTTTTTAGGAGCAGTGATTTTAATGATGCTTAAAGTGCAACAATAAAAACAAAAAAATCCTTTAAATATAGTGCCTGGGGGGACCCTTTAGTCTGCCTGTAAAGTGGCACATCTGTAGCATGCATAGAACATGCTACAGCAAAAACGAAATTTCTAAAGAAGAAAAAACGGGTCGACTCACATTTAAATTGATTTGCGGTTGCAATTGCCGGGGAAACCCGGCTATTGAAAAAAAAGAAAGGACAAAATGTCATGGCCCCCCCCCCCCCCCGTCCATACCAGATCCTTTGGGTCTGGTGTGTATTTTCAGAGGAACCATACCAGACCTTTTTTCGAGAACCCAGCCTGGCAGGTCAGGAAAGGGGGGGATGAGCGAGCACTCCCCCTTCTGAATTATACCAGGCCACATGCCCTCTACATGGAGGGGGGGTGCTCCATGTAGTTGTCCCCATGTTGATGGGGCCAAGGATCTATTTCCCACAACCCTGGGCAGTGGTTGTGGGGGTCTGCGGGTGGGGGGGTTTATTGGAATTTGGAAGCCCCCACTACCATATCACCAAAAAAAGTGTCAAAAAGTATTAAAAACAGACACAGTTTTTAACAATTCCTTTATTTAAAAAAACTTTAGGATTATTGTACCTGTGATGTCATAGGTCTATTTTTACTAAGTAAAATCTTCATTCTTCATCCTGGAGAATGCAGTTGTTGACTAAAAAGAAAAGGTGCTAAAAGCCTCAAAGAATTTCAAATGAAGCATTAAAACAATAGAAACTACAGGCCTGACAAATACTTCATCAATGAACAGTAGCTTGTACTACATTTTTGAGTGTTGTGTCTGTAAATGAGACTTTACAATTAGTTCATGACTCACAAAGCTTTATGTCATCAGAGCATACCTAATCAACAACAGCTAATGCCATTCATACCAGCGTCTCACACAACTTACAGGGAAATAGCCTCGTATTTCACTCAGGTCTGTCATTTTCACGATAAGTCGCTCACTTATGTCTCCTCCCTATTTTTCCCAAGCTTACCTTTGTATTTGGAAACAGTTGTCACACCCGCCATAAATCCGGTAATGGAAATGTATTATGCTGTATTATTACAAATTGAGATTGCTTTATGCAAATGGAAATCTTGTGCTAACCAGCGAAAGCAGGCATGAAATATTTTTAGGAGATGAGACCTAGACATATTTTATCATCTCTAGCATGGAAGGAAGTGCATTATAAAGCAATTGTTGTTCCTCTTGCTGGGTTGTATGTCACTGCAGGATATAGAAATTGGTGAGAAGAACCACTGCGTGCAGTGGGGGGGGGGGAGCATGTGTTTGATTTCCGAGAAGTGTAAAATACTTGCTGTGGCCGGGAAGCAGCATTGCAGCAGTGTTTCAAAACACAGGTCACGCATACTTGCCAACAGTCCAAATTTTCCCGAGATATTCACAGTATTCAGACCTAAATCCCGGTCTTACTGTGTCCTGGGAAAATTCACGTAAAATTGGCTTTGTCCCGGTGTCCATGATTAATTGCCCGTCGCCGCCACTAGAGATCCAGGGGTGCCGCCATTTTTGTAAAGAGAAGCTCTCCTTGAGGCCAAGGCAGGGAAGAAACAAGAGGCGGAGCCAGGGTTGTGGGCCAGCCCATGGGGCGGAGTGTTGGCAGCAGCTCCATTTTTATTGGCAGCCGCTTTCATTCCACCCGCCTCTTGTTTGTTCCCCTCGGCCTCCACAAGAGCTGCTCTATGCAAAAATGGCGGCGGAGACAATATCGCCAGTGCTGACCATGGACTTATAGCAGTGGCTCTGGCAATACAGCAGCATGGAGGTTTCAGAATCTAGCGGCACGCTGCATCTGGTGACAAGTGAGCGCTGCATCTCTGGTGACAAGTAAACTGCAGCTCTGGTGACAAGTGAGTGCTGTATCTCTGGTGACAAGTAGCAAGCTGCATCTGGTGACAAGTGAGCGCTGTATCTCTGGTGACAAGTGAGCGCTGTATCTCTGGTGACAAGTGAGCGCTGTATCTCTGGTGACAAGTAGCAAGCTGAATCTGGTGACAAGTGAGCGCTGTATCTCTGGTGACAAGTGAGTGCTGTATCTCTAGTGACAAGTAGAAAGCTGCATCTGGTGACAAGTGAGCACTGTATCTCTAGTGACAAGTGCGCTGCATCTGGTGACAAGTAGCAAGCTGCATCTGGTGACAAGGGAGCACTGTATCTCTGGTGACAAGTGAGCACTGTATCTCTGGTGACAAGTGTGCTGCCTTTAGTGACAACAAGTAAGCGCTGCAACCCTGATGGCAAGCTGCATCTTTCTTTCTCTCTCCCTCTTTCTCCCTCCATCCCTCTCTTCCTTCCCCCTCCATCGCTCTTTTATCTCAGACTCTAACCACACCTCCTTTAAGCCATGCCCAATATTTAATTTAAACCAATAATTTTAGTTGGTTGTTTTTACTCCCTCACAATTGTTTTTTTTTTTTTTTTTTTTCATTTTTGCCACATAATGATGTGTCACCACCTATCACCACTCCATTTACAATTGTTTACCATCTACACTGTTTAACCCCTCTTATTTTGTTCACTAATGCACAACTTTTGTCATATCAACCACTCATTTTATCATAAAATAATTATCATTATATTAATTTCACTCATTATAGGACACTAGCTTCCATGCAATGACCCCTACATTGATAAGGTTATCTATAGTGGATATACATTTTGATATGAACACTGATCAGACATTTTATAGTGTCAGGAGTTCAATCATCTCTGATTCCCCCTTGATATGTTGCTAAAATACTCATTTGCTGCAGGTGCCGTTTTTCTCCTTCCTTCCCTTTGAGGGATGTCTCACAGTGTGGTTTCTTGTAAGCCTTTTGGGCCGCATTCCTCTCTTGAGAGGCCAGGACAGCCATGGAATCCACTGGATCATCCAACGGATTTTAAAATTTCTGGTTGAGAGGTCTTTCATTTCATTTTCCAGCGGTAAATATAACAGCATTGTGCTTGTGAATATCGGTGCATAATGTAAGATATCTTAGTAAAACTGAGATGTTTAAATATAATTATTTAGGAGCCAACCATTCCCCAGAAGAAGACCATGATATAAAAGGTCGAAACGTCTGGACTTTCATGCAGTTCAACCACTCATGTTATGCTGTATTATGGCATGATTATGGTATTCTTCCAACCAGAGTCTATATTTTAACACTGACATGTATCTGTAATTTATTCAAATAGAGATCCTTTTTTTATATAACTTTCATACTTTGATTGACCTATTTTGCTGCATAAAACCCCCCTGGGGGAACCTTTCCATATCATTCTTAAGTATATAGCCTCTTCTTTTACAGACATTGCTTCTTTCAGATTTGACCTTGTAGTTACAGGGTCACTTAAAGTGTTACTAAACCCAGGAGCCTGCATTCACTATATCTGGTCTCCCACCGTACGCAGAACATGGAAATGCAATTATTTTAGTAAATATTAACTGCTAAATACATTTTCATTCTCCCTTGAAAGTCCTTCTGAGGCTGCAGGACCCCTGAACCTCTGTCTGGATAGTGCTGATTGGCCCTGTGATGATCACATTCACCCTCCCCCCAAAAAACAACTATAACAATACACACCAAACTGAGCATGTGCAAAGTGACTCCAAAGGCTCGGTCTTATGAGGAGATGGATTGGGGACAGTGGAAGAAGGGGGGATCAGAGAAGACAGGATCAAACAGCTTTTTTACACAATGTGGAGGATTAACCCCTTAGGTTCCACAGTGAGTATAACAAGCATGCTTTACTTCATATACAAACGTATTTTACTGTTGTGGGTTTAGTAACACTTTAAAGTGATATTAAACACACACTGTTTAATTTTTATCATCCCTTCTATTTCTGTATATGGATGATGGCACTGTAATTATTTTAATAAAAATCAACATCCTAGTACCTTTTTGTAATCGATATACAGCTGTCACATGACCCAGCTGGCAGGAACCATGAATCAGACTGAGACCGAAGTGCAGTAAAAATTACACTTTTTAATAAAATGGTAAAATGGTACAAACAGTGCAAACGTATTTAAAACATAGCCAGGGTTCGGTAACCAGAGCAGGTAGTCAGAACAAGCCAGTAAAACAGGAATCCAGAGATCAGCGTAGTCAGAGGCAGCAAGCAAGATCAGGAACCAGAAGGGAAGTCAGCCAGGCAAAAGTCTTTAACAGGAAAACACAGCAGAGAGTATCCAGATATGTTGACCAAGGCGAAGGCACAGAAGATCTGATCCAAGCAGCTTAAATAGCCAGCAGGCTGATTGGCGAGCAGGATATGATCATCAGGTGAGTCACTGTGGAATGATGAGTATAGGCAATAGGCAGCCTGAGGTCTGAGAAGGAAGAGCTGAGCCCAGCCCTGAAACCAGCTCTTTCCCAGCCTGTCTGCAGAGACATATAAGCAGGAGGAGCTTCTAGTCTTCTGCTGCTGGTCACATGTTCAAAAAAAAACAAAAAAAACAGCCTTTTGAATACAGAGTAAAATTAAATAAATAATATCAATAAACTGTTTTAAATTCTTTGCAGAAGCGATTTATTATATTTTGTTTTAAATTGTTATACAAATATACATTTTAAATCAAATCTCACACCCCTCCTACCTGTGTCTTAGAATAAGAGGGAGGTGAAGCCACCATTACTCTATATGTGACGCGTCATGTACACTAGCCTACACTAGCAGCTTCTAAACTTGAGTTTAGGAGATTTGGGCGTTTTTTTGGGTTTTTTTTTGTCAAAACTCCTAAACGTAACTCCATAAAAGCCTATGTGTCAATGTACGCATAGGCTTTTAGCAGAGTTTTGAAGCTGCCGCGTTTAGGTGAGCTTCATCCTCCCTCTCCTGAATGAGGAAGAATTGCGTTCAGGATAGGAAAGATTTGACTGCTGGCTGCCAAAAGCGGTAAATTTGCAACAAAATCGGCTGTGGTAAATGTAGGCCAGTGTATACAGTGTGCCTAATATCCCACCCCCATTGTGTTTAAATGGTTAGTGGGCATAAAGGGGGAGGGAGGGAGTGGTCTGTCATTTACCACTGTGTATACACCCACATGTGTGACTCTATAGTCACATGGGTTGCTCAGATGTTATAGGGAGGAAATGATCAGCATAGAAACTCACTGAAAACTGAGCATGTGCAGAGTTGCCACTGCAGCTGCAAAATCCCTAGCTAAATTGGGGACATGAACAGAAAGTGGAGATAGAGAGGAGCAGGATCAACCAGGTTTTTTTGCAGAATACATAAAACAAATCTCATAGTGACTGAGTGAGTATGATACATGAATTTTATGATGTAATTTTAGTGACACTTTAAAAACTTCAGTGAAAATCATTCCTGTGAATTCAGGCCATCATGGACACACTCACTGGAGTGCGGCATCACACTAGCTTTGGCTTATAGGTGAATATTGCAGAGAACTGCTTATGCAATAGATATCCTTCCCCAAAGTTTATTTTTTTTCAAATACATAGCGCAACAGTTAGACTCCATTCACACAGGGGCAACACGACTTCCAGCACGACTTTGGCAGGCAACTTGGACACGACTTGAGTATGAATCACAGCGCGACCTGGAGCTACTTACAAGGCAACTTCAAGTTGCCTGCAGGACAGGAGACATTCCAGTGGCCAATCAAACAAGAATCAGCTCTGTGGGAGGGAGGGGGGAGGGAGAGGTTTGCCTGAGAAATGTATGTTTTCTTCCTGGAAAGTTTCTCCTGTTAAGACAGGGGATCCGACTTCTGAGCGACTTCCATTGAAATCAATGGGTACAGGTCGCCTAGCAGTTGCCTAGAAGTCGGATTGAAGTCGTACAGGAACCTTTTTTGAAGTCGGAGCGACTGCAGTAGTGTGCATTAAGACGGCTCCATTCGCTTACATTGATTTTCTCATGCAGCGCGACTTGAGGCGACTAGGGGCGACCTGGGGCGATTTGAAGTTGGATCCAAAGTTGCCCCTGTGTGAATGGGCTCTTAGAACATCTGTGTTGTTTTTTCTACTATATGTAACTGAGAAAAAAGACATCTGCAATGGGGTCAAAGCAATTCAACTTTTTTCTTTATTAAAAATAGAAAATAGAAGGGTTATGACCTGTTTTTGTGTTTTAATTGCTGTCTGCATTCTTGCTGGGGAGATTTCACTTACTAAGCAGATATAAAAACCAAGCAGTAATTCTAACCTTTCTCCACTCTATCAAAAACTGAAAAAAGTTACACTTTAACCAATAACCAGTAATTAAGGATGGGCTCAGGCATGTTTGCAACTCCACATGCCCGCGCCCGCCAGGAAGCTGACACTCTGCAGCGCTAATCACAGGTAGTGAGACATTTCCCGATCTGTGCAGCCGCGGATCGGGAAATGTCTCACTGCCTGTGATTAGCGCTGCGGAGTGTCAGCTTCCTGGCAGGCGCGGACACGTGGAGTTGCAAACACGCCTGAGCCCATCCTTACCAGTAGGGATGAGCCCGATGTTCGAAACAAACGTAAGTTCGACTCGAACATCGAGTGTTCTCCCGTTCGCCGAATACGAACATTATGGGGAGTTTGTGGGAAATTTGAGCGTTTTTAAAACTTTTTTTTGCATTGATACATGTCCCATGGGGCAGGACCTGTGTCCCCAACACTTTTTATGGCCATAACTTGCATATAAGCCTTTAAAATGAACATTTTGATTTTTCATGTTCGTGTCCCATAGACTTTAACTGTGTTTGGATGTTCGCACTCATTTTTTGTCTGTTCGCAAGTTCTGGTGCAAACCAAACCGAGGGGGTGTTCGGCTCATCCCTGCTTACAAGTAATGATGAATAAATTGGTATGCCTAAACTGGGATTTACATGGATTGAGCCTCATTAATTCATGGATTGCTGATCCACCCAGGTGAACTATTCCCATACGAGTTGCCACCTGGTTGGAAATTTATCAGTCTGGGAAGAGAAAATAGGACCTGTTGCCAATGTTATAAAGAGGATGTCAATAGTAAGCCTAGCATTTTTTCCCAGAGAATGAGGCATCCTTACTGTTAACCTCCTACTTACCCCTTATGTAGGAGTAAAGATATCATATCAATAGTGCCCATTTTGGAAAGGGAGAGATAAGTACTGAAGACAGCTATGCCCCTTACCGTGAACAGACTCAGGATTGAGAGACTCTGCATGGAGAAAATCTTTCTAATGCCCACCTGCCCTGCTTCCAGCCCAGACAGAAGATTCTATTTCTTTTTCTTTGTGGTTCCCCTTTTTGGAAAACTTGTAATTTTTTGGGTTATTAGTATGGAAAGCCGTGACCAAAGGTTTAAAAGAGGTTTCAGTAATAATCATAAAATTAAAGGTCATGTATCCTGGGGGTAGCAGCAGAATTGGCAGCTTTAAGTAGAAACATGTGGCACATGTAGCGTAGTATGGAAGAAAAATAAGCCCCATAGTTGGTGTCCATGGCAGTAATAATAACCCCCAACATTAGTGTAATTAGCAGCAATAATAACCCCTAGTACTAGGGTAGATGGTTACAATAATCCTCCTCCCCAGCATTGGTGGTTAATGGCAGGCTGTATTAACCACTTTCCCACTGGGCACTTAAAACCTATCTCATTTCTTGAGACACTAGCAAGCCAGAAAAGTACAAATACCCCCCAAACATAGGCGTGTGCAGGGGGGGGGGTGCCGGGTGTGCCTGGGCACACCCTAATCCCCTGACATACTTGTCTACACCTGGATGAGAAGGGCAGCGGGCGGCATATAGAACAACCCGATGCTCTGTATTTTCCACCCTACAGCCGTTAAATGCCTTCAGGAGGAAGAGGAGGATAAGCAAGCATTCAGGGGCTGCATGGAGGAAAATGCAGACCATCGGTTGTACTATATGCCGCCGCCCCTCTCATCCAGCCTGGTGTGCTAGAACTGCTGGCTCCGCCTACCAGCTCCCCCTGACTCCTTCGTTCTAAGTACAGTAACTGCTGCAGGACCGCCCACGCAGCTTCTCCGCCGCTCCGTCCATTGAATTTAGAGCAGCAGGCAGATGGGGGCATGACGTCCGGGGGACTGGAAGAGCCAGCTGATCCAGTAGGAAGAGCGGAGGAGGTCTCCACTGTGTGAGGAGACACGTGAAGCCTGGAGGGAGCCGGAGACACAGCAAGCATGGAGCCCACACTGAGAGCAAGTGAGTGCCACCAATCCCATCCTTCCCCCCCCACCCAGCACTGCCACTCATCCTATCTCCCCCCCCCCACCCAGCACTGCCACTCATCCTATCTCCCCCCCCACCCAGCACTGCCACTCATCCTATCACCCCCCCACCCACCCAGCACTGCCACTCATCCTATCTCCCCCCCACCCAGTGCTGCCACTCATCCTATCTCCCCCCCACCCAGCACTGCCACTCATTCTATCCCCCCCCCACTCAGCACTGCCACTCATGCTATCTCCCCCCCCCCACCCAGCACTGCCACTCATCCTATCTCCCCCCCCACCCAGCACTGCCACTCATCCTATCTCCCCCCCCACCCAGCACTGCCACTAATCCCATCCCCCACCACTGCTGCCACTGATCACATGCCCCCAGCACTGCCACTCATGCTATCTCCCCCCCACCCAGCACTGCCACTTATCCTATCTCTCCCCACCCAGCACTGCCACTAATCTCATCCCCCACCACTGCTGCCACTGATCCCAGGCCCCCCCCAGCATTGCCACTGATCCCATGCCCCCCAGCACTGCCACTCATCCTATCTCCCCCAACAAGCACTGTCACTGATCCCACCCCTCTACCACTGCTGCCACTGATTTAATGCCCCTCAACACTGTCACTCATCCTATCTCCCCCCAGCATTGCTACTGATCCCCCCCTCCACTGCCATGAATCACCCACCACCACTGATCCCATCAACCCCCAGCACTGCCAATGATCCCCCCAACCTTGCCACTCATCCCATTCCCCCCAGTACTGCCACTGATCCCATTACCACCCCCCCACCACAACCACCATCAACACCACAGATCCCATCAACTTTCCAACACTGCCACTGATCCCATCCCCCCCAGCACTGCCACTGATCCTATCCCCCCCCAGCACTGCCACTGATCCCATCAATCCCCTAGCACTACCACTGATCCCCACCCCCCCACCACTGCCACTCATCCCACCCCAGTACTGCCACTGATCCCATTACCCCCCACCACAACTGCCACTGATCCCATTACCCCCCACCACAACTGCCACTGATCCCATCAACCCCCTAGCACTGATCACCCTCCCCCTCTCTAGCACTGCCACTGATCACCCCCCCAGCACTGCCACTCAATCCATCCCCCCAGCACTGCCACTGATCCCATTCCCCTCCCCCCACCACCACTGCCAACTGATCCCATCTCCCCCCTCTCTCACCCCCACTTTCTCCCTCTGACCAGCTCAGCCATAAGATGTAAAATGTATTAGCATATTAAAAATTGTTTTAACACATTTCAAAATGTTGGTTTACATTTATTTAAAAGAGTGTGTGTCTGTGTGTATGTGTGTATATATATATATATATATATATATATATATATATATATATAATGTGTGTGTGTGTATATTGTAACCTGGGGGACAGGTAGTAGGTACAAAAGCTCCCTGGGATGAGCAGGCACAGATACCAAGTCCATTGGATCAGTGAAAACACAGTGTGGTTTATTGGTGCTATATACAATGTCAATGACAGGTGCTGTACAGTGTGCTAAAAACAAACAGAAGAAAAAATATCTAAACAAAAGCCTAGCCGTGTCTCGGCTCTAACTACACAGTATTTACAGGCCCTCACTACTAGGCTGGACAAGCCTAACGCTTGTCAGCTTCCACATTCACAGAGTAACAATGTTTTACCAACCTTCTTGCTCTCACAGACCAATGTTGTCTGTGTTTCCCAGGCTGAGCAAAGGCTGTCTGCTCAGGTGAGCTTTTAATTAAGCTGGTGGAGAGAACCAACACCTGAAGTGGATCCTGGCTCAGAGATCCCTGAATGTATATGAGAGGAGCCTGGGAGATGTATAAACCCCGAACAGGACTTTCCCAGGCTCTCTCTGGGATGCTCTGTCACACATCCTCCCCCCTTGTTTCAACCCCAGGGTTGGAACACCTGTAGCCCAACAGGAGTGAACACGGGAGAGGGCATCTACATTCCCCATCTCAACACCTGGCCTGTGTTTTACCGTAAAGGCGTAATCCTGAAGGGCCAAAAACCACCGGTTCACCCGCCTATTAGTCTCCTTCTTTTGGGCCATCCATTTCAGGGGAGCATGGTCAGTTATTAACTCAAACTGGCGCCCCAACAAGTAGTACCTGAGCGCGTCCACGGCCCACTTTATGGCCAGACACTCCTTTTCAATGACTGCGTACTTCTTTTCATGGTCATTGAGCTTTCTGCTTAAGTACACCACAGGGTGTTCTTCCCCATTGTGTACCTGTGAAAGTACTGCCCCGATACCAACATCAGACGCATCTGTCTGGACCAAAACGTTTTTGGAGAAATCGGGGGAGTATAGGATTGGCTGTGCACAAAGAGCCTTCTTCAGGACTTGAAAAGACTCTTCTGCTACTGGAGACCATTTCACCATTACGGAGGCTTTCCCTTTCGTAAGGTCTGTCAGTGGGGCAGCTATAGTTGCGAAATTTGGGATAAATCTTCTATAGTACCCTGCAATGCCAAGAAAGGCCCTGACCTGCTTCTTGTTTGCAGGGCGTGGCCACTCCTGGATGGCTTCTATTTTATTCACCTGGGGCTTTATGACACCCCGGCCAATAGTGTAGCCCAAATACCTGGCTTCCTCTAGCCCAGGGGTCTCCAAACATTCTAAACAAAGGGCCGGTTTATTGTCCTTCAGGCTCTTGGAGGGCCGGACTTTGGCCAGCGGGAGTGACATTTTTCCTGGCATCAGTGGGAGTACACATCTGGTATTAGGGGGAGGAATAGTGCCCCATTGCTAGTATCATAGGGAGGAATAGTGCCCCATTAGCGGTGTCAGTGGGAGAAATGGTGCTCCATTGTCGGTGTCAGATGGCAGAATAGTGTCTTGTATCATTGGGAGGGATAGTGCTCCAAGGGCCGGATAAAGGCAGGCAAAGGGCCGCATCCGGCCCTCGGGCCGCAGTTTGGAGACCACTGCTCTAGCCCAATGGCACATTTTTTTGGATTTGCCGTAAACCCCTCCTTGAAGAGGGAATCCAGGACAGCCTGGACACGGGGCAAGTGAGACTCCCAGTCAGTGCTATGCACCACTATGTCGTCCAGATAGGCTGCAGCATACTGTCGGTGAGGTCTTAGGGTCCTGTCCATAGCCCTCTGAAATGTTGCAGGGGCATTTTGCAACCCAAAAGGCATTTTCTTATATTGAAACGACCCCTCCGGGGTCACAAATGCAGTCTTTTCTTTGGCACTACCAGTCAGGGGTATTTGCCAATATCCTTTGGTCAAGTCCAAAGTGGTCAGATAACGGGCCTTGCCAAGTCGGTCTATAAGCTCGTCTACCCTGGGCATTGGGTATGTGTCAAACTTTGTTACCGCATTAAGCTTTCTGAAGTCATTACAAAACCTCCAAGTGCCATCCGGTTTTGGGACCAATACAATGGGGCTAGACCAGTCACTATTGGATTCCTCAATAACATCTAGCTCCAACATCCTTTTAACTTCCTCACCGATGTCCTTTCTTCTAGCTTCGGGAATTCGGTATGGTTTGAGCTTGACACGGACTCCAGGTTCAGTAATAATATCATGCTGAACTGCTGAAGTCGTGCCCGGCAACTCTGAAAATTTCTCTTTATTCCTCATCAGGAACTCTCTAGCTTCCTGTTTCTGGGAACATGACAGGGTGTCTGGAATCGTGACCTCAGGGATCAGAGGGGATTCAGTACCTTTAAGGGTTACCGGGAGGGACCTCGCAGTTAATGCCAGTCTATCCTTCCAGGGCTTTAACAGGTTTATGTGGTAAATCTGTTCGGGCTTCCTTTTACCTGGTTGATACACCTTGTAATTGACCTCCCCAACTCTTTCAATTACTTCAAAGGGTCCCTGCCACTTAGCCAGGAATTTGCTCTCAACAGTGGGAACTAACACGAGGACCCGGTCACCAGGTGAGAAAACACGAAGTTGGGCCCCCCTGTTGTATATCCTCTGTTGGGCTGCTTGGGCCTGCAGTAAATGTTCTTTTACTACCGGCATGATTGCTGCAATCCTATCCTGCATTTGAGCGATATGCTCAATAACACTTTTGTGAGGTGTCTGCTCCCCCTCCCAAGTTTCCTTGGCTATGTCTAAGAGTCCCCGAGGGTGTCTCCCATAAAGCAACTCAAATGGAGAGTACCCCGTAGAGGACTGGGGAACTTCCCTGATGGCGAACATCAAGTAAGGTATCAGGAAGTCCCAGTTTTTCCCATCCTTATCAACAACCTTTTTTAACATACTCTTTAATGTCTTATTGAAGCGTTCCACCAAGCCATCCGTTTGAGGATGGTACACTGAGGTACGCAACTGCGTCACCTTAAATAACTTGCAGAGCTCCCTAGTTATTCGAGACATGAATGGGGTACCTTGGTCTGTAAGGACTTCTTTCGGGACGCCAACCCGACCGAACACCATAAACAGCTCTTTGGCAATGTTTTTAGCAGATGCAGTGCGTAAGGGAACGGCCTCGGGATAACGGGTAGCGTAATCCATGATCACGAGGATATGTTGATGACCGCGGGCAGATTTGGGGAGTGGACCCACAAGGTCCATGGCAATCCTCTCAAAAGGCACTTCAATAATGGGCAAGGGCACTAACGGACTTCGGAAGTGGGGTTGGGGGGCTGACATCTGACACACAGGACAGGATTGACAATAATTTTCTATGTTTTTCCGTATCCCAGGCCAGTAAAACCTGCGCAACACCCTTTCAGTGGTTTTCTCAACCCCTAAATGGCCTCCTAGCAAGTGCCCATGGGCAAGTTCCAACACCACCCGTCTGTATAACTTAGGGACTACCAACTGTTCAACCACTTCATCATTAGATTTACATACACGATACAGTAAATCCTCATTGCTGCAGAAATATGGAAAACAGAGCCTGTCCCCTGGTTCGACAGGTACCTCATTAATCACTATTACATTTTCCCAGGCCCTGGCAAGGGTAGGGTCTTTTCTCTGCTCCGTACCAAAATTTTCCTTGTGCACATTAAGATTGGCAAACTCTAACGTAGGCTCAGATTCAGCAGACGGCTGTCCAGCTCTACTGGTTGTGGGGACTTCTTCCGCCTCCCCCAGCTCTCCTGCCATAACTGAGAAAGGATCATCCGGAGAGCCCTGAGAGGAGTCCCCTGAACTCACAAGGTCAGTAATGGCCACGAGTTCTGGCTCTGCGACTGAGTTAGGTACTGCGACTGGGTCGGGACAATCCCACAGTTCCCAAAACTTAGGGAAGTCCCTACCAATGATAGCCTCATGCACCAAGTGGGGCACCAGTCCGACCGAATGGGTCACCGTACCTAAGCCAGTTTTAAACTGAACAGTGGCTATTGGATACTCGCGGGTATCCCCATGTACACAGATCACAGCAACCTTTTTTGCATGAAAATTCACAGTTTCAACCATCTCAGCTGTAACCAAAGTAACCAGACTTCCAGAGTCCAGCAAGGCCATAATAGGCTTATTATTAATAGTCACATGACACATGTGTTTTCCCACATTTGGCATTGCAGCGCATGAAACAGCAGCAAACATAGACTGCCTTCTAAAAGATAGATCACACTGCATTGGTTCGTCTGTCAATGGACAGTTTGCTGCAACATGTCCCAGTTCTTGGCAACGAAAACACCTGATGTTTCCCCAGTTTGGTTTGCTGACAGGCAGTGGCTTCCCTTGTTTGGGCCACCAAACTTCAGTCCTGGCACCAAAAATCCTCCCCCCTATTTCCTTGCCATGCTTACCACCCACTTCCCCTGGAACAGTCTTACCGGTTGCCTGGGGAGACCGTGGCTTTGGGTGGAAAGTCCGTGCGGCTGTAGGGGTGGTGACCAGGTTCTCTGCAGCAAAGTACCTCTCAACGAGCTCCACCAGGTTGTCTGCTGACTTGGGGTCTCCTTGACTCACCCACTTCTGCAGGGGAATTGGCAGTGACCTCAGGAATTGGTCCATGACCACACGCTCCACTATTTGTGGCGCAGACAGGGACTCCGTTTCCGCACCAGGTGGATCAGATCAAACATCTGCGATCTTGGGGGCCTCTTTTCTTGGAAGAACCAGCTGTGGACCCGCTGAGCTCGAACAGCCAAGGTAACGCCAAGTCGTGCCAGGATTTCCCGCTTGACCTTCTCATAATCTCCCGCTTCTGCTGACTCCAGATCATAGTAGGCCTTCTGCGCTTCTCCAGAAAGTAAGGGGGCGATCAGTCCTGCCCACTGGGTTTGGGGCCAACCTTCCCTCTCAGCAGTCCGTTCAAATGTTAGTAGGAAGGCCTCTGGATCATCATCTGCCGTCATCTTTGAAAGAAAGCGACCCACATGGATGGCTGAGGGCTTGTCTCCAATATCCTTCATTATCGCAGGTGACCCCTGTGCTAGCGTCTCCACAACCTCAGTGAGGGTTTTCCTATCCGCTTTTGCAGCAGTGGCAAGCTGTTCAAACAGCCTCTGCAATTGCTCCTGTACAGCACCAATCTGTTGGAACAGCACCTTGGTTTGCTCCTGTGCGATAGCGTTGGCTTGCTGTTGTGCAGCGTTAGTTTGCTGTTGTGTAGCATTTGCTTGCTGCCATGCAGCGTTTGCTTGCCGCAATTCAGCGTTAGTTTGCTGTTGTGTAGCGTTTGCTTGCCGCAATTCAGCGTTAGTTTGCTGTTGTGCAGCGTTTGCCAACACCATTTGTTTGAGGAGGTCCTCCATGTTATCACTTTAGGTACTGGCCTTTTAAGTAGTAACTTACTACAGCTGGTCGCAGCCTCCACCATATGTAACCTGGGGGACAGGTAGTAGGTACAAAAGCTCCCTGGGATGAGCAGGCACAGATACCAAGTCCATTGGATCAGTGAAAACACAATGTGGTTTATTGGTGCTATATACAATGTCAATGACAGGTGCTGTACAGTGTGCTAAAAACAAACAGAAGAAAAAATATCTAAACAAAAGCCTAGCCGTGTCTCGGCTCTAACTACACAGTATTTACAGGCCCTCACTACTAGGCTGGACAAGCCTAACGCTTGTCAGCTTCCACATTCACAGAGTAACAATGTTTTACCAACCTTCTTGCTCTCACAGACCAATGTTGTCTGTGTTTCCCAGGCTGAGCAAAGGCTGTCTGCTCAGGTGAGCTTTTAATTAAGCTGGTGGAGAGAACCAACACCTGAAGTGGATCCTGGCTCAGAGATCCCTGAATGTATATGAGAGGAGCCTGGGAGATGTATAAACCCCGAACAGGACTTTCCCAGGCTCTCTCTGGGATGCTCTGTCACAATATGTATATATATATATATATATATATATATACCCACACACGTGTGTGTTTGAGTTTTGGGGTGCACACCCTAATCCAATAGGCTGCGCACGCCTATGCCCCCAAATTACCCCCTTTTTGGAAAGAAGACATTCCCAGGTATTTAGTAAGAGGCATGGTGAGTTTTTTTAAGTAATTTTTCCCACAATTCTTTGCAAAATTAAGATTTTTTTTAAATTAATTTTGTTCACAAAATGGTCATATTAACAGGTTTTTACTCACACCCAGCATATGCATACTTGCAACTACACCCCAAAACACATTCTATTACTCCTCCCAAGTATAGCGATACCACATATGTGAGAATTTTACACAGTCTGGCCACATATAGAGGCCCAACATGCAGGGAGGACCATCAGGTGTTCTAGGGACATAAATTACACATTTAATTTCTTGACTACCTCTTACACTTTTGAAGGTCCTGGAGCACCAGGACAATAGAAACGCCCAAAAAATTACCATTTTCTTTTGGAAAGTAAACACCCCAACATATATTCTATAAGGCATAATGAGTCTTTTGAAAAATGTGGAAAGAAAATGAAAATGCATTTTTTTTTTTAATTTTCCATGTATAAGATATTTCTAACACATAGCATGTACATAGCAAAAATTACACCCCAAAATATTTTCTGCTACTCCTCCTGAGTATGAAGTATGGCGATACTACATGTGTGAGAATTTTCCACAGCCTGGCCACATACAGAGGCCCAACATGCAGGGAGCACAATCGGGTGTTCTAAGAGCATACATTTCAAATCTAATTTGACTACCTATTAGACTTTTTTGAGGCAGTGATGGGCACTGTAGTGGCATGGAGTGGCATGGATGAGCACTGATGTGGAGTGGCATGGAGTGACATGGATGAGCACTGATGTGGCATGGATGTGGCACGGATGAGCACTGATGTGGCAGGGATGTGGTACGGATGGGCACTGATGTGGGACGGATGAGCACTGATGTGGCATTGATAAGCACTGATGTGGCACGGATGATCACCGATGTGGCATGTATATGCACTGACGTGGCATGGATGAGGCACGGATGAGCACAGATGTGGGATGGATGAGCACTGATGTGGCATGATTGAGCACTGATGTAGCATGGATGGGCACAGATGAGCACTGATGTGGCATTGATGAGCATTAATGAGCCATGGATGAGGCATGTATGAGCATGGATGGGCATGGATGAGCATGGATGGGCATATATGAGACACGGATGAGCCATGGATGGGCACAGTGCTGTGGGCACTTCAGATCCAGCCCACAAGCACTGCTGCACCGGCTTTCTCCTCTCCTCACACACTGTACTGATCTGTGTGAGGAGAGGGGAGGAGCTGAACCCGACATGAGTCGGTTTGTTGACTAGTGATCGCTCCATCATTGGACAGAGCGATCACGTGGTAAAGGGCCACTGTCATTGGCCCTTTACCCCGTTCCGTGACTGCGCCGGGTCCGGAGGACATTCCCAGATCCACGCCCAAGGGGGCGCGCAGGAAACGAGATTCTGGGAGGACGTCATTGTATGCCCTCCCAGAATTTGCAGACCGTGCTGTAGCCGTCATTCATCTATGGCCCGGTCAGCAAGTGGTTAATAAACCATTCCCCCAGCACTCGTGGTCAGTGGCAGGCTGTAATAATAAATGATGGGGTGGGGCCTACGACGGTGATGTCATCACGCTTTAGCAATAAATACGTTTTTTGATATACTGCACTATGAAAGCTCTTTCTTTCTTATCTCCGTGTTCCGTGTGAGCAGTGAGGACTGAAGAGAGCTTTTTAAGGTTTTGGGGAGACCCATGTCCCTGTGCTCAGCCGGACCACCTACAATCTAGTGGTCATATCTAGCTGGTAAGCAGTTGAAGAAAGAAAAGTCTTCTGGACGCAGCACACCGGTAAAAAGCCTTTATTCCAAAAAAAGGTTCAGGAAACCAAAACACACTGCACAACACAGCAAACTGATCACATCTGGCTAACGCGTTTCACACTATTGAAGCACTATTGAAGCTATGAGTAAGCACTTCAATAGTGTGAAACGTGTTAGCCAGATGTGATCAGTTTGCTGTGTTGTGCAGTGTGTTTTGGTTTCCTGAACCTTTTTTTGGAATAAAGTCTTTTTAACCGGAGTGCTGCGTCCAGAAGACTTTTCTTTCTTCAATTGCATTTGCATTTGCCTGCACCCTTGGTTGCTGGGAGGAGGTAATTCCAGGGACTTCCACACCTGAGCGGCTTCCTTTCTTCTAGCTGGTAAGCAGGTTGCATTAACTTGCACTGGGTGTG
Source organism: Rana muscosa (assembly GCA_029206835.1). Taxonomy (NCBI): domain Eukaryota; kingdom Metazoa; phylum Chordata; class Amphibia; order Anura; family Ranidae; genus Rana; species Rana muscosa. The sequence goes on along the minus strand of CM055128.1, from coordinate 50,843,623 downwards.
GAACAGGACTATCACCCTTTCTTCACTTGAAGTGTGGTTTACTACACAGAGCACGGATTAGGATTCTCTGTATTCATCACTCATTATATGGACTCTTGATATGGGACTTTTTTTTTTTTAGTTTCTACATGTCATATTTTGTGATTAAGGATTTTAATGATCTTATGCTAATTTGAATTCAGTTTTTTTAGTGCTGCACTATCTGTTTTTAATATTCTGCGGAGTGTGTATCTTGACTTTATGAGTGCTGGCAGCTATATTCCATTCCCTTTCTCAAGCGCGGCGTCAGCTTTTGCTTTTTTTCTGTAATGATAAATACCCCAACTTTGGTGGTTAGAGGCAGACTGTAATAATAACCTCCTTGTGACAGTATTGGGGTCTGTGTATATAAAAAAAAAAAATGATCCAGGAACACCGGGGTACCTTTATTCTGTTAAAATCTTCAATCTGCGCAGCAAGTAAGATTCAAATCTTTGTCTGTAGGGTCAGTAAGAGTGCTTTCACACTGAGGCGCTGTGCTGGAAGGACGTTAAAAAAAGTCCTGCAAGCAGCATCTTTGGGGCGGTTTAGGAGCGGTGTATACGCTCTCCTAAAACGCCACTGCCCATTGAAATGAATGGGTGCCGCTGCCAAAGCTCCTGCGGTACACAGGCGGTATTAATTCCTTCTCCTGGCACTAGCGGGGGTTAAAAGTGCCCCGCTAGCAGCAGTAAAGCGCCGCTAAAACAACAGAAAAGCGCCGCTAAAACCAGCGGCACTTTACCGCCGATGCTCTAACCGCCCCAGTGTGAAACTGCCCTAAACGTCCCCCAAGTAGCACTTGGGCTTTCACACTGGAGTGACAGGAGAGGTGCTTTTCAGATGCTATTTTTAGTGCTAAAAAGCATGTAAAGTGCCTCAGTGTGAAAGTAGCCTTATTCCTTTTTGTCATGGCTCTTGTTATTGGGCGTCGCTACAGGGTGGATCAGGAGGGAGAGCAGGCAATGAGGGACAGTGATCGCTGGTTAAAGTGGTTGTAAACCCACTTTTTAAACAAAGACCTACAGGTAAGCCTAGATTAAGGCTTACCTGTAGGTGCATGAAATATCTCCTTAACCTACACGGTTAAGGAGATATTTGTATGTAAATGCGGCGATGCTGACATCACCCCATTCACAAATTCGGCTAGGTCGCAACATTCGACGAAGTAGCCGAATTCGACAGCTCACGCGTGCATGCGCGAAGTCACGTCTTCGCCGCTCCGGCCAATCACAGCGCCGGAGTGGCGCTGTGATTGGCTGCAGCGGCGATACCCGGAAGTAACATTCCGGCTATCGCCGCAGCGATGGATGCGGCTAGAGGAGGGACACGGACGACTTCGGGGGGCCCGATCGAAGGTAAGTGGTACATAATGAGCTAGTATGCTAGTCATACTAGCTCATTATAGCTTTGTCTTGCAGGTAAGTAAAAAAAAAAAAATTGTCTACGGGGTTTACAACCACTTTAAGACCTCTGTGGGAAGGCCATAGAGTTGATTACAAGCAGATATTCAGCGGCATCAGGGAGCTCAGTGTCCTCTCACATCAGCAGCTTAGCCATGCACCAGTTAGACACCATTCACCCTGATAGCGCTCTGCTTAGCCTGCTTAGTTTTAGCTGCGCTTTACCATCGTTGTAGCGGTGCTATTCGGCTGCTACTGTATATGTAAGTGAATTTCATTATTTTATTGCAGAAGTGTGACTTTTTTGAGGAACAGGATTGGGCAGGGAGATATAGCCACAAAACATGTTAGATGCCAGTGACTATAGGCGCAAAAACAACCAAATACAGTTGGTTAATAGGATTAAGGCCACAAAAAAACTGTTTGTACTAGAAAATGTGTGACAGGTAAGTCCCTGCCCCATCTGAACCCTCCCGCAGCAGAGCACCTTAGGAAGGTGACTCTCCTGCTTCTGCCTCTGCCTGGTGCTGTTCAACATTAAAGTGTAAGTAAACCCCTGTATCGTTTTCAGCCAAGGAAGCTGCCATCTTTGCCTCTATTAAATCTACAACTGCCATAATGCTGCACGTGTGATCAGGTATGAAACCAGCCATTGGATGGTTTGACAGTTTGGTTGAGAGCGCAACCAATGGGAGTGTTACATTTCTGGCACGTGCCAGAAATGAAACTGTTTTATGGATGGGTTTACTTCCACTTTAAATAAATAAAAAGATTGGGAAAGCCTCATATTGGACACAAGAAAAACAGACAAGCAGCGCCAATCTAAGTGCAGCAGTATTGTAAGATATTTAATTAAGTAGTAATTCACTCACTCGAAATAGGATGAAAGCAGGCACATCATGGTAAATGTCAGATGGACAGCAGAGTTCCAGGACGATCATTCAGAAAGTTCCTGGTCTCGATAGGGGGAAGCTATAGCACATCATAGCTTCCCCCTACTGAGACCAGGAATTTCCTGAGTGGCGGCTTCCTCCTGCGCCCTGTACGTTCTAGTCTGGGACACCGGAAACCACTGGCGCCGCCAAACAAAACCCCACAGCGCTGCCTGGATGATTGTCCTGGAACCCTGTTTTTCTTGTATACCCCAAGAGGTTCTTCTACTCTCTAGTGTGCTGCCTTCCCTGTGCCAGCTATACTCCCTGTGGTAATCCCCCAGGCTATGGACTTTCCTTAAAAATCCTGCACCTCTATCAGGAGTCATTTCTAACATCATTTTATTTATTTATTTCTTGACTCTCTGCTGCTCATTTGTCAAAACTTTTGGACTATATGTTCAGGATCCTGACTTTTTAACCATTTCCTTATCACCCCAGATAACACAGCTTTGCCTGCTGGAAATACCTTAGCGCAACAGTCATTGTGTTTTTTCCATCATATTGGACACACACTCAGGTGCACAGATATCACTAAAAGAGTCCCAAAGAGCTATAATAACTAATGATAACTATTAAGGTAGCTAATAGGATAAGCTGAAATGTAGCGTGCTACAATTGCTTTTGTCACTTACTTTGTGTACTTGTACACTAGGAATAATTGCAAGAGCAAGTCAATATAACATTGTGATCCACCCAGCTAATTATAAATAAGAGTAATTAAAATCCAAGCAAGTATGTGTCACTATATAGGCTAGCTGTGATTACTCGAGTCACACAATAGTCATAGACACCGAAGTATCAACACAGACATCATGGCAGGAGCTGGAAACTTCTCATCAGGTACGTACAAGAGCCAAAATATTTTTAACATTGGACAAACAACTAACTTTAGTTAACAAAGGGGAAGCAGTATTTAATGTAATATTCATTTTCAATTAAGACAGAATACATTTCACCATCACTTACTGTAGCTCTTATTGAACAAACAACTCAACTATTGGACATCAGTACCTGCTAGAGTTTGTTCAGCGATGTGATATTCATTGGCATTGAAGAATCCAATTTACAGATACTTACCGCAATTCTTGTTGAACAAACTTGAAAGACTAAATCCACCAAAAGCCTACATTTTAGATACCCCAGTAGGCTGAACCCATCAGTTGGCTTCTTATATCACGGATTGTCAGAGAGATGCCTCCTGCTACATTCTCCAAATTGTAAAAACATTTGTTAACTATACATTTAACCATCAAAAATGAAAACTGCTCGTAATTCTTGTTGGGAACTTGGGTATAAATGTATTACTAATATTCAATTCAGATCAACTCTAATTCCAATCAAAATGAATATATCACTTTTGAAAGGACTTCATTTTAAATTATACACTTCAAAGTAAGAGTATAAATCATGTATGCTTAGACAGTGCTTAATTAGTGTTCCGATAGACGTGTATGCCTTAGGGTTAAATTGGTAATGATCTTATGCATTTAGTCTTTGGTGGTTGGCATTTAGGTTACATTCACACCTCTTCTTTTGTCTTGGAGTAGATTAAAAAATTCTGCTTTCTGCATCTTAGGTTTGGTTTCCAACAAAATTTGATGTTCATAGGTATGAAAGTAATGCATGTAAAAAGCATTTGAAATGTACCATACTGCAAATTCACTTCATAAAACAGTAGAAGTGTGAATGTAGCCCAAGGAGAGAATTAACCTTAAATAGACCTTTATTTGCCTATTATGTCTTATAAATATGCTGTAAGTAACGTCAACCATAAAGCCAGTTTATGTCTGCACTGCAAGCAGAGAAGTGATGGCTTTGACTTGGTCTTAAAGTTTGGTGAAACATAATGCTCCTGAGGAATTGTTTTGTAGTTGTAGATACCTCATAAATATGTTGTGTGTTGTTGTCTAAAGCTGGCCTTACACCTGTAGAATTTCATTTTAGGGGGAAAGTATAAAAATTGCTTGTTTAACCGTTTGATGGTGCCTTCATGGACTCAACTAATTTCAAGTGACTTTTTGTCATACCATGTCAGTGTCCCAAATTTCATTAAATGATCATTGTAATTATGCATGCGCATAACTTAAGTTATGATTTTCTTAGCTGGGAGTTACAGTAATTCAATGATTGGAAATTCATTACTTCCTATTAGATCTAACACCAGTGGCGGCTGGTGGTATATTTTTGTGGGGGGCAGCACCGAATCCACCCTGGGCGGTCGGTCAGTCGGGTCTGCACTTACCCCATCTAGGTTGCAGGCTTCCTCTGGGTGGCGGGCAGCAGCTTCACCCTGCGTCTCCTCCTTCACGGTGGTGTGGCTACCCCTGCGTCTCCTCCCTCCTCCTCCTCCTCGCCGGCCAATAGGATTGCTTCTCCTCTCGGCCAATCGGGTCTCAGGACCCGCTTTCTGAGCCGGGATTGGCTAGGAGGAGAATCAGGAAGACAATAGCCAATATTAATTTGCTATTGTCACACAACTGGATGGGCTCGGGTGCAGTGATCTGCACCCCGAGCCCACCCGTTTTTGAAGCCTCTAATCATGTGCTTCTAAAAAAAAAAAAAATTGGTAATTTGGTGTTAAAGAATAAGAGAAGTTTGAGTGACAAGTCCACAACAACTTTTCACTGAGCTCAGCAATGTTAGAGTGTAAGACTGGTCATAAATGGGGAAGTTCAGGGTAAATGTGCCACATAATGCCACATATGGACTGGGGGTGGGCTAGGAGAAGGCCAGAAGAGCTTCCAACACTGGAAAAGCTTGTTCTCATTCGCACAGATTTTGCAACAAGTTGGAAGATTTTGATGAAACCAGATTGACCCTTCCCTCTTCTAGCAGATACCTCCTGGGATCCTATCATAACCCTATGTTTTTATAATTTATTCAGCTACCCATTTAATTTACGTACAAAATACAAGGTCTGGGTCATTTTCCATATTCAGCCCAATAATACAGTATATGAAAAGTTTTTCATTGTTTTGTTAGCTAGAGGGCTCTTCCCTGAAGGGAAATGACTACATAAGGAGATATTCCTTGTTGTCTAGTGTAATCTCAGTGTTAATGTACATTTATTGAGGTTTCCAATTGGTAGTCTTACTGAATAATTAAAAGGAAGACGTGAGGTAGGGTACTATTCTAATTCTTTCCAATTGGGTGTTTTTCTGTCTTGTTAAATCCATTTCTTGTGGGATAGCACAGAAAGTGGGTCCAGCAAATCAAATGACACTGCAATGAGCTCACTATTGGAATCAGTGATGGGTATAGTATTCAGCTCCCTGAGGTACGTCTCACATCAGCCTCTTAGCAAGAAGTAAACTTTGAATGATTTTCTTTATCAAACCTTTGCTACATTATATAATTCCAATAATAATTAATTTAAATAAAAAAACAATCTAATTAATAGAATTTCAACAAATGGTATGGTGAGGTTTATATTGGATTCTATAAATAATGGCTACCTGAACATGCTAAAAGCCTGACTCTATCTTGAATGTATTGAGTCACAGATTCAGATCAAGCATGCAGCAAGTTTAGTAAGGGTAAAGTCGTATTGTCCAATCTCCCTACTTATTCCTACTTATTTTTTTAATCTCTATATTCTTTATTGTTTTTCCATGTTGCATAACATTTTATAAAAATACATACATTTGTTTTATCCTTATTTCACATAAAGTGCTTTAATACAATGTTCTGCAATTAACCACTTACCCCCCTTCCCCAACTAATCTCCTTGCACACTCCAAAAACAGAAGAACCAAAAATGCATTCTACCACTCTCTTGTATTATTGCTATTTTAACTGTTTAACTAGAACTATTTTATTTTCACTTCATTTAATTTTGGCTTTCCTTCCGCTTCCCCCTCCCCTTTCCCTTCCTTCCCTTTGATCTTCCAATATGTTCAACTTCTTTATCTAGAGCCCATAGCTTCTCTTTTTACCTATTCTCTATTCGCCCTTCCTATCTCAACAGTCCAGTTTCCACCTTTTAGGTCCATTCTTTTACTCTTCTTACTGCCGCATCAATTAGGGCGGACACCCCATTTTCCTCAGCCAGGGATGCCACATTGTTTTAAATTTTTTATAGTTACCCCATCTAGTCAAAACTACTTTTTCCTTCCACATTGTCGCATTTATTACATTGACCCACTCTGCTGATGTCGGTGCTTTCTGAGCTTGCCAGTTTTGTGCTATTACCTTCCTGGCCTGAAACAGGCACCTCAACACTACTTCCGGAATGTATTTTGGTCCGTATCCCTCCTCTATACCTAATAGACACACCCTGGCTTCTGGTTCCAGAGTTATCCCAAAAGTCATATTTATGATGTTTAATACCTTAGCCCAATATCTTTGTAACTTCGGGCATTTCCACATCATGTGTATGAGGTCCCCTGTATCTTGACATCTAGGGCACTTATCATCTACTCTCCTTCCAAACATATATAGCCTCTTTGGGGTGTAATAAACTCTGTGTACTAAGAACAGATGTGACACTCTCTGTGATGGGGAGAGTGACTACTTAGTGATGCAAAAAGTATTGAAGCCACTGGATCAGCATGACTGCAAAGTCAGAAGTGAGGTCAGCAGTGGCAGCCTATTTCCATAGGCACAGTTTTCCCATAGAGTTATTTTGAGTAGTTTATCCTCTGTAAGCCTCTACTGCTTATATTTGATTGTACCTTATAAACAGAAAACATTGGTGACCTATGGATTATATGGCTTCTGTTATGGTTAGACTAAGTGCCATTTTACTGTAGACTGTAACCTGCAATAGAAATAATGCTGTCTTTCTTGAGAATCCTTCTACTATACATACTTATGACTTATTTTTGCTGTTTTTTGACCTCCAACATGTTTCCACTAATGTAAAGACAATCTGTATCAATTTAAATGATACATGAAATACATATCCTGAAAAATGCTTCATTGGTGGTACACCTGGTATTCCACAATGTACAGAGAATGCTATTAAAAGAAACCCTGTCGTATATTTTCAAGTCTTCAGCACTGGACACTTCCAGGAGTGTTTGATGTCTGTGCCGCCCATGGTATTTGGTTCTTTCCTCTGACTCCTACTCCACTACTTGTTATAAGGTAGGGGCTGGGGGAAGGAGCAATGGCATGCAGTGGGGAAAACTGGCTTCCAAGACAAATGTCAACAACACAAATGTCAGATGCTGAAAAGACTGACAGAGGCTGCATTGCTAGAATGGATGAAGGTCAGAGACATGATGAGAGACTTGCTCTTTCCTTGTAAGAATTGCTTCAAGGACAGGCTTTATAATATTTTTCCTATTATTAAAATGGCTCTCATTTCACTGACCAGGCTGGTAAAATACTGGCCAGGTAGAAGCACTAATAAGAAAAATTAGATAATCACATATATTTATTTTTTTCTTTTGTTCTAATCAAATCTACGATTCAGACCATTGCAATGTTAAACATTTCCTTATTTGTAGGCCTTGTGTACTATACAGCACTCACATGCTTGGGCAGGCAAAATCTGCCAGCTATAAAGTCTGGTGTGTCTTTGAGCTATTTATCCAATGAGAGCTTCTTTGAGTTGTTTGGCATCTATTACATAAGGTTTTATTAAAATAAGAACTCTCACAGCAATGCAAAGCAATATTTTCCTTTTTTTCCTTGCTACTTAAAAGTACACCTGAAAGCTCCATTTATTTCCTTTAAAATGACCCATGTGTTATTTTCCTGTTTGCATGTTGGCCGATACTACCAGCTCTTGGATATAATTTTTCTATGATAAACAAATTGTTGCAGACATTACAGTAGCCCAGTAGGTGGATTTGAACAAGGCCATCCTCTGACTGATAATCTACAGGCTTGGGGATCAACAATGAGCAGCAGGTTGAAGTTAAAAAAACTAAGACAAAACACAGATTCCTGTGCACAATGTTGATGCAGGGATCTCTCCCCCCCCCCCCTGTTCTATTGCATTCTGACAGGGGGGACTCTTCCCTCTGTCAGAATACACAGATCAGCTCTGTAGCAATTGGCTGCAAGCACTGATTGAATGCTAGCTTTCCCAGCAGGACTGTTGGACAGAAGCCAGTTGTTAGACCGGCTTCTGTTGAACAGACAGTGGTACAGAAATTCATCCTGTTCCTGCTGAGCCAGCTGACTTTCAGTATGTGAATACCCAGCATTTGACTGCCACCACTGTAGCAAAGACTCCTGAAGGATCTGTTGGATTTTTCCAGGCCTACCTTTCTATAGATATTTTGTACTACAGCCACCCCAAACACTCGCTGACCCATTAGTGGCAACCGAAATACAGATATTCAGCACATCATTCTTTTTTGCAGATTTTATTGCCACAAATGTCTAAGGCAACCTTTTTTAAAGTGTCTTTAAAGCTTTAGGGTTTTTAATCTTAATGCATTCTCTGCATGAGCCCTGGTTCACATTGCAGAGACTTGGCATGCAATTTGGCATGTGCTGCAATTGTCCCCCCAGCCCCCACTTATACTTACCTGAGCTGAATTTGGATCCAGTGATGTGCACGAGAGCAGCATCTGTCCTAGTTCTGTCCCTCCTCATTGGACAGATGGATAGCCAGTGGCCAATCAAACTCTGGGATGAGGAAGCAGGGCCATGTCAATAGTCGCAGACAAGATGGCTCAGGAGGGAGCCTGCACAAGTGCCCCCATAGGAAGCAGCTTCCTATGGGGGCACTCGCCGGAGAGGAGGAGCCAGGAGTGCTGATAAAGTGACACCAGAGGACCGGGGCTGCTCTGTGCAAACCCATTGCACAGAGCAAGTAAGTATAACATGTTTGTTATTTTAATGGAAAAAAAACCCCTAAAGTTTTAATGTTACTTTAACCTCTTTACCATGGAGCAGTGGTCTCCAAACTGCGGCCTGAGGGCTGGATGTGGCCCTTTACTTGCCTTTTTCCGGCTCTTGGAGCACTATCCCTTCCAATGATACGAGAAACTATTCTGCCATCTGATACCGACAATGGAGCACCATTTCTCCCACTGACACCACTAATGGGGCACTATTCCTCCCTATGATACCAGCAATGGGGCACTATTCCTCCCTATGATACCAGCATTGGGGCACTATTCCTCCCCCTAATACCAGATGTTTACTCCCACTGATGCCAGGAAAATTTTCACTCCCGCTTGCCAAAGTCCGGCCCTCCAAGAGTCTGAAGGACAATAAACTGGCCCTTTGTTTAGAATGTTTGGAGACCCTTGCCATGGACGAATCCTTGAAATAATTTTTGTGTTCGGTTTTCAGGGAGACCCTGCTATAATGTTTTATCTATAGGTCATGACTAGTGTTGAGCGGACCCGAACTGTAAAGTTCGGGTCCGTACCGAATTTTGGCGTTTTCCCGACCCCGGACCCGGATTTTGCGCTAAAGTCCGGGTTCGGGTCCGGATTCGGGAATTTAATGGCGCAGTTAGAAATGCTTCAGGGGCCAGCCAATCACCATTTGATTAGCTGGTGTGCCCTTAGAAGCCATCACAGCCATGCCTACTAATGGCATGGCTGTGATTGGTCAGTGCAACATGTGACCCAGCATGTGACCAGCTTCTATATAAGCAAGAGGCACACAGCACAGATCGTCACTCTGCTTTTAGACAGTGTAGGGAAAGGATCCTGGCTGCTGTTGCTGTGAGGGAGAGAATTATATGATAGGAGTTAGTCCTGATTCTGCAATCTACTGATAGAAAAGATAGAGAGACAGTGTAGTGTAGTGTAGGGGCAGGATCCTGTTTGTGCTTTCAGGGAGAGAGATTTAGATAGGAGTCCAGATTGAGAGATATAATAGCTCAGCGATCTGCATAGGTTTATCTGTTTGTGTTGCAAGCTCAGTGCACCAGCACTGCATTACGTTGAGTGATACACCTATTCCATACTGTGGCTGTATTGTGCTCTTGCTAAAAGACCCATTTCGGGCAGAAAAATAAATAAATAAATAAATAAATAAAAAAGGCACTTTATTGTGCTTTTGCTAAAAAGACCCATTTTTGGGCCCCAAAAAAAAAAAAAAGCACTTTATTGTGCTGTTGCAAAAAAAAAAAAGGCACTTTGTTGTGCGCAAAAAAGACCTATTTTTGGGCAAAAAAAATATTTTGCAGTGTATATCTCTAGTTGTGTGAAATAACCAATTTCTATATATTTTTCTTGTACTATGCTATACTAAAAAAAAAAAAAAAAACTTTTTTTTGAATAGCATTCTCTGCAGCTGTGCGATTCAGCGGTTATATACTGTGGGTGTGTTGTGCTCTTCCAAAAAACGCCATTTAGGGCCACAGAAAATATTTTGCAGTGTGAAATACACATCTGGAGGTGTGTGAAAAAACAACATTATTTTTGAATAGCATTCTCTGGCCTCTGCAGCTGTGCGATTCAGCGGTTATATACTGTTGGGGTTGTTGTGCTCTTCAAAAAAACGCCATTTAGGGCCACAGAAAATAAATTGCAGTGTGAAATACACATGTGGAGGTGTGTAAAATAAACAATTTCTATATATTGTACAGTGCTATACTAAAAAAAACAACATTTTTTTTTAATAGCATTCTCTGCACTTCTATAGCTGTGCGATTCAGTGGTTAAATACTGTGGTTGTGTTGTGCTCTTCCAAAAAACGCCATTTAGGGCCACAGAAAATATTTTGCAGTGTGAAATACACATCTGGAGGTGTGTGAAAAAACAACATTATTTTTAAAAAGCATTCTCTGGCCTCTGCAGCTGTGCGATTCAGCGGTTATATACTGTTGGGGTTGTTGTGCTCTTGCAAAAAACGCCATTTAGGGCCACAGAAAATATTTTGCAGTGTGAAATACACATCTGGAGGTGTGTGAAAAAACAACATTATTTTTAAAAAGCATTCTCTGGCCTCTGCAGCTGTGCGATTCAGCGGTTCTATACTGTTGGGGTTGTTGTGCTCTCGCAAAAAACGCCATTTAGGGCCACAGAAAATATTTTGCAGTGTGAAATACACATCTGGAGGTGTGTGAAAAAACAACATTATTTTTGAATAGCATTCTCTGGCCTCTGCAGCTGTGCGATTCAGCGGTTATATACTGTTGGAGTTGTTGTGCTCTTCCAAAAAACGCCATTTATGGCCACAGAAAATAAATTGCAGTGTGAAATACACATGTGGAGGTGTGTAAAATAAACAATTTCTATATATTGTACAGTGCTATACTAAAAAAAAAAACATTTTTTTTGAATAGCATTCTCTGCACTTCTATAGCTGTGCGATTCAGTGGTTAAATACTGTGGTTGTGTTGTGCTCTTCCAAAAAACGCCATTTAGGGCCACAGAAAATATTTTGCAGTGTGAAATACACATCTGGAGGTGTGTGAAAAAACAACATTATTTTTAAAAAGCATTCTCTGGCCTCTGCAGCTGTGCGATTCAGCGGTTATATACTGTTGGGGTTGTTGTGCTCTTGCAAAAAACGCCATTTAGGGCCACAGAAAATATTTTGCAGTGTGAAATACACATCTGGAGGTGTGTGAAAAAACAACATTATTTTTGAATAGCATTCTCTGGCCTCTGCAGCTGTGCGATTCAGCGGTTATATACTGTTGGGGTTGTTGTGCTCTTGCAAAAAACGCCATTTAGGGCCACAGAAAATATTTTGCAGTGTGAAATACACATCTGGAGGTGTGTGAAAAAACAACATTATTTTTGAATAGCATTCTCTGGCCTCTGCAGCTGTGCGATTCAGCGGTTATATACTGTTGGGGTTGTTGTGCTCTTCCAAAAAACGCCATTTAGGGCCACAGAAAATAAATTGCAGTGTGAAATACACATGTGGAGGTGTGTAAAATAAACAATTTCTATATATTCTTCTTGTACAGTGCTATACTAAAAAAAACAACCTTTTTTTTTTAATAGCATTTTCTGTAGCTGTGCGATTCAGCGGTTACGTGCTGTGGGTGTGTTGTGGTCTGGCAAAAAACGCCATTTAGGGCCACAGAAAATATTTTGCAGTGTGAAATACACATCTGGAGGTGTGTGAAAAAACAACATTATTTTTGAATAGCATTCTCTGGCCTCTGCAGCTGTGCGATTCAGCGGTTATATACTGTTGGGGTTGTTGTGCTCTTCCAAAAAACGCCATTTAGGGCCACAGAAAATAAATTGCAGTGTGAAATACACATGTGGAGGTGTGTAAAATAAACAATTTCTATATATTGTACAGTGCTATACTAAAAAAAAAAACATTTTTTTTGAATAGCATTCTCTGCACTTCTATAGCTGTGCGATTCAGTGGTTAAATACTGTGGTTGTGTTGTGCTCTTCCAAAAAACGCCATTTAGGGCCACAGAAAATATTTTGCAGTGTGAAATACACATCTGGAGGTGTGTGAAATAAACAATTTCTATACATTTTCCTTGTACTGTGCTATACTAAAAAAAACAACCTTTTTTTTTTGAATAGCATTTTCTGCAGTTCTGTAGCTGTGCGTTTCAGCCATTACGTACTGTGGGTGTGTTGTGGTCTTCCAAAAAACGCCATTTAGGGCAAGATCCTAAATTTGGAAAATATGAGGGGAAGGTCAAAGGGACGTGGTGGCCCCGGTCGTGGTGCTGCTGGTGGAGCTCCTGTTGCAGGGAGAGGACGTGGTGGATCTGTGCCAGCTACACGCACAAGTGAAACACCTTCCTCAGGTGCGAGTAGGCGACCGAGCCTGCGGCGGTATTTTGTCGCGCCTAATGAGGCTGTACCAATGTTTAGGCCAGGACAAGTACAGGCGATAGTAGATTGGGTTGCTGACAGTGCCTCGGGTTCCTTCACATTGTCTCCCACCCACTCTTCTGATGAAAGATCAGAGTTGGCACCTGAAGCCCATGTCCATCAGTCTTTCACCTCACCCCCTTGCAAATCAGCCAAGCAGTCTGAGCCCCAAATCATGCAGCAGTCTCTTCTGCTTTTCGATGACTCTGTTAGCAGGGTTTCCCAGGGCCATCCACCTAGCCCTGCCCCAGAAGTGGAAGAGATTGAGTGCACCGATGCCCAACCACTTATGTTTCATGATGGGTACATGGGAGGACCATCGCAGCACGTCTCGGATGATGACGAAACACAGGTGCCAACTGCTGCTGCTTTCGCAATTGTGCAGACAGACATGGAGGGCAGGGGTGAAGACTGGGTGGAAGATGATGTGGAGGATGATGAGGTCCTCGACCCCACATGGAATCAACATTATGCAGGTGACCAGTGTAGTTCAGGGGAAGAGGCGGTGGTCGCACAGAGCCACCAGCACAGCAGAAGAGGGAGCAGGGTGCAAAAACGGAGCATTCGTCCCCTAGACAGTACATCTGCTACTGCCCAACGCAGCAAGGGACCGAGCACACCAAAGCCAGGTCCAAGGACTTCCCTAGCGTGGCAGTTCTTCACACAGTGTGTTGATGACAAGACACGAGTGGTTTGCACGCTGTGCAATCAGAGCCTGAAGCGAGGCATAAACGTTCTCAACCTGAGCACAAGCTGCATGACCAGGCATCTAAGTGCAAAGCACGAGCTGCAGTGGAGTAGACACCTCAAAAACCAAGAAAGGTCTCTGGCTCCTCCTGCTTCCTCTTCTGCTGCAGTCTCGGCCTCTTCATCCACCTCTGTAGTGACAGTGGCACCTGTCACCCCGCAAACAGAGGATCTGCCAGCAACACTACCACCTGGGTCACCAACCATCTCCACAATGTCCCATGGAAGCGTTCAGCTCTCTATCTCCCAAACATTGGAGCGGAAGAGGAAGTACCCCCCTAGCCACCCGCGATCCCTGGCCCTGAATGCCAGCATTTCAAAATTCCTGGCCTTTGAAATGCTGTCATTCCGTCTGGTGGAGACGCAGAGTTTTAAAAGCCTGATGGCATTGGCTGTCCCGCAGTACGTCGTGCCCAGCCGCCACTACTTTTCCAGGCGAGCCATCCCTTCCCTGCACAACTAGGTGGGGGACAAAATCAGGTGTGCACTGCGCAACGCCATCTGTGGCAAGGTCCACCTAACTACGGATGCGTGGACCAGTAAGCACGGTCAGGGACGTTATATCTCCCTAACAGCACACTGGGTAAATGCAGTGGCGGCTGGGCCTGAGGCAGATAGCGGTTTGGCGCATGTCCTTCCACCACCGAGGATTGCAGGGCGCTTCAGTTTGCCTCCTGTTGCTAACTCCTCCTTCTCCGCTTCCTCATCCTCTACCGCCTCCTCATCCATTCAGCGTAACACCTTCACCACCAACTTCAGCACAGCCAGGGGTAAACGACAGCAGGCAGTTTTAAAACTTTCCTGTTTGGGGGAAAATCCCCACACCGCGCAGGAGTTGTGGAGGGACATGGAACAACAGACCGATGAGTGGTTGCTGTCAGTGAGCCTCAAGCCCGGCCTGGTGGTGTGCGATAATGGGCAAAATCTCGTAGCAGCTCTGGGTCTAGCCGGTTTGACGCACATCCCTTGCCTGGCGCATGTGCTGAACTTGGTTGTCCAGAGGTTCCTTAAAAATTACCCCAATATGCCAGTGCTGCTGCAGAAAGTGCGGGCTGTCTGTGCGCACTTTCGGCGTTCTCACCCTGCTGCTGCTCGCCTGTCAGCACTGCAGCGTAACTTCGGCCTTCCCGCTCACCGCCTCATATGTGACGTGCCCACAAGGTGGAACTCCACCTTGCACATGCTGGCCAGACTGTGCGAGCAGCAGCAGGCAATAGTGGAGTTTCAGCTGCAGCAATCACGCGTGAGTCGCTCTGCGGAACAGCACCACTTCACCACCAATAACTGGGCCTCCATGCGAGACCTGTGTGCCTTGTTGCGCTGTTTCGAGTACTCCACCAACATGGCCAGTGCCAATGACGCCGTTCTCAGCGTTGCTATCCCAGTTCTATGCCTCCTTGAAAAAACGCTTCGTGCGATGATGGAAGAGGATGTGGCACAGGAGGATGAGGAGGAGGAGGAGGAAGCGGGATCATTTCAAAGGCTTTCAGGGCAGTCTTTCACAAGTGGCTACGAGGGTGGGTTCCTGCACCAACAAACGCCAGGTACACAATTGTCCGGCAGAAAGGGCACAGTTCTGGAGGATGACGAGGTGGAGGAGGAGATGGAGGAGGAGGAGGAGGAGGAGGAGCCATGTTCACAGCAGGGTGGCACTCAGACCAGCTCGTGGCCATTACTGGTGCGTGGCTGGGGGGATACAGAGGACACAGACGATACACCTCCCACAGAGGACAGCTTTTCTTTGCCTCTGGGCAGCCTGGCACACATGAGCGATTACATGCTGCAGTGTTTCCGCAACGACAGCCGAGTTGCCCACATTTTAACTGGTGCTGATTACTGGGTGGCCACCCTGCTGGATCCCCGTTACAAGGACAACGTAACGTCCTTAATTCCCTCACTGGAGCGGGATCGTAAGATGCGCGAGTACAAGCGCACGCTGGTAGACGCGCTGCTGGTGGCATTCCCACCTGACAGCGGGCGTACGGTGGAAGCACAAGGCGAAGGCAGAGGAGGAGGAAGAGGTCGCCAACGCAGCCGGGGCACCGGCAGCACCTCAGAAGGCAGGGTTAGCATGGCCGAAATGTGGAAAAGCTTTGTCAGCACGCCACAACAACCAGCACCACCAGCTGAGATGGAACGTCTTAGCAGGAGGCAGCATTTCACCAACATGGTTGAGCAGTATGTGTCCACAGGCCTACACGTACTGGATGACGGGTCTGCCCCCTTTAACTTCTGGGTCTCCAAATTGGGCACATGGCCTGAGCTTGCCGTTTATGCCTTGGAGGTGCTGGCCTGCCCTGCAGCCAGTGTATTATCTGAACGTGTATTTAGCACGGCAGGGGGCGTTATCACAGACAAGCGCAGCCGCCTGTCCAGAGCCAATGTGGACAAGCTCACGTTCATTAAAATGAACCAGGCATGGATCCCACAGGACTTGTCCGTACCTTGTGCAGAATAGACATGTATACCGGTGTTGTGACAAAAACTGTCCGGCCATCGGATTGTGCCCGGCCCGTACTGCGCAGGTGCAGCGCTTGCGCAGTACAGAGGACAAGGAGATTCACAAAATCTCCGAAGATGAACGGCGCCTGCGCTGTGAGTGCAGGTTCAAGCCCCACCATCCAAGAGGACATACGGTAGCACATAGTAACAGGGCCCCTCACGGGCTCGCTTCGATCGCGGCCTTGCTTGGCTCGGCTTGAACCACGGATGGTGTGGCCTTCACCTGAACTCAACACGCAGGCGCCGTTAGTCTTGGGAGATTTTTGAAATCCCCTTGTCCTACATACTCAGCAAGCGCAGTACAGGGCGGACACTATTCGACAGGGGACAGAATTCGACACATCACCGGCCTTACCCAGCCATTGTTGTATTTTTGAACCAGTGTTGGCTACCTCGTCCTCCTCCACCGCCGCTTCCACCTACACAGCCACATCCACCGCCACCTCAACCTCCTACTCCATATGGACCTCGTCCTGCTAGGCCAAGATTAAAATTTTTATTTTATTTTTTTGTAGCGCACAGATCCTTTCCCCCTTACCTGCCTTTATGTTGTTGGCTCTTCGCAGGAGGGAGAAAGGCACACCGCACTACCAGCCCGTATACTCCTATATAAAGAGGTTGAGCGGTGTACTTGACAGGCCGTGTCCACAGCCGGAGTCAAAACTCCTCCAGAGGATGATTCTCACCTCTACTGTAGGTAGAGGCAAGTCCTTTAATTGCCAGTAAAGTCAATGTCCACACCAGCTGAAACTCCAACTCTTATTCTCTCATGGCAAAATAAACTGTACTCAGATAGAAAAGGTTAGAGCAAAGAAACAGGACAGCTTAAGGTGTGGAGGAGGTCCAGGCACAAACGTAGCACATTCACTTCACTGCTTAGGTTTCTTAAACAGTTTTTGGCGCACGGTCTCTGCCACAGACATTGAGGTTGGTCTCTGCCACAGACCGGGTGTACAAGGCCCCTGCCACGGGCCTGGAGAACTTTGGTCTCAGCCACAGACCAGGGTGTATAAGGCCCCTGCCACGGGCCGGTTGAATAAGGCCTCTGATACAGTCAAGGTGACCTTGAGCTTCTCCTTCTACGAACCTAGCCCATATCAAGGGGAAGACATCTCTCCAGGGAGTCAACAGACCATTCCTTCACCGTGACTCCCGCATCGGTCCATCAGAATGATCCTCCCTTCCCTGAAACAGGGTCCCCTACACGAGGCGGCTCTGGACTCCAGGCTTTACTCCCGCCCCTAGGCCTCCATACCCAGGGCAGCAAGAACTCCAGGATAGTACCTCACCCCGGGCTAAAGGTGCCCGAGATGGAACAGGAACACATGCACCCAGGCCGAAGGCACCTGGGCGCGGACCCCACTGGACATCAGCCCCCAGGCCAAAGGTCTGCCCCTTTTATATGCTCTCCCGGCATGCACAGCAGGTTCCCCGCCCCGCTGTACTACTGCCAAGAGGGGACACAAAAGGCGCCACCTGTAGGCCGCAGGGAGCTGCACACCAATACTGTCCCCCGAGGACAAAATGGTCCATGAATCCTACAGAATTAGGGTATTTGAGCCTATTTACCACTCAAACACTTTCCTTAAATTTAGCACCCCGCTACATTTTTATTTCAAAGTATTTTATTTTCCCACTAGCTTATCCATTAAATTAAATAATTTATTCCAGAAAGGGCGTATTCTGGGGCATTCCCACCATATGTGTGGCATCGTGCCGTTGAGTTTCTGAGGTTCTTAATGACTTCCTGTACCTCTTCTGCTGAAAAGGGGGCCTCCAGCATATTTTTTTATTTTTTAATTTTTTTTATGTTCTTTTAAGTTATTTCCTATCCACATTTGTTTGCAGAGCACTTGCCATGTTCTTAACAACATTTTGCTGCCATTTGCAGCCCTCTAGCCCTTTCCATTACTTTTTTAGAGCCTTTTTAGTCGTCAGAAGTCCAGGTCCCCATTGACTTCAATGGGGTCCGGGTCCGGGTCCGGGTTCGGGTTAAAGTTCGGTCCCGAATCCGAACTTTTTTCCGAAGTTCGGCCGAACCCGCCGGACCCGAATATCCAGCTACCCGCTCAACTCTAGTCATGACACATTAGCATGATCAATAAGTTGTGTAAAGTTTTAAATAAAACAATAAGAAATGTGGTATAGCTAGAGTATTTGACACCCAGAGAGGGTAATGCTACAAAACCCCCTGCTCTATACCATAATATCAGTCTTAATATAAAACAAATAATATTAACGGCAGAATATAAAACGTAGACTGTGATAAGTGTAGTGTCCTCTTATACTAGTTGTCTGTGGAAAAGTATCCTTTACATTGGTGGTGAAAATCCCTTACAGTGTAGAGGCATTACCTTACATTTGATGTCAGTGGAAATATCCCCCAATACATTGATGGTCAGTGAAGAGATGAAACTGCAACTACCCAAGGAACCCCTAAAAACCTCTGGAGGAAACTTGGTTGAGAAAGCTTGGTTCAATGGATAGAGGATTAGGTTAACAGGAAACCCCAAAACAGCAACAAAATTCCACCCATTCAGTAGTTTCTTGTAGTATCCCTGACCTCTGGTACAGGCCAATGCAGGATAGGTAGATCCGATGGACACGTACCTTTAGCCCATGTTCACATTGGGCCGATTTGGCGTGCGATTTGATTATTGCCGGCAATGGCACTGTCCGAATAGTAGTACTACTTTTGGCGACTTCGGAGGCGATTTGAATAGACATCTGTGCATGAAATCGCACAGATGTCTGACAAATCGCCCCCCGAAGTTGGACTGCACAATTTCTAACCCGCAGCAGTGTGAACCTGGGCTTCGGTATCTTCAGCCTCTCTCACAGGGTAGTTGTGGTCCTTTAAGCCAAGACTGGCTATTGACTAAGCAGACCTCTTCTAGTATGCTGTTAGTGTTGTAACTACTGTGGTGTTGTCACTACTGCACTCAGGCCTTCTTCAGTCCATTCAGTTTGTGCAATATATTACACAAACAATTTATCCCTTAAAGTCTATGAAATATTTTAGACAATCTGCAGTAAGAATGGAGACAAACATGTTCACAGCTCAGTTAGTACAATAAAGGATCACAGCATTAATGGTACCATGTTTAAAAGTATTAACAGTTCACATAGTTCTGAAAAAGGGCGAAATTTGTTATTTCTGGATAGGGATTTCAAAGTAGTGAGGTTACATAGTTTCCATATACCAAAAGTACTATTATTCCCAAAGGCCGGAGGGAATCGTGGGTCTCCTATATAGGATGCTAAGGTGGGGGGCCTGGAGGGGGGGGTATAAATCAAGTCAAATTTATCTTTGTAACTGATATGAGTAGGCCACCACCTTATTTAAGGGAAAGATCTCTCTGGGATGAATCGACCTGGACCATAATAATCCTTGAAGATAGAATGGTGTAATTGATTGTTCTTCAAAGTGTAACCACGCAACTTGATTTGAAGGAGCAAACCATTGAGCCAGTTGTGTAAATCTAGCCACTAGGTAATAACACCATAAATTAGGAAGGCTTAAGCCACTGTTGGATTGCAATTTGTGCATAAGAGAGTAACCGAACCTCGTTTTTTTTGTTGAGCCATATAAATTTGTTGATATCTCTCTGTAGGGAGTCTAGTGTATTTTTAGAACTATGTGAACAATATAATCTCCCAAGTTCAGCATTATCCAATTCTACTCAAATTGAAAAATTCTACCAACAATTCTTCTCTCTAACATTACATACCCCTTATTCTCAATTTAAACAAATATGCATATTCTCACTAAGAAATAAGTGCTTGATCTCTCGTATTTACCGCTGTTTGAACAAATTTTCTCTCTCAGAAAAATCAAAACCAATGCTACAGTGGGAAGTTGACTTGGACCAATCATTTACACCACCAGAGTGGACCACTATGATACAAAACCTACTAAAATGCACTCGCCTGTGGCAGAATTATCAGGGTCGCAGCAGTCGCACTTGCGACTGGGCCCTGTAGTTCCGCCAACTCAGGGGGGCCCACCCGCCGCCGCCCGTGTGTGAGGGGCCCACCTGACTGTCCTGTCACTGTGTGTGTCCACTCTGGCTGCTGTTGTGAGGGCGGCATGTGTCAGTTCGTTACGCCGCAGGGAGGGGGGCTTTCGTCCGCTGAGGGGAGAGAGAGAAGGCAGAGGCAGTGCTGAGACTGTGGACCACCCAGGGCGGACACTGCTAACACCAATTGAGAGAAGGTGGGGGAGGAGCTGCAGGAGGTCGCGGCCGCTGTGTGAAGAGTAGAGACACGTGGAGCTGAGAGAGACATGGATCAATGCAGGGGAAACCGAGTGGAGACTGACAGCAAGTAAGTGTCTCTGATCCCGGCACCCAGCGCTGTCAATGTACCCAGTCCCCACCTCCACCGCTGATTCCATCCCGTCCCTACCACCACAGCCACTCATCCCTCCCCCCAGGACTGACAATTATTCCACCCCCCCCACCAGCACAGCCACTCATTCCTACCCCCCCACCACTGCCACTCATTCCCCCAGCACTGACACTCATCCCTACCCCCCACCACTGCCACTCATCCCCCCCAGCACTGACATACATCCCTACCCCCCCCACCACTGACACTCATCCCCCCAGCACTAACACTCATCCCTACCCTCCACCACTGCCACTCATCCCCCCAGCACTAACACTCATCCCTACCCCCCAGCACTGACACTCATCCCCCCAGCACTGACACTCATCCCCCCAGCACTGACACTCATCCCTACCCCCCCCCCCAGCACTGACACTAATCCTCCCAGCTAGTGGCGTAACTAGAACCTTCAGGGCCCGGGTGCAAGAAACCATAAAGGGCCCCCCTGACCACCAGCGGGGGCGCACCCATGGTGGCAGAGCGCCAGAGCTTGGTCGCAAGTGCGACCTTTTGGGACCCTGGTAGTACCGACACTGGTGTCAGTATTTTTTTATTTTAGTTATTTTATTTGTTACCATTTTATTTATTTATTTTTTCACAAAAAAAAAATTAGGAGCCGGTTAGGGGGGGGGGAGGCTTGGGTGAGATATCATATGTGGATATTCGCCAGCACACCATGGATCGTCAATTTCGTCCAAATGTTTTTTTATTCAAGAAAGCTCACATCACAAAACAATGTAGTGCAACTTTTCGGAGCAATGTAGGACCCGTTACTTCCTCTATATGCCAGTCCTCCTATCCAGGTGTACAGGGGACTGCACGGGAATCCTGGAGCATGCAAATGTGACCCCGGCAACTCCTGAACATACACCCTGCTGGTGGGATGGGATGAGTGACAGTATTGGGGGGATGGGATGAGTGGGATTGCTGGAGGGAATGGGATGAGTGGCAGTGCTAGGGGGGGGGGGGATGAGTGACAGTGGTGGAGGGGATGAGTGTCAGTGGTGGGTGGGTGGGATAAGTGTCAGTAGTGGGGGGGGGTGAGTGTCAGTGCTGGGGGGATGAGTGTCAGTGGTGGGGAGGTATAGATGAGTGTCAGTGGTGGGGAGGTAGGGATGAGTGTCAGTGGTGGGGAGGTAGGGATGAGTGTCAGTGGTAGGGAGGTAGGGATGAGTGTCAGTGGTGGGGAGGTAGGGATGAGTGTCAGTGGTGGGGAGGAAGGGATGAGTGTCAGTGATGGGGAGGTAGGGATGAGTGTCAGTGGTGGGGGGGTAGGGATGAGTGTCAGTGGTGGGGGGTAGGGATGAGTGGCAGTGGTGGGGGTAGGGATGAGTGGCAGTGGTGGGGAGGTAGGGATGAGTGGCAGTGGTGGGGAGATAGGGATGAGTGGCAGTGGTGGGGGGCAGGGATGAGTGGCAGTGGTGGGGAGGTAGGGATGAGTGGCAGTGCTGCAGTGCTGGGGGGTAGGGATGAGTGGCAGTGGTGGGGAGGTAGGGATGAGTTTCTGTTGTCGGGGGTAGGGATGAGTGGCAGTAGTGGGGGGGGGGGGGGTGAGTGTCAGTAGTGGGGGGATGAGTGTCAGTGGTGGGGGGGTAGGGATGAGTGTCAGTGGTGGGGGGGTAGGGATGAGTGTCAGTTCTGGGGGGATGAGTGGTGGGGAGGTAGGGATGAGTGTCAGTGGTGGGGGGGTAGGGATAAGTGTCAGTTCTGGGGGGATGAGTGGTGGGGAGGTAGGGATGAGTGTCAGTGGTGGGGAGGTAGGGATGAGTGTCAGTGGTGGGGGGTAGGGATGAGTGTCAGTGGTGGGGGGTAGGGATGAGTTTCTGTTGTCGGGGGTAGGGGTGAGTGTCAGTGGTGGGGGGTAGGGATGAGTGTCAGTGCTGGGGGGGATGAGTGTCAGTGGTGGGGGGCGTAGGGATGAGTGTCAGTGCTGGGGGAATGAGTGGGTGGTGAGTGTCAGTAGTGGGGGGATGAGTGACAGTGGTGGGGGGTAGGGATGAGTGTCAGTGGTGGGGGGGTA
Source organism: Rana muscosa (assembly GCA_029206835.1). Classification (NCBI taxonomy): domain Eukaryota; kingdom Metazoa; phylum Chordata; class Amphibia; order Anura; family Ranidae; genus Rana; species Rana muscosa. Next base: position 50,820,891 of record CM055128.1, on the reverse strand, counting down.
GGGATGAGTGTCAGTTCTGGGGGGATGAGTGGTGGGGAGGTAGGGATGAGTGTCAGTGGCGGGGGGTAGGGATGAGTGTCAGTTCTGGGGGGATGAGTGGTGGGGAGGTAGGGATGAGTGTCAGTGGTGGGGAGGTAGGGATGAGTGTCAGTGGTGGGGGGTAGGGATGAGTGGCAGTGGTGGGGGGGTAGGGATGAGTTTCTGTTGTCGGGGGTAGGGATGAGTGTCAGTGGTGGGGGGTAGGGATGAGTGTCAGTGGTGGGGGTAGGGATGAGTGTCAGTGCTGGGGGGGGTAGGGATGAGTGTCAGTGCTGGGGGAATGAGTGGCAGTAGTGGGGGGTAGGAATGAGTGGCTGTGCTGGTGGGGGGGTGGAATAATTGTCAGTGCTGGGGGGAGGGATGAGTGGCTGTGGTGGTGGGTACGGGATGGAATCAGTGATGAGTGGCAGTGGTGGAGGGTAGGGATGAGTGTTAGTGCTGGGGGGGATGAGTGTCAGTGGTGGGGGGGTAGGGATGTGTGTCAGTGCTGGGGGGGATGAGTGGCAGTGGTGGGGGGTAGGGATGAGTGTCAGTGCTGGGGGAATGAGTGGCAGTCGTGGGGGGGTAGGAATGAATGGCTGTGCTGGTGGGGGGGGTGGAATAATTGTCAGTGCTGGGGGGAGGGATGAGTGGCTGTGGTGGTGGGGACGGGATGGAATCAGCGGTGGAGGTGGGGACTGGGTACATTGGCAGCGCTGGGTGCCAGGATCAGAGACACTTACTTGCTGTCAGTGTCCACTCGGTTTCCCCTGCATTGCTCCATGTCTCTCTCGGCTCCACGTGTCTCTACTCTTCACACAGTGGCCGTGCAGTCCCCTGTACACCTGGATAGGAGGACTGGCATATAGAGGAAGTAACGGGGTCCTACGTTGCTCCGAAAAGTTGCACTACATTGTTTTGTGATGTGAGCTTTCTTGAATAAAAAAACATTTGGACGAAATTGACGATCCATGGTGTGCTGGCGAATATCCACATATGATATCTCACCCAAGCCCCCCCCAACCGGCTCCTAAAAAAAATTTGTGAAAAAATAAATAAATAAAATGGTAACAAATAAAATAACTAAAATAAAAAAATACTGACACCAGTGTCGGTACTACCAGGGTCCCAAAAGGTCGCACTTGCGACCAAGCTCTGGCGCTCTGCCACCATGGGTGCGCCCCGGCTGGTGGTCAGGGGGGCCCTTTATGGTTTCTTGCACCCGGGCCCTGAAGGTTCTAGTTACGCCACTGGTACTCGCTCAATCTCGGCGAAAGAATCGGTTATAAAAATCCACACCAGATGGTACCTAACTCCCTTCAAAATAAACTCATATTATCCCTCGGTATACCCCACTTGTTTTAGGGGATGTCCAGATCAAGGCACCATCTTACATACCTTCTGGAACTGCAAAATTCTGAATCCTATATGTTCACAAGCAGCAGACAAGATTGAACATATTATAGGCAAAAAAAATTCCCTCACTCCTAAAATGTGTTTATTGTTTGCATCTATACCAAATTTACCGACACAGCGTATTAGATTAATTCACACACTCTTCAATTCAATCCACTGGATGATAGCTTTTAACTGGCACTCTTCAACAGTCCCCTGGCCCCAAGTTTTGAATAGAATGGAACAAATTAAACTCTCTGAGCGGAACCATCATACTCTCTTTGACACAATGCACATTTTCAAAAAAAAAAAAAGGTCCCCTTGGGATATACCACAACCCTAAATATCTCCTAACATAGACCAATAATAAATATTAACATAAAGTTAAAACTATAATGAAACTCAAATAACCATGTTTGAATAACAAATTCTTTGATATTGACACTATTATTGCTGCATTGTATAGCTTTGTTCTTCTTTATATATAATATTTTTCTCATGTTGAGTACATACTTGATACATTTTGAATGTACCTATGTTTCTGTCATAAATTTGTATCAAACTCTGACCTTTTGATATAATAAAAATGGTTTGTAAACTATAAAAGTATTAACAGTTACTTTTCCCATTTCCACATCAATTATTTGAGTGGTCGTATCCTTTAGGAAAACACATTTTAAACAATTGAATACATGACTGTGCCACTACCATGTATTTTTTTTTATTGTTTCCTCTTTATATAGAACCTTTAAAGTTTGGAATTGTAATTGACTTTTTCACTATTACATATTACTCACATGCAAACACCATTAAACCCTATTTTACGTCATAAAGCACATATCATCTAATGTGCATACTGTGACTAACTTTACAACATCCCAAACAAATACTCAGTAAATGTAATTTATTCTATTACTCATTTATAAAGTGGAAGTATCAATCTGTCAGAGTTTTGAGTCTATACTAAAGGTGCATCCTTGATACTTCCAACAGGTTTCATAAACAGGTACACGGAGGTTGGAGATCTGCCCGCTGCCACTTTAATCTGCTAGGCACACCAGTATGCCAACAACAGTACTCTTTTCCAGCAATAAAACTACACCATGCTGACTGACCAAAGGCCTAGAAACTATAAGCATATAGTAATGTAGCGGGTGTCAAATTTAGTGGGGTGTATCTGGGCCATAGATGGCCCAGATACATTGATTTTTAGGGATTTATGGACACTTTGGAGTGTGAGAGGTATGGATGGTGTCATGTTCCCTGCGGTCCCTAGGTGGCGCTGTCACCTGGGACCGGGGTTGAACTGGCATTCTCCAGAGCTGTGCCCTTTTTGTCCTCTCACGGCAGTAGTACGGCGGGGTGGGGAACCCGCTGTGCCTGCTGGCAGAGGATATAAAAGGGGGCGGACATCTTGCGCACGAGGTCCATTTCCCAGGCACCTTCGGCCTGGGGGCTGCTGCGGTTCGTCTGTGCCCAGGCGCCCTCGGCCTGGGCGCGTGGAGTCGAGTTCCATCCCAGGCACCTTCAGCCTGGGGTGAGGTACTTTTCCAGGAGGCCTGGGGCCCAGTACCTTCGACTGGGTCCTGCGAGGGCGAAGCATTCCTAAGGTGCCCCCGGTATTGGGTGCCTGAATCCAGGGTGTAAGGGCTCGGAGACGTGACCTCCCCGAAGAGCCAGCGCAGCATTTGCTGGTGCCGGTGGAGGCCTCTGGTGACCGTCCGGATGGATGTCTTCCTCTGACAGGGGTCGTTTGTTCTAAAGGAGGTAATTCATGTTCTCATGGTCTGTGGCAGGGACCCATCTTCCTTGGGTCAGTGGCAGGCCTCATCAAAGGCCTGTGACAGGGACCTCAACGTTCACCCAGGTCAGTGGCAGTGACCAAATTCACAGTCGGTGGCAGCGACTGTGCGCCAAGCCTGTTTGCACTAAACGGAACAGGAGAAACTCTATTCATTGTGTTGTGCCTGGACCTACTCTTTCCCACACCCTGTCTGTTCTTTTAAAAGTCAACCAGTCTACCTATTGATCAAAGCAATAAAACAGAGTTGGACTATTTATGGTGTGGAACTCGTGTTACTGGAAGCTAAGTGTCCCTGTCAGTGACAGTGGCAATCAAACTCCACAGAGAAAGCTGAGGCTCCGGCCTAAAACGCAGACCTGAAGGTAAACGGTTTAGCTCATATCTCTGCATACTACATCAAAGAGCCGAGCTGGTGGTGTACATCTTCCCCCTTCTCCCAGATACTACCCCTAGACGAGTAAAACCAGCCATGAAGAGAGGGGAGAAGCTGGGGGAGGACCACTACAGTAACAAGCCGGGTCTCCTTCCCTCGTTGAATATTGGTTTTATCAATTATCAGGTGGACAATTGAATGGAGCTTTTTATATACCTATGCAATTGTCAGCTCTTGGGAGATAGTCAGCTCCTTTGCTATTGCTGACAAATAATTAAAGTATACCTAAAGGAGTTAGAACACCTGTCAGGTTTTTATTGCTGTCTGTATCACCATTATGGAGGTTCACCACCTCAATGTGTCCTGTTTACCGTTATACACAAAAGTGAAAGAACAGTAATAGACCGGAAATCTTCCAATGGGGACACTAGTTCTGGTGACAACCAGGGATTTCCTCACTTTGAAGTGTTATACCCTCACTTCCTGTTGTGCCTATTGGACAGGAAGTAAAGGGAAATTGGGACACAGATGGCAAATAAAAAAATAAAAAAAAACTTGACAAGGAGTTCTAACCTTCCCTGACTCTCTCTCTCTCTCTCTCTCTCTCTCTCTCTATATATATATATATATATATATATATATATATATATATAAAATCCTTTTAGTTTGACTTTAACTCCATAACACCCATACATAGGGTACCTATTAAAGCCTAACTCCAGACCCTATTTTCGTTATAGCTTTGGGTAAGGTATTTATTCCTGTATTTGATCCCATTAGGGAGATTTTGCCTCACTTCTTGTCCCTCAGTCACCCCTGCAAGAAATAGAGGATGTGGTCATTGCTGGAACAGGAAGGCATGGACAGCAATAAAAACAGAAATGTAATCCTTTCCTCACTTCATGAATATGTGTTTCTTTTTTATCTCTGTCCCCTTTGAGTAAATTTCACATCACTTCCTGTACTGACAGAAAGTCATGTGGAAATCATCACAACAGGGATGCAGCAGGCACAAAAAAAAAAAAATAACAGAGGTTCTAACTCTTCCTTGCATATAGCAGGGGAGTGGTGCTTGGGTCTGGAAGAGCTTCCATGGAGCAGTAAAAACCTGTCCCAGTGGAATAAAATTCTACTTTTGTATTCTTAAAGCAAATTTTCACCCCAAAAACAAATTATTTGAACATAGCTCCAGCAATCAGATAACATTTTTGGGGTTTTTAAAGTGCTTTTGACTTTTTTTGTATTTCAGTGCAGCACTTCCTTCTTTCTCACCAAGGCGAGAATGATGTTGCACTTGATTCCAAGCATAAGAAAATGTGGGCAAAGACCTTTGGCACATTAGTTCATAGGTTGGTTTTCCACTTACATGCTGGAAGACGTGCATAGTTATGCAGGTCCCAAATAGTTGAGTGTCTGTGCATGTGTGGGGAAACGTGCAGATGTGCCAGGTCCAAATGCCAGACAGAGCCCTTTGGCATGTCTGTGCACATGCCAGTCTTTCAAATATGGTGGTGGTGGTGAGGGCATTACAGGGATTGACATTACTCTAACTAAAAAAATCTTCCATTGCTCTCAGCCCCCTCCAAATTCCTTTTTTTAGAGAATAGCTACATTCATTCTCCATGGTCCCACTGTATATAGGAAAGTAGCCACCAGCCATCCTCTCTTGCTCTCTCCTGTGATAGACTAGAGCAGTGTCTTTCAACCTTTTTTTCTGTCAAGGCACCCATTAAAATTCTGCACAATCTTGAGGCACCCCATTCTAAAATATAAAACACTAAACTAATAGTTTTACATATCAGTATCCACTCACGTAGGACACCCAACGTTAGAGGTCATTTTTTCCTCCACCTTTGCACATTGGTGCTGATCACTATTCTAGACTTTCTCTTCTCCCTCAGTTTTTCTCCCTTATTTTGCTAATGCAACCCCAAAGCTGGCAGAGAGTAGCAGGAAAGAGACAAACAAGGATGCCGTCAGGTTCCCCAAGTCATCATTATCAACATATTGGGCCATCAGTTGTTAGGATGCCGGCAGCTGGCCTGCATGGTGCTAAAGGTTGTAATTCTGCACAACAAAAACTTGTGGCTTTGTGTAAAAGGCAGGCGTGATCCACCCACTAGTTTGTTGACAATTTTCTATCAGTTTTAGGCACATCTAAAGAACAAAGATGGCACCTCAGGGTGTCGTGGAACCTTGGTTGAAAAAGATTGGCATAATGCAACACAGGAAATTCATGTTGCCTCTTGATAGGCATTGCCTTGCCCTGAATGTGGTGCCTCTCCTGGAGAAAGTTGTCTCTTTAGCTATGACCTTGTACATTCCCCCCCCCCCAAATTGTTTGGACAATTGGGAACAATTTTTAGGTGTTTTGCCAAGGCGCCCCTGAACAACCCAGAAGGCACCCTGGTTGAAAAAGCCTGGACGAGAGCCATTAAGTAGTGGATGTGTATGGATTATTTTTGGAGAATACGGATATCATTTAGGGTCACTTTAACAATGGCATGATAGAGAGGGGAAGCCTGAGACCATGTTGTGAGTGTGGAAGTAAGAGGGTGAGATGTAGAAGGCCATTCTGTAATGTTGAAGACATTTCATGTTCATCCAAACAGCTTCTTCAGTTTAAGGGTATGTTCACACCAGTTTCTGAGTGACTACACAACAGCTGGTGTGTGGTGGGAAGCAGTGGAATTGCTAAATTGCCAATGCTACGGCACCTCACACAGATCACTTTTTTTTTTAATTACCTTGATTGAAAGGTGACATTTCATTAAGATCTATTGGCCCCCGCCATAGGCGTGCGCACAGGGTGTGCCAGGTGTGCCTGGGCACACCCTAATCACCCCATGTGCATTAGCATTTTCCAGGGGTGGCACCAGGTGGGTGGTTGGGGTGCCAGTGGCCAGTGTAAATGCCCCCATTAAATTAAAGGCTAGGTTCAACTGTAGGAACACATTACATCTATACTTAGGATGTAAGGTAATATGCCCCCAATCAACTGTCTCCCACCATCAGAGCCTCCTCCCTGTGACAGCAAGTGGCAATCATGTGTGTTTGAGCTTTGTGGTGCACACCTTAATGCAATAGGCTGCGCACACCTATGGTCCCCGCTTAGTGTGAGAATTACCCCACATTGCTCTGTGCTGGAAAAGAATAGGACTGCGCTGGAATAACTATCCAAATCACCATCCAGTCCCACCGCACCTGATGTGAACATGCCTTCAATGAGTGTCAGGAACATACCCCATAATTTATAGTCACAAAAGGTATCTAAGGAAAAGGTAAAAATGGCGCAAAATAGTTCTGGTATAATAGGAGTTAGAATGTCACTGGAAAATACACTATAAATTATTCCAATGTCCATCAGATGATGTATGCACCAGCGGCAGCTACCATAGGCAGAAGCAGGCTCTGGAAGATAAATGAGGAAAGGAAGGTGCGCCAAACTAAGTGCAGTATTAACGTTTTAATAACCATTAATAAAAACAGCCAAATGGCTACTCACAAATAGGAAGAAGTAATCAGGCATGTAGAGTGTAAATAGCATACAGGGTCCGGTGTCATCAACAGTCCGAGGGAAAGATGTAGGTCCCAGATGGAGAATAAGGCTGAAGGCTGAAGGCAGATGTAGTGTCAGCAATGGAAGTCCTGGGCGTAGAGATGCTGTATGTATGTTGTTATTCTTCCTGTAGTGGAGGAAGAGCCAGGACGATGCGCATCAGCGTGCGCTTCAGCGTGGAGCGCAGCGTGCCGTCGGGCCGGAAGTGACCGGAAGTGACGTGGTAAGAAGAACGGACCAATAGGATGTCCGTTCTTCTTACCACGTCACTTCCGGTCACTTCCGGCCCGACGGCACGCTGCGCTCCACGCTGAAGCGCACGCTGATGCGCATCGTCCTGGCTCTTCCTCCACTACAGGAAGAATAACAACATACATACAGCATCTCTACGCCCAGGACTTCCATTGCTGACACTACATCTGCCTTCAGCCTTCAGCCTTATTCTCCATCTGGGACCTACATCTTTCCCTCGGACTGTTGATGACACCGGACCCTGTATGCTATTTACACTCTACATGCCTGATTACTTCTTCCTATTTGTGAGTAGCCATTTGGCTGTTTTTATTAATGGTTATTAAAACGTTAATACTGCACTTAGTTTGGCGCACCTTCCTTTCCTCACAAAAGGTATCTAAGTCAACTCAACACAGTCACCATGAAATAAGTCAAAGTAGATGTTGATTGTCCTAGAACAATCACTGCACTGATACCCTCATCTAAATGATGTATTCATGTATTTCCCCTATGATCCCTCACCTGGAAGATACAGTATATAACACTTGATTTTCAGCATTAGTTAATACATATGGTTTAATTGATGAATATATACCTCAGTTCTCCTGATGAAACAGAACACAAGATCTGAAAAATGCATCACGTTAAGCCGCTTTCTGTTCCACAACATGAATCAGCTTTGTGTTTTAGAGGATATATGATTCATTACCTGGATTAATGATGGTTGTTATCCATCCTTATTTCATTTATATATACTGTGATCATGTAAACTGAGCAGAGGTTGTGGAGAGTGGCTTTAGAGGTATTTTGTTATTTTGAAATCGTATTATTACAGCAGTATTAAACCCAAACGCACACTTTTATTATATTGCAGCTTACCAATTATTAGATTATTTTTTTCCCTTTATTTTCACCTGGTGATCTGGCCAGTAAGTCTGTTATTTTTCAACAAAACAAGCTGTCCTGCACATGTATTGGTTAGAAGGAGTGCTTACATGATTGTTTTTTATACATTCATGTAAAACTTTATCCCCAAAAAATAAAGTGTGAGCTGGCATCTGGCTTTAATTTGCCAGTGTATTTAAATCTGCAAGTACATATAGCAATCCCTTCCCCTAGACTGACAATGCTGCTGTTGAAAAGTGTCCATGTTGCTCCTTCATCCAGAGTGTAGGCACCCTAATAAAGGAGGTGTGTTACCGGCAGGATCACCAAGTGAAAATAGAGAGAAGAAAGCCTAAAAAAAAAAAAAACTGATGCAGCCACCACATCCAATGATTGATAAGCTGTTATATTTTATTTTTGGTTTTGTGTTAAATACCTTTTTAAAGTCTTGCCATATTGAACCTTGGTTGTTAATATTTTTATGCTTTTATATGTCTTTGTAAAATAGAGTAAAACTTTGTTTGCAGATATCTGTTTTTTATTGGCACCTTTAAATCCCCTTTGTAAGTAAACATTTTAACATAGCTAAAGATTTGTCATCTCTGTGAAGCGTCTCTGACTTCATATTTGAAATTATTAATACTGAAACCAAAAAAAGATTTTATTTTAAAGTAGGGCTGTTACTGATTTAAATTTTCGTGTTCGATTAATCGATTCTTTTTTTTAATCGATTAATCGACTAATTTCGATTAATTATAACGCACATACAGATCCAACTACTTTTAGCTGATCTCCTTGCAGGCCGATTCCCAGTGCAGCTCCCAACCACTGGAAAAATGGATAGCAGGATACAAAAAACACACAAAGGCAGCGCCCGATGGGAATAGCATTAAAACTTTTATAGTCTTCAAGTAGGTAACAAAATAAATATTGCACTAGAGATAAAATCGATGTAGCTACATAAACTGTAAAAATGGTGCGAGTAATACCAAACTGTAGCAAAAGCAGTCATAAAAACATGTAGCTAAGTATGATACTGGTATAAAAATGTGTACAACGATACCACTGCTGAATCCAGATGAGAAGGGGCTAACATCAGTCCGTCGGCATGTAGATGTCCCGTGAAGGGAACTATCACAACTCCCAGTGGATGGCTGTAGAATCCCAGGTTGATAGAGGGAAGTGATAGAGGGAAGTGTAACAGCCCTTGCGTGTGGCAGATAGTAAGGTCCCGCCGGCATGCAGATATGAAGGCACAGCAAAGGAGCCCTTCAGATGGACACGGCACGCCCAAAGAATTTTGATCGATCAAAAGAATTTTGATCGATCAAAACAATTAATCGATTAATCGAGGAATTAATAGTTAATTTCCACAGCCCTATTTTAAAGCGGTTGTATACCCTATTTTTTAACTTTTACCTACAGGTAAGTCATAAGGCTTACCTGTAGGTAAAAAAAAAAAATCTTCTAAACATGTACGGTTTAGGAGATATTCCCCTTGCAATGAGCCGCTGACTGCAGCAGCGCATGCGCTCTGGATATTCTCGGCTGTAAGTCCGGCAGACGCCAGACCTTCAATGATTAAACACTAAGAAAGTGTGAAACTAGTCAGCTCTATACCAGAATTTTGTGACTTGATGTGCTGTATTTGGATTTTTGAAGATTTTACATAATAAAGGCTTTTTATTGGAGTGCTGCTGTCCAGAAGACTTGATCTTTTGTTTTGAGACGCCAGACCTTGCCGGAAAGAAGTCTACCGCTCGCATGGGCGGGAGTGACGACATCGCGGCTCCAGCCACTCACAGAGCCGGAGCCGCGATACCCAGAAGACGCGCCGAGGGAAAATGTCCGCTCCCTCGGCGTGGACCGGGATCACCTGCGACGCCTCGTTCTAAGATAAGTATTTCATAATGCGCTAGTATGCGGTGCATACTAGCTCATTATGCCTTTTGCCTTACAGGTTAGAAAAAATAAAAATAAAAATGTGCGTGTTTACTACCGCTTTAATATAACACCTGTACAAGCAATTTTATTAAAGTTTATGTAACAGTATAATCTCTTGTCCACAGGTCTGCAATTGACCAACTATGACCTACAGGTTCAATCTAATAAATCCAAACACAACTGTGACTCTTACATGGGCAATGACCTGGTAGTACGCCGTGGACAGGAATTTACCATAACAATGCAGTTCAATGCACCTGTGAAAGCTGGAGACCCGCTACAGTTCACTGCAAGTCTTGTTCCCACAACAGGAGGTAAAATTAATAACATTTTATTTTGAAATTGAATGTACAGGGTGGTTTCGTAGCAGGTAACTTCTGTTTCAATTTTGTATTGAGAATAAGAAATATTTATCTAATTAATATCTAGAGAGTACCCTTACATTTCAGCTTGCCTTGTTTTTAATTGGAACTTCACTTTACTGAATCAGTGAGGGTTAAAATGCTGGTAACATTTTTGTCGTTGCTGGTACTGTTATTGGGGAAATGTCCCTTACTTCTTATATCTAACACATAAATATAATCTCCAATTTAAAAAAAAAATGTATTGTCCATGTGTATTAGATCTCTGTACTACTTGGCATGTTTCTGTAGTCTCTGGGCCAAAACATATCCATGGTATTGAAGGTTAGATCTATAGGTTCACTGCACTGGAGTGATCCTGAATCTGATCTTTGGCCTAAAGAACTATGGAAAGACTCAGAAGTAATACAGAAATCATATAGGCCATTCTTAGTGCAGAGAACTGGTTAAAGCTTATTGCCCATGCACAGTCCTCTAGACTATGGGTTCCTACATTTTTATGATTACAAAACCTTCAAAAGGATTTGGCAAAAATGTCCCCATACACCCTTTGTCAGACTGTCAAAATCATTACCATCCCTAGTCCTTTGGGTATCAGTCTTCAAGGTTGGACATAAAAACTGGGAAGCAGTCTATAGGAACTTAGTTGCACATATGTACTAATTGTGGATCAGATCAGGGCCTGGACAAGGGGTGGGCAGGAGGGACGGCTGTTCTGGGCACTGTGGTATCATGTGAGATAAGGGGTGCCACAAGGAGATGGGGAAGGGGATTTGTGTTCGGTGGGGGAGTTTAGGGGGGCAGCAGGGGGTAAGAAATGCTCTAGGAGGGGGAGGTGTGCTAGGAAAGGCAATTTGGGGGGATTTGGTTGGGAGGGGGATGTGGGAAGAGGATTTGTGGTGTTTGTGTTAGAAGAGGTGATATGGTAGAGGGGGGAGGGGATTTATTGTAAGAGGGGAAATTTAGGGAGGGGGTGATTTGTGCCAGTAGGGATGATTGGTTGGGCATTTGTGATAGGAGGGAAAATTTAGGAAGGCGGATTATTTGTGCTAGGAGGGGGATTGGTGCTGGAAGGTGGGATTTGGAAGGGGGCAGAGGATGTGTACTTGGATTTGAGCTAAGAGGAGTGATTTTTTTTCAGGGGGGTGTGTAATGGGGGGATTTGGGAAAAGAGAGGATTTGAGCTGCAAGGGGGATGGGGGGGAGCAAAGATTTGTTCTGGAGGCGGGGGGGATTTCAGCAGAGGATGGATGTCCTCTGCTGATTGGTGTTCAATTTTTTTTTTTGGGGGGGGGGTTGCCAGCACATCTTGGGGGGGGGAGGGCAGTTTGGCATGTGTGCCCTGGGCTCTATATGGTCTTGTTCCACCACTGGTGGGTCAGATGGATAGGACTCCATTCTCATGTAGACCTGGACACTGCTCAGTTCAGTCTATGTGTAAATTAATATACAGTGATAGTACTCCTTTCATGTTAATATTTACTATTAAAACTCCCCTTAATTAAAGGGATATTACTATCAACAGTTATTCATATAAATACTAACAAAAATATATGCATACAAATTATTTATATTTATTAGGGCCATAAAAAATGTTACCATTACATTTTTTAATAATAAATAGACCAGTCTGGACCATTAATGTTTAGTAAGGAGTGTAATAAGTTTTTCATTTATTCCTTCATACATTAATATAGGTACCAATGATACTCTTGGCACTACTTCAAAACATATGCAAATGTGAATGTTGTCATGCCACATGCAGGCGAAGATCTAATTTGTCCATCTAATTAGGTTCTTTCTCTTTAAGTGATGACTGTTCCCACATACAAATGAATAATATACGGTAACCAGTATTTCTGGTACTGCTATGAAACATGTGCTACTTTAGTTGTAGCTCACATTATATGGGAAACAACAATTGCATTTCTCCATCTAGTAGATGTATTTATGGTTGTGTTATTATCCTGGAGAATGCAGCTTCCTATGGTGGCACACCGAGAAGAGGAGGAGCCGAGAGCACAGTAGAATAAACAGTCCCCATTAAACTATTATGTTAAATATTTTACCCCAGCACTTGCAGTTTACAACTTTTAATGTTGCTTGCTCCTTTTCTATTGGTGCTGCTTCCCTAAACTTTTGGTCTTCATGGGAAAGAGAAAAGCTGGTGAAACATGGATCGAATTTTTGATCCATGTATGGGCACTGTGGTTGTACAGAAGTCGATCTACCAATCCAGTTCTCTACAACCACTCTGTCGGATTTTTGGGCCCTAGCTGGCAGTGCTGTTCAGTGTATTCTAACAGCAGATAAGTCTTCCTGCTGTCAGGATACAATATCTCAGTGAGAGGATCCCCCTATTCACCTCAAATGTGTGGATGGGGGCATTGGGCGGTTAAATGAAAAAAAACTGACTTATGTATGGGGTGCCTTCACAGTGGACATTGCAGTCTAGAGCCAGCCTGATAGCTTTGAGAAGGGGGGGGGAGGAGGAGGAGGGATGAGCAGGAACAGGGGAGCGCCTTGCCATGCCAGGCTATGTGGCTGTGTGTCTATTGATGCACACAATGTAGGGAGACACAACTCTAATTGCTGCATACAAGGGTGGCTCAAGCTGCTACCAGAAACAGGAAACCTGGAGCAGTGATCATTGTATACGTTTAACCTAGAAGATTCAGCAATGATTAATCACTGGGATCGCCTCTCGTTCTTGGACGGCGTCATATGACACGGCATGACCCAATCTCGGTAAACATGGCGCTTCTCTTTACCCATGTGATCGCCTGTGTCTCATCACAGCCGATCACATGTAAATGTAAGAGTGCTGTTAAGCGGCTCTCCCCGCCTCACACTGACAGTGTGTGAGGCGAGGAGAGCCAATCAGCGACATTTCCTCTCAGTGGAGACTGTACAGGTAATCAGGGGACTGATCACCAGTGCCCCGATTACAGTGCAGCCCCAACAGTGTCCACCAAGTGATGCCAGTCTGTGCCCATCAGTGACATTAATCAGTGCCCATCAATGACACCAATCAGTGGCCATCATTGCCTGCTCATCAGTGCTGCCCATCAGTGTCGCCTATCAGTGCTGCCCATCAGTGCGGTCTATCAGTGCCACCTATCAATCTTGCATATCAGTGCCCATCAGTGCGGCATACTAGTGCCTCCTCATCAGTGCCCTTCTGTGCCGCCTCATTAGTGCCCATCAGTGCAGCCTCATCAGCGCACATCAGTGAAGGAGAAAAATTACTTATTTACAAAATTTTATGACACATACTAAAAAAAACTTTTTGGGCTGGTCTGAGTATTTCAAAAACACATTGTTGAATCTATGCCACAAATAGGGATGAGCTTCGAGTTCGAGTCGAACTCATGTTCGACTCGAACATTGCCTGTTCGCCCGTTCGCCGAATAGCGAACAAATTGGGGTGTTCGCGGCAAATTCGAAAAATCTATGGGAGAAATCTAAAGTGCTAATTATAAAGGCTTATATGCAAGTTATTGTCCTAAAAAGTGTTTGGCGACCCGGGTCCTGCCCCAGGGGACATGTATCAATGCAAAAAGAAGTTTTAAAAACGTCCGTTTTTTCGGGAGCAGTGATTTTAATAATGCTTAAAATGAAAAAATAAAAGTGAAATATTCCTTTAAATTTCGTACCTGGGGGGTGTGTATGATATGCATGTAAAGTGGCGCATGTTTCCCGTGCTTAGAACTGTCCCTGCAAAAAATGTCATTTTTGAAAGAAAAAAAGTCATTTAAAACTGACTCGCGGCTATTAATGAATTGTCGGCTCCCGGCAATACATACAAAAGTCATTGATAAAAAAAAAAAAAAAAGCGTGGGGGTTCCCCAGAATTCAATTACCAGGCCCTTCAGGTCTGGAATGGATATTAAGGGGAACCCCGCCGCAAATTTTAAAAAAAATTGACGTGGGGTTCCCCCAAATATCCATTCCAGGCCCTTCAGATCTGGCATGGATTTTAAGGGGAACTCCACCCCAAATTTAAAAAAAAATGGCGTGGAGTCCCCCTAAAAATCCATACCAGACCCCTTATCCGAGCATGCAACATGGCCGGCCGCAGGGGAAAAGGGGGGGACGAGAGAGCGGCCCCCCTCCCTCCTGAACCGTACCAGGCCACATGCCCTCAACATGGGGAGGATGTCCCCATGTTGATGGGGACAAGGGCCTCATCCCCACAACCCTTGCCCGGTGGTTGTGGGGGTCTGCGGGCGGGGGGCTTATCGGAATCTGGAAGACCCCTTTAACAAAGGGGACCCCCAGATCCCGGCCCCCCCCCTATGTGAATTGGTAAGGGGTACATTGTACCCCTACCATTTCACGAAGAAAGCGTAAAAAAATGTTTAAAAAAACACACAAACACCTTGAAAAAGTCCTTTATTTTAAAAAAAAAAAAAAACATTCCAGCGGTGAAATCCAGTGTCCCGCGGCGATCCCGATGTCCAGCGCTGTCCTTCATTGGTTGTGCCTGAGCGGACCTGATGGGGAACTCCCTCTCAGTATTTTAAATGTATAGACCCGCCCCTTCTAAAGTTCCCCATCAGGTCCGCTCAGCGGACCAGATGCGGAACATGAGAAGGGGCGGGTCTATACATGTATTACCAAAGTGAGAGCAGTTCCCCATCAGGTCCGCCCCCTCGGTATGTCGGACCCGCCTACGTCATTGGCTTGAGCGGGGAACTTCCTTCACTGTGTAATTTAAATTTACATAGTGAAGGAAGTTCCCCACTCAAGCCAATGACGTAGGCGGGTCCAACATACCGAGGGGGCGGACCTGATGGGGAACTGCTCTCACTTTGGTAATACATGTATAGACCCGCCCCTTCTCATGTTCCGCATCTGGTCCGCTGAGCGGACCTGATGGGGAACTTTAGAAGGGGCGGGTCTATACATTTAAAATACTGAGAGGGAGTTCCCCATCAGGTCCGCTCAGGCACAACCAATGAAGGACAGCGCTGGACATCGGGATCGCCGCGGGACACTGGATTTCACCGCTGGAATGTTTTTTTCTTTGTTTTTTTTTAAATAAAGGACTTTTTCAAGGTGTTTGTGTGTTTTTTTTTAAAAAAAAATTACGCTTTCTTCGTGAAATGGTAGGGGTACAATGTACCCCTTACCAATTCACATAGGGGGGGCCGGGATCTGGGGGTCCCCTTTGTTAAAGGGGTCTTCCAGATTCCGATAAGCCCCCCGCCCGCAGACCCCCACAACCACCGGGCAAGGGTTGTGGGGATGAGGCCCTTGTCCCCATCAACATGGGGACATCCTCCCCATGTTGAGGGCATGTGGCCTGGTACGGTTCAGGAGGGAGGGGGGCCGCTCTCTCGTCCCCCCCTTTTCCCCTGCGGCCGGCCAGGTTGCGTACTCGTGTAAGGGGTCTGGTATGGATTTTTAGGGGGACTCCACGGCATTTTTTTTTTAATTTGGGGTGGAGTTCCCCTTAAAATCCATGCCAGATCTGAAGGGCCTGGAATGGATATTTGGGGGAACCCCACGTCAATTTTTTTTTAAATTTGCGGTGGGGTTCCCCTTAATATCCATTCCAGACCTGAAGGGCCTGGTAATTGAATTCTGGGGAACCCCCACCCTTTTTTTTTTTTATATCAATGACTTTTGAATGTATTGCCGGGAGCCGACAATTCATTAATAGCCGCGAGTCAGTTTTAAATGACTTTTTTTCTTTCAAAAATGACATTTTTTGCAGGGACAGTTCTAAGCACGGGAAACATGCGCCACTTCACATGCAAATCATACACACCCCCCAGGTATGAAATTTAAAGGAATATTTCACTTTTATTTTTTCATTTTAAGCATTATTAAAATCACTGCTCCCGAAAAAACGGCCGTTTTTAAAACTTTTTTTTGCATTGATACATGTCCCCTGGGGCAGGACGCAGGTCCCCAAACACTTTTTAGGACAATAACTTGCATATTAGCCTTTATAATTAACACTTTAGATTTCGAACGTTCGAGTCCATTGTATTTAATAGGGTTCTAAATTTCACACGAACATTTTGTCTGTTCGCAGGTTCTGGTGCGAACCGAACAGGGGGGTGTTCGGCTCATCCCTGGCCACAAAGAATTAAGGCAGTTCTGAAGGAAAAAGGGAGTCCAATCCAATACTAGCAAGGGGTATCTAATAGAGTAGCCGGTAAATGTAGGTTCACTTGCAAGTCATTCCGTAAAAAATAATCCACTTCTCCTTTAGGTATGCAAATTACTAAAACAACTGGCTGCATATTTATAATCCTATAACCCATGATTTCTACAATGACAGGTAACTCCGTCCTTGACAACACTTTCACTGATTCCACATCACCTTCACCAAACAGCTGGGGAGCTCAAAGAGGCTCAAGTGGATCCACATCTGTGAATATCACCATCTTCCCCCCTAATAATGCAGTAATTGGACGATATGTTCTATACTTGACGAGTGGAGTCGCCAGGCGTATTGGGGAGTTCTTTCTGATCTTTAACCCTTGGGCTTCAGGTAATAATCAACTATTTTAGAATTTGACATCTGCTTAGTCCTGATTCTGAAATAGTAATTAAAGCCAAACTAAAGAATTCTTTCATTGTTTACTTTTTTATGTAAAAAAAATAAAATAAAAGTGTATGTTAGGGTGAAAAAAACATATGCAGCACATCTCGGCAATGCATTCACATTTCCCATGGATTTACCCCCTTAAAGACCTTGTAATTACAGAAAAATACCTTTCCATCTGACAGAAATGCATTCAGCTCCTGATTTTCTGTTGTGGATTGAAAACACCCTAGCTTTACTGAACTGAAATTGCAAGGAATGGTGTCAACCTTGCCTAGTTTTCATTTTCCTGAACTACAAAAGTACAAAGTTTAAGAAAGTGAGCTAGGCAAAACGAATAATAGTGTTTGAAATAAGAAAGGCATAGGGAAATAGACACAGGACAGCTCTGAATTTCAGACAGGATCAACAGGTATTTTTTTGCACTTTTTGAACAATTTAAAAAAACTTGCTTATGATGTTATATTTTAAAGACCAAAATAGAACAAAGTGTCCATAGTTAGGGTCTTCATATGTAGCACCCTCTAGTGCTATAAATGTAGATAGTTTTTATAAATGTAGATGCATTTATGCAGGCTTGGCTGGTAGCCAAGCTTGTCTGTTTTGTCCTGGGTTGGCAAATATCTAGGGAGGGCTGGATGACTCACAGGTAGCACCACTGAGACTTCCCCCCTATTTCTAGAATGTACTAGAACCTTCTGGAAAGGGGAAGGGAAGGTAAGGTGGAGCTGCCTGGAGTGTTCCGATGGCCCTGACACATCCCCAACTTGGATTGGTAGGGGGCAGGCCCCCTCAAATGCTCAGGGTCAGCCCAGGTGGGGAGGAGTTGTTTTCGGTTTGAAGCTGGAGATGGAGTGTTAGGCTGTCGTGGCCTTTGAGGGAGTTCCCCAGTCTGGGGGGGGGGGTGACCTTGGGCCTGGGCTCGTGTGCGGACAGGGCCTTCCTAGAACCAGGGAAGTGTCATGGCCAGGAGGCACTGGGAGCAAAGAGGACAGTGGGAGAACACTGCCAGGTAAGTCTCCAGGAGGAACAAGGAACAGCCAAGAGGGCTGACTCTGCTGATTCTTAACTCACTCCTGGGCAGAGTCTGTCTGACTGAAAACATAGACTTTCTGTCGTTTTTAAGGAAGGATCAAGCTTTAGGCCTTATTCACACAGGCGTACATCCACAGGCATTACCAAGTGTACATCTGTGCAAGTCTGCTGCAGGGAGCAGAATTCAGTCTGTGTACATCCTAATATATTCATCGTACCCACACAAATATGCACAGCGGGATGCGCATGGAGGCCTGTCCATGTAATTGATTTCAGCAGGCTGCCTGCACTCTCCTGCACAGAACACCTGTGCATCCCGGGTGGCTGAAGACAGCCCTTTGTGCAGGCATACAGATCATTGCACCCATGTGAATTAGGCCTTAGGGTATATGTTAACCATAACAATAAAATGTTCTTATTTGCTCCCTTTTGGGAATAATTTTGTTATATTTGATTATTAAAAACAAAATTATTTCAGAAATTCTGAGCCTGCCTGTGTCCTCTGCCTCTGCACTGTTCCCATGTTTTCTCAAAGAGGCCATTTAGCACTCCTAGTAGAATATATAGCCTTTATGTTGCAGCAGACATCCCAAGTCTCCCGCGAGGTGCGAGAGTTTCCCACATTTTGGCTGCGGCTCCCTGACATCCGCAGGCGCCGCACGATATCCCGGCCGCAGAGCCGATTCAGGGAGAGCTGCAGGGCCTCTGTCAGTCCCCCCTCTCTATTAGCCCTTCTCTCTCAGTTCCTCTCACTCTCTCTCTCTCAACCACCCTCTCTGTCAGTCCCCCTATCTCTCTCTTAACCACCCTCTCTCTCTCTCCCAACCACCCTCTCTCAGCCTCCCTCTCTCTCAGCCCAGCTCCCTCTCTCTCAGTCACCCTCTCTCTCAGCCCCCTCTCTCTCAGCCCCCTCTCTCTCAGCCCCCTCTCTCTCAGCCCCCTCCCTCTCTCTCTCTCTCTTAGCCACCTTCTCTCTCAACCACCCTCTCTCTCTCAGCCTCCCTCTCTCTCAGCCCCCCTCACTCTCTCTCTCTTTTTCAGCCACCTTCTCTCTCAACCACCCTCCCTCTCACAACCACCCTCTCTCTGTCAGCCCTCCATCTCTCTGTCAGTCGCCCCCCTCTCTCTCAGTCGCCCCCCTCTCTCTATCGCCCCCTCTCTCTCAGACCCCATCTCTCTGTCAGTTGCTCCCCTCTCTCTCAGCCTTTCTCTCTCTCAGCTCCCTCTCTCAGCCCCCCTCTCTCTTAACCACCCTCTCTCAGCCTTCCTCTCTTTCAGCCCCCTCCCTCTCTCTCTCTCAACCACCCTCCCTCTCTCTTAACCACCCTCTCTGTAAGCCCCCCTCTCTCAGGCCCCCATCTCTCTGTCCTTCACCCCCCCTCTCAGCCCCTCCCTCTCTCTCAGCCCCTCCCTCTCTCTCAGCCCCACTTCTTTCTCAGCCCCACTATAAGTTTCAAGCAGAAACACTGCACATACTGACTCCTACCACTACCACCATGACCACTTCAAATCACTGAAGTGGTCATGGTGGTTATAGTGTTCCTTTAATATCTCTCAGAAGAAGTAAACCTGTGTATATTGATTCCATTTCATGTGATCATCCTCTAGTTGAATTGGTGTGGGGGGCAGAGCGCCACCTCCCTGAAATACGTTTTTGCAGGTTTGGATGTCTGTTGCAGAGATCTTATAATAGGAGTGGTTAGTGTTAGTTTAGCAAAAGACACTGTTAGCCCACAAATGGACTTAAGACCTGAGTACACATCTGGATCAAAATGTATTTTTCTGTACCTACAGGGTCTTTAACGGTATAAAGCATGGGAAAACACACTTGCAGAGATGTACTGCATATGTTTTTTAGCTAAACTGCACTAACCATCCACCCCCGCACACACACCTCAACTGAGTCAATAGGACTCTGTAGGCTTAAGAAAATATAATTAGCTTGCAATTATCAGTGCAATACTGCACTGCAAAATGGCAATCAGAATTGACACCGGCAACAAGCTGGAAAATCTCCCAGTGAGTTGCTCCCAATTGTCTTCTTTTCTATGTTAAAGTACTATACCTGCTTTACTGTCATCATTGAGCAAGAATCATGCTAGGAGAGGATGGGCAGAAATCTACATTCTCACTATTATAATGGAGACATTGGGGGTTATTTACGAAAGGCAAATCCACTTTGCACTACAAGTGCAAACTACAAGTGCAAAGTGCACTTGAAATTGCACTTGGAAGTGCAGTCGCTGTAGATCCAAGGGGGACATGCAATGAAAAAAAAAACCAGCATTTTAGCTTGCACATGATTGGATGATAAAATCAGCAAAGCTTCCCCTCATTTCAGATCTACCCCTAAGATTTACAGAGACTGCACTTCCAAGTACACCTTCAGTGCAATTTCAAGTGCACTTTGCACTTGTAGTTTGCACTTGTAGTGCAAAGTGGATTTGCCTTTAGTAAATAACCCCCATTGTCCCATCTGTGGTCACCATGTGAAAAGTGAACAGGTCACAGCTAAATAAAGCACCATGAAGATGAGTATTAAAAGGTTACTAAATACAAGTTTAAAAAAAAAAAAAATTGAAGAACGCATAACAAATACATTACCTGTAGGAATGTTAATAAGGTAAAGTTGCACTTTGAAGAGGTACTACAACCAGAGAAAAGGTAAACAGCATAGGCAAGTACCTTTATAACGCTTACCATTACTACCTGTATTGGAGCCGGTCTTTGCTGTTTTGCTGAGCTACAGCCTTTGATAGAATCTTTAGCTATCAGAAATTCTTCAAATCATGGATGAATTTGGCCCTCTGCTACTGGCTGTGGCTCCCTCATTCCCTTCCTGTCCACAAAGTCACTAGTGTGTGTTTCTACAGAGCAAGGGATGTATTGACCAACAAAGTGGGTGGGTGGGGGGGGGGGGGCAAACGGCAGAAAATGTAGGCATCTGACACTCAGGAAAGTGTCAGATACTGGGGTACAGCAAGACAGCAAAGGTTAGCTGAAACAAAAGAAAAGATTTGCAGGAAGATACACAAGGTAGTTCAAGAATGCACTGCTTATGTACAGATGCTCACCCATGAGGCTTACCGTGGTGGCTTAAATGAAAGTGTGCTGTCCTAGCCAGTGTGATGTGCAGTGCTGCATCCAGATAAGAAAGCTTGAAAGGCTTAAGGTGGCCTTCCTACGATGCAGAGCCGACTCCAGAAGCGTCCATGAGCCTCCCTACTCAACAGGAACCTGTCACTAATGCTAGAAAATATAAAAAATAAAGGATTGTTATCACTTTCGACCAGCCCAGGTGAACAAACAAGCCTTTGACTACATATCTCCACCATACCATACACCCTGATGCATTTCGTCTCGCCCACCAAGGCAATCCTTTCTTCTTTATATTTACTAGCCCTCTGGATTGGTATCAGGATAAGCCTGCACCCCATGTTCTTGGAAACAAGGATATGCTTTTGCCTCTACGCCAAAAGCTATAAAACAGGTCACTGTCGCTAATGCTAGATATACTTATCCTCACTAGCAAGGCTCTGCCCCTTCCCTGACAGTGGGCTTTACCTAAGCAACCCAGCAGGAGCTATATTTAATGCTTTATGAGTCCAAGATGGCCACCTAAATCTCAGGAAAGCTTTGTGTCTAATGAGACTCTGGCTCTCCCAAGATGGTGCCCAGAGTCCATGGAAGAGGACACATTAGTCCTATGCCAGGCTCTCATCCAGCATCCAGTAGTGAACCACACTGGTCATGTCAACTTTGTTTTTCTACTCCCCTCGTGAGCCTTTCCTTCCTTTTTTTTTTTCTCTCCCTTTTTCTCAAGTAGTTTTTTTTTTTCTTTTCCCAAGGCTGTTTGGTGAATTTATGGTACAGCACGCTTAGTTGCAGTCCTCCAAGACAGTATTTAGCGCGATATAAATTTACATATCAATCAATCATGTAACCATTTTGTTTACCACAGAACTAGGAAGTGATTAAGTGGCACTGAAATCACTGCATCACCTCACCCTGCTAATCTGACTTGACTTGGCAGGTGGCAGCTACACTAACACATGCCAACACCAGTGTCTCTATAAACTTATCCTGATGATCTGTAAGAAGATAGAACAGTTACTCATATGTTGAGACCCAGCTTTCTTTTCTTAGGAATACATTAAAGATTAGGATTCCAGTCTGTGTGTCACAGTTTCTGCTCATGACATTAAATGGTTTGTCAACGTGCACTGTCATGTGTGTTGGTCACAAAGAAATACCTATAAAGTGTCACATGCCATGTGCAGAATTTACTATGTACGAGTAATCCGCACATGTATGCTTTTACAGAAATGATGTATCCAACTGTCACTCAGGATTTTTGGCAGGTACATTTTTTGGAGCTGTGTAATACAATGTACTCACATGCCAAAGATTAGAAACAGACAGCTCAGACTTGTCTCGGTAACGCCCAATATTATTTTCTTCCTTATAGGTGATATGGTTTACTTGGCAGATCAAGCCCAAAGACAGGAGTATGTGTTATCAGAATTTGGTCTTATCTTTGGTGGTGATGTCAGCTCTCCGGCTCAGTTTCCCTGGAACTATGGACAGGTACTAAGTGACATTTTATTTATAATACACCCCATCTTGCATTTCTTGCATAAGATTTTGTTTATATCGGCCTTTCCCAAACGTTTTACCCCAATGGAACTCTTAAAAAAAAAAGGTCTCAGGGAACACCTGTTCAGATTAATCAATTGGCGGTAATTGGGAAGAATGTCTCCCTTCCAGCGGTGGTCAACTTGCTGGTGGCCCTTCCAAATGGCAATTGTCCTGGAACTTTGCAGGCCCTATCACATATGAAATAAGTAAGTCACAGCTCAAGTAACCCCTGGCTACCTCTTGAGGAACCTTACTACTGGACTCTGGTGGAGATTGGCTGGTTTACATATTCTGAGTAGTGATGAGCCGAACACCCCCGGGTTCGGTTCGCACCAGAACCCGCGAACGGACCGAAAGTTCGTACGAACATTAGAACCCTATTAAATACAATGGATGCGAACGTTCGAATTCTAAAGTGCTAATTATAACAACTATTATGCATGTTATTGTCCTAAAAAGGGTTTGGGAACCCGGGTTCTGCACCAGGGGACATGTATCAATGCAAAAATAAGTTTTAAAAACGGTCGTTTTTCGGGAGCAGTCATTTTAATGATGCATAAAGTGAAAAAAAAAAGTCAAATATTCCTTTAAATATCGTACCTGGGGGGTGTCTAAAGTATGCCTGTGAAGTGCCACGTGTTTCCCGTGTTTAGAACTGTCCCTGCACAAAATGACACTTCTAAAGGAAAAAAAAGCCATTTAAAACTTCTTGCGGCTTTAATGTAATGTCTGGTCCCGGTAATATGGATGAAAATCTTTAAGAAAAATGGCATAGCTACCCCATGACCCCCCCCCCCCCCTACCCCAGCCCATTACCAGCCCCTTTGGGTCTTGTATGGATATTAAGGGGAACCCCGCACATAAAATAAAAAAGGCCCTATATACTCTGAACAGCCGTATACAGGCGGTGCATACAAGACAGGGACTGTAGGTTTGTTCTTATGTAGAATGTGTTTGTAATTTTGAACAGGTACATTGTTGAAGTGTAGCTCCAGCCCAAAAATCTATTTTTAAACTTTTTGGAAAACATAGGTAAGGGTTATCACCCCTGTAACATTTGTTTTGCTGTCTGTGCCCCTGTTCAGAACATTTCACCTCACTTTCCGTCCCAATGACAACTGTTTTTGAAATGTGGTGTTTTTCTTGAAACAAGGATTGCTGATAAAGCATCAGTACAGAGGAGACACCTTTCTCCCATATTTATTCTTACAGGAGAGAATTTTCCTTCCTAGGGGTAGATTTCCTCTCACTTCCTGTTGTCTTCTTTCGTTTGCAAGTAGGAGTCGTTTGTAAGTTGGATGTTTGAAAGTAGGGACCTGCCGTATATACTCTGCAGAAATAGGCCCCTTAGTTGTTGGTGTTGGCACAACACTGTAAGCACTCACAGTTACTCTTGGTTGGTGCTGGAACGCCCTGCTGTCAACTATTATATCAGGAATTTTAATTACATATAATTGTTGAACAGTGGTAGTAAAAATTGGGGCTTTGATGGTGGTGCTGGTGCCACAACACTGTAAGCCCTGACAGTTACTCTTGGTGGGTGCAGCAATGGGCCCTGCTGTGAATTATTAGATCAAGAATTGTAATTACATGCCCCTTTTGAACAGGGGCTGAAAAATTGGGCCTTTCGTGGTGGTGGTGGTGGTGGCGTTGCCACAACACTGTAAGCCCTCAGACTTACTCTTGGTGGGTGCAGGAATGGGCCCTGCTGTGAATTATTACATCAAGAATTGTAATTGCATGCCCCTGTTGAACAGGGGCTGAAAAATTGGGCCTTAGGCACTGGTGGCACAACACTACAACCCCTCACAGATACTGTACTTGGAGCACAGCAATGAGCCCTGTTGCAAAGTATTGCTTCAAAAATTGTAATGACACGCCCCTGTTAAACAGGGGCTGAAAAATTGGGCCTTAGGCACTGGTGGCACAACACTACAACCCCTCACAGATACTGTACTTGGAGCACAGCAATGAGCCCTATGGCAAATTATTGCTAAAAAAATTGTAAGTACACGCCCCTGTAAAACAGGGGCTGAAAAATTGGGCCTTAGCCACTGGTGGCGGCACCCATAAACAAAAATGATCTTCCAAGCTATCATCATCAATCGTATCATTGAGGACTCGTAGGAGGAGGATAGCCAGTCAACATAACAGCACAGGCACTCAGCATCAGCATCAGTCTTGAAGGGACGTGACATGTTAAAATCAATTAGTCTGTTATATCAGCATCAGGTGTGTGGTAGCTGGTGGTGATCCAAGACTGGTTCATCTTGATGAAAGTCAGTCGATCAACCGAGTCGGTGGACAGGCGCACCCTGTGATCCGTGACAAATCCTCCAGCAGCACTGAATGTGCGTTCCGAAAGAACGCTGGATGCAGGACAGGCCAGTAGCTCAATTGCATACTGTGCAAGCTCTGGCCAGTGATCCATCCTCAAGACCCAGTAAGCCAGAGGATTTTCGGTGGGGAAGGTGTCCAAGTCTGACCTTGCCCCTAGATATTCCTGCACCATGTTTATCAGACGCTGGCGATGGTTGCTGGAACCAATCATACTTTGGGGCTGCGGACTAAAGAATTGTCTGAACGCATCGGTCAGACGGCCACCTTCCCCACCGCTCCTTCTTTGACTGGCCGAAGCCTCAGCAACTCGTTGTCCTGGACCAGGAGTTTGTAACCTCCCAGTCTCTGGGAACGCGTTGCACAGACCTTTCTGCAAGGCCTCCCGGAGTTGTCTCATCCTCTGCTCCCTCTGCGACGGTAACATAAGGTCCGCAACCTTACCCTTGTACCGTGGATCAAGGAGAGTGGCCAGCCAGTAATGGTCCCTCTCCTTGATCCGAAGAATACGAGGATCCTTCCGCAGACTTTGCAGGATCAGGGAGGCCATGCAGCGTAGGTTTGCTGAGGCATTCGCTCCGGAGTCCTCTGGGTCACTAAGGACGACATGATCCGCAGTCACCTCCTCCCAGCCACGTACAAGTCCACTGGTTTCTTGGGACTGTAAATCATCCCTAAAAGACTGCTGCTGATGATGCTGAGTGCCAGCCTCCACCTCCATGCTGACACAATCCTCCTCCTCCTCCTCCTCCTCTTCCTCTTCCTGTGCGATGGGTGGGACAGAAGGAACACTGTCTGGGTAAAGGGGGCCTTGAGAGGCAAGGAAGTCCTCCTCTTCCTGCCTCTGTTCTGCCTCAAGTGCCCTGTCCATTATTCCACGCAGCGTGTGCTCCAACAGGTGGACAAGAGGTACAGTGTCACTGATGCATGCACTGTCACTGCTCACCATCCTCGTGGCCTCCTCAAATGGTGCCAGGACAGTGCATGCATCCCTGATCATGCCCCACTGGCGTGGAGAAAAAAAACCAAGCTCCCCTGACCCTGTCCTGGTGCCGTAGTCGCACAGGTACTCATTGATGGCCCTCTGCTGCGTGTGCAGCCGCTGCAGCATGGCCAACGTTGAGTTCCACCTGGTGGGCATGTCACATATAAGGCGGTTCTTGGGCAGGTTCAACTCCTTTTGCAGCTCAGCCAGGCGAGCACTGGCATTATAAGATCTGCGGAAATGCACACAGACTTTCCTGGCCTGCCTCAGGACATCCTGTAAGCCCGGGTACCTGCCCAAGAACCGCTGCACCACCAGGTTAAGGACGTGAGCCACACAGGGCACATGGGTCAGTTGTCCCTGTCGGAGGGCGGAGAGGAGGTTGGTGCCATTGTCGCAAACCACCATTCCTGGCTTAAGCTGGCGTGGCGTCAACCACCTCTCGGCCTGGCCCTGCAGAGCAGACAGGACCTCTGCCCCAGTGTGGCTTCTGTCCCCCAAACACACCAGCGCAAGCACGGCATGGCATCTTTTTGCCTGCGTACTTGCGTAGCCCCGTGAACGGCTACGGAGCACCGCTGGTTCATAGGACAAACCACAGGAAGAGGCCATGGAGGAAGAAGAAGAGGAGGGGGTGGAGGAGAGAGGTGTGTCACAACCAGTAGTAGCATTTTGGAGGCGTGGCGGTGGAACAACCTCCAACACTACTGCACCTTGTCCTGCATCCTTCCCAGCTGCCAAAAGAGTGACCCAATGGGCCGTGAAAGAAAGGTAACGTCCCTGTCCATGCCTGCTGGACCATGAGTCAGCGGTAATATGCACCTTACCGCTGACCGCCCTGTCCAGCGAGGCCAAGACATTGCCTTCCACATGCCGGTAGAGAGCCGGAATAGCCTTCCGTGAGAAAAAGTGGCGTTTGGGAACCTGCCACTGAGGAACCGCACATTGCACAAACTCACGGAAGGGGGCCGAGTCTACCAACTGAAAAGGCAGCAGTTGAAGCGCTAGCAATTTAGCCAAGCTAGCATTCAACCGCTGGGCATGTGGATGGCTGGGAGTGAACTTCTTTCGACGGTCCAGCAGCTGGGGCAGGGAAATTTGCCTGCTAGAATCGGACGTCGGTGTACTGCTAGCAGAGTGGCCGCAAGTACTTGGCTGTGACACACCTAATTCTACACCTTCATTCCTCTCAGTGCATGTTTCAGAGAGGACTGAAGTTATAGTGGGGTTGGAGATCCCAGCTGATGCGGTGCAAGGAGAGGTCCGCTTTGTTCTTTGGTGTGGGTCTTTGAGGTAGGCTTGCCAACGAGCTGCATGGCAGGTCAACATATGTCTGGTCAGGCATGTGGTACCCAAGCGGCTGATGTTTTGGCCACGCGATATACGCTTGAGACATATGTTGCAAACAGCAGCTGTGCGATCTGATGCACTAGCCTCAAAAAAGGCCCACACCAAGGAACTTTTTGAATGACGGGCAGAGGCAGCGCCCTGCACAGGCGGAGCTCTGCGGTGTGATTCCGTCGGTGTACTGCCCTTACGCTGGCCACCAAAGGGCATCCTGTCTCGTTGGAGATGTGCCTCCTCCTCATCCTCCTCCTCCTCTCTCCTATTAGGCACCCACGTGGAGTCAGTGACCTCATCATCCCCTCCCTCCTCATCACTGGAGCCAATCTGGCAGTATGCTGCAGCTGCTGGAACATGACTGCCAGATTGGTGTCCTTCTTGAGCATCCCCTCTGTCTGCTCTCACCCTACTGCCTTCCTGTAGCTGGGTTTCATCATCAGACCCTTCGAAACGCTGGGCATCCTCCTGGAGCATGTACCCAACACTGTGCTTAAACAGTTCGGGGGACTCCTCAGGAGGAGGACATGGTGGGTCTAGGGAAGGAGTGACTGATGATGAGTCTGACATTGATACCAGGGAAGAGGACGCTTTGGCAGCTGCTTTGCCAGTACCCTGAGCCTGGGTGAGAGAGGATGAGGAGGAGGAGGAGGGCTTGGTCATCCACTCTACCAAGTCTTCGGCATGATGTGGCTCAACATGTCCAGCTGCCGAAAAGAAGGACAAGCGTGTCCCATGGCCATGTGCTGATGACAATGCACCGCGTCCACGACCAGCACTGTTGCCCCCAGACACAGAGCCTGCTTGCCCTCTTTTATTGCCTCCTGACTGTCTGCCTCTCCTTGTTTGCCTTCCAGACATTCTAATAGATGGCCTGCAGGGAGATGGTAAAAAAGCAATAAGGGCTACCTTCAGGTGTCCTTCTCTGTCCCTTGAAACAAGGACTTGCACAGTGAAAGAAACTGACACTCTCCCTACCTACAGTTTTCTGTCCCTAGAAAAAATGTTTTTTTTAAGCACACTATAGCACAAGGAGAATTCACTCACTGTCCTTCCCAGTCCCTAGAAACAAGGACTTGCACAGTGAAAGAAACTGACACTCTCCCTACCTACAGTTTTCTGTCCCTAGAAAAAATGTTTTTTTTAAGCACACTATAGCACAAGGAGAATTCACTCAATGTCCTTCCAGGTCCCTGGAAACAAGGACTTGCACAGTGAAAGAAACTGACACTCTCCCTACCTACAGTTTTCTGTCCCTAGAAAAAATGTTTTTTTTAAGCACACTATAGCACAAGGAGAATTCACTCACTGTCCTTCCCAGTCCCTAGAAACAAGGACTTGCACAGTGAAAGAAACTGACACTCTCCCTACCTACAGTTTTCTGTCCCTAGAAAAAATGTTTTTTTTAAGCACACTATAGCACAAGGAGAATTCACTCACTGTCCTTCCCAGTCCCTGGAAACAAGGACTTGCACAGTGAAAGAAACTGACACTCTCCCTGCCTACAGTTTTCTGTCACCAGAAAAAATGTATTTTTTAAGCACACTATAGCACAAGGAGAATTCACTCACTGTCCTTCCCAGTCCCTAGAAACAAGGACTTGCACAGTGAAAGAAACTGACACTCTCCCTACCTACAGTTTTCTGTCCCTAGAAAAAATGTTTTTTTTAAGCACACTATAGCACAAGGAGAATTCACTCACTGTCCTTCCAGGTCCCTGGAAACAAGGACTTGCACAGTGAAAGAAACTGACACTCTCCCTACCTACAGTTTTCTGTCCCTAGAAAAAATGTTTTTTTAAAGCACACTATAGCACAAGGAGAATTCACTCACTGTCCTTCCAGGTCCCTGGAAACAAGGACTTGCACAGTGAAAGAAACTGACACTCTCCCTACCTACAGTTTTCTGTCCCTAGAAAAAATGTTTTTTTTAAGCACACTATAGCACAAGGAGAATTCACTCACTGTCCTTCCAGGTCCCTGGAAACAAGGACTTGCACAGTGAAAGAAACTGACACTCTCCCTACCTACAGTTTTCTGTCACCAGAAAAAATGTATTTTTTAAGCACACTATAGCACAAGGAGAATTCACTCACTGTCCTTCCCAGTCCCTAGAAACAAGGACTTGCACAGTGAAAGAAACTGACACTCTCCCTACCTACAGTTTTCTGTCCCTAGAAAAAATGTTTTTTTTAAGCACACTATAGCACAAGGAGAATTCACTCAATGTCCTTCCAGGTCCCTGGAAACAAGGACTTGCACAGTGAAAGAAACTGACACTCTCCCTACCTAGAGTTTTCTGTCCCTAGAAAAAATGTTTTTTTTAAGCACACTATAGCACAAGGAGAATTCACTCACTGTCCTTCCAGGTCCCTGGAAACAAGGACTTGCACAGTGAAAGAAACTGACACTCTCCCTACCTACAGTTTTCTGTCCCTAGAAAAAATGTTTTTTTTAAGCACACTATAGCACAAGGAGAATTCACTCACTGTCCTTCCAGGTCCCTGGAAACAAGGACTTGCACAGTGAAAGAAACTGACACTCTCCCTACCTACAGTTTTCTGTCCCTAGAAAAAATGTTTTTTTTAAGCACACTATAGCACAAGGAGAATTCACTCACTGTCCTTCCAGGTCCCTGGAAACAAGGACTTGCACAGTGAAAGAAACTGACACTCTCCCTACCTACAGTTTTCTGTCCCTAGAAAAAATGTTTTTTTTAAGCACACTATAGCACAAGGAGAATTCACTCACTGTCCTTCCCAGTCCCTAGAAACAAGGACTTGCACAGTGAAAGAAACTGACACTCTCCCTACCTACAGTTTTCTGTCCCTAGAAAAAATGTTTTTTTTAAGCACACTATAGCACAAGGAGAATTCACTCACTGTCCTTCCCAGTCCCTAGAAACAAGGACTTGCACAGTGAAAGAAACTGACACTCTCCCTACCTACATTTTTCTGTCCCTAGAAAAAATGTTTTTTTTAAGCACACTATAGCACAAGCACAAAACACACTGACACTCTCCCTACCTATCCTTCTCTTTCCCTAAACTAAAGGAATCCAGGTTAAGCAAGAAAGAAATAAAAGTCACTGTCCCTGCCTATGCTGCTCTATCCCTGCTCCGGAACACACTACACTAGGCCGCCGTGCTGGCGGCCTTTTATAGTGTGGGGCGTGTACTAAACACCCTCAGCAATAATTGGCCACAGGCATCCTGCCTGTGGCCAATCATTGCTCTCCTCGCTGCCGGCGCTGTGATTGGCCAAGCATGCGGGGTCACAGTGCATGCTTGGCCAATCACAGCGCCTGGATGACACTGCGATGGCGTAGTGCATTGTGGGCCGTTCGCGTCACTCGAATTTGGCGCGAACGGCCCAAATCGTTCGATCTTCGTCGAACGATCGAACAGCCGATGTTCGAGTCGAACGTATGTTCGACTCGAACACGAAGCTCATCCCTAATTCTGAGTAGTGATGAGCCGAACACCCCCGGGTTCGGTTCGCACCAGAACCCGCGAACGGACCGAAAGTTCGTACGAACATTAGAACCCTATTAAATACAATGGATGCGAACGTTCGAATTCTAAAGTGCTAATTATAACAACTATTATGCATGTTATTGTCCTAAAAAGGGTTTGGGAACCCGGGTTCTGCACCAGGGGACATGTATCAATGCAAAAAGAAGTTTTAAAAACGGTCGTTTTTCGGGAGCAGTCATTTTAATGATGCATAAAGTGAAAAAAAAAAAGTCAAATATTCCTTTAAATATCGTACCTGGGGGGTGTCTAAAGTATGCCTGTGAAGTGCCACGTGTTTCCCGTGTTTAGAACTGTCCCTGCACAAAATGACACTTCTAAAGGAAAAAAAAGCCATTTAAAACTGCTTGCGGCTTTAATGTAATGTCTGGTCCCGGTAATATGGATGAAAATCTTTAAGAAAAATGGCATAGCTACCCCATGACCCCCCCCCCCTACCCCAGCCCATTACCAGCCCCTTTGGGTCTTGTATGGATATTAAGGGGAACCCCGCACATTAAATAAAAAAGGCCCTATATACTCTGAACAGCCGTATACAGGCGGTGCATACAAGACAGGGACTGTAGGTTTGTTCTTATGTAGAATCTGTTTGTAATTTTGAACAGGTACATTGTTGAAGTGTAGCTCCAGCCCAAAAATCTATTTTTAAACTTTTTGGAAAACATAGGTAAGGGTTATCACCCCTGTAACATTTGTTTTGCTGTCTGTGCCCCTGTTCAGAACATTTCACCTCACTTTCCGTCCCAATGACAACTGTTTTTGAAATGTGGTGTTTTTATTGAAACAAGGATTGCTGATAAAGCATCAGTACAGAGGAGACACCTTTCTCCCATATTTATTCTTACAGGAGAGAATTTTCCTTCCTAGTGGTAGATTTCCTCTCACTTCCTGTTGTCTTCTTGCGTTTGCAAGTAGGAGTCGTTTGTAAGTTGGATGTTTGAAAGTAGGGACCTGCCGTATATACTCTGCAGAAATAGGCCCCTTAGTTGTTGGTGTTGGCACAACACTGTAAGCACTCACAGTTACTCTTGGTTGGTGCTGGAACGCCCTGCTGTCAACTATTATATCAGGAATTTTAATTACATATAATTGTTGAACAGTGGTAGTAAAAATTGGGCCTTTGATGGTGGTGCTGGTGCCACAACACTGTAAGCCCTGACAGTTACTCTTGGTGGGTGCAGCAATGGGCCCTGCTGTGAATTATTAGATCAAGAATTGTAATTGCATGCCCCTGTTGAACAGGGGCTGAAAAATTGGGCCTTTCGTGGTGGTGGTGGTGGTGGTGGTGTTGCCACAACACTGTAAGCCCTCAGAGTTACTCTTGGTGGGTGCAGGAATGGGCCCTGCTGTGAATTATTAGATCAAGAATTGTAATTACATGCCCCTTTTGAACAGGGGCTGAAAAATTGGGCCTTTCGTGGTGGTGGTGGTGGTGGTGGCGTTGCCACAACACTGTAAGCCCTCAGAGTTACTCTTGGTGGGTGCAGCAATGGGCCCTGCTGTGAATTATTAGATCAAGAATTGTAATTGCATGCCCCTGTTGAACAGGGGCTGAAAAATTGGGCCTTAGGCACTGGTGGCACAACACTACAACCCCTCACAGATACTGTACTTGGAGCACAGCAATGTCTGTTGCAAAGTATTGCTTCAAAAATTGTAATGACACGCCCCTGTTAAACAGGGGCTGAAAAATTGGGCCTTAGCCACTGGTGGCACAACACTACAACCCCTCACAGATACTGTACTTGGAGCACAGCAATGAGCCCTGTTGCAAAGTATTGCTTCAAAAATTGTAATGACACGCCCCTGTTAAACAGGGGCTGAAAAATTGGGCCTTAGGCACTGGTGCCACAACACTCCAACCCCTCACAGATACTGTACTTGGAGCACAGCAATGAGCCCTATGGCAAATTATTGCTAAAAAAATTGTAATTACACGCCCCTGTAAAACAGGGGCTGAAAAATTGGGCCTTAGCCACTGGTGGCGGCACCCATAAACAAAAATGATCTTCCAAGCTATCATCATCAATCGTATCATTGAGGACTCGGAGGAGGAGGATAGCCAGTCAACATAACAGCACAGGCACTCAGCATCAGCATCAGTCTTGAAGGGATGTGACATGTTAAAATCAATTAGTCTGTTATATCAGCATCAGGTGTGTGGTAGCTGGTGGTGATCCAAGACTGGTTCATCTTGATGAAAGTCAGTCGATCAACCGAGTCGGTGGACAGGCGCACCCTGTGATCCGTGACAAATCCTCCAGCAGCACTGAATGTGCGTTCCGAAAGAACGCTGGATGCAGGACAGGCCAGTAGCTCAATTGCATACTGTGCAAGCTCTGGCCAGTGATCCATCCTCAAGACCCAGTAAGCCAGAGGATTTTCGGTGGGGAAGGTGTCCAAGTCTGACCTTGCCCCTAGATATTCCTGCACCATGTTTATCAGACGCTGGCGATGGTTGCTGGAACCAATCATACTTTGGGGCTGCGGACTAAAGAATTGTCTGAACGCATCGGTCAGACGGCCACCTTCCCCACCGCTCCTTCTTTGACTGGCCGAAGCCTCAGCAACTCGTTGTCCAGGACCAGGAGTTTGTAACCTCCCAGTCTCTGGGAACGCGTTGCACAGACCTTTCTGCAAGGCCTCCCGGAGTTGTCTCATCCTCTGCTCCCTCTGCGAAGGTAACATAAGGTCCGCAACCTTACCCTTGTACCGTGGATCAAGGAGAGTGGCCAGCCAGTAATGGTCCCTCTCCTTGATCCGAAGAATACGAGGATCCTTCCGCAGACTTTGCAGGATCAGGGAGGCCATGCAGCGTAGGTTTGCTGAGGCATTCGCTCCGGAGTCCTCTGGGTCACTAAGGACGACATGATCCGCAGCCACCTCCTCCCAGCCACGTACAAGTCCACTGGTTTCTTGGGACTGTAAATCATCCCTAAAAGACTGCTGCTGATGATGCTGAGTGCCAGCCTCCACCTCCATGCTGACACAATCCTCCTCCTCCTCCTCCTCCTCCTCCTCCTCCTCTTCCTCTTCCTGTGCGATGGGTGGGACAGAAGGAACACTGTCTGGGTAAAGGGGGCCTTGAGAGGCAAGGAAGTCCTCCTCTTCCTGCCTCTGTTCTGCCTCAAGTGTCCTGTCCATTATTCCACGCAGCGTGTGCTCCAACAGGTGGACAAGAGGTACAGTGTCACTGATGCATGCACTGTCACTGCTCACCATCCTCGTGGCCTCCTCAAATGGTGCCAGGACAGTGCATGCATCCCTGATCATGCCCCACTGGCGTGGAGAAAAAAAATCAAGCTCCCCTGACCCTGTCCTGGTGCCGTAGTCGCACAGGTACTCATTGATGGCCCTCTGCTGCGTGTGCAGCCGCTGCAGCATGGCCAACGTTGAGTTCCACCTGGTGGGCATGTCACATATAAGGCGGTTCTTGGGCAGGTTCAACTCCTTTTGCAGCTCAGCCAGGCGAGCACTGGCATTATAAGATCTGCGGAAATGCACACAGACTTTCCTGGCCTGCCTCAGGACATCCTGTAAGCCCGGGTACCTGCCCAAGAACCGCTGCACCACCAGGTTAAGGACGTGAGCCACACAGGGCACATGGGTCAGTTGTCCCTGTCGGAGGGCGGAGAGGAGGTTGGTGCCATTGTCGCAAACCACCATTCCTGGCTTAAGCTGGCGTGGCGTCAACCACCTCTCGGCCTGGCCCTGCAGAGCAGACAGGACCTCTGCCCCAGTGTGGCTTCTGTCCCCCAAACACACCAGCGCAAGCACGGCATGGCATCTTTTTGCCTGCGTACTTGCGTAGCCCCGTGAACGGCTACGGAGCACCGCTGGTTCATAGGACAAACCACAGGAAGAGGCCATGGAGGAAGAAGAAGAGGAGGGGGTGGAGGAGAGAGGTGTGTCACAACCAGTAGTAGCATTTTGGAGGCGTGGCGGTGGAACAACCTCCAACACTACTGCACCTTGTCCTGCATCCTTCCCAGCTGCCAAAAGAGTGACCCAATGGGCCGTGAAAGAAAGGTAACGTCCCTGTCCATGCCTGCTGGACCATGAGTCAGCGGTAATATGCACCTTACCGCTGACCGCCCTGTCCAGCGAGGCCAAGACATTGCCTTCCACATGCCGGTAGAGAGCCGGAATAGCCTTCCGTGAGAAAAAGTGGCGTTTGGGAACCTGCCACTGAGGAACCGCACATTGCACAAACTCACGGAAGGGGGCCGAGTCTACCAACTGAAAAGGCAGCAGTTGAAGTGCTAGCAATTTAGCCAAGCTAGCATTCAACCGCTGGGCATGTGGATGGCTGGGAGTGAACTTCTTTCAACGGTCCAGCAGCTGGGGCAGGGAAATTTGCCTGCTAGAATCGGACGTCGGTGTACTGCTAGCAGAGTGGCCGCAAGTACTTGGCTGTGACACACCTAATTCTACACCTTCATTCCTCTCAGTGCATGTTTCAGAGAGGACTGAAGTTATAGTGGGGTTGGAGATCCCAGCTGATGCGGTGCAAGGAGAGGTCCGCTTTGTTCTTTGGTGTGGGTCTTTGAGGTAGGCTTGCCAACGAGCTGCATGGCAGGTCAACATATGTCTGGTCAGGCATGTGGTACCCAAGCGGCTGATGTTTTGGCCACGCGATATACGCTTGAGACATATGTTGCAAACAGCAGCTGTGCGATCTGATGCACTAGCCTCAAAAAAGGCCCACACCAAGGAACTTTTTGAATGACGGGCAGAGGCTGCGCCCTGCACAGGCGGAGCTCTGCGGTGTGATTCCGTCGGTGTACTGCCCTTACGCTGGCCACCAAAGGGCATCCTGCCTCGTTGGAGATGTGCCTCCTCCTCATCCTCCTCCTCCTCCTCTCTCCTATTAGGCACCCACGTGGAGTCAGTGACCTCATCATCCCCTCCCTCCTCATCACTGGAGCCAATCTGGCAGTATGCTGCAGCTGCTGGAACATGACTGCCAGATTGGTGTCCTTCTTGAGCATCCCCTCTGTCTGCTCTCACGCTACTGCCTTCCTGTAGCTGGGTTTCATCATCAGACCCTTCGAAACGCTGGGCATCCTCCTGGAGCATGTACCCAACACTGTGCTCAAACAGTTCGGGGGACTCCTCAGGAGGAGGACATGGTGGGTCTAGGGAAGGAGTGACTGATGATGAGTCTGACATTGATACCAGGGAAGAGGACGCTTTGGCAGCTGCTTTGCCAGTACCCTGAGCCTGGGTGAGAGAGGATGAGGAGGAGGAGGAGGGCTTGGTCATCCACTCTACCAAGTCTTCGGCATGATGTGGCTCAACATGTCCAGCTGCCGAAAAGAAGGACAAGCGTGTCCCATGGCCATGTGCTGATGACAATGCACCGCGTCCACGACCAGCACTGTTGCCCCCAGACACAGAGCCTGCTTGCCCTCTTTTATTGCCTCCTGACTGTCTGCCTCTCCTTGTTTGCCTTCCAGACATTCTAATAGATGGCCTGCAGGGAGATGGGAAAAAAGCAATAAGGGCTACCTTCAGGTGTCCTTCTCTGTCCCTTTACTTAAGGATTTCTAAATATGGTTGAGGATTATTGCTTTTGCACAGAATAGCACAACGACAATTTCCCTGACTGTCCAAAAAACAAGGATTTCAAAGATGGTTGATGAGGAATGCTTTAGCACACTATAGCACAAGGAGAATTCCCCTCACTTTCCTTCTTTGTCCCTAGAAACAAGGACTGGCACAGTGAAAGAAACTGACACTCTCCCTACCTAGAGTTTTCTGTCCCTAGAAAAAATGTTTTTTTAAAGCACACTATAGCACAAGGAGAATTCCCCTCACTTTCCTTCTTTGTCCCTAGAAACAAGGACTGGCACAGTGAAAGAAACTGACACTCTCCCTACCTAGAGTTTTCTGTCCCTAGAAAAAATGTTTTTTTAAAGCACACTATAGCACAAGGAGAATTCCCCTCACTTTCCTTCTTTGTCCCTAGAAACAAGGACTCGCACAGTGAAAGAAACTGACACTCTCCCTACCTAGAGTTTTCTGTCCCTAGAAAAAATGTTTTTTTAAAGCACACTATAGCACAAGGAGAATTCCCCTCACTTTCCTTCTTTGTCCCTAGAAACAAGGACTCGCACAGTGAAAGAAACTGACACTCTCCCTACCTAGAGTTTTCTGTCCCTAGAAAAAATGTTTTTTTAAAGCACACTATAGCACAAGGAGAATTCCCCTCACTTTCCTTCTTTGTCCCTAGAAACAAGGACTGGCACAGTGAAAGAAACTGACACTCTCCCTACCTAGAGTTTTCTGTCCCTAGAAAAAAAGTTTTTTTAAAGCACACTATAGCACAAGGAGAATTCCCCTCACTTTCCTTCTTTGTCCCTAGAAACAAGGACTGGCACAGTGAAAGAAACTGACACTCTCCCTACCTAGAGTTTTCTGTCCCTAGAAAAAATGTTTTTTTAAAGCACACTATAGCACAAGGAGAATGTCCCTCACTTTCCTTCTTTGTCCCTAGAAACAAGGACTGGCACAGTGAAAGAAACTGACACTCTCCCTACCTAGAGTTTTCTGTCCCTAGAAAAAATGTTTTTTTTAAAGCACACTATAGCACAAGGAGAATTCCCCTCACTTTCCTTCTTTGTCCCTAGAAACAAGGACTGGCACAGTGAAAGAAACTGACACTCTCCCTACCTAGAGTTTTCTGTCCCTAGAAAAAATGTTTTTTTAAAGCACACTATAGCACAAGGAGAATTCCCCTCACTTTCCTTCTTTGTCCCTAGAAACAAGGACTGGCACAGTGAAAGAAACTGACACTCTCCCTACCTAGAGTTTTCTGTCCCTAGAAAAAATGTTTTTTTAAAGCACACTATAGCACAAGGAGAATTCCCCTCACTTTCCTTCTTTGTCCCTAGAAACAAGGACTGGCACAGTGAAAGAAACTGACACTCTCCCTACCTAGAGTTTTCTGTCCCTAGAAAAAATGTTTTTTTAAAGCACACTATAGCACAAGGAGAATTCCCCTCACTTTCCTTCTTTGTCCCTAGAAACAAGGACTGGCACAGTGAAAGAAACTGACACTCTCCCTACCTAGAGTTTTCTGTCCCTAGAAAAAATGTTTTTTTAAAGCACACTATAGCACAAGGAGAATTCCCCTCACTTTCCTTCTTTGTCCCTAGAAACAAGGACTGGCACAGTGAAAGAAACTGATACTCTCCCTACCTAGAGTTTTCTGTCCCTAGAAAAAATGTTTTTTTAAAGCACACTATAGCACAAGGAGAATTCCCCTCACTTTCCTTCTTTGTCCCTAGAAACAAGGACTGGCACAGTGAAAGAAACTGACACTCTCCCTACCTAGAGTTTTCTGTCCCTAGAAAAAATGTTTTTTTAAAGCACACTATAGCACAAGGAGAATTCCCCTCACTTTCCTTCTTTGTCCCTAGAAACAAGGACTCGCACAGTGAAAGAAACTGACACTCTCCCTACCTAGAGTTTTCTGTCCCTAGAAAAAATGTTTTTTTAAAGCACACTATAGCACAAGGAGAATTCCCCTCACTTTCCTTCTTTGTCCCTAGAAACAAGGACTCGCACAGTGAAAGAAACTGACACTCTCCCTACCTAGAGTTTTCTGTCCCTAGAAAAATTTTTTTTTTAAAGCACACTATAGCACAAGGAGAATTCCCCTCACTTTCCTTCTTTGTCCCTAGAAACAAGGACTGGCACAGTGAAAGAAACTGACACTCTCCCTACCTACAGTTTTCTGTCCCTAGAAAAAATGTTTTTT
Source organism: Rana muscosa (assembly GCA_029206835.1). Lineage (NCBI taxonomy): Eukaryota > Metazoa > Chordata > Amphibia > Anura > Ranidae > Rana > Rana muscosa. The sequence continues at coordinate 50,782,123 of CM055128.1, read as the reverse complement.
TAAAGCACACTATAGCACAAGGAGAATTCCCCTCACTTTCCTTCTTTGTCCCTAGAAACAAGGACTGGCACAGTGAAAGAAACTGACACTCTCCCTACCTAGAGTTTTCTGTCCCTAGAAAAAATGTTTTTTTAAAGCACACTATAGCACAAGGAGAATTCCCCTCACTTTCCTTCTTTGTCCCTAGAAACAAGGACTGGCACAGTGAAAGAAACTGACGCTATCCCTACCTAGAGTTTTCTGTCCCTAGAAAAAATGTTTTTTTAAAGCACACTATAGCACAAGGAGAATTCCCCTCACTTTCCTTCTTTGTCCCTAGAAACAAGGACTCGCACAGTGAAAGAAACTGACACTCTCCCTACCTAGAGTTTTCTGTCCCTAGAAAAAATGTTTTTTTAAAGCACACTATAGCACAAGGAGAATTCCCCTCACTTTCCTTCTTTGTCCCTAGAAACAAGGACTGGCACAGTGAAAGAAACTGACACTCTCCCTACCTAGAGTTTTCTGTCCCTAGAAAAAATGTTTTTTTAAAGCACACTATAGCACAAGGAGAATTCCCCTCACTTTCCTTCTTTGTCCCTAGAAACAAGGACTGGCACAGTGAAAGAAACTGACACTCTCCCTACCTACAGTTTTCTGTCCCTAGAAAAAATGTTTTTTTAAAGCACACTATAGCACAAGGAGAATTCCCCTCACTTTCCTTCTTTGTCCCTAGAAACAAGGACTGGCACAGTGAAAGAAACTGACACTCTCCCTACCTAGAGTTTTCTGACCCTAGAAAAAATGTTTTTTTAAAGCACACTATAGCACAAGGAGAATTCCCCTCACTTTCCTTCTTTGTCCCTAGAAACAAGGACTGGCACAGTGAAAGAAACTGACACTCTCCCTACCTAGAGTTTTCTGTCCCTAGAAAAAATGTTTTTTTAAAGCACATTATAGCACAAGGAGAATTCCCCTCACTTTCCTTCTTTGTCCCTAGAAACAAGGACTGGCACAGTGAAAGAAACTGACACTCTCCCTACCTAGAGTTTTCTGTCCCTAGAAAAAATGTTTTTTTAAAGCACACTATAGCACAAGGAGAATTCCCCTCACTTTCCTTCTTTGTCCCTAGAAACAAGGACTGGCACAGTGAAAGAAACTGACACTCTCCCTACCTAGAGTTTTCTGTCCCTAGAAAAAATGTTTTTTTAAAGCACACTATAGCACAAGGAGAATTCCCCTCACTTTCCTTCTTTGTCCCTAGAAACAAGGACTGGCACAGTGAAAGAAACTGACACTCTCCCTACCTAGAGTTTTCTGTCCCTAGAAAAAATGTTTTTTTAAAGCACACTATAGCACAAGGAGAATTCCCCTCACTTTCCTTCTTTGTCCCTAGAAACAAGGCCTGGCACAGTGAAAGAAACTGACACTCTCCCTACCTAGAGTTTTCTGTCCCTAGAAAAAATGTTTTTTTAAAGCACACTATAGCACAAGGAGAATTCCCCTCACTTTCCTTCTTTGTCCCTAGAAACAAGGACTGGCACAGTGAAAGAAACTGACACTCTCCCTACCTAGAGTTTTCTGTCCCTAGAAAAAATGTTTTTTTAAAGCACACTATAGCACAAGGAGAATTCCCCTCACTTTCCTTCTTTGTCCCTAGAAACAAGGACTGGCACAGTGAAAGAAACTGACACTCTCCCTACCTAGAGTTTTCTGTCCCTAGAAAAAATGTTTTTTAAAGCACACTATAGCACAAGGAGAATTCCCCTCACTTTCCTTCTTTGTCCCTAGAAACAAGGACTGGCACAGTGAAAGAAACTGACACTCTCCCTACCTAGAGTTTTCTGTCCCTAGAAAAAATGTTTTTTTAAAGCACACTATAGCACAAGGAGAATTCCCCTCACTTTCCTTCTTTGTCCCTAGAAACAAGGACTCGCACAGTAAAACACACTGACACTCTCCCTACCTATCCTTCTCTTTCCCTAAACTAAAGGAATCCAGGTTAAGCAAGAAAGAAATAAATGTCACTGTCCCTGCCTATGCTTGTCTTTCCCTGCTCCGGAACACACTACACTAGGCCGCCGTGCTGGCGGCCTTTTATAGTGTGGGGCGTGTACTAAACACCCTCAGCAATAATTGGCCACAGGCATCCTGCCTGTGGCCAATCATTGCTCTCCTCGCTGCCGGCGCTGTGATTGGCCAAGCATGCGGGGTCACAGTGCATGCTTGGCCAATCACAGCGCCTGGATGACACTGCGATGGCGTAGTGCATTGTGGGCCGTTCGCGTCACTCGAATTTGGCGCGAACGGCCCAAATCGTTCGATCTTCGTCGAACGATCGAACAGCCGATGTTCGAGTCGAACGTATGTTCGACTCGAACACGAAGCTCATCCCTAATTCTGAGCAATGTATCTTTGAAATAAATGTCACCATGTGTGGCTTGTTATGAACGTGTTTCCAAAGGGGTGCGGCCTTAATGTTGCACTGTACTTGTGTTGAAAAAAACACTACAAGTTTCTTAAAACTTACTTCAAATGTTGTTAAATCTACTCTCCACACACTGAAATGGCTACTCTAGCCACATGTAATGAAAAGGTGCCTTATGTGGTCTTTTTCAGATCTAAAATAATTCTCTCAATGGGGCATAAATAGAACTTAATAAATTAAAAGCAAGCTTATCTTGAAGTCAACCCATGTTTTTCTATAGATTGCTACAGGCCAGGACTGGGACACATAATAGGCCAGGGCATTTTACACTGAGCAGCACCACAAGAGGTGACACACTGAGGTAGGAGATGTAAAGGGGAACTCTGATGCAAGGTGGTCTCTTTTCATCTGAGCGCCCCCACTTACATCACAGTCTACAGAGTTCCCCTTTACATCATAGTCCACAGAGTTTCCCCTTGCAATGTAAGGGGGAACCCTGTGGATTCTGATATAAAGGAAGACTCTGTGCAGTCTAATTTAAGGGGGAACACTGGGATCTCTGATGTGTGGGGAGACTCTGGTGACCAGAGCCCCCCTCACATCTCTAAGGAGATGTTGGTGTGTGTGCACAGTGACCTGTTTAGTGTCACTGTGTGCAGGTCATGTATCGCCGTGTGATACTGCCCAAAGAACCAGCAATGTGCAATCCAAAAACAATCCAAAAATGTCCAGCAAGGTAGTATGCAGCTGTCCCTTTAACCACTTAACGACCGCTCACTGTATATATACGTCGGCAGAATGGCACCGACAGGCACAATCACGTAGAGCATACGTGATTGCCTTTGTATAGTTGGGGGGTCCTATACAGTGAGCGGTGGCTAAGTGTCCGGGAGCGTTCCGGGATGAGGGGGCAGCCATTCGTTTCTGGCCACCCCCTCGCGATCGCTCCCGGCGAATGGAAATGCCCCCTCTGTCTGTGTCAGACAGAGGGAGCAGGAGGAAGTGATGTCATCTCTGGTGCGGCGCTCACATATACCGAGCGCCGTACAAGAGAAGACATCAGGGCACACAACACTACACTGACACCAGGACACATAGGGACATAAATCGCCCCACCAGGCCCCCCCAGACACCCCAGATCACCCCCCAGATCACCCCCCCAGCCCCCAGTCACAGTGTCACTGATTGCAGTGACCATTTATTTAGTGATCACTGCAATCAGTGACATTTGTGACTGTAAAAGTGTCACCAAAGTTTAGTCTTAGGTCCAGTGTAGCCCCCTAACCCCCCCTAATAAAGGTTTAACCCCCTGATCACCCCCCAGATAACCCTTTCACCGCCTATCACCACTGTCGCTAAGCGATCATTTTTCTGATCGCTGTCTTAGCGTCAGTGATGCCGATCGGCAGCCAGTAATTTTTTTTAGGTTCGCTGCATGTTTTTATAGCGTCAGGTACCCCAATATATTATCTAATAAAGGTTTAACCCCCTTGATCGCCCCCCAGGTAACCCTTTCACCCCCTATCACCACTGTCACTAAGCGATCGTTTTTCTAAACGCTGTCTTAGTGTCTGTGATGCAGATCGGTAGCCGGTAATTTTTTTTAGGTTCGCCGCAGGTTTTTATAGCGTCAGGTACCCCAATATATTATCTAATAAAGGTTTAACCCCCTTGATCACCCCCCAGGTAACCCTTTCACCCCCTATCACCACTGTCGCTAAGCAATTGTTTTTCTAAACGCTGTCTTAGTGTCGGTGATGCAGATCGGTAGCCAGTAATTTTTTTTAGGTTCGCCGCATGTTTTTATAGCGTCAGGTACCCCAATATATTATCTAATAAAGGTTTAACCCCCTTGATCGCCCCCCAGGTAACCCTTTCACCCCCATCACCACTATTGCTAAGCGATCGTTTTTCTAAACGCTGTCTTAGTGTCGGTGATGCAGATCGGTAGCTGGTAATTTTTTTTAGGTTCGCCGCGGGTTTTTATAGCGTCAGGTACCCCAATATATTATCTAATAAAGGTTTAACCCCCTTGATCGCCCCCCAGGTAACCCTTTCACCCCCTATCACCACTGTCGCTAAGCGATCGTTTTTCTAAACGCTGTCTTAGTGTCGGTGATGCAGATCGGTAGCCAGTAAATTTTTTTAGGTTCGCCGCATGTTTTTATAGCGTCAGGTACCCCAATATATTATCTAATAAAGGTTTAACCCCCTTGATCGCCCCCCAGGTAACCCTTTCACCCCCATCACCACTGTCGCTAAGCGATCGTTTTTCTAAACGCTGTCTTAGTGTCGGTGATGCAGATCGGTAGCTGGTAATTTTTTTTAGGTTTGCCGCAGGTTTTTATAGCGTCAGGTACCCCCATATATTATCTAATAAAGGTTTTAACCCCCTGATTGCCCCTAGTTAACCCTTTCACCAGTGATCACCATATAAGTGTTACGGGTGACGCTGGTTAGTTAGTTTGCTTTTTAGAGTGTCAGGGCACCCGCCGTGTATATAACCCAATAAAGTTTTAACCCCCTGATCGCCCGGCGGGTGATATCAATTAGGTTTTAGCGTCAGAGAGGGTCTGCGTCACACCCCAGGCAGCGTCAGGTTAGTGCCAGTAACGCTAACACCCACGCGTGAAGCATACACCCCTCTTAGTGGTATAGTATCTGAACAGATCAATATCTGATCTGATCAGATCTATACTAGCGTCCCCAGCAGTTTAGGGTTCCCAAAAACGCAGTGTTAGCGGGATCAGCCCAGATACCTGCTGGCACCTGCGTTTTGCCCCTCCGTCCAGCCCAGGCCACCCAAGTGCAGTATCGATCGATCACTGTCACTTACAAAACAAAAACACACATAACTGCAGCGTTCGCAGAGACAGGCCTGATCCCTGCGACTCCAGTGCTGTAAAAACAGTTTAAAAAAAAAAGCAAATATGCCGAAGCATTGGGGCAGCAGGGGCGGAGGAGCGATTTTGCTCCTAATGCCGCGTACATACGGTCGAAATTCCGACGGAGGCTTGCCCGTGGAAAAGTCCGACCATGTGTGTGCGGCATAACTTTTTTGCGGGAGGATGGGGGGCATGGGGGATGCTTCGGCATATATAAATGGTGCGTGTATGCCCATCATTGGAAGTGGGTGGATGAAGGGCGGTATTCTAATGGTGGGCATACCCACCAATCAATCTCTTTTTTCGTTCAGCCAACTGGCTGCATGAAAAAAAAAGATTACAATACATGTCCAACAAGGACCAGCAACGTACTGGTATGTTGCTGGACTTTGAATGTTTATTCCAGAATTATGCCTGCGGGTTTAGGTATCATCTTGGTATCATTCTTTTCAGCCTGTGGCCAGCTTTCATGTAAAAGCAATCCTAGCGGCTAATTAGCCTCTGGACTGCTTTTACAAGCAGTGGGAGGGAATGCCCCCCCCCGGATATAAAAAGCGCCATTGGGAAATTGGGAAAGCATTTTATCACACCGATCTTGGTGTGGTCAGATGCTTTGAGGGCAGAGGAAAAATCTAGGGTCTAGAAGACCCCAGTTTTTTCAAAAAAAGAGTACCTGTCACTACCTATTGCTATCATAGGGGATATTTACATTCCCTGAGATAACAATAAAAATGATTAAAAAAAAATACTTGGAAGGAACAATTTAAAAATAAAAGAAAAAAGCAAAATTAATAATAAAAAAAAAAGAAAGAAAAAAAAAGCACCCCTGTCCTGCCCTGCTCTTGCCCAATGGTGAACGCAAGCGTCGGTCTGGCGTCATATGTAAACAGCAATTGCACCATGCATGTGAGGTATCACCGCGAAGGTCAGATCGAGGGCAATCATTTTAGCAGTAGACCTTCTCTGTAAATCTACTGGGGTAACCTGTAAAGGCTTTTAAAGGCTTTTAAAAATGTATGTAGTTTGTCGCCAATGCGCGTTTGTGCGAAATTTTAAAGCATGTCGTGTTTGGTATCTATGTACTCGGCCTAAGATCATCTTTTTTATTTCATCAAACATTTGGGCAATATAGTGTGTTTTAGTGCATTAAAATTAAAAAAAGTGTATTTTTTAACCCAAAAAATGCGTTTGAAAAATCGCTGCGCAAATACTGTGTAGAAAAAAAAATGCAACACCCACCATTTTAATCTGTAGGGCCTTTGCTTTAAAAATATATATAATGTTTGGGGGTTCAACATAATTTTCTTGCAAAAAATTTTTTTTTCATGTAAACAAAAAGTGTCAAAAAGGGCTTTGTCTTCAAGTGGTTAGAAGAGTGGATGTAAGCTTCCTAATGTTGTGTATAAAATGCCAGAACAGTTCAAAATCCCCCCAAATTACCCCATTTTGGAAAGTAGACACCCCAAGCTATATACTGAGAGGCATGTCGAGTCCATGGAATATTTTATATGTTGACACAAGTTGCGGAAAAACGACAATTTTTTTTTTTTTTTTTGCACAAAGTTGTCACTAAATGATATATTGCTCAAACATGCCATGGGCATATGTGGAATTACACCCCAAAATACATTCTGTTGCTTCTCCTGAGAACGGGGATACCACATGTGCGAGACTTTTTGGGAGCCTAGCCACGTACAGGACCCCAAAAACCAAGCACCGCCTTCAGGCTTTCTAAGGGTGTAAATTTTTGATTTCACTTCTCACTGCCTATCACAGTTTCGGAGGCCATGGAATGCCCAGATAGCACAAAACCCCCCCAAATGACCCCATTTTGGAAAGTAGACACCCCAAGCTATTTGCTGAGAGGTATTGTGAGTATTTTGCAGATCTCGCTTTTTGTCACAAAGTTTTGAAAATTGAAAAAAAAAAAATATATATATATATATTTTCTTTCTTCATTTTCAAAAACAAATGAGAGCTGTAAAATACTCGCCATTCCTCTCAGCAAATAGCTTGGGGTGTCTATATTCCAAAATGGGGTCATTTGGGGGGGTTTTGTGCGATTTTGGCATTTTATGGCCTTCGAAACTGTGATAGGTAGTGAGGAGTGAAATCAAAAATTTGTGCCTAGAAATCCTGAAGGCGGTGCTTGGTTTTCGGGGTCCCGTACGCGGCTAGGCTCCTAAAAAGTCCCACACATGTGGTATCCCCGTACTCAGGAGAAGCAGAAAAATGTATTTTGGGGTGTAATTCCACATATAACCATGGCATGTGTGAGCAATATATCATTTAGTGACAACTTTTTGTAATTTTTTTTTTTTTTTTTTTGTCATTATTCAATCACTTGGGACAAAAAAAAATATATTCAATGGGCTCAACAGGCCTCTCAGCAATTTCCTTGGGGTGTCTACTTTCTAAAATGGGGTCATTTGGGGGGGTTTTGTGCTATTTTAGCATTTTATGGCCTTCGAAACTGTGATAGGTAGTGAGGAGTGAAATCAAAAATTTGCGCCCTTAGAAATCCTGAAGGCGGTGCTTGGTTTCCGGGGTCCCGTACGCGGCTGGGCTCCCAAAAAGTCCCACACATGTGGTATCCCCGTACTCAGGAGAAGCAGCAAAATGTATTTTGGGGTGAAATTCCACATATAACCATGGCATGTGTGAGCAATATATCATTTAGTGACAACTTTTTGTATTTTTTTTTTTTTTGTCATTATTCAATCACTTGGGACAAAAAAAAAAAATTCAATGGGCTCAACATGCCTCTCAGCAATTTCCTTGGGGTGTCTACTTTCCAAAATGGGGTCATTTGGGGGGGTTTTGTACTGCCCTGTCATTTTAGCACCTCAAAGAAATGAGATAGGCAGTCATAAATTTAAAGCTGTGTAAATTTCAGAAAATGTACCCTAGTTTGTAAACTCTATAACTTTTGCGCAAACCAATAAATATACGCTTATTGACATTTTTTTTACTAAAAACATGTGGCTGAATACATTTTGGCCTAAATGTATGACTACAATTGAGTTTATTCGATTTTTCTTATAACAAAAAGTAGAAAATATCATTTTTTTTCAAAATTTTCGGTCTTTTTCCGTTTATATCGCAAAAAATAAAAATCGCAGAGGCAATCAAATACCATTAAAAGAAAGCTCTATTTGTGGGAAGAAAAGGACGCAAATTTCGTTTGGGTACAACATTGCATGTCCGCACAATTTACAGTTAAAGCAGCGCAGTGCAAAATTCTAAATTCACCTCTGGTCCTTTAGCTACCAAATGGTCCGGGGCTTAAGTGGTTAAGATTTGGACAAGGTCTATGAGCAATCTGTGTAAACAACAAAGGACAGGGAAGCACAATCCTAGCACAGTGAACTTCTTAATTGACAAAAATAAAAACAGCAATAATTGCACTTACATGTTCTCTGTAGTGTGAGTGTCATATCATATCCGCCCAAAGCGCCATGTGCTGAATTGCAGGGCACCTTCTCCTGTGACCTCTTGGCATTGGCTAATGCATCTGTAGTTTAAAGTGTTTCCCAATAAATATGGGCCGAACGACCCCCTGTTCGATTCGATCAGAACTCCCGAACATCAAGAAAGTTGGGAGTCGAATAACAAGCTTCATTGAAGTCTATGGGACCCGAACTGGAAAAATCATGAGGGCTTAGATGCAAGTTATTGGACATAAAAAAGGGTATGGGGTCTGCCCTGAGGGACATGTATCAATGAAAAAAAGTTTGTAAAAAATATAATTTTTAAATGAGCAGTGATTTATTATTGCTTAAAGTGAAACAATAAAAAAATTAAAAATGTCTTTAAATACAGTGCCTGGGGTCCCTTTAGTCTGCCTGTAAAGTGGTGCAGCTGTACCATGTATAGAACCTGCTGCAGAAATAAATGACATTTATAAGGGCAAAAAAATGACATGTTTCTTTTTATTGTAAAAACAATGGATCGGGGAGCAAGTCTGTATGATGAGGCCACAATTTAGTGCACAAGGTTTGATATTTTTTTGGTTAAATTCTGGTGTGTGTTTCGCAGACTTTGGATAGAAGTAACAGGTGTGGATTAATTGGGCTTTTGGTGTTGGTGGTGCCTTCACACTGTAACCCTATAGAGGTACTGTTGATGAATCAAGTAATGTATGTGCATCGTCAAGGAGCAAGTGGCTGACGTTGTGTTTAAATAACAAATGACTCCTCCATTTCTGATTCTGGGGCTATGGCAGAAGTAGCTGTGGACAAGGAGGTAGAATAAGCCGCTCTGGCAGCTTCGGTGGACTGCACACTATTTTCTGCTTGGGTGACAGAGGACGAGGATGGTTTAGTAAGCCAGTCCACCACCTCCTCTGCATGCTGTGGCTGGATAGCACGGGCAACATCACTAAACAGAAGAAATGGTGCCCTGCCTGAGGACAGACCATGTCCACCTTTGCCTCTGGGCACATATGCTGCTGGCCCCCTCACAGTGCCATGGGAACATCTGCCTCTCATTGTTGGCCTCCCAGACAGTATGGGGGGGGGGGTTATTACCACAATTTAACAGATAAGGGGAAATGTGTACCTAGATGCACTTTAATCAATGGAAAGTGGTGTTTGGTGCACTTTAAATTGAGTGCTAGACATGTGCAGAACGAAAAAATGTGTTTCGTTTCGATTCAATATTTGCATAAATTAGTTTAGTTAAATTCGTTTAATCCATTTTTCGGAATTTGTTTCAATTAATCGTTTTCAAATCGATTTGAATTTCCGAATTCAAATCGATTTGAAAAGTTTTCGAATCAATTTGGGGGCCCCACACCATTTAGAAAAAAAAAATTGGCATGGGGTTCCCCTCCAAATTCATACCAGACCTGAATGTTTTATTCTTTGTTTCTTAACCGGTACTTTTTTCTTTTAATTCAGCTGTCAGCGGTGAAACAATGGTGAAACAGCTGACTTATCAGGCTTCCTGCCCCCGTTTCTTAACAACCAGCTTACACTGAGCCCTGGTTGGGTAAAGCTTTGCCCAATCAGGGTGCAGAATGCACTGTGCAGCACCCAGCGCATTGCAGAGTGTTCGTCTGGGCAAACACCCTGCAAATTAGGGTGTTAGGCGAATGGCCGAACAGGCAAATGTTCGTTCATCCCCGAGCAGCTCTGGTAACACAGGCAAAAAGCTTGAAGGTATCCCAGTACCCCACTGGAACTGAAGTACTATTGCAGCAATCAGAGAGGAGGTCCCTACTGTAGCTGGGTCAACAGGAATAACTCAAGGCATTTACATTGGAACTGTTAAAAAACTTGAAGTGCGGGAAAATTGCCAAGAGCTATAATGATATTAATAATAATAAAAAAAATATTTCTAGTTGAAAAGGAGAAGTGTATATCCCCCTACAGCTTTCCAATGTTGTGTGTGTCACCATTCCACTAGTGACTTTCCCTGACTTCACACCAGAGTGACAATTATCAACATTAATTGAAGAGAAATCTTCACGGCAAAGCATCAGGCAGCAATACAAATGTGCCCTAACTGTCCCTCACTTCATCCAAAAAAAAAAAGTTACACTTCAATGATCATGGTTTTATTTTTTCTAACTTTTTAACAAATTAAATGTTTACACGAGATATATAATTCAAAGATACATTTGTACTCAGTTTCAGGCACAGATTCTCTACATCGCTCTCGTACTGCTGGATTCAACGCTGAGTTTTCGCAGAAATGCTACTGAAGATGTCAGAAAACGCAACGACCCTTTACACGTCTGCAGAAACCTGAGTGCTATAGTGAGTGAAGAAAAAATCTACAGTCATAATTATTCAAGGCTATTATTTTTCTCATGGATTTCAGTTCCTGTATCTATTTAGCTGTCACCCACTATATATCGACCTGCTATTACCATGACATGAGGCCTAAACTCACTTTTATATTTTTAATTTATGCAGCAGTATGAAAGAGACTACCCAGCTGTAGTAGGAGAATTAATACTCTCTGGTGGTGACCAGCAGAGTCAACAGCTTTGGCTTGGAGATATTACCACTATAGTCATGAACAACTAAACAAGCCTTGTGAATTGTTCATCTCAACATTGCATGCCTATAAGGGGAAAATATATACACTATATTGCCAAAAGTATTGGGACTCCTGCCTTTACACGCACATGAACTTTAATGGCATCCCAGTCTTAGTCCGTAGGGTTCAATATTGCGTTGGCCCACCCTTGTTTGACCATTCTTCCAAAAGCACATTTGTGAGGTCAGGCACTGATGTTGGATGAGAAGGTCTGGCTTACAGTCTCCACTTTCATTCAAAGATGTACTATCGGGTTGAGGGCAGGCCCGTCTAGTTCCTCCACCCCAAACTCGCCCATCCATGTCTTTATGGACGTTGCTTCGTGCACTGGTGCACAGTCATGTTGGAACAGGAAGGGGCCATCCCCAAACTGTTCCCACAAAGTTGGGATTATGAAATTGTTAAAAAATGTCTTAGTAAGCTGACACCTTAATGCACACGATCGGATTTTCCGTCGGAAAAATCTTGGATGTTTTTTTCGACAGAATTCCCCTCAAGCTTGGCTTGCATACACACGGTCACACAAGTTCTCTGAACTTTCGACCGTCAAGAACGCGGTGACGTACAACACTACGACGAGCCGAGAAAATTAAGTTCAATGCTTCCGAGCATGCGCCAAATTGTTTCCGAGCATGCGTAGGAATTTTGGGCGTCGGAATTGCTACAGACGATCGGGATTTCCGATAGGATTTTTTTCCGTCGGAAAAATAGAGAACCTGCTCTCAATCTTTTGCTGGCGGAAATTCCGACAGCAAAAGTCCGATGGAGCATACACACGGTCGGAATTTCCGACCAAAAGCTCACATCAGACTTTTGCTGGCGGAATTTCTGATCGTGTGTACGCGGCATTAGAGTTCCCTTCGCTGGAACTAAGCGGCCAAGCCCAACCCCTGAAAAACAACCCCCACACCATAATCCCCCCTCCGCCAAATGATTTGGACCAGTGCACAAACTTTAGTTTTCAATGGAGCAGGGATAGGTAAGGATCTTTGTCAGGTTGGTAATACTGTCCCCGCTTGCTAGATTCAATCCCATCTATTTTTCATATAATAGAAAAACAGGAGCGCAGGATCCAATTTAGAATAAAAGCAACTGATTTATTAGCAAAAGTGTATACAGTCAAAATCTGGTAGATCAGTGTGGGAAGCAGAAGGCACCAGGACACACATAATCAGTTTAAGCTGGAAGAACGAAGCGCCAATGAAGAGCGTCCTGAGCCGTTAGCTGTTGCCTTGCGGTAACCTCTACGTGAAGGGCATGGGGGTGGTAATGTTTCGAAGGACAACTCCTTCTTTCTCTTTCTCTGGGGGTTTGAGAAAGAAGGAGTTGTCCTTCGAAACGTTATCGTCTCTCATATACTATGCTTTCCAATTTTTGCTAATAAATCAGTTGCTTTCATTCTAACTTAGATTCCACGCTCCTGTTTTTCTGTTGTTTGAGCTGCACTGGATCACCCCGGATCCCTTTGTGAAAAATGCAGGATCCTATTACTCCATAATTCTTGGTTCCCTTGTGTCATGGATGGAACTTTTTGATGCCATTGATTCTGGATACTGAAGCTGTTACTTGTGGTGCGCTGTGGTGGTTTGTGTATTATCTATTTTTTATGGTAACCATTTGGGATAAACCCATGTTCATCCAAAGAAGCTGTCAGTGCCAGGTCAAGTCAGCTGAAGGTGGCGGATTTCCTGTCCCAAAGTTGCATGTACACAAAGGGGCAGGGATTAGCAAGACATCATTGACCTAATATGGTCACATGCCTGTTTTAGGTCAAAGCCATTGCCATTTGGCTAAATTAGGGTAATGATGTCTTTGCTAATCCCTGCCCCTTTGTGTACTTGCAGCTTTGGGGGGGGGGGGGCAACGCTCTGGCTTCAGCTGATTAGGTTGGCCCCGACAGCTTCCTGACATGGGTTCAAACTTAACTCAAGCTTATCCCTAGTGACCATTTTCACTGAGGAAAGTGATGGAAAATCAAAAATAAAATACTAGAGTCACCAGAATAGGTGCAGAGGGTAAAACCTTCAGTGGGGATACCCATTACTTTGTTAATAGAATTATAATTCAGTACAAAATAAACAGCATAAGTACACATGATTATTGACAACCCTAACAACTTAATCTAGCCGTCTCTGGCACATAAATCATGTCACTGTATTTTGGCTCTGTTCTGCATATTAAATGTTAAGCCTTAGGAAAACATTGCTCAAGCAAATGATTTTGCTTTGATTGCCCAACAAGCTCCTTCTTGTCTATCATGATCCCAAAATAAGCATAGATATGTTTAAGGGTAAGGACTATATATCATAACAAAGCAAAGGCTTGTACTGCTTATATTTTCTTCCATGTAACAAATTCGTTTTTAAAAAGATTAGGAGATCATGTTTGACTATTCCCACTACCTAATGTGCATTATTAAGCTGTGTTCTGTCATGCTTATTTGTTCACATCCCCTGCGTGGGATTATTATAATCGTTTTTAATTTCTTCCAAAAATCTCAATAAAAAAGATTGTACCGAAAAAGAGCAGGAGATCAGTGGCGGCCCATAATGCAAGGCGCACGGACGTCGCTTCCGCCCCTATCCATGCGTCTGGCCCCCTAATCTACAAGCAGGGCGGATGCATGGAATCCAATCAGGTTTTTTTTAAGCATGTGATTAAAGCCAAAGGCTCTAATAGGCTTAAAAAAAGGGTGGGCTCTGGGCGCAGAGCACTGTGCCCAAAGCCCATGAACTTGAATGAATATTTGCTATTGCTACACTGATTCTCCTCTCGGCCAATCAGGAACCCGTTACCCAATTGGCCAAAAAAGGAAGTGATCCTATTGGCCTTGGAGAAGGGAGAAGATGCACGATGGAAGCCACTGAGGAGACGCAGTGGAAGCCGTCGCCCGGAGCTAAACACAATGGGGGAAGGATAGTATCTAAAGCCTCGTACACATGACCGAGTTTCTCGTCCAAAAACGACAAGAAAACTGCAGAGAGAGCTTTCTTGTCGAGAAAACCGTTCGTGTGTATGATTTTTTGTCGAGAAAACTGCCGTGAATCTCGACGAGAAAAATATAGAACCTGCTCTCTTTTTTCTCGTCAGGATTCTCGATTTTCTCGTCGTGTTTCTCGTCGGCCTGTTTTGCGACGAGAAAAACGTTTGTGTGTATGCTTTTACGAGTCTTCCAAAAGCGCGCATGCTCAGAATCAAGTATGAGACGGGAACGCTTCTTCTGGTAAAACAAGCCTTCGTAATGGAGATAGCACATTCATCACGCTGTAACGAACTGAAAGCACGAAGACTGAAAAGCGCAAATCGTCTCTTCCCAAACTTTTACTTCACACGCGTAAACACGAGATCAGCAAAAGCAGCCCAAGGGGTGGCGCCATTGAAATCGATCTTCCCCTTTATACTGCCGTCGTACGTGCTGGACGTGACCGCTCAGAACAACGAGGAGATTTGGAATTGACTGTGTGTATGCAAGGAAAGCTTGACAAGAATCTCGTCGAGAAAAACGACGTGTTTTTAACGACGAGAAACTCGGTCGTGTGTACGAGGTTTTACTCCCTCTTATTCTAAGACACAGGCTGGAGAGGTGTGACACAGCCTGTGGCTGGCAGAAATCCGCCCACACAATGTTATTGGCAAAAAATAATAAAGATTGCATTTCAAATATATATTTGTATGACAATTTAACCACTTCCTACCCCACCCATTGTCAAATGACGTCTGCAGGAGGGATCTCCCATCCTGGGCGGGCATCATATGACGTCCTGGGCTTCCTGGTCATCTAGGGGGCGCGCGCGCCAGCCACGTCACTCGGGAGCCGATGCACGTGCCCGGCGGCCGCGATGTCCACTGGGCACCTGCGATTGCCCGATAACAGAGCAGGACCGTGGATCTGTGTGTGTAAACACACAGATCCACATCCTGTCAGGTGAGAGGTCCGTGTGTTCCCAGTACAGAGGAACACCGATCGGTCTCCTCCCCTTGGGAGTCCCCTCCCCCTACAGTTAGAATCACTCCCTAGGTAACACACTTAGCCCCTTGATCGCCCCCTAGTGTTAACCCCTTCACTGCCAGTCACATTTACACAGTAATCAATGTATTTTTATAGCACTGATCGCTGTATAAATGTGAATGGTCCCAAAATAGCGCCAAAAGTGTCCGATGTGTCCACCATAATGTCGCAGTCACGATAAAAACCGCTGATCGCCGCCATTACTAGTAAAAAAAAAAAAAAAAAAATGCCATAAAACTATCCCATATTTTGTAGATGCTATAACTTTTGTGCAAACCAATCAATAAACGCTTGTTGCAAATTTTTTACCAAACATATGTAGAAGAATACGTATCGGCCTAAACGGAGGGAAAAAAATGAAATTGGTGATCAAATACCACCAAAAGAAAGCTCTATTTGTGGGAAAAAGGGACGTCAATTTTGTTTGGGAGCCACGTCGCACAACCGCGCAATTGTCAGTTAAAGCGACGCAGTGCCGAATCGCAAAAAGTGGCCTGGTCATTTGGCAGCCAAATGGTCCGGGGCTGAAGTGGTTAAACAGTTTATTGATATTACTTATTTATTTTTACTCTGTATTCCAAAGGCTATTTTTTTTTTTTTTTTAACATGTGACCAGCAGCAGAGGACTAGAAGCTTCTCCTGCTTATGTTTCCCTGCAGACAGGCTGGGAAAGAGCTGGGTCATGTGACAATTGTATATTTGGAAAAAGGTACTTAGATGTTTTTTTTAAACAACATAATATATTAAATAATAATATATAAATAAAATAATTATAATAACAGAAATAGAAGGGACAATGTAAATGAAACAGTGTGTGTTTAATATCACTTTAATGAACGTATTTATTATTTATTCAGCCTCGGAAGGATTTACCCCTTATTGACCAGGCCATTTTTTGCCTCACGGCACTGCGTTACTTTAGCTGACAATTGCGCAGTGGTGCGATGCTGTACCCAAATAAAATTGATGACCCTTTCTTTCCCCCACAAATAGAGCTTTCTTTTGGTGGCATTTGATCACCACTGTGGTTTTTATTTTTTTGCGCTATAAACAAAAAAGAACAATAATTTAGAAAAAAAACTATCGTTTTTATTTTTTTCTATAAAACATACCCAATAAAAAAAATTAAAAATCAAAATTTCTTCATCAATTTAGACCAATATGTATTCTGCTACATATTTTTGGTTAAAAAAAACAAAACAATAAGCGTATATTGATTGGTTTGCGCAAAAGTTATAGCGCCTACAAAATAGGGGATAGATTTATGGCATTTTTATTATTTCTTTTTTTTTTACTAGTAATGGCAGTGATCAGCGATTTTTAGTGGGACTGCAACATTGCGGCAGACAGGTCGGACACCTGCGGCAATTTGCGTAGCCGAACCAACCTGCCGCAGTATAACTGTGTCGGCAAGAGGTTAATGGAAGGTATAAAAGAGAGAGGGCGCACCAGCCTTGTGCATTATCCTTAGATAGATTTTATTTGGTTAATGGAAGGTGCCTAGAGTCCATCTGTAAAATAATAACATTGTTTCGTAATGCTGACATGCCTAGTAATGTTACAATAGGTTCCTTGGGTTCATCTTCAAAATAATAATGTAATTTGTTAATGCTCACATGCCTAGTTGAGATGAGAATGTTAATGATAGGCCCGTGGTAATTCTGAGAATGGCAGTACAAATTTTGTGTACAATTTATTTCTGCCAGGTAAACAGTAAAGACGATAATGGAGTGGTGATGGGTGACTGGAGCGGGGACTATTCTGGTGGTACAAACCCCAGCGCCTGGAATGGAAGCACAAGCATTCTGAAGAGCTGGTATGAACGCAGACAGTCGGTAAAATATGGACAGTGTTGGGTTTTTGCTGGCGTTCTGTGTACAGGTAAATTTATATTCTAATACAATATGATTTTTACAAATGTATAAATTCTTTTTGAAACAAACAAGCAGTTAGCCATTGAAGTGTGGGCACAAGTTTGGTTTAAAGTGTCATTAAATCCACGTAATTAAAAACTTTCAGTACATCTTGTATTACATGCTGTTCATATTTGCTCAGTCACTATGGGATTTGTTTTCTGTATTATGCAAAAAACCTGGTTGATCCTGCTGTTCACTGTCCCTCCCTCCTTGTCTGTGTCCCCGCTGCAGCCTGAGATTGTGTAGACCAGCCGTTGTCACATCTACTGAGAATGCTGCAGTTTCAGTTCCCTTCTAAGCTGTTCATTTCCTCCTTTTTCTCATCTGTGCAGCCCACATGGCTATAGAGCCACACATGTGGGTATAAACACATAAAATTAAAGCTCATTCTCTCTTCCTCCATGCCCACTAAACAGCGTAACACATTGGAGGCAGGATATTGAATGTTGCTTGATGGAGGCATCACCTCCCTGTAATTCTAAGCACCTACAAACAATTGACAAGGGCTGGAGGGGCGTGAAACAGGCTGGTGGAACCTCCCCCTAGATAGCCCACACCATGTTTTTGCACAAAAATAATAAAGATTTGAGGTCAAATACATATTTGTGTGAAGATTTAAAACATTTGATATGTATTTTTCCTTTGTATTTCGGAGGCTTTTTTTCCCCTTAACATGTGACTAGCAGCAGAGAACTAAAAGCTCCTCCCACCAATGTTTACCTGCAGATGGGCTGGGAAAGAGCTGAGTCACGTGACAGCTGTATATGGATTATGAAAAAAGACACTAAAGCCTCGTTTGTTGGACAACCGAGCGTCTGATTTTTGTCAAAAGGGCGTGTGCCAGGATCTTGTCTTGCATACTAACATTACACAAATTGTCGTGCCACAAACACGAACTACAAGGAATTTCAGCTCTTGAACAGTGTTCAAACCACACATGAGGTATCGCCGTGATCGGTAAAGCGAGAGCAATAATTCTAGCTCCAGACCTCCTCTGTAACTCAAAACATGCAATCTGTAGAATTTTTTAAACGTCGCCTATGGAGATTTTTAAAGGTAAAAGTTTGTCGCCATTCCACGAGCGGGCGCAATTTTGAAGCGTGACATGTTGGGTATCAATTTACTCGGCGTAACATTATCTTTCACAATATACAAAAAATTGGGCTAACTTTACTGTTGTCTTATTTTTTAATTAAAAAATATGTATTTTTCCCAAAAAAAGCGTGCTTGTAGGACCGCTGAGCAAATACTGTGTGACATAAAGTACTGCAACGACCGCCATTTTATTCTCTAGGGTTTTAGAAAAAGAAATGTATAATGTTTGGGGTTTCTAAGTCATTTTCTAGCAAAAAAAAAATGTTTTTTAACTTGTAAACAACAAATCTCAGAAAGAGGCTCGGTCCTTAACTGGTTAAACAGTGCGTGTTTCGTATCACTTTAAGACTGTAAAATTGGTAATAAGTGTATTTCCTTTTTAACTGATTCTCTATTTTCCCCTCTGTAGTCAGCAGAGCCCTGGGTTTACCCTGCCGGGTAGTTAGTAATTACAATTCTGCCCATGACGCAAATGGCGACTTGCTAATTGAAAAATTCTTTGATGTATCAGGAGAACCAGTAATGTTAAGTGATGACAGTATTTGGTAAGTATTAGACTACTGTGTAATGATCCATCTGATTGCAACTTGCAATTTTCCAAGAAACAGTCACACCTCTGCTAAGCATTTTGATAAAAAGTATTACATCATTTACTCTTATTCACCCTGTGGAAGCTGTAGAGCGGGATTGTACACTTTCTACAGAATGGTGTATAGGGACATCTAGTGTTTAAAAATGATGTTGGCAATTTTGTTTTCTTCCTTTCAATGAGCAGCTGATTTTATAGCACAGGAAATAAAAAGGATTGCCATATACTGTAAAAAGTTAGTGCCTTGATTCAGGGGCGTACCTAGAGCATTTGGCACCCGGGGCGGATCCTATATCTGGCACCCCCCACCTTAAAATGTAAAAACACCCCACTGTGCCCCCTGCATACCTCTGCATCCTTCAATATCTTTTTGTCACTACTGTGTACCCCCTCGCCACAACTGTACCTCTGGACCCCTTTACATTACACCGCACCCTTCACCTCTGGACCCCTTTACATTACACTGCACCCTTCACCTCTGGACCCCTTTACATTACACTGCACCCTGCACCTCTGGACCCCTTTACATTACACTGCACCCTTCACCTCTGGACCCCTTTACATTACACTGCACCCTTCACCTCTGGACCCCTTTACATTACACAGCACTCTGGACCCCTTTACATTACACTGCATCTTTGGACCCCTTTACATTACACTGCACCCTGCACCTCTGGACCCCTTTACATTTCACAACCCTTGTACCTCTGGACCCCTTTACATTACACTGCACCCTGCACCTTTGGACCCCTTTACATTACACAGCCCTTGTACCTCTGGACCCCTTCACATTACACAGCCCTTGTACCTCTGGACCCCTTTACATTACACTGCACACTGCACCTCTGGACCCCTTCACATTACACAGCCCTTGTACCTCTGGACCCCTTTACATTAAACTGCACCTTTGGACCCCTTTACATTACACTGCACCCTGCACCTCTGGACCCCTTTACATTACACAGCCCTTGTACCTCTGGACCCCTTTACATTACACAGCACTCTGGACCCCTTTACATTACACTGCACCCTGCACCGTTGGACCCCTTTACATTACACAACCCTTGTACCTCTGGACCCCTTTACATTACACTTCACCCTGCACCCCTTTACATTACACAGCACCCGGCACCTCTGGACCTCTTTACATTACACTTCACCCTGCACCTCTGTACTCCTTTACATTACACTTCACCCTGCACCTCTGGACCCCTTTACATTACACTGCACCCTGAACCTCTGGAACCCTTTACATTACACAGCCCTTGTACCTCTGGACCCCTTTACATTACACAGCACTCTGGACCCCTTTACATTACACTGCACCCTGCACCTTTGGACCCCTTTACATTACACTGCACCCTGCACCTCTGGACCCCTTTACATTTCACAACCCTTGTACCTCTGGACCCCTTTACATTACACTGCACCCTGCACCTCTGGACCCCTTCACATTACACAGCCCTTGTACCTCTGGACCCCTTTACATTACACTGCACCCTGCACCCCTTTACATTACACTGCACCCTGCACCTCTGGACCCCTTTACATTACACATCCCTTGTACCTCTGGACCCCTTTACATTACACTGCACCCTGCACCTTTGGACCCCTTTACATTACACAGCCCTTGTACCTCTGGATCCCTTTACATTACACAGCACCCTGCACCTCTGTACCCCTTTACATTACACTTCACCCTGCAACTCTGGACCCCTTTACATTACACTTCACCCTGCACCTCTGGATCCCTTTACATTACACTGCACCCTGCACCTTTGGACCCCTTTACATTACACAGCCCTTGTACCTCTGCACCCCTTTACATTACACAGCACCCTGCACCCCTTTACATTACACAGCCCTTGTAACTCTGGACCCCTTTACATTACACAGCCCTTGCACCTCTGGACCCCTTTACATTACACGGCACCCTGCACCTCTAGACCCCTTTACATTACACAGCCCCCCACAGCTCTGGACCCCTTTACATTACACAGTACCCTGCACCTCTAGATGCCTGTATGTTACACAGACACCCCCCTCAACAGTTCTGGACCCCCTGCATGTTACACAGACCCCCTACAGTGCAGACCCCGGCTACAGTACAGGCCCCCCTACAATGCAGACCCCCCTACAGTACAGGCCCCCGCTACAGTGCAGACCCCCCTACAGTGCAGACCCCCGCTACAGTACAGGCCCCCCTACAATGCAGACCCCCCTACAGTGCAGACCCCCGCTACAGTAGAGGCCCCCCCTACAATGCAGACCCCCTACAGTTAAGACCCCAGCTACAGTGCAGACCCCCCTACAGTGCAGACCCACCTACAGGCCCCCTACAGTGCACAGACCCCCTAACAATACAGACCCCCCTACAGACCACAGACCCCTAACAATACAGACCCCCTACAGACCCCCCCCCTACAGTCCCATAATGTACCTTAGAACTGACAGAGAGCCCGAGGTAGTGGCTTTGCAGGGAGGGGGGGTGCGAGCCACACCCGAGCCAGTCGGCACATCTGGGACCGGCGCAACGATCCCCTTCTCTCAAGGCTCTGATCAGTCTCGGCAGCGGCTGTCAGCCGACAAGAATGAAGCCGCCTCCCCCTCCTCCTGCATGCACAGCACTGTATAGACATAAAGGAGGAAGGGGAGGCGGCTTCATACTGCTCTGCTGACAGCCGCTGCCCGAGACTGAGCCGTGAGAGAAGGGGATCGTTGCGCCGGTCCCAGATGTGCTCGCACCCCCCCCTGCAAAGCCACTACCTGCTCGGCCCCCCACCCCTCCGTGACTGAAAGGAGACAGCGCCGCGGGTTTAACAGCAGCATCACGCGGTGACAGAACAGACATGTTCTGTCACCGCACGATCTGCTGTTAAACCCGCGGCGGCGGCGCTGTCTCTTTTTAGTCACGGAGGGCGCGGGGGGGCACCAGCCTGACACCCCCCAGTGTGTGGCACCTGGTGCGGCACGCCCCCCCACCACCCCCTTAGTACGCCACTGCCTTGATTCATTATGAATTTGATTCAGCACCTACAACCTGCCATTTTTAAGTGACATTTGAATCTAGTTTAAATAATAATAAAAAATATATATATATATATATATATATATATATATATATATGCACACAGTATATATATATATATATATATATATATATATTTATCTTGGAGTGTATAGCAACTGCGTCACACTTCTCAAAAAGGACAAGATGGCTGACCCTAAACTTGACAGTCTTTACCTCAGAACATTTCTTCCTCATGCACAATCCTTTGCAGACTTTTACCTCAGAACACTCTTCCTCCAGCACACTACTTTCTGTCACAGTCTTGGAAATCCTGTCAGACCATCAGAACATGACTAGGCCTCACGCTGAATAAGTCCCAGTTAATTTAGTTGATGACCTGTTATAGGCCAGGGCCTGCAGTACCCCTTTATGGCAGCAACCGTTTACTTAAGAAGATTATTTGGTGATGGACTACTGATCCCAGAAAGTCCGACTTGCAAATCCTGCCCGCCCTCATGGCTGCATCGATTTGACACAAAACTCCACAGTCTCTTCCTCTGGCTCTACACCCAGCTCCCCTGGCATATCTCTTTCAGATCTCTCCACTGTGCTCTCACTCACCGACACCTGCCTTGGATCCTTACTGAAGGACTTACTCCGGACGTGCGGACCAACTGTCTCTTCCAGCTCCTGTTCCAGGACACCTCTCCATGACCGTGTAAAGAGAGGCTCCCTCCCAGGTCCCGAGCTCCTCCTCCTGAGGTACACCCCCCCCCAGATGGGGGTGTCCCTCCTGCAAGACAGTCTAGCACTCCATCCTTCAGTTCGCCCCCAGCCGACAACTCCTCCCCCAGCAGGCTGACCATGGGTATATGTAGGAGGCCTGCCCCCTGCCAATCCTAGTTGGGGATTGGTCAGAGCTCCTCACATGTACCCCATGTTACTCTAGCTCTCAGCCCTGCCCCTTTTCCAGAACATTCTCCCTGGAAACAGAGGAGGCGCCCAAGAACCAAAGTACATGTCAGTCACCTACTGCTACACTGAACCTATGTGAATGTTTGACCATTCTTCGAGAAGCGCATTTGTGAGGTCAGGCACTGATGTTGGAGAAGAAGGCTTCCGCTTTAATTTATCCCAAAGGTGTTCGAGCTAAGGGCTCTGTGCAGGCCAGTCAAAGTTCCTCCACCCCAAACTCGCTCATCCATGTCTTTATGGACCTTGCTTTGTGCACTGGTTTAAATCATTTGGTGGAGGGGAGATTATGGTGTGGGGTTGTTTTTCAGGGGTTAGGCTTGGCCCCTTAGTTCCAGTGAAGGGAACTCTTAAGGTGTCAGCATACCAAAACATTTTGGACAATTTAATGCTCCCAACTTTGTGGGAACAGTTTGGTGATGGCCCCTTCCTGTTCCAACATGACAGCACACAGTACACAAAGCAAGCTCCATAAAGACATGGATGAGCGAGTTTGGGGTGGAGGAACTTGACTGGCCTGCACAGAGTCCTGACCTCAACCCCATAGAACACCTTTGGGATGAATTAGAGCGGAGAATGCGAGTCAGGCCTTCTCATCCACATGAGTGCCCGACCTTACAAATGCGTTTCTGGAAGAATGGTCAAACACTCCCATAGACACACTTCTAAACCTTGTGGACAGCCTTGCCTTCCCAGAAGAGTTGAAGCTGTTATAGCTGCAAAGGGTGGGCCAACTCAATATTGAACCCTACAGACCAAGACTAGGATGCCATTAAAGTTCATGTCATGTTCATGTCCTCTGGATCCTGTGATGATTGAAATGCATGTTGGATTCCTGAGCAAATGACATGACATGACATACTGGAACTAGGATGTAAAAAATGACTCCACAGGAGACACGGATAGAAAAGTCTCATAGTGTAGTAATTTTTAAATAAAGTTAATAAAAACAGCAGCAACAATAGCAGTTACACTCTAATGTTAAAGTGCCTGGCCTGGCACTAGGTGTAATCAGCGTGTGTTAAGCCTCGTACACACGGTCGGACTTCCATCTGACTTTTCCCTGGATTTTTGTCCGAACGGAGTTGGCCGGGCACACCCATAGCATACACACCACAGGACTTTTCTGCAAACTTTTCCAAAACTTTTTGCAACATCACGTGGTTTTTCTGCTCTTCACCGCCACCCTTTGGTCAATTTCTGCTATTGTTGGTTGATTTTAACATTAGTTGTTTTGACCATCGGACAAAAGTCCGATGGTTTTCTGTACACACGGTCAGACTTTGCTCCATCGGACTTTTGTTGGCCAAAAGTTTGTCCATTTGCAGACCCAACTTTTGTCCGATGAAAACAAAAAAACAAAACAAAGTTTGTCCGATGGAGCGTACACACGGTCAGATTGTTGGTCCAACCTACTCAAAATGAAGTTTGTTGGCCAAAAGTCCGACCGTGTGTGCGGGGCTTAAGTCTGCTAATCCCTTGGGGATAGCGTGCGTTCCACGTCTCGCTCCGGAGGGCAAAGCCTTGTATGGGATATCAAGTTAGGACCCCGGAAGTGACGGATCCTCTGCTCCCTCAATCACTTTGGCCACTTCCGGGTCCTAACTTGGAGTAATTTTTTACATCCTAGTTCCAGGGTGAGCGGCCAGTGGAGTGGAATTGTGCTAATAGTGGAATCAATCTGGTATTCCAAAAGCGCTTTTTGACCATCCTGTAAAAAGGGGTCAAACATCTCTGGTGAGTGGCCACCTTTATACTGAGCACTCGTGCTGGAAGAATCTAGAAGTTTTATCTCAACTTTGATTTGGTGTTGGGATTTATCACTTATGGACTTTTGCTTGCTATCATTGCAATTTCTTTCATGAGTGTACACATTTATGTCTGATGTTATTGTACATATATTGTTTGTGAAAAAAAAAATGTGAACATATATAGCGCCTTATCCTTTATTTCCATATTTTATATTACCTGACGTTAGTAATATTTTGCCTTTTGTTTGTTTTTCTGAATATAGGAATTTTCATTGCTGGAATGAATTTTGGTGCATTCGACCTGATCTTGGTAGCTCCTATAATGGATGGCAGATTTATGACTCAACTCCTCAAGAAACAAGTGATGGTAACAATAAAAAAAAGTTTTAATATTTTATTAAAGTAAAGGTTAAAATATTTATTTTTATAGTTAACCACTTGCTTACTGTGCACTTAAACGCACTTTGAATGACAATTGCGCGGTCATACAACACTGATGTACCCAAATTACATTTTTATTTTTGGTAAAAAAAAATCGCAATAAGTGTATATTGATTGGTTTGCACAAAAGTTATAGCGTCTACAAAATAGGGGATAGATTTATGACATTTTTTTTTTTTTTTACTAGTAATGGCGGCGATCTGCGATTTTTGTCAGGACAGATCGGACACTTTTGACACTATTTTTGGGACCATTCACATTTATACGGCGAACAGTGCTATAAAAATGCACTGATTACTGTATAAATGTGACTGGCAGGGAAGGGGTTAACACTAGGGGGCGATCAAGGGGTTAAATGTGTTCCCTGTGAGTGATTATTACTGTGGGGGGAAGGGGACTGACTGGGGCAGGTGACCGATGGTTGTCCCTATGTACAAGGGACACACCATCGGTCTCCTCTCCCTGACAGGACGTAGATCTGTGTGTTTACATCCACGTCCCTGGCTCTGTGACTGCCGATCGCGGGTACCTGGCGGACATCGTGGCCGCCAGGCACGCGGAAGTAAACAAGAGGACATCCAGGGACGCCCGCCAGGCAGTTCAGGTCCGCGCTGCAGCCGTCTTTCGGCCATAGCGCGGATCTGAAGTGGTTAAAGAACTTTGATCAAAAATACAATTTTCATCTCATGATTAGGGATGAGCTTCGAGTTCGAGTCGAACTCATGTTCGACTCGAACATTGCCTGTTCGCCCGTTCACCGAACAGCGAACAAATTGGGGTGTTCGCGGCAAATTCGAAAAATCTATGGGAGAAATCTAAAGTGCTAATTATAAAGGCTTATATGCAAGTTATTGTCCTAAAAAGTGTTTGGGGACCCGGGTCCTGCCCCAGGGGACATGTATCAATGCAAAAAGAAGTTTTAAAAACGGCCGTTTTTTCGGGAGCAGTGATTTTAATAATGCTTAAAATGAAAAAATAAAAGTGAAACATTCCTTTAAATTTCGTACCTGGGGGGTGTGTATGATATGCATGTAAAGTGGCGCATGTTTCCCGTGCTTAGAACTGTCCCTGCAAAAAATGTCATTTTTGAAAGAAAAAAATGCATTTAAAACTGACTCGCGGCTATTAATGAATTGTCGGCTCCCGGCAATACATACAAAAGTCATTGATAAAAAAAAAAAAAAAAAGCGTGGGGGTTCCCCAGAATTCAATTACCAGGCCCTTCAGGTCTGGAATGGATATTAAGGGGAACCCCGCCGCAAATGTAAAAAAAAATTGACGTGGGGTTCCCCCAAATATCCATTCCAGGCCCTTCAGATCTGGCATGGATTTTAAGGGGAACTCCACCCCAAATTTAAAAAAAAATGGCGTGGAGTCCCCCTAAAAATTCATACCAGACTCCTTATCCGAGCACACAACCTGGCCGGCTGCAGGGGAAAAGGGGGGGACGAGAGAGCGGCCCCCCCTCCCTCCTGAACCGTACCAAGCCACATGCCCTCAACATGGAGAGGATGTCCCCATGTTGATGGGGACAAGGGCCTCATCCCCACAACCCTTGCCCGGTGGTTGTGGGGGTCTGCGGGCGGGGGGCTTATCGGAATCTGGAAGACCCCTTTAACAAAGGGGACCCCCAGATCCCGCCCCCCCTATGTGAATTGGTAAGGGGTACATTGTACCCCTACCATTTCACGAAGAAAGCGTAATTTTTTTTAAAAAAAAACACACAAACACCTTGAAAAAGTCCTTTATTTAAAAAAAATAAAAAAACATTCCAGCGGTGAAATCCAGTGTCCCGCGGCGATCCCGATGTCCAGCGCTGTCCTTCATTGGTTGTGCCTGAGCGGACCTGATGGGGAACTCCCTCTCAGTGTTTTAAATGTATAGACCCGCCCCTTCTAAAGTTCCCCATCAGGTCCGCTCAGCGGACCAGATGCGGAACATGAGAAGGGGCGGGTCTATACATGTATTACCACAGTGAGAGAAGTTCCCCATCAGGTCCGCCCCCTCGGTATGTCGGACCCGCCTACGTCATTGGCTTGAGCGGGGAACTTCCTTCACTGTGTAATTTAAATTTACATAGTGAAGGAAGTTCCCCGCTCAAGCCAATGACGTAGGCGGGTCCGACATACCGAGGGGGCGGACCTGATGGGGAACTGCTCTCACTTTGGTAATACATGTATAGACCCGCCCCTTGTCATGTTCCGCATCTGGTCCGCTGAGCGGACCTGATGGGGAACTTTAGAAGGGGCGGGTCTATACATTTAAAATACTGAGAGGGAGTTCCCCATCAGGTCCGCTCAGGCACAACCAATGAAGGACAGCGCTGGACATCGGGATCGCCGCGGGACACTGGATTTCACCGCTGGAATGGTTTTTTTTTGTTTTTTTTTTAATAAAGGACTTTTTCAAGGTGTTTGTGTGTTTTTTTTAAACATTTTTTTACGCTTTCTTCGTGAAATGGTAGGGGTACAATGTACCCCTTACCAATTCACATAGGGGGGGGGCCGGGATCTGGGGGTCCCCTTTGTTAAAGGGGTCTTCCAGATTCCGATAAGCCCCCCGCCCGCAGACCCCCACAACCACCGGGCAAGGGTTGTGGGGATGAGGCCCTTGTCCCCATCAACATGGGGACATCCTCCCCATGTTGAGGGCATGTGGCTTGGTACGGTTCAGGAGGGAGGGGGGCCGCTCTCTCGTCCCCCCCTTTTCCCCTGCAGCCGGCCAGGTTGCGTGCTCAGATAAGGGGTCTGGTATGGATTTTTAGGGGGACTCCACGCCATTTTTTTTTTAAATTTGGGGTGGAGTTCCCCTTAAAATCCATGCCAGATCTGAAGGGCCTGGAATGGATATTTGGGGGAACCCCACGTCAATTTTTTTTTTAATTTGCGGCGGGGTTCCCCTTAATATCCATTCCAGACCTGAAGGGCCTGGTAATTGAATTCTGGGGAACCCCCACGCTTTTTTTTTTTTTTATCAATGACTTTTGTATGTATTGCCGGGAGCCGACAATTCATTAATAGCCGCGAGTCAGTTTTAAATGCATTTTTTTCTTTCAAAAATGACATTTTTTGCAGGGACAGTTCTAAGCACGGGAAACATGCGCCACTTCACATGCATATCATACACATATTTCACTTTTATTTTTTCATTTTAAGCATTATTAAAATCACTGCTCCCGAAAAAAACGGCAGTTTTTAAAACTTCTTTTTGCATTGATACATGTCCCCTGGGGCAGGACCCAGGTCCCCAAACACTTTTTAGGACAATAACTTGCATATAAGCCTTTATAATTAACACTTTAGATTTCGAACGTTCGAGTCCATTGTATTTAATAGGGTTCTAAAGTTTACACAAACATTTTGTCTGTTCGCAGGTTCTGGTGCGAACCGAACAGGGGGGTGTTTGGCTCATCACTGCTCATGATGTTATTGGGGATTTTTCTGCAAATTAAGGTGTCACTTGGCATGATGTAACAAAGGAGGTGGGCATAGAGAGGAAGGAAAAATCTTGATTGGTTATATTTAGTATTTTTTCCTGATTCATGCAGGCTGTGAAAGAATGGGCACAAACAGGACTAGAAACTATTTATTTTTTTACGCTTGCACCTAACAGATAGGTATTTCTCTAGAGAAATACATTTCCTTCAAAACATAAGTTATTGTTTTTAACAAAATTTAACTGACAACTGCGACACTGTACCCAAAACAAAATTTATATCCCTTTTTCCCACAAATATAACTTTTTTTTACTTTTTTTTGGTGGTATTTGATCACCTCTGCAGGGTTCTTTTGCGCTAGAAACAAAGAACGACCAAAAATTTTGAAAAAAACATTTTTTTTTCTTTCTTTTTTTAATGTAAAAAAAAAATCTGATTTCCTCATCAATTTAGGCCAATACGTATTATTGGTAAAAAAAGAATCGCAATAAGTGTATAATGATTGGTTTGCGCAAAAGATATAGCGTCTACAGACTATGGAATATTTTTATTTATCTTTTATTTCGTTTTTTTTTACTAGTAATGGTGGCAATCAGCGACTTATAGTGGGACTGCGATATTGCGGCGGACAAATCGGATACCTAACTGACACTTTTGTGGGGACCAGTGACACTAATACAGTAATCAGTGCTAACAATATGCACTGTCCTTGTACTAATGACACTGGCAGGGAAGGGGGTTAACATCAGGGGCGATCAAAGGGTTAACTGTGTGCCTAGCTTAGTGTTTTACTACTGTGGGAGAGGTGCCTTTACTACTGGAAGACATGGATCGGTGTTTCTGCTTTACTAAAACACAGGATCCATATCTTCTGTACTGACAGAATGACAGTCTGCCTTGTTAACATAGGCATACTGGCATTCTGTCAGTGTAATGAATAATTAGCGGGTCCACAGCGGGAGCGGGTCACTGTTGGCATGAACTCACGCCCAAATCCTAGAAGTGCAGAATCACGTATATATATATATACATATATATACTGTATATATGTATAAGTGATTCTGCACAGCGCAGCCCCCCAGTTGCAGTATATCTGCTATGGGGCGGTCAGCAAGTCTTCCTGACCAGAGGTGGGTATAAGTAGGGCTTGCGGAACCTCAACCAAAACCATGTAAAGGGTGGGAAGGGTTAGAAATTCTGTCAGGTTTTCATTGCTGCCTCTCCTTGTCAAGCACATTTCTCCTCATATCCTGCCCTAAGGATCATATTTCAAGGGAGATAAACCTTCAATGGGGACACAAACAACAATCCAAACAGTGTTTTTATTGTTTTATCCACTCTTAAAATATATATATATATATTTTATTGCTGTTTGTGTCTCCATTGCTGAGATTTTGCTCCAGTTCCTAACCACAAAAGAAATGATGGACAAAAATCTCAGTGGCAACACACACAGCACAATAAAAACTCTAACCAAAACTAAAAAAAAAAACATTAATTGGACTTCATCTTTATATTTACAGGCATTTTCCAACTAGGTCCAACATCTCAAGTTGCGATAAAACAAGGAGATGTGAATAAGCCTCATGACACTGTTTTTGCATTTTCGGAGGTAAATGCAGATGTCAACTACTATACTGTACAGACTAATGGATCAAAGTCAAAATACAAGACAGAGACAGCAGAGGTTGGCTTATTAATCTGCACAAAAGCTTTGGGTACAAATGATTATGAGGATATCACTCATTTGTACAAGTTCCAAGAAGGTAAGATTACTACCATATAAAGAGTTGATGATATCAGCAACATCACACAATGAAAAAAAAAATTAAGAATTTTGTAATTTACTATGGAGATCAGCAGTTTTATATATGTCTAGGGCCGCCTACATACAATATACAGTATCTGTGAGTACACCCCTCACATTTTTGTAAATATTTTATCTTATCTTTTCATGTAACAACACTGATGAAATGACACTTTGCTACATTGTAAAGTAGTGAATGTACAGCTTGTATTACAGTGTAAACTGGCTGTCCCCCTCAAAAAAACTCAACACAAAGCCATTAATGTCTAATCTGCTGGCAACAAAAGTGAGTACACCCCTAAGAGAAAATGTCCAAATTAGGCCCAAAGGCCTCGTACACACGACCGATTTTCTCGTCAAGAACCAGCAAGAAACTTGCTGGCAGAGAGGTCTTGCCGAGTAAATCGGTCGTGTGTACGCTGCTAGCGTGTTTCTCGTCGAGAAAACCGACAAGAAACCTCGACGAGAAAATAGAGAACCTGCTCTCTATTTTCTCGTCGAGATTCTCCTCGGCGTGTTTCTCGACGAGAAAAGTGAGTGTGTGTACACTTACCTGTCCGCCCGGAAGCGCGCGCATGTTCGAAATGAATTCGACGCATGCGCGGTAGCTTCCTAGGCATACGTAGGGTAGACCAAGATGGCGGCGACGGCATCGAATGTGACGAGCGCATGCTCGACGTAGTCGATGACGTCACCGCGTACACTCCTTTCAAAGAACCGCGGGTTCTTTGAAACGAGCGTGTGTACACTCGGCCGGGACAAGTTTCTTGTCCAAGAATCTCGTCGAAAAAAACGACATGTTTTTCTCAACGAGAATCTCGGCCGTGTGTACGAGGCCAAAGTGTCAATATTTTTCTGTGGCCACCATTATTTTCCAGCACTGCCTTAACCCTCTTGGGCATGGAGTTCACCAGAGCTTCACAGGTTGCCACTGGAGTCCCCTTCCACTCCTTGATGACGAAATCATGGAGCTTGTGGATGTTACCTTGCACTCCTCCACCTTCGGTTTGAGGATGTCCCACAGATGCTCAAAAGGGTTTAGGTCTGGAGACATGCTTGGCCGGTCCATCACCTTTACCCTCAGCTTCTTTAGCAAGGCAGTGGTTGTCTTGGAGGTGAGTTTGTGGTCGTTATCATGTTGGAATACTACCGTGGCCCAGTCTCCAAAGGGAGGGGATCCTGCTCTGCTTCAGTATGTCACAGAACATGTTGGCATTCATGGTTCCCTCAATGAACTGTAGCTCCCCAGTGCGGGCGGCACTCATGCAGCCCCAGACCATGACACCCCCACCACCATGCTTAACTGTAGGCAAGACACACTTGTCTTTGTACTCCTCACCTGGTTGCCGCCACACAAGCTTGACACCATCTGAACCAAATAAGTTTATCTTGGTCTCATCAGACCACAGGTTCCAGTAATCCATGTCCTAAGTCTGCTTGTCTTCAGCAAACTGTTTGCAGGCTTTCTTGTGCATCATCTTTAGAAGAGGCTTGCTTCTGGGAAGACAGCCATACAGACTAATTTGATGCAGTGTGTGGCATATGGTCTGAGCACTGACAGGCCGACCCCCACCTCTTCAACCTCTGCAGCAATGCTGGCAGCACTGTCTATTTCCCAAAGACAACCTCTGGATATGATGCTGAGCACTGAGCATGTGCACTCAACTTCTTTGGTCGACCATGGCGAGGCCTGTTCTGAGTGAAACCTGTTCTGTTAAACCGCTGTATGGTCTTGGCCACCGTGCTGCAGCTCAGTTTCAGGGTCTTGGCAATCTTCTTATAGCCTAGGCCATCTTTATGTAGAGCAACAATTCTTTTTTTCAGATCCTCAGAGAGTTCTTTGCCATGAGGTGCCATGTTGAACTTCCAGTGACCAGTATGAGAGAGTGAGAGTGATAACACCAAATTTAACACACCTGCTCCCCATTCACACCTGAGACCTTGTAACACTAACGAGTTACATGACACCAGAGAGGGAAAATGGCTAATTGGGTCCAATTTGGACATTTTATCTTAGGAGTGTACTCACTTTTGTTGTCACATGAAAAGATATAATAAAATATTTACAAAAATGTGAGGGTGTACTCACTTTTGTGAGATACTGTATAAATGTTAAGTATTTCTAAAGAGGCCCTCTCATCAGACCAATCATTTCAATAACAATCTTTCCATATGACTGTATGGGCATTTACCATTCATTAGGCTGTTATTTACCTGCATAATATTTTCTTGTCGGCATCCAAAAGCCCTGAGACTATTGGTGACAACATCTTGGATGCAATGTCAGCAGCCTGCTGCAGAAGTGCAGATACATTAAAGAATAGTTAGGTGAAGGGAGGGATACAGAAGTTGGGCCAGCAAAAGACAGTAATTACGCATTGCTGGGTTTATATCATTCCTTATAATAGACTGAACAACACATTAATTAATTAAGTTTAATGCTAAAGTTTAAAGTTGATTACTGGCCCTTTAGGCCCGGTTCACATAGGAGCGTCCCGCTCTGTTAAATGGAACTCAGCGACTCAGGTCGCTCCAACTTAGAAAAAGGTTCCTGTACTTATTTTGGGGGGGGGGGGCACTGGGCGACTTGCATTGACTTCTATACAGAAGTCATTATGCAAATCGCCTGAACCGGGCGTCTCAAGTCGTCTTGAGATCGCGCCGCCGAGTCGCCCCCAAAGTCGTGCCGCCCCTGTGTGAACCGGGCCTTAACTAGTTTGTTTGGGCCAAAGTAACTATTTCCTACACTAACAGGTGTGCCCGCTGTGCACTGTACAAACTGTATGTAGCTTCTGCTACAGCACTGTGTTCTGGCTGTGGGACATGAAATTCCCATCCCACACCTGGAACAAAATAGAGTTGGGATAAACACTGCTCAGCTATTCATAGGCACCTTTGTATTTTATGAATGAATACAAAGATTCCTGATTGGCTAGGGCTGAAAAGTGGGTGGATGACATCATGATCTTAACCTCAGAAGATCAGAGGAAGCCTTATATTCAGAGAATACAAAGCTGGCTAGGAATGGCTAAGCAGCACTTAGCCTGATTAAATTTTGTTCTGGGAGTGTGAATGGAAATTCCTATCCAGAACACAGTGTTGTATACTGTATGTAGTTGAGCTTACATACAATATATACAGCATGAAATGCAATAATGGGTAGATGGAATTGGCACTGCTAATGTGTATTATATTCTCAAGTGTCAAATTGAAGTGATATGTGCAAAAACAACATGAGTAACTTTAAAGAGCTACATCACCTTATAAAAGTGCAAGTGCAATTAATGGGTAACTAGATCATAAACAAAGTACAATAATAACCGATCAAAATATTATAGTAATGACTGTGTGAACATGATAAGATTAGTTAAAGCGGTTGTATTCCCATTCTGAGCATTTTTATTTAAATGAACAATTGCAAGTTATACTATTGTTTGCTAATGTTTAATCTCTTCTTACCTGCTTGCTTTGCGAATAACGATTTTCTTTTAATGACGTCACTGGTGCATGCGCCGTTAGCCCTAATTTTCCGGCAAGTTAATGCTACCGGATAAATGCTGAGTCTATGCCGGGGCTGCATCATTTCCTAGTGTCAGCCCCAAGATCCCGCGATACTCCTTAAGCACTTATGGACCCCCCACCGTTGTTATACGTTGGTATTTTGAAGAGGGATATCGGTGTTATGGCAGCAGCTAGCTACCATAATCCTCTTCTTCAGCGGGTGGTCCTCTTTCAGATAAAAGTGGTCTCTGCGGCGAATCTGGTGCACTCCGCCACTTACCGGAGCCATCGGTAGCGGTGGAGGGAAAATGGCCCCCACCTGTCTCCATACCATTGTAGGGCGGAAGCAACGTCAAAACGTCACTTCCGCCCATAGCTCTTAAAGAGACATTACATACATTTATTTTTTATTTTTTTTATTATTATTGCATTTTTGTGTAAATATGAGATCTGAGGTCTTTTTGACCCCAGATCTCATATTTAAGAGGCCCTGTCATGCTTTTTTTCTATTACAAGGGATGTTTACATTCCTTGTAATAGGAATAAAAGTGACACTTTTTTTTAAAAAAGAACAGTATAAAAATAAAAAATAAAAGGTAAAATAAATAAGAAAAAAATGTTTTGCCGAGCTCACATGCAGAAGCGGTGTTCAAATCACACCTGTGAGGTATCGCCGCGATTGGTAGACCTCCTCTGTATCTCAAAACATGCAACCTGTAGAATTTTTTAAACGTCGCCTATAGAGATTTTTAAGTGTAAAAGTTTGTCGCCATTCCATGAGCGGGAGCAATTTTGAAGCGTGACATGTTGGGTATCAATTTATTTGGCGTAACATCATCTTTCACAATATAAAAAAATTGGGCTAACTTTACTGTTGTCTTATTTTTTAATTTAAAAAAGTGTATTTTTTTCCAAAAAAAGTGCGTTTGTAAGACCGCTGTGAAAATATGGTGTGACAGAAAGTGTTGCAACGACCGCCATTTTATTCTCTAGGGTGTTAGAAAAAAAAAATATAATGTTTGGTGGTTCTAAGTAATTTTCTAGCAAAAAAAAATATGTTTTAACTTGTAAACACCAAATCTCAGAAAGAGGCTCTGTCCTTAAGTGGTTAAGGTAGGCAACAGGATCGGCAACGATTCGCTGCACAAGTTTTCCATAGTAACCGGAAATGAAGAAGATGCTTGGATAGGGCGAGTAATGTGTATGTGTGGGATTATGGCCAGGGAAAGCTACTGAGGGCAGAAATAAAGTACTAGACAGACGCGGAAGACAAGAGTTGCAATGGCGGCAGCGTTTACAAACAACATACTTATGACAGTAAGAAACATTTTGGAGCATAGTGTTTGTGGCTTGGTGATTGCAAACAACTAGTTGGATTTACATATTGCTTAAATGTTGTATCATCATCAGAGTTTACTACCGCTTTAAAGTCCATAAATACAAATTAAGTCCATAAGTTCATATCCCAAAAATTGTAATAAAAATTTGAAGTGAAAAATGTGCTGCAGAAAACGTGCATGCAATCAGGCAAATTCTTTGTGTCTCACTCGTGGCACACTTGTGCCCTCCTTATGTGCTGCACTCACCAGATAACACTACCCATTAAAGGGTAACTAGCCTCCACAGTAACAAATGACTGTAAATAGGGTCCTCACGGCAGCCTCCTTGATTTCCTCCGCCCCAGTGAGCTCATGGAAAGACAGTAATGATACCCATAGCGTAACTCCGTAAAACGTTTGTTTATTGCGCAAAAAATAGGGTAAACTTACAAGAATCCGAACTAATACAGGCATTGTGTACCAAAACCAGGAAGTCCGGGTTCACGGTGCGTGTGACACAAAGAATTTGCCTGATTGCTTGCTCATTTTCTGCAGGACTTTTTTCACTTCAAATTTCTATTGAAATTTTTTGTATTTATGGACTTTAACTAATGTTATAATGTTCACACAGTAATTACTGTAATATTTTGATCAGTTATTATTGCACTTTGTTTATGATCTAGTTACTTATTAATTGAACTTGCACTTTTATAAGGTGTTGTAGCTCTTTAAAGTTGCTCTTGTATTTTGCACATATAACTTCAATTTGACACTTGAAAATATATTACACATTAGCAGCGCCAATTCTATCTACCCATTATTGCATTTCATTTTGGCCATTTACCATTTGGTGGAGGCAGCAGCTATTAGGATTTACCTTTAGTCCATAGCACGGAACCAATCTCTTTTTCTTCAATTTATACAACATGCCCAGCTAGAGCATCTATTAGTATAGGAAATAATTTGATTGGGCCAGCTTGGCCCAAACTAACTAGTTAAAGGGCCAATAACCTGGGCATCAGCTTTAAGCTGCTTAATGATTATATTTTGCCTTCCCTAGTTTCTCCTTTCTGCCCTTATTAACATGCTAATGAAAGTTTTAAATAAAACATTTCTGTTTACACTGCATACCTTATTTTAGACCCACGGATTTCATTATTTGGTTTCTGTGCTTCTCTATACAATAAAGACAGGTTATGGCTGGCGGGCCCATCAGGTTGCTGTACATTTGTCAGGACATGAATCTAAACCCAGGACCTCTGATGTGTCTGGCTGCAGTTGTTCTTGCTGAGCTACCTGCTTTGCTGGACAGCTACCTGCCTGATCTCTTGGACAAACTTACTTTCTATCTTGTTTTTGGTAAACCTTGAATCCTTTACCCCACCCAGGAACTTCATGTTTAAAGGGGTTGTAAAGGTACACGTTTTTTCACCTTAATGCATTCTATGCATTAAGGTGAAAAAACATCTGAGGATTAGCGGCCTCCCAGCCCCCCCGTTTACTTACCTGACCCCTCGAAAATCCCGCCCCGTGAACGCGCTGGCTTCTCAGCCGGGCTTCTCGGCTCATTCATTGGTTGATTGAAAGCAGCGCAGCCATTGGCTCGTGCTGCTATCAATCACATCCAATGACGCGGCACGCTGGGGGGTGAGGCCGAGTGATACAGTGAGCGGCTATAGCCGCCTGCTGTATCACGGGAGCGCGCCTGCAAGAACTTACCACCATGCGAGCTCGCTCGCATGAAGGTGGTGAATTCTTGCGGGGAGGAGCTGAGACAGCAACCGAGGGACCCCAGAATACCAGGTGCGGGGCCACTCTGTGCAAAACGAGCTGCACAGTGGAGGTAAGTATAACATGTTTGTTATTTAAAAAAAAATTAAAAATTACCTTTACAACCCCTTTAAGCCTCGCCTTTGCACTTCCTTTTTGCCAGATTATCCAGCTAATATCTTGTTCCTTGCACTCCTGCTAATGTCCGTGTCTTCATTATCATTCATTACTGATCTTTGACTAGTTCCTTGACTACGCTTCTGCTTGGCCCAAACCTGCAACCATTTGTTGCCAATTTTTGGCTTGTTCCTCAACTACGCTTCCACTTGATCTCACCCTGCAACCACTTGTTACTGACCTTTGGCTTCTTTTTGGACTACGCTTCTGCTTGATCCCTACCTGCTTCATCTGCTATTGTAACCCAGCTTGCTCACCTCCTAGTGGGGCAATCCTGAGAACTGCAACCTGGCACTAGCATACTGCTAAACACATCTTCACTATCATTAGCTCTGGTGAAGACCACTTAGTGCTTAGACCCTGCACCTTGGGTGAGTCAGCATCATCCATGTGGGGAATCTGCTTGTGTATTTATCCAGCTGGTTTCTTTTTTAGCCTTTTCACTGCTATATTCACTGGCCTCCGAGCCTGACCTCTGATCATGACAACATAACTTCCTGAAAACTCCATAATTGGCTGCAGCCACCGTTTCAAAAATTCCAACATGTCCCTTTAACAGAAGTCGTTCAATTGAGTAACATCTGACAAGCAGGAAGGCCACACATTGATTAAAATTCAGTCAGTTCATGTTGAACCAGCCAAATTTTGATCAGTGTATGCCTAGCTTAGAGTGGTTCTAAAGCCCAAACATTTTTACCTTAATGCATTCCTTGAATTAGGGTAAAACATGTTTAGGTAAAAGTATTGCCCCCTGACTCCCCCAATACTTACCTGAGCTCTCAATCAATCCGGTGTTGTGCTCATCTGCAGTGGCTCTCCTCTCACTAGTCTGTCTCACAGGCTTTGCTGAGGCATTAGGAGACATTTGCTGTCAGTCAAATCCTGTGACGAGGGAGTAGGGGGCGAGGCTGAGTCTATGGTCACAGGCAGTGTGGCTCGAGATTGAACCAACAGGTGTGCCACAATAGGAAGTGGCTTTTTTTTTGGCTTCCTTTGGTGGCACACCGAGAAGAGGAGAAAGAATGCCAGCGAGGGACCCGAGAGGAGGAGAATCAGGGCCACTCTGTGCAATTCCATTACACAGAGCAAGTAAACATAAATCTGTTTGTTATTTTTTTTTAAATGCATTTACAATCACTTTAAGGTGGGAATTTAGCTTGAATTGATGTAGAATAAAAGATAATGATGAACACGAGCTCACAGACACTGAAAGACATAGACATAGAAAGAGATATATTTCTAAAGAGGCTGATGAAAGGAC
Source organism: Rana muscosa (assembly GCA_029206835.1). Lineage (NCBI taxonomy): Eukaryota > Metazoa > Chordata > Amphibia > Anura > Ranidae > Rana > Rana muscosa. The sequence goes on along the minus strand of CM055128.1, from coordinate 50,743,729 downwards.
ATACTGTAGGTATTGGTAGACACCTACTCTGACCAAAACAAACTCAACATTGAGTGATCAAATTTTAGAATGGGTTTTTTAATACAAAACTGTGGACAATGCTGAGATGCATAATATTAATACTCTGTACTAACAATGAATTCTCCATTTAGGCACTTCCAAAGAAAGAGAAATTTTCAGGAAAGCCCAACAAATAGTTGGTGTAAGTTCTGGATTCACGGCCTTTTCAGCTGATGGATCTGCAGATTCCGCCCCTAATCGAGAACAAGATGTTTCTGGAGCAATAACCTTTTCTGGAACACCCCAAGTTGGGGAAGATATCACTGCAATACTGACTCTAACAAATTTGAAACCTACAAGCAAAAATGTCACTTCCAACATATCTGTGGCTGCTGTTGTGTACACCAATGCAGTGAGACGCTCCATTCTCAAGAAAACTGTCAATGTGCAACTTAATCCAAATGAAGGTACCCTCTTTGCAATATTATCGAATGCCTAAATTAACTACGTCTGCTTTATCTCCTTGGAAAGCTAGGGATTAAGCTGCTTAGCCGAGGGTGTCTGACCATAAGAACCTGGTGCTACTGGGTTTTGGTCAATGCACTGAAGATCTTCTATGTTTTTGGTGGTTAAGCATAATTCAAAGTAATTGTGGTGGTAGTGCCTATGCTACTAGACACCAGTGGAGTGTAGGCTTCATGCACATTGACATTTGCAGGTATAAAATATGGCTAGCTTAAAAAACATAGAATCTTTCCACAAAGGAAGAGCCACAGCTGGGGTGTACTGTGAGCCATAAAAGTGAATACAATAGTGGTTCTGTGTAACACCATTTACCCGAGCATGCCTCCACAATCTTGTTTCTTAAATGCAACATTGCCGCATTTGTGGAAATAGATTGAGGGCACATTTGCAGGTACACAAGCATCTGTGTTTACATGAGTACAGAGGTGGACAGCCATTCACTTCTATGGTTGGCTGTACTCCCCCATCTGTAGCTCGTTGGGGGCTGGAAACACTTTTTGTTTTACTAGAGGCATATTTTTGCTTACAAATGCCCATGTGCATGTAGCCTTAGGCCCCTGCTATATTAAGTGCAAAATAAGTGGAAAGAACCACTACAGTGGAACCTTGGTTAACCAGTAATGCGGTTAACGAGCGTTTTGAAAGACGAGCAAGTTTTTTTTTTAAATCTTGACTTGGTTTGCAAATGTTGTCTCGCAAAACGAGCAGGATTCAAGCCAATAGGGTGTGCAGTACAGCATTTGGCCAGAGGTGCGGGGGCGCCGGTGACACTCGGAACAGTCCGGAGCCATTTGGAAATACTCGGAATCACTCGGAAATACTCTAAAACACTTGAAAATACTCCATTCCAGAGTGTTTCCGAGCCTTTCCGGGGGTTTCTGAGTTCAGTCAAGCTGTTCCCGAGTATTTCTGTGGCTCGCCGACACTCCCCCACCTATAGCCACATGCGGTATTGCATACAATAGAAGTCAATGCAGAACGAATTATCTTAGTTTCCATTGAATTCTTTGGGGAAACTCGCTTTGATATGCAAGTGTTTTGGATTACAAGCATTCTCCTGGAACGGTTTATGCTCGTAATCCAAGGTTCCAAGTAATCAGCAATCCTCTTAATAACTTCTTTAATTACTGATAACTGTGAAAAAATGCAACCTCACAGAGCCCAATAGAGACACTAAAGTCAGGTTTCAGTTTGTTTCTAGCAGCTGTTAGTTTACATTATGTTCTCCATAGAAAATAAAGGGTAGAGGATCTGTAATTTAAAGTAATATTAAAAGGGTCCTGCTGATTAAATTACTTACTCGTTATGCCCCATCGTTCTACATTCAGTTATACCTTTCCTCCAATTCAGTACTGTCCCTACATCACTGACCACACTTTCTGGTTCTAGAGTGGCTCTTTTCCCTCACAGAGATTTGCGTGCGAGCCCCCGGTCAGGACTATACTGTGTACTTATTATGTGCTGTATGCAAGCCAAGCCCCTACTCCCTTCTCCTTCCCCCTCCAAGTCTATTGATGGACAGCTGCCGGAACCTGCACTATCTCTTAAGCCCAAATATCCCAGTGCGTGCTCTCCCAACAGGAAGTTCAGGGGGAACCACTCTGAGGGACCTGTAACCAGCTGCACTAAACAGTATACAAAATAAGTATTTGTGTAAACCAGATGTCTTAGAATGCGTTCTTTAAAAAAATATGGGGCATCCAATGCTAAAGTTTAACTAAAAAATATTTTAACCTTACAGCTTTAGTGAACTGATCTACCTGTAGTTAGGAATGTTCCACGTTGTTCTGGATCCTGGAGAAATCTTCACTGTAGGGATGCCCCTTTTTGATCCTGTCTCTGAATTTCAAGCTTGCAGAGGGTTAATAGACAAAAGTTCTTTCATTACTTTTACAGCCTGAAGATATTAACACACTGCCCGCTGGAAGTTAAAGTAGAACTATAGGCAAAACCTTTTTTTTTTCATTTTGGATTAAGGGAGGGATCTAACCCCTGCCAGATATTTTTTGTCCATCTGTGCCCCATTGGGGAGATTTCCCTTCACTTCCTGTCCCATAGCCAAAACAGGAAATAAGAGGAAATCTCTGCAAATTAAGGGAATACATTGGGGACCCCCGGTCACCAGAACTAGCGTCCCCATTGGAAGATCTATTCTTTTTCTGGGGACAACCCAAAATTTGTGATTTTTATTTTACTTTCACTTTTAATGATAATGGTAAAGAGGACAGATAGAAAGGGTAGATGGCCCTAATGGGGTTACAGACAGCAATAAAAACTTAAAAGATGTTATAATCCCTCTCCAAATTATTATTTTTTTAATTGACCTTAATTAAACTGTTTGTAAAGGCTTTTTTTTACCTTAATGAGTTCCCTGCATTAAGTTAAAAAACTTTCCATGGTTAGCACCCCTTCCAAAAAATGTAACTGAGCCCGATCTCAATCCAGCGCTATGCCCGAGAGAGGTGGCACTGCTCTCTCTCTCCTCACTGGACATAGAAGCAGCAGTGGAAGCCATTAGCTCCTGCTACTGTCAATCAAATCCCGTGAGGAGGGAGTGGGGGTGTGCCTGAGCCACACTGTGTGTGTCAATAAACCCACACAGCCCGGTTCGGGATTAAGCCCACACATCTGCCCCATAGCAAGCAGTTTGCTATGAGGGCAGAAGGAGAATAGGATGAGCACTTTCGGGGGACTGGGAGCCACTCTGTGTGGAAACTATTGCACAGAATAGGTAAGTATAACATTATATAATGTTTTTTAATTTTATTTTAAAAAAAAGTTTATTTTTACAATCACTTTAAAATCCAGGAGGACTGATCAAAGCTAAATGGTTAAAAATATATTTTAACAAAACCTTAGCTTTAATACTACTTTAAGTGTCTTTGTTGTAAACTTTGAGGATTAATTTCTACACAATGCCTACAATGCTTTACAAAGCCCATCCCCATGTAAACCATTCAGCATGGTTGTTTTTACACTCACTGAAGTAAAATCTTAGCAATGAAAAAGCAAAAAAAAATCACCCCTACAGTCATGTATGGAGCCATCTACAAAAGGCAAAGTTGTCAGCAGTTCAACAAAGGAGGCCACAGTGTTACATGACAGAAAGCCCCCCTGACATCCAGCTGTGAAAGCTCCCTGGTCCTTACCAACCATTGCCTGCTATGTTAAAGAGCAGGGCCATTTAAACAAATGCAGAGAATGCCTTGACCTGTTTTTATAAGATGTCAGGGTTCTTTATCACTACATCTCCCAAAAATTAGCAGGAAAATTGCTAACTATGAAAACACATGGGGAAATTTGTGATATGCCTGGATATGCTAATATAAAGGGATTTTAAAAGTGCACTTATCCTTTAAGTCAGATTAGTTAAAGTAAGTTGTTTCACTTTGCATATCATCACCACCATCATCAATGTTTTGTTGAGCTCCACTGGTGTCTAACGTAGGAGTTATAGGATTTTCAACATATGCACAAATTTCTCAGGGTCTCAGGGTCATGATATAGATTTTTCATGTTCTTAGAATTTTGTGAATATGTTTTTTCATGTATGTTGTATTCCTGACCTGCATTTTTTGCATTACCCATCGCTGCCTTTTATATTATGTAAAGTAACATTTAATGTTGGCTTTACATTTGCCCCAAACCCTCAATTTGTGCCGCCTCTTCTTTTCCACTTCTAAATTGGTTTTCTTTGCTTGCCAGGAACAGTTTCAGGTTTGGAGGTTTGTCCATGGAAACTTTTGTGGTTTTCATTAATGGCCAGCGTAAAAATAGTATTTATTTTAATATTAAACCACCATTACTGGACATATAGTGCTTAGTGATCCTCCAAATTAAACCAGAGTTCCAAAATTCCTGGAAATAATTTTCAATTATTGAAAATTATACGTTGTATTTTTCACCCCATCTAACCACGCTTTAGGAATGTCAAACGCTCCAAATACACAGCGCTTCTCCAGTTTGCATCTTCTATCCTACAGTGCAAACAATATTCTGGACATAGCAAAACATTAATTATATAGTTCTCCCGTCTCCACAGTGGACAACCCAGATTTAGTAGTCTCCCCAACAGACAGACAGGGTTCTTATAGGCTGCTATTGTATATTTAGGTATCAAATCAAACTAGCAAAACATGCATAGCTTGGAAAATTGTTTTGCTGGTGTTCACTGGTGGACTAGAGAGGGCATTTGTGCACAGAAAACCATTGGACTCTTTTAGTGGTGCTAATTGTTATTGACCCAAACAATTGCCCAGCGTTTTTTAAGGGTGATGGCTGCCAGTCTCTGTCTTTACCAGCTTTGCATGCTTGCTCTTGGTCAAGGATGCTCCTGTAAACACTTCCAAGGTGCAACTGCCCACCCTGCTCCTTGTCCCTGTTTCATCTTTACACACATCCCCTATTGATGTGTTTACTGCTTCTATCCATGTTATGTCCTGTGGTATCACCAGCACAGACGGATCTGCAGACCTAGAATGAGATCAACACGAAGACTGGTATGGGTAATCTGCAGAATGGAGACTCTCTATATTTCCTTCTGAGGTTCCTTTTATTGTCTACTGATGAACCCTCTTGTCTTTTTTGGAGCCCCTGTGCTCTAGACCAGGCTGCACAAGCAATATATCTATCCCAGCTGGTGTCTTCAGAGAGCATTGCATGTGAGTAACTAAATGAGGATTATTACGTGTCATATAAGACCTGCGTTGCCCACTTCACCTTCAGTGGATTAAGCCTGATTATTAGTTATATGGTTGGACAAGCTAAACTTTGCTCATTTATCAGACAGCAGGAAGTCAGAAGAAAACTGTTCATGAATAAACACACTGTGGGACCTAAAAAAAAAATCATGGAAATTCTAACACTTTGTGGTACCACAGTGGGTGGTTGCCAGCAAATACAAATGAGGATCCTTATTTGTAATGCAGTGGTTATGGGTCGTGATCACCAAGTGTGTCCCTGCAAAACTTTAGTGGCAAAGTGGCCGGCAGGTTGGAAGCACAATGTTCATTGTGGGATGCAGGCATCCTACACACCCAGAAATGTTGGTTGTTGAAGGTTTTTTTGGCCAGCTTAACTATACAAGGGAGTCAAACCCAAGTCACCAGATGCTGGTTGGAAAGGATTATGCTTCTTTTACAACTGGCTCGTTTGTTTGTTTGTTTTTTTCAATTTCCACCATGCAGTCGCTTTATGAAACATTTATAACTTGGTGAAAGGAAAAGATGGAGAGAAAATGTACATTTACTATTGGATCTATGGCTGAGAATCTCATTACTGTTATAGAAGTATACAAATGAAGGTTCATTCTCTGATATGAAACAACTACGGCACTGAGATGCCAAATCAGAAAGGGTTAGCCTTTGGTACAGAGCATCCCAGTGGAGGAGAGGTGAGTATGCAACCAAGGCATTACATTTACATTAAAGAGGGTTGGTGTTAGGATTGGGGTTACAGGAAGAGTTAGTTTGAAGGCAACCTTTTGGTAAAATATCTACAGTATGTTGAGTGTCCAAAACTTCCAGAGCCAAGGTTCCAAAGGTGACAGCTAATATGTTGTATCTTGTAAGTCCACGGCCATTTCCTATTAACTGATCACCTGGTCACATTACAATCTGAATTACCCATGCTCAAATCTCAACCCTATTTATCATTTCCAGTTTGTTCAAGCTGCCTGTGGGTATAAAGGAATGAGAAAATATTTTGTGCCTTCCTTTCCTTTGTCCAACATGCAGTACAGACTTTTTTCAGTGTTTTCCTAGCTTGAACCCATCTATTGTCGTCTTGTTGTACAACTGCTTAAGGAAATAATTACAATCAAAACTTTTCTAGAATAATTTTTGTTTAAATAAAATAAAAATATGTCTGTCTTAGGAATTACATAATGTGGCTTAATTACATACTGATGGTAGAATGGGCAATAACGGTTTTAAATGGCACCAGTTAATCTTGTACTTGTCCTACCATAGGTGGGGGGCAGGGATTTCCTGCTTGCTTGTCCTGCATTCCAACTAAAAAGAAAAAAAAGTTTGGTAAGTCTGCATTTTTATTGTTAAAGCATTTGTGCTATAAGGATGTCAGATAATGAAATTAAGGTTTATACATAATACTTTTCTGTGCACCATGGCTTTCTTTTACATTACCGATGACGGTTACCATGTATTTGCAGATAACATGCAAAGATTGGTTTGCTTTAGACCTTCTTTGCCAAGAATGTGCCTCAGACATTAGACACTGACAGATACCCCTTAGATATTACTCTTATTTGTCAGAAATTACCACATCTTGTCCCTTGAACAACATTAGTAGCTACACCTGCTCGCAACTCTCATTAAGAACTTAGCAATAGGATGGTCTATGTTTGCGTATAGGCTGCCTTCCCTGAAAAGCTTACTCTTCACCTGTATGGGCAGCTTTATTCTACCAGAGCCTTGTAAAAAACATTTTGTATAAACCTTAATATTTTACATTTATTTGATATGTTTAGAGCCTAGAAAGTGGGTAAGTAGAAATTGCTTTTCTGTTTGTTACATAGCCACTGCTTTGAAGCCTGTTCATTATAGTATTTACCGTAATTACAAGAGAGTAGAAAGTTCAGTTAGTCTATAGAATGCCTGTTCCATTCAAATAGCCATTCATGGCATGAATAAAAAAAAATATTACATTTGCCTTGCGCATTGTTGGGTGATAAAGTGGGCACAGCCTACTTACTCTACTAATTTATTAAATCAACCCAAATGTGTTGATTTACTAAAGGCAAACAGGCTGTTTACTTTGCATGGGAAGTTGCACATTGCAAGCAAAATTTCATTTTGCAAAAAACACCCAATCACATGTAAGGAAAATTAAAAACAGAATTATGCTTACACATAATAAAAAAATATGCTGTGCAAAGATAAAAACGTGATAGTGACAATGAATACTAAAATGAACAGAACTTCCAATAATCTTTGTAGGTTTGATCCCACATCTAAAAGGAAAAAAGGTTAGGTCCAAAGTAATGTCCACAATATACTTCTCCTGTAGGGCTATCTAAAAAATTACTGGTGTGGATAGCATAGAAAGTCTTATAATACAAATAATATAAAACATGTATGATAAAAACGCATGTCCAATCTTCTAAACATGCATCCGTGACATCAAACTGGAACACCACAGAACAGTGCTGATTTGGAATAGTGAAGAATCCACCACCTCTATTTAAACTGGCCGCTTACCGAAAGTACTGATCCCGGTATGAGATCAGTGCACGCATGCGGCTGTTATCCCTGCCAAGGGCTCTTTAAATCAGCTCTCCTGGTTCCTCTGATGTTTAAATAGGTGAACTCCCGGTGTCCCAACGGACCACGATAAGACAGAAAAGACATTCCATAGCGTAATCCAGTATAGGACTTTTTATTCAAATAATTTATTAAATACAATTACAATGTACATCAGGTATATAAGCGAGTGGTATGTTACAAAGCCGGCCGGCTCTCACTGCCCGTCGCTTCCGGGACTTGTGCGATAGTAAAGTGTGGTGACGTCAGCATGCCGCTCCTCCCTACGTCGTTTCGACAAAGGTGTCGTCATCCAGGGGCACGGGCGGCGTGCTGACTCACCGCACTAAATAGCCTGTGTACAGCAATGGGATCCACCCTGATCTGACCTTTCGGCATCCCTGCTGCACCGTTCACCATCTTGAAGATCGGCAAACTGCCCATACTTGATTCCCTAATGGCAACCTAGACAATCTGTGGGCTAAAAATCGTAAAACGCTCACTCAGCATCTGATCCACCTATGGTCATCTATCCAAGGGGCGCGCCAAAATGAACGATTAGTTAGCTATGCCTGCATATTATATGTGCTAAACAGACCCTTGCTAAAGGATGTGAATACACATAGGGAATAAACAATACGCAATATATCTGAATTCTAATACATAGACGGCTTTTATGTTAAATTAAACTTTGAATTAAAGAAAATAAAAAATCGATTTCATCCACAGTATATATAAAATGGCAAACACTTGCCCTCTGTGGACATATTCAGTATTGCAATCCATATATCCAGCAAAATCGATTTAATCCACAGTGTATATAAAATGGCAAACACTGGCCCTCAGTGGACATATTTGGTATTGCAAACTATATATCAAGCAATGGTGACAAAAGACACCATCTCTAGATTGGAAGGATTTAAAAAGGAAATGAGACCTGATAAGGAGGAACTAGGAACAACTAATAATTAAGTGTCTGTATTGTCCCACAAATTAATGTTGATATCATTGGGACTAAAAAGATGCGTTGGCATCTCTGTCAAAACATTAATGTAAAAAATAGAAAGAAAAAAAAAGTACTGGGAATACTTTCTACTATGAATATCTATACCCATAGGAAGAAAACCATGGATTTGGCATACACTGGTGGGGAATAAACAGTATACAGTATATGTAAATTCCAATACATGGATGGCTTCTATATTAAAAATAAAATTAAATAAAAGGAAGAAAATGAATTAAAATTGTGGTATATTAATACACGGTATATATAGAATAAGAAACACTGGCCCTCAGTGGACATTGTCAGTATTGCAATCTACAGTATATATCAAGGAATGGTGATAGAAGACACCATCTCGAGATTAGATGTTTGAGGAGCTATTAACAACTAATGATTAACCACTTCGCGCCTGTCATATGACTAATGACGGCCGCAAAGTGGTTCTATAATGCCGGGAGGCCGTCATTATACGGCCTCCGCTCCTCCGGCCACTGGGGGGTGCGCGAGCGCCGCCGGCGCATCACTGAGATGCTGATGCGCGTGCCTGGCGGCCGCGATGTCCGCCAGGTACCCGCGATCGGCCGGTACACAGACAAAGACATGGATCTGTGTGTGTAAACACACAGATCCACGTCCTGTCAGAGAGAGAGGAGACCGATGCTGTGTCCCTTGTACATAGAGACACAGATCGGTCTCCTCCCCCAGTCAGTACCCTCCCCCCACAGTAGCAATCACTCATAGGGAACACATTTAACCCCTTCCTCGCCCCCTAGTGTTAACTTCTTCCCTGCCGGTCACATTTATACAGTAATCAGTGCAGTTTTATAGCACTAATCGCTGTATAAATGTGAATGGTCCCAAAAATGTGTCAAAAGTGTCCGATGTGTCCGACACAATATCGCAGTCCTGACAAAAATCGCAGATCGCCGCCATTACTAGTAAAAAAAAAATAATAAAAAAAATGTCAGAATTCTATCTCCTATTTTGTAGGCGCTATAACTTTCGCGCAAACCAATCACTATACGCTTATTGGGATTTTTTTAACCAAAAATATGTAGAAGAATACGTATTGGCCTAAACTGAGGAAAAAAACTTTTTTTTTTAAAAAAATTAGGATATTTATTATAGCAAAAATCCAAAAATATTGTGTTTTTTTTTTTAAATTGTCGCTCTTTTTTGGTTTATAGCGCAAAAAATACAAAAACCGCAGAGGTGATCAAATACCACCAAAAGAAAGCTCTATTTGTGGGAAAAAAAGGACATCAATTTTGTTTGCGAGCCACGCAATTGTCATTCAAAGCGACGCAGTGCCGAAAGCTGAAATTTCGCCTGGGCAGGAAGGGGGTTTATGTGCCCAGTAAGCAAGAGGTTAAGTATCTGCATTGTCCCACAGATTAATATTGATATCATTGGGACTAAGCTGATGCATTAGCATCTCTATCAAAAGTACAGAGAATATTTTCTACTATGTATATCAATACCCATAGGAAGAAAACCATGGATTTGACATACACAAATCGGTTAACTGAGTATTAACCTAGATACGTGTGAGTTAATGATAGGGGAGAAAATCATAACTCTAAAGTGTAATATGGACGTACCGAGAGCTCAGATCTGGTTTACAATCAGAATACATCCTAGACTAAAAATGTGTATGATCAGAGGAGTACTTCTTCAGCTGTTATCAATGAAAGCATTGACGTCTATGTCAATGTTGAGACCAAAAGGGGTATAGCAACGTACCCTGTGGATCCAGGCCATTTCCGTACGTGATATCTCCCTGACCCTAAGGGATGGCCTGTACTTCCCTAAGAGGCAAATCTTTATCCCAGAACAGTTCAGAGTTGCCGTCCTAGGGCGATGTCATGATCATCCCCTAGCGGGTCACTTTGGGATTCACAAGACGGCTAATTCGATCTCCCGTACATTCTGGTGGCCATATTCCCCAAAAAAAGATAGATATAGCCCTCACTGGAGGGGGGGTCTTTGGTCAGGGAGATATCACGTATGGAAATGGCCTGGATCCACAGGGTACGTTGCTATACCCCTTTTGGTCTCAACATTGACATAGACGTCAATGCTTTCATTGATAACAGCTGAAGAAGTACTCCTCTGATCATACACATTTTTAGTCTAGGATGTATTCTGATTGTAAACCAGATCTGAGCTCTCGTTACGTCCATATTACACTTTAGAGTTATGATTTTCTCCCCTATCATTAACTCACACGTATCTAGGTTAAAACTCAGTTAACCGATTTGTGTATGTCAAATCCATGGTTTTCTTCCTATGGGTATAGATATTCATAGTAGAAAGTATTCCCAGTACTTTTTATTTTTTCTATTTTTTTCATTAATGTTTTGACACAGATGCCAACGCATCTTTTTAGTCCCAATGATATCAACATTAATTTGTGGGACAATGCAGACACTTAATTATTAGTTGTTCCTAGTTCCTCCTTATCAGGTCTCATTTCCTTTTTAAATCCTTCCAATCTAGAGATGGTGTCTTTTGTCACCATTGCTTGATATATAGTTTGCAATACCAAATATCTCCACTGAGGGCCAGTGTTTGCCATTTTATATACACTGTGGATTAAATCGATTTTGCTGGATATATGGATTGCAATACTGAATATGTCCACAGAGGGCCAGTGTTTGCCATTTTATATATACTGTGGATCAAATCGATTTTTTATTTTCTTTAATTCATAGTTTAATTTAACATAAAAGCCGTCTATGTATTAGAATTCAGATATATTGCGTATTGTTTATTCCCTATGTGTATTCACATCCTTTAGCAAGGGTCTGTTTAGCACATATAATATGCAGGCATAGCTAACTAATCGTTCATTTTGGCGCACCCCTTGGATAGATGACCATAGGTGGATCAGACGCTGAGTGAGCGTTTTACGATTTTTAGCCCACAGATTGTCTAGGTTGCCATTAGGGAATCAAGTATGGGCAGTTTGCCGATCTTCAAGATGGTGAACGGTGCAGCAGGGATGCCGAAAGGTCAGATCAGGGTGGATCCCATTGCTGTACACAGGCTATTTAGTGCGGTGAGTCAGCACGCCGCCCGTGCCCCTGGATGACGACACCTTTGTCGAAACGACGTAGGGAGGAGCGGCATGCTGACGTCACCACACTTTACTATCGCACAAGTCCCGGAAGCGACGGGCAGTGAGAGTCGGCCGGCTTTGTAACATACCACCCGCTTATATACCTGATGTACATTGTAAGTGCATTTAATAAATTATTTGAATAAAAAGTCCTATACTGGATTACGCTATGGAATGTCTTTTCTGTCTTATCGTGGTCCGTTGGGACACCGGGAGTTCACCTATTTGAACATCAGAGGAACCAGGAGAGCTGATTTAAAGAGCCCTTGGCAGGGATAACAGCCGCATGCGTGCACTGATCTCATACCGGGATCAGTACTTTCGGTAAGCGGCCAGTTTAAATAGAGGTGGTGGATTCTTCACTATTCCAAATCAGCACTGTTCTGTGGTGTTCCAGTTTGATGTCACGGATGCATGTTTAGAAGATTGGACATGCGTTTTTATCATACATGTTTTATATTATTTGTATTATAAGACTTTCTATGCTATCCACACCAGTCATTTTTTAGATAGCCCTACAGGAGAAGTATATTGTGGACATTACTTTAGACCTAACCTTTTTTCCTTTTAGATGTGGGATCAAACCTACAGAGATTATTGGAAGTTCTGTTCATTTTAGCATTCATTGTCACTATCAAGTTTTTATCTTTGCGCAGTATATTTTTTTATTATTTGCATTGTTGTGTGTGTCTCACATTTTTTGTTGCAGCACAGATAAATATTCATTATTGTTATACAGACAGCGCAGTATACACACCCCATTATTATGCTTACACATGATTGGATGATGGAAGTCGGCAGAGCTTTACCTCATTTACTAAGCTCTAGGGAAAGTTCCCTTGCAAAGTGAATAGTCTATTTGCTTTTAGTAAATCAACCTCACTGTGTTTACTTTGTTAGAAAGCTAACAGACTACCGTACAATGGGGTTGATTTACTAAAGGCAAATTCACTTTGCAATACAAGTGCTCTGTAAGTGCACTTGGAAGTGCAGTCACTTTAGATCTGAGGGGGAGATCTGAAATGAGGGGAAGCTCTGCTGATTTTATCATCCAATCATGTGCAAGATAAAATGCTGTTTTTTATTTTCCTTGCATGTCCCCCTCAGATCTACAGCGACTGCACTTCCAACTGCACTTGTAGTGCAAAGTGGACTTGCCTTTAGTAAATCAACCCCTATGTATTTCCATTTGCCCCAATATATCAACCTATTTAACCAGAAGAATGAACCCAATAGCAAAATGAGTTTTCAATTGTTCACGTCTGAAATCTAGGTAAATAGTTTCTCAGCAGGGCCTTGAAACAGGCATCCAAGGCATTGGTTATGTTCACACGAAAGAGAAAAAAATTGAATTTAAGACTTAACTATGCTTACTAAAACTTTTTTTTCCCAAACTCCAGATTACTACAGTATATACCCCTGCCTTTTCTCCAAAGTAAGCAAAGGGCCTTCACTATTGGATTCAGTGACCAACAGGCAGAAGGAACAAAAGGAAAATGCTAAGAAGCATATTAACTATACTGAAACACAGCAAAAAACGTTGACAATAAACATGCTGATAAGGGTAGAGCGGTTGATTTACTTAGAATGGAGAGTGCAAAACCTGGTGCAGCTCTGCATAGAAACCAATCAGCTTCCAGGTTTTATTGTCAAAGCTTAATTGAACAAGTTGTAGTTAGAAGCTGATTGGTTACCGTGCACAGCTGCAGCTGATTCTGAGTGCACCAGTTTTAGTATATCTCCCCCAGAGTGACAGACAGATAAGCTTGTTACGGTGCTGCTTCTGCTTCACTGTGAGTAACAAGCTTGGAGTGGACCCATGAATGGTTTGGGCTCAAAGTTAGTGGGTTAAAATGATGCTAGCTGTCATTCAACCCAGAAGACTGAGGACATCTTGTCGGGTAAAATAAGTACTGCAGGGGAGAACTGCAATGGAGCAAAACTTTTATTATATTTTTAAAGGACTTTTATTTCTAGCTTATTGTAGGAGGTCCTTTTTAATTTTAATATAACACCATGTTAAAGTGGTTGTAAACCCACTACTCGTTTTTTTTTTTTTACAACACCTGCAAGAGAAAGGCATAATGAGCTAGTATGACTAGCATACTAGCTCATTATGTACCACTTACCTTAGATCGGGGCCCCCAAAGCCGTCCATGTCCCTGTCTTGAGCCGCAGCCATCTCTGTGGCGATAGCCAGAATGTTACTTCCGGGTATCGCTGCACCAGCCAATCACAGCGCCGCTCCGGCGCTGTGATTGGCCGGAGCGGCGGAGACGTCACTCTGCGCATGCGCGCGGGAGGCGTCCCATTCGGCTACGCCCAGCTATTGCTGGGAAGTAGCCGAGTTTGTGAATGGGATTAACCCCATGAATGCGCCATTATCTACGGCGCGCATGCGCCGTAGACAGTGGCGCCTGTAATTTTAGTAAATATCTCCTAAACCGTGTAGGTTTAGGAGATATTTCTTGCACCTACAGGTAAGCCTTAATCTAGGCTTACCTGTAGGTGCAAGTTGAAAAAGTGGGTTTACAACCACTTTAATTGCTATTGAAAACCTGCCCGCTTTTTGCGCTAGTTTTCTTATCTTGTCAAAAAGCCCTAGAAAAGCCCTTGTGGGTATAAAAAGACTATTTAAAGAAGACTATCAAATGCTGATGATATGAACAAAACATGGACAAGACAAAAGTAATGAGGTAAGAAAGACAAAGACACACATCTGAAGATCCAACTTCCTGACCAAGTTGTGGAGCAGATAACTCTTTAAGAAATTTGAGCACAAAAGCCTGACAAGATCTGAAGACCCAGATATGCTTGGCATCCCTGCCAAACTTCTATATTGCATATATGACAAAACAGATTCATTTTAATTATAAATGAATGGCAATTTTTCGATTTTAGCAGGGAATGCACATCTCTACACAAGCCATTTAATTTGTATCATGTTAAAGTTGTTGATAAAGCTAAAGAAGGTTGTATAAGCAAATCGTAGCATATGTGGCCAGCTTAGAACAGCACAATCTTCTACTGCATGAATAGCTATAGCAGCTGTTACTAGAATATTTGTCAGTGTCAGATTATTAGGCTTTATAAGTGAGTACCTGTCATCAGTAAAGGAACTAAATATTCTGTTAATTTTTATCTTTTTTTTTTAGTGAAAGAGATCCCAATTCAAGTGAAATACTCTGAATATGAAAAAGCCTTGACAACAGATTCCATGATCCAGGTGACGGCAGTGTGTCAAGTCGAAGGCTGGGGTGATCTAATGGTGGAAGGTATTATTACATTGAAGAAACCAAATCTCATCGTTCAGGTGACTTTCCTTTTCACACTAAGTAACTTGCAAATATGTTTTAAAATTCTGAATCAGTCTTAGTTTAAGAATTTTTAGCATTCAGTTTTTATAAACAAGCCATGTATACTTTTTTTTTTTTTTTATGTTGTATACTATGCCCACCTTTCCTAATTACAGTATATGTGTTTATTTTCCCAATGAATGCAAAGTGTTCTTTGGTTGAACAAGGTGGAGATCGTGATATCACTGTCCTGCCTCTCCACCTCATCCGTCTCATTGAGAAAATGTAAAGTGTTCTCTGCATGTACACGGCTTGGCATGGCCAAGCGAGAAACCTCCTGTGTTCACAATGCAACAGCCACTCAGCACAGGATCCAGAAGCAATTGGAGATCGCTGTTGTAGTGGTGTTTACTACAGTGATTTCCAGTTTCCAGGTATGGTACATTCATAGTTGCACTGGTCCAAGCTGGACCAATGTAATATGGTACAAAATATCAATATCTGGATTTCAAGTGGTTGTAATCCCTCACATATACCCAGTGGAGTGAACAGTCTCAGATGATACACGAAGATTAAATAAATCCCCCTACATAGGTTTTACTTGTACATCTGCTGTCTTCAGCTCTCTACACTCTTTAGAGAGTGCACATCATGTTAAAAATCTTTCTTCCTCTTTCAGCAGCACATAGGGGTGGGTGTGGAGAATGGGCCTACACTGTATGTGAGCTCATTGTAGGAAAGGATCACCCCCCCCCCCCTCCATAGCCAGAGGAACGAAGGAACATGTAGAGCTGTAGTGTGAATAGACAAGCTCAGTGCTAATCTCCCTCTAAGCTTCCACGAGACACAAATTTTCAGCTCATGTTATCTCATGTGTCAGAACTTCTCAGAAGTGACACATGTTGATAACAGAGGAATGAAGCACCAGAGAGAAATGGCACTTAGAGCTTTGGAGAGAGAAAAGTAAACATTACAGATACAGTATATGTACTTAGTTCAACTTTCATGAATGGGGTTTACAACCACTTGCTGGCTCCTGAGGTTTTACAGAAAACCAAAACCATTCTTTGTTTCTATTGTGCAGGAAAATTGCAAAGAAAATAGACTGAAGTGAGCACAGCTTTAATTGGCCAAATTAAGATTTTAGTGTTTGGTCAATTGATCTCATCATCTCAGCATTCTTTATTGTATGCTTGACCCAGGTTTTTTCTTTAACTTTGTTGTATTTAGTAAATATTTTCATCTGTGCTATTGTAACTGTTGTCCTCTCATCTGTCAGACTACTGGACCAGTCAAGGTGGGCAAATCAACAACTATTGAAGTTAAATTTACAAATCCTCTGCAACTCCCAGTAAATAATTGTGTGCTCACAGCAGAGGGTAGTGGTTTAATACAACATGAAGTAAAGAAGAGGTGAGTACTATATAGCAGATATAACATTTTTATTTTATTTTTTGGTAATTATTTACACTGCTATAATTGCTAGCAACATTGCTAGGAGAAGCTATGTATCTATACATAAACAAATGCAACCAATGGTTTTGTGGGGTTTAGGTTACATAAGAAGCATGTAGTAATTAATATCACTTAATTGCATAGTGCTCCAATGATGTGTGATTGATTTCTGCTTTATACTACCTAGGGTTGTCCCGATACCACTTTTTTAAGACCGAGTACAAGTACCGATACTTTTTTTCAAGTACTCGCCGATACCGAATACCGATACTTTTTTTTTAATCTCATGTGTCAGTTTTTTTTTTTTGTTTTTTTGTTTTTTTTTACAATTTATTTTATTTATTTTTTACAATGCTTTGTTTTTTTAAGGGGGTGGTCAGTGTCAGTGTGTGTGTTTTTTTATTTTTTATTTTTTTTACAATAAATTTTTATTTCATTTTATTTTTTTTTATTTTTTATCAGCCTTGTTGTGGGGGGCTTTGGTGAGATATCAGGGGTCTTAACAGACCTCTGACATCTCCCCTTTGAGACAGGGAAAGGGTCTAGGGACACAGATTCCCCAGTCCCTCTCTCAGCAGCCTCAGCTGCGCTGAAAATGAATGGAGAGAAGACAGCGGCTCCTCTCCATTCATAAACTGAAACATTGTAAACACAGTTTACGATGTTTCAGTTATGTGAATGGACAGAGTCAGTGATGACTCTGTACATTCCGACAAGTAAGGAGCCGGATTTACCGGCTCCTACCTCCGCTCTCCATCCTGAGATACCGAGGGGGTGGAGGAGGGGCACGGCGGCACTGAGGTGAAGGGGGCACTAAGGTGAAGGGGGCACTGAGGTGAAGGGGGCACTGAGGTGAAGGGGGCACTGAGGCACGGAGGTGAAGGGGGCACAGCGGCACGGAGGTGAAGGGGGCACAGCGGCACGGAGGTGAAGGGGGCACAGCGGCACGGAGGTGAAGGGGGCACAGCGGCACGGAGGTGACGGGGGCACAGCGGCACGGAGGTGATGGGGGAACAGCTCCGGGAGCATTTGAGCAGCAGACAGGCAATTGGATCAGATTCAGTTTACTTACCTGCCTGAAGACTCGCTCTGGTCTCTGCCACGCTCTCCGCCTTGGTCTCCGCCCCCCGCCCCGCTCTCCGCCCTGGTCTCCGCCCCCCGCCGCACACTTTCCGTCCTGCTCTCGGCCCTGGTCTCCGCCCCCGCCACGCTCTCCGCCCTGGTATCCGCCCCCCGCCGCACACTCTCCATCCCACTCTCCGCCCCCCGCTCTGAGAAAAAAAAAAGTATCGGACTGGGCATCGGGAGCATTTGCGCGAGTACAAGTACTCGCGCAAATGCTTTGTATCGGTACCGATACCGATACTAGTATTGGTATCGGGACAACCCTAATACTACCTGTATAGATCACACTATAGGAAGATTTTTGTCCCAGCGATCTACTCCTTGCGATTAGAGTGAACCAGAACTCAAAAAGTGAAGGTTAGCCATCTGATAGGGAACATCTAGAAATGTTAAAAGGGTCTAAGCAGTATTCTGAAATATTTATCTTTTGTATTAAATCCTTCTTAAAAAATAGTGCAGTTCCTATGCTTAGGCACTCCTGGGCCTTGAGCCTCATACAGTAGATGTATATCTGCAGTGGTATATAATCTAAGGCACTGCTGCCTGTTCTAGTCTTATTGGATTTGGAGTAAAATTAAAGTAGAACTATAGGCAAATTTTTTTTTTTTCATTTTGGATAAGAGTAAGGGAGGGTTACAAACACCTGTGAGATTTTTTTTTGCCATCTGTGTCTCCCATTGGGGAGATTTCCCTTCACTTCCTATAGCCAAACAGGAAGTGAGAGGAAATCCCTGTAAATTAAGGGAATTCATTGAGGACCCCCAAGTCACCAGAACTAGTGTCCCCATTAAAAGAGTTCCCCTCTATTTTTCTGGGGACAACCCAAACATTGGGATTTTCTTTTACTTTCACTTTCAAAGATAATGGTAAACAGGACAAATATATAGGATGAATCCTCCACTCTATCCAAAACGAAAAAAAGTTTTGCCTTTAGTAACAGAACAGTCAGTGACCCTGCTTAGCCAGCATTTATTAGCTCCTTTATGATCTCTTGAATCTACACAGCTAACTGTGGTTAGTTGAAGGCATTTGTACTTGGAGTCTCTTGCGGATAATCAAGGAAACGTAATAAAGGAACGTGGGAAAGTGACCTGGAGTGTGCCGTGGTCAGTATGCCTAAAAGGGGACATACCCAAGAAGTAATTGGAAATAAAGAAGTAAAAATAAAGGGAATGGGCGGGTGGGATAACGGGAACAGAAGCGCTGACAGAAAGGAGGAGGAATAGGGGCTGATATTTAAAGGCCACACCTCCTCCTACAAATTCCTGCGGCCAGCCTTCTCATTTGTACTCGGAGTCTCTTGAGGATAATCAAGGAAACGTAATGGAGGAACGCAGGAAAGTGACCTGGAGTGTGCTGTGGTCAGGTGGACAGTATGCCTAAAAGGGGGCAAAAATAAGCCAGTAGGATGAGCATGAAAAGGAGGTTTACTTGAAACAACTGCACAACAGATTAATCAGCCAAGTGTGCAAATGCATGGGACATCTAGATGAGCGGATCTGAACTATACCTGGAGTAGCATGATGAGTCCCACCTATCTAATCGCTTGATGATGTGACTGAGAACCCCCTGGCAAGAAGCCGCTGAACAGCCCCTATCCTGAAGCATGACCTGAGTATGACTTGTGGTCCAACCCTAAGTCCATCAGGAGGGTGCAGTAATTTTCAATGAAAAGTGCTATGGTAAGGCCGTGGTAGGAGGGTCACCCAAACTGGATATCTTTAAGAATGGCCCTGCTGAAATGTGCCGAGAATAAAGTAGCCTATCGGAGTGCCGTAAGAACACCAATAGTTCGATTCCTGCCAAGTATGCCACAATGGTGTTGCAGGACAGTCAAAGCCACAAAGCCAGGAGGTATTGAATGTTGTAACAGCCAGGCCTAGGGTACCGTGCTTGACAAGTCTGAAAGTATTCCAGGCCATGTGCACCAGCCTTCCCTGTGTTGGCAGAAAATGATCTGTCGACAAAAATCCTACCGCGATAACCCAGCAAGTCTATGAACCATGGTGAAGCGAGAAGAGCGGGGACGGGATGGCCCAGGCATCTGGGACCTGCTGGAAAACAATGGATAACTAAAACGGGATGTAGAGCGTCCGCAGCTGCATGCTGTATGCCAAATAACAAACCTGTGGAGCAGCTGGAATGAACTGGAGAGACAGCCAAAAGAGCCTGCGTATGGAAGCCATGATGACTAAAGAGCTGGACCTACCTAGACGAAGATCTCAGAGGTAGCCTGGCTGTCCATGGCGAATCTTGGTGTAACCTGTCCATAAGTGACCCCACACCTGCGTTGCCGACACTGTAGGGTAATCTCAAACAAAGCCGACATCTGTGCCAAACATGTCCGGCCATGGTCCCGCTAACCAGTAAGTGGCCAAAAATAGCTGTATAGCCCTAGGTGTAAAAACAACAGCGCAACAGCAGGGATGCACATGGAGATGCTGTTCCAGTGTCGGAGGAACTTGTCCCAAAAGAGTCAATCGGGAAAAGACATGGAATCTAGTTAGCTCCAAGAACCGGAGACGGGGGCTATGGGTAACAGTGCCAACAACTGAGAACCAGGAAACCCCGCCTCAGGAAATGAACCTCAAGGCAAAGTTGCAAGCTCGCAGAGATAGCAAATCCTTCCTGGAACAGACTCGGGAGATCGTAACCCAAGAATTTGGTCTGATTCTAGTTAACTAATCCGCAGGCAGGCAAGCCTGCATGCCCGAGTGTCTTGCATGGTCCCCAGAAAAGTAAATGAAATGCCAGGCTCCAACATCCCTACTTACCAGCGGGAAATTGAGTGCAGAAAACTGCCATAACCTTCTGCAGCTCAGCGGGGGTCCGTCCAGCACTTACTGAGCAAATAAACATCCCTGGAGACCCTAAGGTAAAGACTAAATCCGGAAGAAGAGCTTGCGGTTGCGCCTGTGGTCCCCGGACTTGGCACTATGAAGACCACACCCCAAACCTGATTGTCCATTACAACATGGGCCGCTAACAGCAGAGAAGCTAAAATTCACGTCTTACCATTGATAAAATCTTGATATACGCTGTTATGAACTGAGCCGGAGAACAGAAAGAGAAACTGGTGTCATTACCTGAGGCTAAAAGTCCAACCAAGGGGGACTCGGAACCGCAGATGTGCGGGAACTGGTGAGCGCCTGACAGGAGGTTGCCAATGAGCTTGGGGTGAGTAAAATACGAGAGGGATGACCCGACCGGACGAAATGAGACTTGCTCAAGACTTGGAGGCCGATGCCCTGGGAACTGACCTGGTAAATGACAAACGTAGTGCAGGATTAACAACGTGTCAGTCCCCTGAATTGCCACAGCCAAGTTACCTGCAGCTTACCAGGCCAATTGAAATGAAAAACCCAGGCCTCAGAAACCTGAAGACGTGTCAGGCAACTGAAGTGATTAGTGAAATGCCATGACATGTGACACACGTGACGTAAGCTGTATGAGAACGAAAACGGAGACCGCACAAGCCAACTTAGAAACGCCCATCTCAGTCCGTGGGTACCATGACGTTACAGGTATCCTTGCAGTGAGGTGATGCCAAGAGACCTAACCGTAACGATATGGTCCTGAATCAAGCATGAACGCAATCTATACACTGAGGGGAAACCCTCTGGGGGAATCTAACATGGAAAAGGACCTGGAGATCCTAGTAGATGAAAGGCTCAGCAACGGCATGCAATGCCAAGCTGCTGCCAACAAAGCAAACAGAATAGTGTCATGCATGAAAAAGGGGGGTTAACCCCAGAGATGAATGATAATTCTCCCGCTTCTACAAGACCCTGGAGAAGCTGTCTAGTTCTGAGCACCAGTCCTCCGGAAGGAAGCACTGGAAATGGAGCGAGAACAAAGAAGGGCAACAAAGCTAAAGAAGCGTCTGGAGGATATTAGTTTAGTTCACAAATACCGTACTGAAGACTCCACAATAGGGATAAGACCCTCCGCGGAAGGGAGTTGAACAAGACACGTGACTGCTCATGAAATTAAAAGAAAAGAGGTTTACCTTAACTACGTAAGAGTTCCTTGCTGTGTGTCAGGAAGGGCTTCACCCGCTGGTGGCGCTGTTGGTCCTATGGATTGCAGTACCAGTGTCCACCAGCAGGTGTCCTCTTGCAGCCAGCATCTTTGATAGAGGATCTCACCTGCTGGTGGTAATGCCTGATCCATGGGCCATAGTACCGGCGTCCACCAGCAGGTGTATTCCGGCAGTGTGGGACAGGCAGCACCTCCTCCGCTCAGCTGTCACATGAGGACAATCACTACATTCCTATAAATACCCAGTGAGCCCTCACATGCTCGCCTTGGTATCTCTCCTTGTGCCCTGACCCTGAACCAGAGAAGCTCTGCATCTGATCCTGTCTGTTATCTGAACCCTGAGCCTTGTACCTGTACCCGTCCCTCCTGTGATCCATCCATCCTCTCCTTGTCCTGTTTGTTTCCCTTTCCCCAGCTGCTGATCTCCTGTTGACGACCCTGGCCTGGCCCTGTTTATGATTCTGGTTTTCCCCATTACTTGTACATATTTGTCTGTTACTGTTATCATTTGTGGGTTCTGTTGGTATTGGTTGTTGTGCACTGTGTGGTATTGGAGGTGGTTGTATTTACTTACTTTAATAAATTATCATACTTCACTTAAACACATCTGGATTTCCTTGGTTGCAGTCCACACAGTTCTGGTCTTATCTGATACCTGACACTGTGAGAGCGGCAAGGATGTGGAACTCCAAATCCCACCCGGTGGTCTTTGCAAGGAGCATTGATGGTTTCAAAGATCAGACAAGCACCTGAACGAGCACAACATACAGGGATCCACAATGCAACACACACACAAAACACACACGCGGATTGGACTCGATGGACCCACGTACTCTCTCACCCCCACCCACCATGCAACCAGAAAAATGACACAAAGTACCCATATCCCGCTTGTCACAGAATTTTTTTATTTATTTTTTCCATGGAGACTGTACAGGAAATGGAGCGAGTACAGGCAAATGACGAAGGGCACGAAATGCAGGACTAGGCATGAGGAAATCTCACAGATCATTCTATGACCCATTTCCCTGCAGGAAAACATATTTCCACAATGACAAAGAAAAATAAGGAGGGAAGGATGAATGTAAAACCATGTAGAGCTCAGGAGGGTAGAGAGCCACCACGTGGAGCTCAGGAGGGTAGAGAGACCCACCACGTGGAGCTCAGGAGGGTAGAGACCCACCACGTGGAGCTCAGGAATGTGGAGAGCTCAGGGGGGGCAGACCAAGCCCCCGATTCTCAGGAGGGTGGAGATCCGCCACGTGGAGCTCAGGAGGGAGGGGACCCGCCACGTGGAGCTCAGGAGGGAGGGGACCCGCCACGTGGAGCTCAGGAGGAAGGGGACCCGCCACGTGGAGCTCAGGAGGGAGGGGACCCGCCACGAGGAGCTCAGGCGGGAGGAGACCCGCCACGAGGAGCTCAGGCGGGAGGAGACCCGCCACATGGAGCTCAGGAGGGAGGAGACCCACCACGTGGAACTCAGGAGGGAGGAGACCCGCCATGTGGAGCTACAGAGGGGGGAGACCCGCCACGTGGCACTATGGAGGGGGGGAACCCACCAAGTGGAGCTACGGAGGGGGGGACCCACCACGTGGCGCTACGGAGGGGGGCCCACCGCGTGGAGCTATGGAGGGGGGACCCACCACGTGGAGCTACGGAGGGGGGGACCCACCACGTGGAGCTACTGAGGGGGGGACCCACCACGTGGAGCTACGGAGGGGGGTGGGATTGGACCCACCACGTGGAGCTGAGGAGGGAGGAGACCCTGCCCATACATAAAAAATAAACAATACTAAAATAACACTGGAAACATAAATGATAAGAACAGTCCAAAGTATTTCACTTGAGAGTAGTAAACACCAATCAGTGTCCAAACGGTGACTTCTAAAATCTTTAAGGTGACTTGTGTGACAACCTCCACCACTAGTAATGGTTAGCAGCTCACCTCAGCAAGTGGACCCCTGAGCTAGTCAGTCAGGTCACAAAAGCAGTTCCCTCAGAGGGATATGTTAAGCCAAGATCACCGTAGTACACTGCACACCAGGATGGGTGGATATAATCAGAGCGCTTGTCAGTCTCACACCATCAGATCCAGGAAGTCAGATCCAAAAAGCCAGATATGTAGAGGAAAAGCAAGGACATCTAGTGCTCTCCGTTTATAAAAACATTTAATTTGCATAAAAAGAATATAGATACACTTACAAAGGTGGCACTGTGCCTCAGTGTATAGGAATAACAATGTATGATGGATCCACGAGTGTCAGCATGTAAGACGCGGGTGACGTCACGCAGAATCGCGTCGTTCTGTACGCGTTGCGTCCCAGGGGGCGGGACTTCATCAGCGGACGATGTTAGTTATATGCACTGAGGCACAGTGCCACCTTTGTAAGTGTATCTATATTCTTTAACGGGAACAGAAGCGCTGACAGAAAGGAGGAGGAGGAAGGGGGGCCGATATTTAAAGGCCACGCCTCCTCCTACAAATTCAGGCTGGCCTGCGGCCAGCCTTGTCATATGTTAGTTTTACAACAAACCTGCATGGAGATAAGATTTATAAACTCCAACCACGATGTCTACTATCTATGCCAGTCTTTTATTATGGTTTCCCATTTGTTGACTGCCAGTATATTGTTATGGTTGCCCATTTGTTGTTTGCCCACTTATCATCACATGTTGTTTTCTCACTTAACATCACAATTGCCCCTTTGCTGCCCATGTATTGCGATAAATGACGGTTTGTTGCCCACATTGTTTCCTGTTTATTGCCACTATTGTTTGTTGACCGTGTATTTTCAGGTTTTTCATTTTTTTACACAGTTTTCTATTGGCATATCAAACAATGCCACAAAATGTTCCAGTATTTTGGCCATGACTCTAATTTGGCATCACTCAATGCCCACCCTTGCAGAGTTCCAGTCTGATAGGCATACAAATGTTTCCAGATATGTTAAGGAGGCAGTAACTACAATTTAAGGCTAAGTTCACCTTTTTTTCCTAAAATCCAGCTCCCTCGTGTACCCAAATACCATTATTGTACCTCAGTTGCAGAAAAATAAAATCTCTCTTTAATTTGCAAAACAAGGCCTTATCTTAGCCCTTGCTGTGTTCCATAAAAAAAACTTCATGAGTTCCTGGTATGTAGATTTAGGACATAGAAACCAGTAAGACACAGGAAGCAGTTACCAGCACACACCCTGCATCCATCAACTAGGTTTGCACAGCATCCCGGAATCTCTCCATCTGTGCATTTGCCTAGCTTGTCAATGTAAGCTGTCACAGCTACTATGTTTGCATGGTATCCCCAGCCTCCCTCCAGACAGGCCCGGGCTGCATGCTAAACTCTTCGGGGCCACAGGTTGGAAACACCTGATGTAGTACAAGGGTATGCCTGATTGGATACAGAGTAAATGGATAGATAGGTGGGTCATCCTATTCCATAGTTTTGGTAAATCTAAAGGAAACTGTACAGAGATTGTACAATCAGATTGTATAGTGTATGGCATCTTTATACACCTAAAATGAACTAGTCAAGCTTTAATGGCAACCCAAGCACAAAAGCAAACACACATTTTGTCACGTGGAAAAAAATAAGCAAAAGATGCAGAAAAACGTGCAACACTCCAAAATGGCCCATGAGCTACTTTGCCACGTGTAGTGCAACCCATTGCCAATGCCTATACATGTCACTGGAAAAACATGCCAAAAAACATGCACTTCTACTACCCTAGGTGTGAATGGGGCCTGAAATTGGTTTGTTTACACAAGAACAACGAGGCTCCATTCACATCTATACATTTCTGAATGCATGGCAAACCGCACAGAAAATGCGCGCCTTGCTTTGCGTTTCAGAAACCCGCTGCAAACACACTAAAATGCACTAATCTGTTTGCACAATTTCCTTTATATCTACCATCAACTATGTAGTGCAAGGGCTTGTCCAGGTGGATACAGAGTGAATGGATAGATAGGTGGATCCTCTTATTCGATAGTTCTGGTAAATCTAAAGGAAATTGTACAGAGATTGTACCATCAGATTACATAGTGTATGGCCAGCTTTATACAAGTACAGAGGAGGCAGTGGACAGAGAGACTCAGCTATCAGGCCCCATTCACATCTCTGCATACCGGGAACCCACACTCTTGCATTTGTTTTTGGTGGGGGGCATTTTTGGCATGTTGCACTGTTTTACTATGCATTGGTGCATTTTTCGCTTGTTTCTTCACGTGGCAAAATGTGTGGTTGCCTCTATGTTTGGTGTGCCATTAGCAAAATGGCACCAAAAGCGCACTATACACTATACAATGTGATTGTACAATCTCTGTACAATCTCTTTTAGATTTACCAAAACGATATTATATAAGGATCCACCTATCTATCCAATCACTCTGCATCCAATCAGGCAGGCCCTTGCACAGAAAGCAGGACATATTTCTTCTGTTTTCAATATTACAGCCCCCATCTACATAGGCTGTTATGTGATCGCTCAGCTTCTGCACACTCTGCCAAATGAATGATCTATGGCTGTGTATTTAGTGAGAATGGTATTCATTGATTGCATTTGGAAAATGTGCACCTGATGAGGGGTGGTAGTGATCTGCTGGAAGGGGAGGGCAAATGCACGATGTGTGTGCTAATGAGGTCAGCTGGTTAACTCCTTCCTGTGTCACATCCCAAGGTCTGTTCAGGAAGTAATGGAGAAGTTTTTTTTAATACAGCCAGCTGGACAGTGAGGTAAGGGGTGTGTAAAATAAATAGAAAGCTTTTTTATTTCTGCAAAGGGGAGCTGGAATTTAGAAAAAAAAGGTGAACTTATCCTGTAAACATTTGCGATAGTGGCCAGAAATAAAATTCCCACGTTAATATAAATTGATATTGAACCGCAGTTCCCATAAAGTCTTGTCCAGTTTTCAGTTTAGCAGATTCAATTGCAATGACAACCATCGTAATCTTTGTAAGCACCACAAGAACCAAATTGTGCCAGTTCGCTCACACTCCCTTCTCTCTGTTAGAGAGTATTTCAGTGTACGAAATTGATGTAACCAGTTTGCCATCTAGTCTGCATGTAAGTCTGTCACTGCATTTTCCTGGCTTTAGCTACATTACCACAACAGGGGCCTGCCTACAGGGGTTGCAAGGGTCACCATTGCCACCTGGCATCCTGCTCCAGGGGGCCCTTGCGGCCCCCCTGTATGCCTGGATAGGAGGGTGGGGGGGCGGCGGCATTTAGAGGAACTGATCCCTCCATGCAGCCGCTGAATGCCTACTTCTCCTCCTCTCCCTCCTGCAGACATTCATCGGATGCAGGAGGGAAATAAAGGGCATTAATTCCTCCACATGCTACTCCCACCGCCTCCCTATCCCTGTCCTGCTGCCCTGGCCCCTGTGTTCCTCCCTGCCCCCCCCCCCCTGCCCTCCTGAGAGCTGCTGGGTTCCCCCTCCTGCCGGCTGCTGCAGGGATCTGTCAGGAAGGAGTGTGGGGAAGGAGCTGGTAAATGCGCTATTTATGTTCATTCATTTTGTGCAGCTGAGGCTGCAGAGAAAGGGACTGATGAATCTGTCCTTAGTTCCTTTTCTTTGTCCCAAAGGTGGTCCTAAATAATATGTAAAAATTATTTACAAAAATAAAAAAAGGAAATAAAAATAAAATGGTAAAAAATAATAAAAAAATAAAACAAAAATATAAAACTACTGACACCAGTGGCAGAACTACCAGGGTCACAAAGGTCGCACTTGAGACTGGGCTCTGGCGTTCTGCCACCATGAAGGGACCCCAAGACGGCAGAAAGGTGGCCTGCTACTCGAACATAATAAAGGGTCTCACAATGGGATTAAGGGCCCCGGCATCAGGGCCTCGGACGGGAGGCAGGGGGCCTTTCATGGTTGCACCAGGGCCCTGAAGGTTCTAGTTATGCCTCTGGATCACAGCATCATACGTATTACTTAAGCTGGCCATACACTGGTGGAATTTTGGTTGAAAAATTGAATTTTAAGTTTGTATCATTTTCTAATCGTTAGTGAGGGCCAATTGATGTTTGCTTTTGACTGACGTGAAGAGAAAATGTGATAAGGCAGGACAACATTTTTTTTTCTTGCATGAACAAATGTATAACAGTGAATGTGGTTTTCATTCGGGAAAGTCCATTTATTCCAAAGTCAAATATTAGAAGAAAACTATTTTTGAAGTCAAATCAAACAACATTCGTCATGCCACTCAATATATGAATGAGAATTTTCATAGAAAGGTCATAACACAACCTTTAATGAGACATTACAGAACATGCCACATACGTTGGACTTGATCGACTTGTTTCTTTTTTTCAACCTCACCTACTACTGTATGTAACTATATGTCTGCTTAATTATATTATTATCTGTTTATCGTTACAGTGTTGGTACCTTGGAACCTGGAAAAACAATGACTGTTACAATGGACATCAAGCCTTTTGCATCCGGACACAAACATTTGTTATTCAATTTATCAAGTGACAGATTTAAGGATATTAAGGAATTTGTAGCTCTGTCAGTGTCAGAACTCGCTTCATAACTTTGGCTGCAATAACAGATTTTTTGTTTTATTTAATTTTTTCAGAACCCACTGGTAGTTATTCACTGAAAATAAAGAGATCATTTACTTTATTAGATGTCATTTCTGTTATATATACTTGTACTTTTTTCTTTAATGTATGATTTGTTTGATTTAAAAAAATGAAAGAACATGTAATATGTTTTGTTTTTAGATTCGTTAATATAATTTTATGAAAAAGCAAAACATTAATGCCGTGTACACACGACCGTTTTTAATGACGAGAAAAATTAAATTTTTTAAAATGGTCATTAAAAACGATCGTGTGTGGGCTTCAGAGCATTTTTCACGATGTGAAAAATGGGCATGTAAAAATTGGCACATGCTCTAATTTTTCACGTCGTTTTTTACATCGTCGTTTTTCTCGTCATGTAAAACGGCCGTGTGTAGGCTTTAACGACGTGAAAAAAAATGCCCATGCTCAGAATCAAGTATGAGACGGGAGCGCTCGTTCTGGTAAAACTAGCGTTTGTAATGGAGATAGCACATTTGTCACGCTGTAACGGACTGAAAAGCACGAGGCTGAAAAGCGCGAATCGTCTCTCAACAAACTTTGCTAACATGAAGGGTGGCGCCATCTGAATGGAACTTCCCCTTTATAGTGCCGTTGTACGTGTTGTACGTCACCGCGCTTTACTCAAACATTTTTTTCCACGATAGTGTGCAGGCAAGGCAGGCTTGAGAAGAATCACGTCGAGAAAAATGCAGTTTTTTTCCAATGACCTTAAAAACGGTCGTGTGTACGCGGCATTAGTGTTACAAAAAGAAAAATACCCGCACCTGCAGAAAATGCTACCTGGAACTACACTTGCAAAAATACAGAAATTTCTGTTATCAACACTGATAAATGTCAAAATAAAGTTTGAAAATTTTACTTTCAGCTTTTGCTAACTAGATTATCAAGTTATCTTAACCTTTTATCGTTTTAATTTTATAATAAACTGATATTGTAAACATGTGACCATAATCTTAACAATCAGTAAAATATGTTTACAACAAGCCATCAATGACCCCTGTAGCTGCAGATACATAGGAACAATTTCTCTCCAAATGCTTAAAGTACAGTATACTGTATATCAGGGGTCAGCAACCTTTTTACACTTAGGGGCCGGATTCAATGTATGTAAATGCATGGAGGGCCACATTCACCTGCTAATAGTAGGATTTTTAAAACAGCTTACCTGTAAAATCCTTTTCTTGGAGTACATCACGGGACACAGAGCAGCATAGTCATTACTATGTGGGTTATATAGAATTACCTTCAGGTGCTGGCACTGGCAACTTCCAAAACAGGAAGTACCCTCCCCTATATAAGCCCCTCCCATCCGGGAGTACCTCAGTTTTGTAGCAAAGCAATACGTGTCCCCAAAAGAGGGGTGGGAGCTCTGTGTCCCGTGATGTACTCCAAGAAAAGGATTTTACAGGTAAGCTGTTTTAAAAATCCTACTTTCTTGTTCATACATCACGGGACACAGAGCAGCATAGTCATTACTATGTGGGACGTCCCAAAGCAATGCCACATGAGGGGGGGGATACACCATACATAAGCTGGGCGCCATCAGGCATGAGGATCTTTTGCGGCCTGCAACACACTGCGCCCAAAGGCGACATCCTCCTGACTTCTAACGTCCACCTGGTAGAACCTAGTAAACGTGTGTACTGAAGACCATGTTGCGGCCTTACAAATTTGCGCCAGGGAGGCCTGGTGATGCACTGCCCATGAAGTTCCAACTGCTCTCGTGGAGTGCGCCCTAACTTTGAACGGAGGCGGTCTACTTCTCAAGCCATAGGCTTGTATTATGACCTGTCGAATCCACTTGGCTAAAGTAGATTTTGATGCTGCCTGACCCTTTCTGGGGCCTTCCGGCAGAACAAACAAAGAATCCATTCTACGAATCTGAGCAGTGGCTTTTAGATAAGCTTTAACTGCTCTTACTACATCCAAAGAATGCAATAACTTTTCCTCTACCGAGCTTGGTTTGGGGAAAAAAGAAGGAAGAACCACATCCTGGTTCAAGTGAAACCTCGATACCACCTTAGGAAGAAAGGCTGGGTGAGGACGTAATACTACTCTGTCCTTATGGATAACCAGATATGGCTCTTTACAGGACATGGCGGCTAATTCCAACACTCTTCTAGCCGAGCATATGGCTACTAAAAATATCAATTTCCTGGTGAGTAGAACCAAGGAAATGTGCCGCAAAGGTTCAAATGGCTGCTTCTGCAGAACCGACAGAACCAAATTTAGATCCCATGGGCATATGGGAGCCTTAATCGGTGGAATAATACGAGTCACACCTTGCATAAAGGATTTGACAAGTGAATGCATAGCCAGGGGCCTTTGAAATAGTATTGACAAGGCCGAAACCTGGCCCTTGATAGTACTTAAGGCAAACTTCCTGTCTACAGCCCACTGCAGGAAGTCCAGAATTCTGCCTATAACGTACTTACGTGGATGCCATTTTCTGGCCTCGCACCAAGTGATGTACGCCTTCCAAACTCTATAGTAGATCTGCCTGGATACAGGCTTCCTGGCATTGATTATAGTTGATACCACAGAGTTAGAGAGACCTCTCTTCTTTAGGATGTGGGATTCAATAGCCAGGCCGTTAAACTTAGAGTTAGTAAGGAAGGGTGGTATATCGGTCCTTGCGAAAGCAGGTCCGGACGACGTGGAAGGGTCCAAGGACTCCCCACAGACATTTTGATGATCTCCGCGTACCAGGCCCTTCGGGGCCACGCTGGAGCCACCAGGATCACCGGCTTCTTCTCCAACCTGACTCTGCGAAGGAGTCGAGGCAACAATTGTAGCGGAGGGAATGCATATATCAGTCTGAACTGATCCCAAGGGAACACCAGGGCATCCGAGCCGCAAGCGAGGGGATCCCTTGTCCGGGAGACAAATCTGTCCACCTTTGCGTTGAATCTGGATGCTAGCAGATCTACATCCGGTGTTCCCCACTGCTGACATATTGCTCGGAAGACCTCGGGATGAAGGGACCATTCCCCTGGGCATAACTGTTGGCGACTCAGAAAGTCCGCCTTCCAATTCTCCACCCCTGGAATGAA
Organism: Rana muscosa; assembly: GCA_029206835.1. Classification (NCBI taxonomy): domain Eukaryota; kingdom Metazoa; phylum Chordata; class Amphibia; order Anura; family Ranidae; genus Rana; species Rana muscosa. The sequence goes on along the minus strand of CM055128.1, from coordinate 50,712,251 downwards.
GACAGCTGATATACATGGGACATGCTTTTCTGCCCATTCCAGGATGTGACTTACTTCCCTCTGGGCTGCACGACTCCTGGTGCCTCCCTGATGATTGATATATGCCACTGCTGTGGCATTGTCTGATTGAATTCTGACAGGGGACCCTTGGAGTCTGGATGTCCAGGCTACTAGGGCGTACCGGGCTGCTCGTATCTCTAAGAGATTGATGGGCAGGGTTTTTACTACATTTGACCATCTGCCCTGGAGAGACCATTGCTCCAGTACTGCCCCCCAGCCTATAAGGCTGGCATCTGTAGTGACCACCTTCCAAGATATCGGGCTGAAGGGTTTTCCCTTCTGGAGATTCTGGGGGATCAACCACCAGCAGAGACTCTTCCGAACGGAAGGGGACAAAGCCATCGGGAAGTCTAGAGCCTGAACTTTTCCGTTCCAGGCTGACAATATGGCCCTTTGTAAATTCCTTGAGTGGAATTGGGCGTATGGCACAGCTTCGAATGATGCTACCATCTTTCCTAGCAGCCTCATGCACAGGCGTATGGACGGCTGTCTTTTTGCACAAAGCAGACGGACCAAGGCCCTCAAAGAGGATACCTTGTCTAGAGGTAAGAAAATCTTCCTCTGGTCTGAATCCAGCCGTAGCCCTAGATATACCAGGTTTTTCACTGGCTGTAGGGCTGACTTGTCCAGGTTGATGACCCAACCGTGAGACTCTAGATACTTGATTGTATCGACAATTACCACTTCTAGCTTGGCAACTGAGTGGTCCATCAACAACAGGTCGTCTAGGTATGCCATTATCGTTACACCCCGTGTTCTTAGATCGGCCAACAGTGGGGCCAGAATTTTTGTGAACACTCGTGGTGCTGTGGCCAGACCGAATGGTAAGGCTCTGAACTGAAAATGGCGCCCTTCTACTGCAAAGCGTAGTAATTTTTGATGACCTGGAAAGATGGGAGCATGCAAGTAAGCATCTTTGATGTCGATCGAGGCTAACCATTCCTCCCCTTGTAGGGCAGCGGTGACCGATCGGATCGACTCCATCCGGAAAGACCGGACGTTTAGAAATTTGTTTAGACTCTTTAGGTCCAATATGGGTCTTATGTCCCCATTTGGCTTCGGGACTGTGAAAAGGTTTGAGTAGAAACCCAACCCCCACTCTTCCATAGGAACCTCCATAATTACTCCTTGGAGCAATAGTTGTTCTAACGCCAATAGGAGAGACCCTCTTTTCAGAGGGTCTCTTGGCATGCCTGACCACATAAAATGGGACGGAGGAGACTCTTTTAACTCCAACTTGTATCCCAGAGTTACTGCGGAGAGCACCCATCTGTCTTTGATCGTCTCCCGCCAGGTCTCTGCGAACAACTGAAGTCTTCCCCCCACCCGTTTGAGTGGGGGCAGCCCTTCATAGGCTTGACTTGGAGGCTGGTTTAGTACCTCTTCGGATCCAGGGCTTTTTATTACCCTGTGGCTGTCCCTGATTTTTACCTCCTGAGTTTGACCGAGGAGGCCGTCGGAACTGCTTAGTAGCAGACGTCGCAGGGATAGGAGAGGTAGTCCTCTTAAAAGATGGACCCCTAGACCTCTTTTTACTCGGTAAGAGAGTACTTTTACCACTGGAAATCTTCTGGATATACTTATCCAGGTCTTCGCCAAAAAGGCGTTCCCCATGAAATGGGAAGCTAACTAAGAGCTTCTTACAGGGAGCTTCAGCAGACCAGTTTTTGAGCCACAGAAGCCTACGCATATGTACCAAAGACAGCGTGAGGCGGGAGGCCTGATGGATAGAATCCTTGATGGCGTCAACCGCAAAGCATAATGCTCTAGGCAGATCAGCCAGAGCCTGGGCCTGCTGGTCTGGCAAATCCCTCAGGTCCATTTTCATTTGATCCTTTAAAGCTTGGCAGACCCCAATAGCTGCCACTGCTGGCTGTGTAACAGCCCCTGCTGTGGAAAAAGCAGATTTTAATAAAGATTCCAATTTTTTATCCACTGGATCTTTGAACATTTGAACATTATCTACTGGACATGTCAGTGATTTGTTCACAGAAGAGATGGCTGCATCCACCGTAGGAACATTCCATCTCTGGGTGAACTTTTCCTCCATGGGATAGATCACCGGAAACCTTTTAGGCGGAACAAATAGTTTATCAGGATGTTCCCAGTCCTGGTATATAAGTCCTTCCAATAATGGATGTATTGGAAAGGAGCAATTAACCTGGGGAGCTTTTAGCGACCCCAATGAGGAGACAGCAGTAGTTGATGGTTCAACAAGAGGCATTTTAAATGCAGATCGAACCATGTCAGTTAGGGTCTGGACCCACAATCTTTCAGTCTGTGATGCTGAAAATGGTTCATCTACTGTCGATTCCTCAAAAACAGAGTTAACCTCCTCCTGATCCCCTTCAGGTAGGTCAGTCCCTTCCTGGGACTGTTGCTCTGCCAACAGGCACTCTAATGGAGGTGATGGAGATCTGGCGCGCTCTCTTTCCTGTAGAGAAGAAGCGATCAATGCAGCCAATCTCTGCTCCAATCCCTCCAGAGTTGAGGAAAAAACCTCCTCTGTTATATATGCAGGAGCAGGTGGACTGAGGACAGCCGCAGTACCTGGCACTCCCGGGGGTTCCTTATGGGTATTAACCTCTGATTTCTCAGGGGAGGAGGGTGCAGATGACTGCTCCAGATCCTCAGAGCCCGATGGAGACCCCCTACACTTCCTGAGAGGTATATCTCGGAGTTTTTTAGGCGGCATATTCCTTAGTTCAAAGCTGAGTTATTCCAGCCGCAATACACCCCTTACTGAAATAGTCTAATGCAATTTGCTGCTATGTACATCAGTGGGTGTCTACTAATGCGTCTTTCTGGGGATGCCTGTATCAACCGCCCGCTGTAAGCCCCTATACCATGCTACCAGCTCCTTTTCATGCTCTGTGTCCATAGCAAGCAGCGTGGACTGAGTCCTTTTATCTTGCTGGGACGCCCGCACATGCGCAGAAGCGCTGGGCGCACAGAGCGCGTCATCCGCCAGGCTCCGCCCCCTTTTTTGAAGCTAAACCTTATAAAAGAAAAGCATGTGTGCGCGCGCGCGCGTGCACGTGTGCGCTCTTGGCGCCATGTAGGGAGAGGAGCCAGGGTCCCTGTTTCACCAGGACTCGGGGATGGAAGGAAACTACTTGGCAGCATGACAGAGGAATGCAGCTTCCCTGATAGAGAGCTCACTCATCTGCCTGGACTTTCACCATGGAAGGAATAGTCCCAAGAAAAAAGACGTTCCACAGCGGCCTCTAGTGGACAAACACCGGTACCGCACCTTTGTCTTTTTTTTTTTTTTTTTTTTTAAAACCTCCTTTATGAAAAAACATTTCCAGGTTTACAGTTTTTTTAAAACTTCCCTTATGAAAAAACATTTCTAGGATTTCTTAGGCATATACAGCTATTAGCGGGAATACCCTTTAGGTAACAGGCAGAAAGACATATTAGGCTTGGGGGTCCCCTCAATAGAACCAAGTTCCTGAGGGGCCCCCACTTACCTTTTCCCCGCCGCAGGACTTTGTTTGGTCCACAGAAGCCCAAACTTCACCTCTCACGGCAGGCATTGTACTAGACCTTCAGGGACCGGGTTCCCAAGGATTCCACTCCCCTGGACCTGTATAGCACCCTGCACAGATAGCCTCTTGGTTTTGGGTATGACCAGAGCTCTGGATCCCAGGGTCCAGCCCTCCTAAGAGAGGCATTACAGGCAAAACCCTGCTCTTCTCTGCAAGGCCCGGGTACCGACCGTTTAGCTATGAAGCTTTTTTGGTCAGATCCGGAATAGCTTGCTAAGGCCCAGAGAACCTGTACACAAGCCCAGATGAATACATGTTAACCTTGGCCAACACCTTAGACACTGGCAAAAAACTGAGGTACTCCCGGATGGGAGGGGCTTATATAGGGGAGGGTACTTCCTGTTTTGGAAGTTGCCAGTGCCAGCACCTGAAGGTAATTCTATATAACCCACATAGTAATGACTATGCTGCTCTGTGTCCCGTGATGTATGAACAAGAAAAATGAAGATAATAATAATCCTAACATAGTAATAATAACAGTACAGGTTTACCTCACTTTCACTAATACAATGCCAGTTTACCCTGAGGGAGCATGTGCTGGGGATTCGGATTTTACTGTTCCTTCCCCCATCATAAAAGCCCCGGCCCTTTTAGCTTAAAAATGGTCTAAAATCGCACTTCTGGCCCTTTTAATCCAAAAGTGGTCCAAAATCGCACTGCCGACCCTTTTAGCCCGAAAATGGTCCAAAATAACAAAAATCACACTGCCGGCCCTTTTAGCTCAAAAATCATCCAAAATGACCAAAATTGCACCACCGGCCAGAGAGCCAGAAAATGGTCCAAAATGACAAAAATCGCACTGCCGACCATTTTAGCTTAAAAATGGTCCGAAATTACCAAAATCGCACCGCCGGCCCTTTTAGCCCAATAATGGTCCAAAATTACCAAAATCGCACTGCTGGCCCTTTTAGCTGAAAAATGGTCCAAAATCGCACTGCCGTCCCTTTTAGCCAGAAAATGGTCCAAAATTACCCAAATCGCACTGCCGGCACTTTTTGACAGAAAATGGTCCAAAATTACCAAAATCGCACTGCCGGCCCCTTTAGCCCGAAAATGGTCCAAAATTACCAAAATCGCACTGCCGGCCCTTTTAGCCCGAAAATGGTCCAAAATCGCACTCCCGTCCCTTTTAGCCAGACAATGGTCCAAAATTACTAAAATCGCACCCCTGGCCCTTTTAGCTTTAAATTGGTCAAAAATGACCAAAATCGCACTGCTGGCCCTTTTAACCCAAAAATGGTCCAAAATCGCACTCCCGACACTTTTAGCTGGAAAGTGGTTCAAAATGACAAAAATCGTACACCCCTAGCCCTTTTTGCTTAAAAATGGTCCAAAATGACCAAAATCGCACTGCCGGCACTCTTAGCTCAAAAATCATCCAAAATGACAAAAATCACACTGTTGACCATTTTAGCTTAAAAATGGTCCAAAATTACCAAAATCGCACTGCCGGCCCTTTTAGCTTACAATTGGTCCAAAATTACCAAAATCACGCTGCCGGCCCTTTTAGCCCAAAAATTATCCAAAATCACACTCCCGGCCCTTTTAGCTAGAAAATTGTCCAAAATGACCAAAATCGCACTGCCAGCCCTTTTTAACAGAAAATGGTCCAAAATTGCACTGCCGGCCCTTTTAGCCTGAAAATGGTCCTAAATGACCAAAATCGCACTCCCGTCCCTTTTAGCCAGATAATGGTCCAAAATTGCAACCCCGGCCCTTTTAGCTCAAAAATAATCCGAGATTACCAAAATCGCACTGCCGGACCTTTTATCTCCCCAAATTTGGTCCAAAAATCGTACCGCCGGCCCTTTTAACTTAAAAATGGTCCAAAATGACCAAAATCACACTGCCGGCCCTTTTAGCTCAAAAATCATCCAAAATTACCAAAATCTAACCGTCGGCCCTTTTAGACAGAAAATGGTCCGAAATGACTAAAATCGTGCTCCCGGCCTTTTTAGCTTAACCTCCCTGGCGGTATGATTCTTTCTGGAATTATGTACCAAAAGCGGTACAATTATTTTGCATGGAAATTTGGTGTTATGTATTATAGGCCTGCAATTCTTAGTAATTACTTACTTAAACCTGAGCAAACCAGAGTCTAGTAAACATCCCGGGTATGATAAAGTTTGAAACACAAAATTATAAATTATAATATAATAAATAACTATAAATAATTATAAAAAATAGTAATCTAATTATAATAAAAATTATTCAATGAAGTAATCAAATCAAAAACACTGAAATTTGCTGAGTTGCAGAATTGTCGCTGTCATTAGATTTAGTGTTTGATGACGAATTTCCCCACAAATCGCTATCGCTCAATTCTGCGAGTGATTCTAATTTGTTATCGCTGTTTTCTAGCTGGTCTAAAACCACTTTTGACATAAAGGGACACTTTTTGGTTGCTATGGACAATCTCCAGTTTCCAGGCACAAAGAATAGTTTTTATTATATAAAACTGCATGCAGGGCACTGGACAGGCCACTAGGGACAAAGGGGGTGTGTAATTTTTACATACAGTACTGTAATCAGTAAGATTACAGTATACTGTATGTATACTATGTGTTTACCTTTTTGAATTTGCCGCCCAGTTCCGCTCCCTTGCGCCGCTGCGGCTCGCAGGGAACGGAACTAGGAAGTCAGATGGGGTTGAAAGTGCCGACACTCGCCGGAGATCTCGCTGGCGATCACAGCAGAGGACATCATCGCTGGATCGCCAGGAGAAGGTAAGGAAACTCTGCTGCGAGCTCTGCAATGTCTACCCCGAGCGTGACTCGGGGTTACCGATCCTAGCATAAAAAAACAACCCCGAGTCACGCTCGGGATTACCGCTAGGGAGGTTAAAAATGGTCCAAAATGACCAAAACCGCACTGCCGGCCCTTTAAGCTCAAAAATCATCAAAAAAATTACCAAAATCTAACCGTCAGCCCTTTTAGCCAGAAAATGGTCCAAAATTACCAAAATCGCACTGCCGGCCTTAGAAATCATCCAAAATTACCAGAATTGAACTGCCGGCCCCTTTAGCCAGAAAATGGTAAAAAATTACCAAAATCGCACCCCCGGCCCTTTTAGCCCAAAAATGGTCCAAAATCGCACACCTAGGCCTTTTAGCTAAAAAATTTGTCCAAAATGACCAAAATCCTAAAATCCAGCCCTTTTAGCCAGAAAATGGTCCGAAATGACCAAAATCGCACCCTTTTAGCTCAAAAATCATCCAAAATTGCCCCGCCGGCCCTTTTAGCCAGAAAATAGTCCAAAATGACCAAAATTGCACTGCCTGCCCTTTTTGACAAAAAATGGTCCAAAATTACCTAAATCGCACTGCCGACCCTTTTAGCTTTAACCACTTAAGCCCCGGACCAATACGGGCCATTATGACCAGGCCCCTTTTTGCGATTCGGCACTGCGTCGATTTAACTGACAATTGCGCGGTCGTGCGACGTGGCTCCCAAACAAAATTGGCGTCCTGTTTTTCCCACAAATAGAGCTTTCTTTTGGTGGTATTTGATCACCTCTGCGTTTTTTATTTTTTGCGCTATAAACAAAAATAGAGCGAAAATTTAGAAAAAAATTACATATTTTTAACTTTTTTCTATAATAAATATCCCCAAAAAAATATATAAATTTTTTTTTTCCTCAGTTTAGGCCGATACAGATTCTTCTACATATTTTTGCTAAAAAAAAAATCGCAATTGCCGTTTATTGATTGGTTTGCGCAAAAATTATAGCGTTTACAAAATAGGGTATAGTTTTAAGGCATTTTTATTATTTATTTATTTTTTACTAGTAATGGTGGTAATCAGCAATTTTTTTCGTGACTGCGACATTATGGCGGACACATCGGACACTTTTGACACATTTTTGGGACCATTGTCATTTTCACAGCGATCAGTGCAATAAAAATGCACTGGTTACTGTGAAAATGGCACTGGCAGTGAAGGGGTTAACCACTAGGGGCGCTGAAGGGGTTAAGTGTGCCTAGGGGCGTGTTACTAACTGAGGGGGGCGTGGCTACGACTGACACATCACCGTTCTCCGCTCTGATTACACAGAGCGGAGATCACTGACATTGTCAGTAGAGGAGCGGGGAGATGTTGTGTTTACACACACATCTCCCCGCTCCGAGCCTCCGTGAGACGATCGTGGGGATCCCCGCGGCGATCGAGTCCACGGACCCGCGGTCCCACTCACGGGGAAGACAGGGGGTTGCGAGTGCGCCGGCGGCGGCGCACGCGCGACCCCGACGTTGGCAGTTAAAGGGCTACGTACAGGTACGTGATTGTGCCTGTACGAGCCATTCTGCCGACGTATATATGCCGTGAGCGGTCGGCAGGTGGTTAAATTGGTCAAAAATGACCAAAATCGCACTGCTGGCCCATTTAGCCCAAAAATGGTCCAAAATCGCACTCCAGGCACTTTTAGCTGGAAAGTGGTTCAAAATGACAAAAATCGCACCCCCAGCCCTTTTAGCTTAAAAATGGTCCAAAATGACCAAAATCGCACTGCACTGCCTTTTTGCCAGAAATGTTCCAAAATTGCACTGCTGGCCCATTTAGCCCAAAAATGGTCCAAAATCGCACTCCCGGTACTTTTAGCCGGAAAATGGTCCAAAATGACCAAAATCGCACCCCCAGCCATTTTAGCCAAAAAATGGCCCACAATGACCAAAATCGCACTGCCTTTTAGCCAGAAAATGTTCCAAATCAACCAAAATCATACTGCCGGCCCTTTCAGCCAGAAAATGGTCCAAAATGACCAAAATCGCACTGCCGGCCCTGTTAGCTTAAAAATGCCCCAAAACAACCAAAATTGCACCACCGGCCCTTTTAGCCAGAAAATGGTGCAAAATTACCAAAATCGCACTGCCAGCCCTTTTAGCTCAAAAATTATCCAAAATTGCACCGCCGACCCTTTTAGCCAGAAAATGGTCCAAAATGTCCAAAATCGCCCTGGGGCCCTTTTAGCTCAAAAATCATTCAAAATTACCAAAATCGAACCGCCGGCCCTTTTAGCCAGAAAATGGTCCAAAATGGTCCAAAATTACCAAAATTGCACTGCCTGCCCTTTTTGACAGAAAATGGTCCAATATTACCAAAATCGCACTGCCGACCCTTTTAGCTTAAAATTGGTCAAAAATGAACAAAATCGCACTGCTGGCCCTTTTAGCCCAAAAATTGTCCAAAATCGCACTCCCTGCACTTTTAGCCGGAAAATAGTCCAAAATGACAAAAATCGCACCCCCAGCCCTTTTAGCTTAAAAATGGTCCACAATGACCAAAATCGCACTGACTTTTAGCCAGAAAATGGTCTAAAATGACCAAAATCACACTGCCAGCCCTTTCAGCTCAAAAATGGTAAAAAATTGCACTCCAGGCCCTTTTAGCCCCAAAACGGTCCAAAATTACCAAAATCGCACTGCCGGCCCTTTTAGACAGAAAATGGTTCAAAATTAACAAAATTGAACTGCTGGCCCTTTTAGCTTAAAAATGGTCAAAAATGAACAAAATCGCACCACCGGCCCTTTTAGCCAGAAAATGGTCCAAAATTACCAAAATTGCACTGCCTGCCCTTTTTGACAGAAAATGGTTCAATATTACCAAAATCGCACTGCCGACCCTTTTAGCTTAAAATTGGTCAAAAATGAACAAAATCGCACTGCTGGCCCTTTTAGCCCAAAAATTTTCCAAAATCGCACTCCCGGCACTTTTAGCCCCAAAACGGTCCAAAATTACCAAAATCGCAATGCCGGCCCTTTTAGACAGAAAATGGTTCAAAATTAACAAAATTGAACTGCTGGCCCTTTTAGCTTAAAAATGGTCCAAAATGAACAAAATCGCACCACCGGCCCTTTTAGCCAGAAAATGGTGAAAAATGCCCAAAATCGCACTGCCGGCCCTTTTAGCCAGAAAATGGTCCAAAATTACCAAAATCGCCCTGTCGGCCCTTTTAGCTCCAAAATTATTCAAAATTACTAAAATCGAACCACCGGCCCTTTTAGCCAGAAAATTTTTCAAAATGACCAAAAAAAATCGCACACCCGCCCAATTTTAGGCAAAAAATTGTCCAAAATTAACAAAATCGCACTGCCGGCCGTTTTAGCCAGAAAATGGTCCAAAATGACCAAAATCATACTGCCAGCCCTTTTAGCCCAAAAAACGGTCCAAAATTACCAAAATCTCACTACCGGCCCTTTTAGGCAGAAAATGGTTCAAAATTAACAAAATTTAACTGCTGGCCCTTTTACCTTAAAAATGGTCTAAAACTAACAAAATCGCACCACCGGCCCTTTTAGCCAGAAAATGGCCCAAAATGACCAAAATCGCACTGCCAGCCCTTTCAGACCAAAAATGGTCCAAAATTGCACTCCAGGCCCCTTTAACCCAAAAAACGGTCCAAAATTACCAAAATCGAACTGCTGGCCCTTTTAGCTTAAAAATGGTCCAAAACTAACAAAAATCGCACCACTGGCCCTTTTAGGCAGAAAATGGTTCAAAATTAACAAAATTGAACTGCTGGCCCTTTTAGCTTAAAAATGGTCCAAAATGACCAAAATCGCACTGCCTTTTTGCCAGAAATGTTCCAAAATTACCAAAATTGCACTGCCAGCCCTTTTTGACAGAAAATGGTCCAAAATTACCAAAATCGCCCTGCTGGCCCTTTTAGCCCAAAAATGGTCCAAAATCGCACTCCCAACACTTTTAGCTGGAAAGTGGTTCAAAATGACATAAATCGCACCCCTAGCCCTTTTAGCTTAAAAATGGTCCAAAATTACCAAAATCGCACCCCTGGCCCTTTTAGCCCAAAAATGGTCCAAAATTACCAAAATCGCACTCCCGGCCCTTTTAGCCAGAAAATGGTCCAAAATTACCAAAATTACCAAAATCACCCTGCCGGCCCTTTTAGCTCAAAAATCATCCAAAATTGCACCGCAGACCCTTTTAGCCAGAAAATGGTCCAAAATGTCCAAAATCGCCCTGCCGGCCCTTTTAGCTCAAAAATCATTCAAAATTACCAAAATCGAACCGCCGGCCCTTTTAGCCAGAAAATAGTCCAAAATTACCAAAATTGCACTGCCTGCCCTTTTTCACAGAAAATGGTCTAAAATAACCAAAATCGCACTGCCAACCCTTTTAGCTTAAAATTGGTCAAAAATAAACAAAATCGCACTGCTGGCCCGTTTAGCCCAAAAATGGTCCAAAATCGCACTCCCGGCACTTTTAGCCGGAAAATGGTCCAAAATGACAAAAATCGCACTCCCAGCCCTTTTAGCTTAAAAATGGTCCACAATGACCAAAATCGTACTGCCTTTTAGCCAGAAAATGTTCCAAAATAACCAAAATCATACTGCCGGCCCTTTCAGCTCAAAAATGGTAAAAAATTGCACTCCAGGCCCTTTTAGCCCCAAAACGGTCCAAAATTACCAAAATCGCACTGCCGGCCCTTTTAGACAGAAAATGGTTCAAAATTAACAAAATTGAACTGCTGGCCCTTTTAGCTTAAAAATGGTCAAAAATGAACAAAATCGCACCACCGGCCCTTTTAGCCAGAAAATGGTCCAAAATTACCAAAATTGCACTGCCTGTCCTTTTTGACAGAAAATGGTCCAATATTACCAAAATCGCACTGCCGACCCTTTTAGCTTAAAATTGGTCAAAAATGAACAAAATCGCACTGCTGGCCCTTTTAGCCCAAAAATTTTCCAAAATCGCACTCCCGGCACTTTTAGCCCCAAAACGGTCCAAAATTACCAAAATCGCACTGCCGGCCCTTTTAGACAGAAAATGGTTCAAAATTAACAAAATTGAACTGCTGGCCCTTTTAGCTTAAAAATGGTCCAAAATGAACAAAATCGCACCACCGGCCCTTTTAGCCAGAAAATGGTGCAAAATGACCAAAATCCAACTGCCGGCCCTTTTAGCCCAAAAATGGTCCAAAATCGCACTCCCGACCATTTTAGCCAGAAAATGGTCCAACATTACCAAAATCGCCCTGTCGGCCCTTTTAGCTCCAAAATTATTCAAAATTACTAAAATCGAACCACCGGCCCTTTTAGCCAGAAAATTTTCCAAAATGACCAAAAAAAAATCGCACACCCGCCCAATTTTAGGCAAAAAATGGTCCAAAATTACCAAAATCGCACTGCCGGCCGTTTTAGCCAGTAAATGGTCCAAAATGTCCAAAATCATACTGCCAGCCCTTTTAGCCCAAAAAACGGTCCAAAATTACCAAAATCGCACTGCCGGCCCTTTTAGGCAGAAAATGGTTCAAAATTAACAAAATTTAACTGCTGGCCCTTTTACCTTAAAAATGGTCTAAAACTAACAAAATCGCACCACCGGCCCTTTTAGCCAGAAAATGGCCCAAAATTACCAAAATCGCACTGCCAGCCCTTTCAGACCAAAAATGGTCCAAAATTGCACTCCAGGCCCCTTTAACCCAAAAACGGTCCAAAATTACCAAAATCGAACTGCTGGCCCTTTTAGCTTAAAAATGGTCCAAAACGAACAAAAATCGCACCACTGGCCCTTTTAGGCAGAAAATGGTTCAAAATTAACAAAATTGAACTGCTGGCCCTTTTAGCTTAAAAATGGTCCAAAATGACCAAAATCGCACTGCCTTTTTGCCAGAAATGTTCCAAAATTACCAAAATTGCACTGCCAGCCCTTTTTGACAGAAAATGGTCCAAAATTACCAAAAACGCACTGCTGGCCCTTTTAGCCCAAAAATGGTCCAAAATCGCACTCCCAACACTTTTAGCTGGAAAGTGGTTCAAAATGACATAAATCGCACCCCTAGCCCTTTTAGCTTAAAAATGGTCCAAAATTACCAAAATCGCACCCCTGGCCCTTTTAGCCCAAAAATGGTCTAAAATTACCAAAATCGCACTCCCGGCCCTTTTAGCCAGAAAATGGTCCAAAATTACCAAAATTACCAAAATCACCCTGCCGGCCCTTTTAGCTCAAAAATCATCCAAAATTGCACCGCAGACCCTTTTAGCCAGAAAATGGTCCAAAATGTCCAAAATCGCCCTGCCGGCCCTTTTAGCTCAAAAATCATTCAAAATTACCAAAATCGAACCGCCGGCCCTTTTAGCCAGAAAATAGTCCAAAATTACCAAAATTGCACTGCCTGCCCTTTTTCACAGAAAATGGTACAAAATAACCAAAATCTCACTGCCAACCCTTTTAGCTTAAAATTGGTCAAAAATAAACAAAATCGCACTGCTGGCCCGTTTAGCCCAAAAATGGTCCAAAATCGCACTCCCGGCACTTTTAGCCGGAAAATGGTCCAAAATGACAAAAATCGCAACCCCAGCCCTTTTAGCTTACAATGGTCCACAATGACCAAAATCGTACTGCCTTTTAGCCAGAAAATGTTCCAAAATAACCAAAATCATACTGCCGGCCCTTTTAGGCAGAAAATTGTTCAAAATTAACAAAATTGAACTGCTGGCCCTTTTAGCTAAAAATGGTCCAAAACAAACAAAATCGCACCACCGGCCCTTTTAGCCAGAAAATGGTGCAAAATGACCAAAATCCAACTGCCGGCCCTTTTAGCCCAAAAATGGTCCAAAATCGCACTCCCGACCATTTTAGCCAGAAAATGGTCCAAAATGACCAAAATCACACTGCCAGCCCTTTCAGCCCAAAAATGGTCCAAAATTGCACTCCAGGCCCTTTTAGCCCAAAAAGCGGTCCAAATTTACCAAAATCGCACTGCCGGCCCTTTTAGGCAGAAAACGGTCCAAAATTACCAAAATCGAACTGCCGGCCCTTTTAGCCAGAAAATGGTGCAAAATGACCAAAATCCAACTGCCGGCCCTTTTAGCCCAAAAATGGTCCAAAATCGCACTCCCGACCATTTTAGCCAGAAAATGGTCCAAAATGACCAAAATCACACTGCCAGCCCTTTCAGCCCAAAAATGGTCCAAAATTGCACTCCAGGCCCTTTTAGCCCAAAAAGCGGTCCAAATTTACCAAAATCGCACTGCCGGCCCTTTTAGGCAGAAAACGGTCCAAAATTACCAAAATCGAACTGCCGGCCCTTTTAGGCAGAAAACGGTCCAAAATTACCAAAATCGAACTGCCGGCCCTTTTAGCCAGAAAATGGTCCAAAATGACCAAAATCATACTGCCGGCCCTTTTAGGCAGAAAATTGTTCAAAATTAACAAAATTGAACTGCTGGCCCTTTTAGCTTAAAAATGGTCCAAAACGAACAAAATCGCACCACCGGCCCTTTTAGCCAGAAAATGGTGCAAAATGACCAAAATCCAACTGCCGGCCCTTTTAGCCCAAAAATGGTCCAAAATCGCACTCCCGACCATTTTAGCCAGAAAATGGTCCAAAATGACCAAAATCGCACTGCCAGCCCTTTCAGCCCAAAAATGGTCCAAAATTGCACTCCAGGCCCTTTTAGCCCAAAAAGCGGTCCCAAATTTACCAAAATCGCACTGCTGGCCCTTTTAGGCAGAAAACGGTCCAAAATTACCAAAATCGAACTGCCGGCCCTTTTAGGCAGAAAACGGTCCAAAATTACCAAAATCGAACTGCCGGCCCTTTTAGCCAGAAAATGGTCCAAAATGACCAAAATCATACTGCCGGCCCTTTTAGGCAGAAAATTGTTCAAAATTAACAAAATTGAACTGCTGGCCCTTTTAGCTTAAAAATGGTCCAAAACGAACAAAATCGCACCACCGGCCCTTTTAGCCAGAAAATGGTGCAAAATGACCAAAATCCAACTGCCGGCCCTTTTAGCCCAAAAATGGTCCAAAATCACACTCCCAACACTTTTAGCTGGAAAGTGGTTCAAAATGACATAAATCGCACCCCTAGCCCTTTTAGCTTAAAAATGGTCCAAAATTACCAAAATCGCACCCCTGGCCCTTTTAGCCCAAAAATGGTCCAAAATTACCAAAATCGCACTCCCGGCCCTTTTAGCCAGAAAATGGTCCAAAATTACCAAAATTACCAAAATCACCCTGCCGGCCCTTTTAGCTCAAAAATCATCCAAAATTGCACCGCAGACCCTTTTAGCCAGAAAATGGTCCAAAATGTCCAAAATCGCCCTGCCGGCCCTTTTAGCTCAAAAATCATTCAAAATTACCAAAATCAAACCGCCGGCCCTTTTAGCCAGAAAATAGTCCAAAATTACCAAAATTGCACTGCCTGCCCTTTTTCACAGAAAATGGTACAAAATAACCAAAATCGCACTGCCAACCCTTTTAGCTTAAAATTGGTCAAAAATAAACAAAATCGCATTGCTGGCCCGTTTAGCCCAAAAATGGTCCAAAATCGCACTCCCGGCACTTTTAGCCGGAAAATGGTCCAAAATGACAAAAATCGCAACCCCAGCCCTTTTAGCTTACAATGGTCCACAATGACCAAAATCGTACTGCCTTTTAGCCAGAAAATGTTCCAAAATAACCAAAATCATACTGCCGGCCCTTTTAGGCAGAAAATTGTTCAAAATTAACAAAATTGAACTGCTGGCCCTTTTAGCTAAAAATGGTCCAAAACGAACAAAATCGCACCACCGGCCCTTTTAGCCAGAAAATGGTGCAAAATGACCAAAATCCAACTGCCGGCCCTTTTAGCCCAAAAATGGTCCAAAATCGCACTCCCGACCATTTTAGCCAGAAAATGGTCCAAAATGACCAAAATCACACTGCCAGCCCTTTCAGCCCAAAAATGGTCCAAAATTGCACTCCAGGCCCTTTTAGCCCAAAAAGCGGTCCAAATTTACCAAAATCGCACTGCCGGCCCTTTTAGGCAGAAAACGGTCCAAAATTACCAAAATCGAACTGCCGGCCCTTTTAGGCAGAAAACGGTCCAAAATTACCAAAATCGAACTGCCGCCCTTTTAGCCAGAAAATGGTCCAAATGACCAAAATCATACTGCCGGCCCTTTTAGGCAGAAAATTGTTCAAAATTAACAAAATTGAACTGCTGGCCCTTTTAGCTTAAAAATGGTCCAAAACGAACAAAATCGCACCACCGCCCTTTTAGCCAGAAAATGGTGCAAAATGACCAAAATCCAACTGCCGGCCCTTTTAGCCCAAAAATGGTCCAAAATCGCACTCCCAACACTTTTAGCTGGAAAGTGGTTCAAAATGACATAAATCGCACCCCTAGCCCTTTTAGCTTAAAAATGGTCCAAAATTACCAAAATCGCACCCCTGGCCCTTTTAGCCCAAAAATGGTCCAAAATTACCAAAATCGCACTCCCGGCCCTTTTAGCCAGAAAATGGTCCAAAATTACCAAAATTACCAAAATCACCCTGCCGGCCCTTTTAGCTCAAAAATCATCCAAAATTGCACCGCAGACCCTTTTAGCCAGAAAATGGTCCAAAATGTCCAAAATCGCCCTGCCGGCCCTTTTAGCTCAAAAATCATTCAAAATTACCAAAATCGAACCGCCGGCCCTTTTAGCCAGAAAATAGTCCAAAATTACCAAAATTGCACTGCCTGCCCTTTTTCACAGAAAATGGTACAAAATAACCAAAATCGCACTGCCAACCCTTTTAGCTTAAAATTGGTCAAAAATAAACAAAATCGCACTGCTGGCCCGTTTAGCCCAAAAATGGTCCAAAATCGCACTCCCGGCACTTTTAGCCGGAAAATGGTCCAAAATGACAAAAATCGCAACCCCAGCCCTTTTAGCTTACAATGGTCCACAATGACCAAAATCGTACTGCCTTTTAGCCAGAAAATGTTCCAAAATAACCAAAATCATACTGCCGGCCCTTTTAGGCAGAAAATTGTTCAAAATTAACAAAATTGAACTGCTGGCCCTTTTAGCTTAAAAATGGTCCAAAACGAACAAAATCGCACCACCGGCCCTTTTAGCCAGAAAATGGTGCAAAATGACCAAAATCCAACTGCCGCCCTTTTAGCCCAAAAATGGTCCAAAATCGCACTCCCGACCATTTTAGCCAGAAAATGGTCCAAAATGACCAAAATCGCACTGCCAGCCCTTTCAGCCCAAAAATGGTCCAAAATTGCACTCCAGGCCCTTTTAGCCCAAAAAGCGGTCCAAATTTACCAAAATCGCACTGCCGGCCCTTTTAGGCAGAAAACGGTCCAAAATTACCAAAATTGAACTGCCGTCCCTTTTAGGCAGAAAAACGGTCCAAAATTACCAAAATCGAACTGCCGGCCCTTTTAGCCAGAAAATGGTCCAAAATGACCAAAATCATACTGCCGGCCCTTTTAGGCAGAAAATTGTTCAAAATTAACAAAATTGAACTGCTGGCCCTTTTAGCTTAAAAATGGTCCAAAACGAACAAAATCGCACCACCAGCCCTTTTAGCCAGAAAATGGTGCAAAATGACCAAAATCCAACTGCCGGCCCTTTTAGCCCAAAAATGGTCCAAAATCGCACTCCCGACCATTTTAGCCAGAAAATGGTCCAAAATGACCAAAATCGCACTGCCAGCCCTTTCAGCCCAAAAATGGTCCAAAATTGCACTCCAGGCCCTTTTAGCCCAAAAAGCGGTCCAAATTTACCAAAATCGCACTGCCGGCCCTTTTAGGCAGAAAACGGTCCAAAATTACCAAAATCGAACTGCCGGCCCTTTTAGGCAGAAAACGGTCCAAAATTACCAAAATCGAACTGCCGGCCCTTTTAGCCAGAAAATGGTCCAAAATGACAAAAATCGCACCCCCAGCGCTTTTAGCTTAAAAATGGTCCACAATGACCAAAATCGTACTGCCTTTTAGCCAGAAAATGTTCCAAAATAACCAAAATCATACTGCTGGCCCTTTTAGCCAGAAAATGGTCCAAAATGACCAAAATCGCACTGCCGGTCCTTTTAGCTCAAAAATCATCCAAAATTGCACCGCCGACCCTGTTAGCCAGAAAATAGTCCAAAATTACCAAAATTGCACTGCCTGCCCTTTTTGACAGGAAATGGTCCAAAATGACCAAAATCGCACTGCCGGCCCTTTTAGCTTAAAAATCCCTCAAAACAACCAAAATCGCACCACCGGCCCTTTTAGCCAGAAAATGCTGCAAAATGACCAAAATCGCACTGCCGGCCCTTTTAGCTCAAAAATCATCCAAAATTGCACCGCAGACCCTTTTAGCCAGAAAATGGTCCAAAATGTCCAAAATCGTCCTGCCGGCCCTTTTAGCTCAAAAATCATTCAAAATTACCAAAATCGAACCGCCGGCCCTTTTAGGCAGAAAATGGTCCAAAATTACCAAAATCGCACTACCGACCCTTTTAGCTTTAAATTGGTCAAAACCAAATAAAATCGCACTGCTGGCCCGTTTAGCCCAAAAATGGTCCAAAATCGCACTCCCGGCACTTTTAGCCGGAAAATGGTCCAAAATAACAAAAATCGCACCCCCAGCCCTTTTAGCTTAAAAATGGTCCACAATGACCAAAATCACATTGCCAGCCCTTTCAGCCCAAAAATGCTCCAAAATTGCACTCCAGGCCCTTTTAGCCCAAAAACGGTCCAAGACTACCAAATCGCACTGCCGGCCCTTTTAGGCAGAAAATTGTTCAAAATTAACAAAATTGGCCCTTTTAGCTTAAAAATGGTCCAAAACGAACAAAATCGCACCACTGGCCCTTTTAGGCAGAAAATGGTTCAAAATTAACAAAATTGAACTGCTGGCCCTTTTAGCTTAAAAATGGTCCAAAACAAACAAAATCGCCCCACCGGCCCTTTTAGCCAGAAAATCGTCCAAAATGCCCAAAATCGCACCGCCGGCCCTTTTAGCCAGAAAATGGTCCAAAACAACCAAAATTGCACCACCGGCCCTTTTAGCCAGAAAATGGTCCAAAATTCCCAAAATCACACTGCCAGCCCTAGAAATCATCCAAAATTACCAAAAACGAACCGCCAGCCCCTTTAGCCAGAAAATGGTCCAAAATTACCAAAATCGCACCCCTGGCGCTTTTAGTATAAGAATCATCCAAAATTACAAAAATTGCACCGCCTGCCCTTTTAGCCCAAAAATGGTCCAAAATTACCAAAATCGCACTGCCGTCCCTTTTAGCCAAAAAATGGTCAGAAATTATCAAAATCGCACCGCCAGCCCTTTTAGCCAGAAAATGGTCCAAAATTACCAAAATCATACTCTTTTAGCTCAAACATCATCCAAAATCGCGCCCCCGGCCCTTTTAGCCAGAAAATAGCACAAAATGACCAAAATTGCACTGCCTGCCCTTTTTGACAGGAAAAGGACCAAAATGACCAAAATCGCACCCCCCAGCCCTTTTAGCTTAAAAATGGTCCACAATGACCAAAATCACACTGCCAGCCCTTTCAGCCCAAAAATGGTCCAAAATTGCACTCCAGGCCCTTTTAGCCCAAAAACGGTCCAAAATTACCAAAATCGCACTGCCGGCCCTTTTAGGCAGAAAATTGTTAAAAATTAACAAAATTGAACTGCTGGCCCTTTTAGCTTAAAAATGGTCCAAAACGAACAAAATCGCACCACCGGCCCATTTAGCCAGAAAATGGTGCAAAATGACCAAAATCCAACTGCCGGCCCTTTTAGCCCAAAAATGGTCCAAAATCGCACTCCCGACCATTTTAGCCAGAAAATGGTCCAAAATGACCAAAATCGCACTGCCAGTCCTTTCAGCCCAAAAATGGTCCAAAATTGCACTCCAGGCCCTTTTAGCCCAAAAAGCGGTCCAAAATTACCAAAATCGCACTGCCGGCCCTTTTAGGCAGAAAACGGTCCAAAATTACCAAAATCGAACTGCTGGCCCTTTTAGCTTAAAAATGGTCCAAAACGAACAAAAATCGCACCACTGGCCCTTTTAGGCAGAAAATGGTTCAAAATTAACAAAATTGAATTGCTGGCTCTTTTAGCTTAAAAATGGTCCAAAACAAACAAAATCGCCCCACTGGCCCTTTTAGCCAGAAAATCGTCCAAAATGACCAAAATCGCACTGCCGGCCCTAGAAATCATCCAAAATTACTAAAAACGAACCGCCGGCCCCTTTAGCCAAAAAATGGTCAAAAATGACCAAAATCGCACCCCCGGCCCTTTTAGCCCAAAAATGGTCCAAAATCGCACTCCTGGCCCTTTTAGCTAAAAATGTGTCCAAAATGACCAAAATCCAGCCCTTGTAGCCAGAAAATGGTCCAAAATGACCAAAATTGCACCGCCTGCCCTTTTAGCCCAAAAATGGTCCAAAATTACCAAAATCGCACTGCCGTCCCTTTTAGCCAGAAAATGGTCAGAAATGATCAAAACCGCACCCCCGGCCCTTTTAGCCAGAAAATGGTCCAAAATTACCAAAATCGTACCCTTTTAGCTCAAAAATCATCCAAAATCGCGCCCCCGGCCCTTTTAGCCAGAAAATAGCACAAAATGACCAAAATTCCACTGCCTGCCCTTTTTGACAGGAAATGGTCCAAAACGACCAAAATCGCACTTTTAGCTTAAAAATGCCCCAAAGCGACCAAAATCGCACCACCGGCCATTTTAGCCAGAAAATGGTGCAAAATGACCAAAATCGCACTGCAGGCCCTTTTAGCTACAAAATTATACAAAATTACCAAAATCGAACTGCCGGCCCTTTTAGCCCAAAAATGGTACAAAATCGCACTCCCGGCCCCTTTAGCTAGAAATTGGTCCAAAACAACCAAAATCGCACCGCTGGCCCTTTTAGCCAGAAAATGGTCCAAAATCGCACTGCCAACCCTTTTAGCTCAAAAATCCTCCAAAATTACCAAAATCGCACTTCCGGTCCTTTTAGCCAGAAAATGGTTCAAAATTACCAAAATTTAACTGCCAGCCCTTTTAGCCCACAATTGGTCCAAAATCACCAAAATCGCCCTTTTAGCTCAAGAATCATCCAAAATTACAAAAATCGCACTGCCGGCCCTTTTAGCTAAAAAATGGTCCAAAATGACCAAAATAACACTGCCGGCCCTTTTAGCCCAAAAATGGTCCAAAATCGCACTCCCGATCCTTTTAGCCAGAAAATGGTCCAAAATCGCACTGCCGGCCCTTTTAGCTCAAAAATCATCCAAAATTACCAAAATCGCACTGCTTTTAGCCAGAAAATGGTTAAAAATTGCCAAAATTGCACTGCCGGCCCTTTTAGCCCAAAAATGGTCCAAAATGACTAAAATCGCAACTGCCGGCCCCTTTAGGTAGAAAATGGTCCAAAATGACCAAAATCGCACCGCCGGCCTTTTTAGCCAGAAAATGGTCCAAAATTACCAAAATCGCACTGCCTGCGCTTTTAGCCAGAAAATTGTCCAAAAATACCAAAATCGCACACCCCCGCCCCTTTTAGCCCAAAAATGGTCCAAAATCGCACTCCTGGTCCTTTTAGCTAGAAAATGGTCCAAAATTACCAAAATCGCACTGCCGGCCCTTTTAGCTCAAAAATCATCCAAAATTACCAAAATCACACCGCCGGTCCTTTTTGCCAGAAAATGGTCCAAAATGACCAAAATCGCACCGCCGGCCCTTTTAGCCAGAAAATGGTCCAAAATTACAAAGATCATGCTTCCGGCCTTTTTAGCTTAAAAATGGTCCAAAATTACCAAAATAACACTGCCAGCCCTTTTAGCCCAAAAATGGTACAAAATCGCACTCCCGGCCCTTTTAGCCAGAAAATGGTTCAAAATTGCCAAAATTGCACTGCCGGCCCCTTTAGCTAGAAAATGGTCCAAAATTACCAAAATCGCACTGCCAGGCCTTTTAGCTCAAAAATCCTCCAAAATTACCAAAATCGCACTGCCGGTCCTTTTAGCCCAAAATTGGTCCAAAATGACCAAAGTAGCACTGCCGACCCTTTTAGCCCAAAAATTGTACAAAATCGCACTCCCGGCCCCTTTAGCTAGAAAATGGTCCAAAATGACCAAAATCGCACTCCCGGCCCTTTTAGCCAGAAAATGGTCCAAAATGACCAAAATCGCACTGCCGGCCCTTTTAGCCAGAAAATGG
This sequence comes from Rana muscosa, assembly GCA_029206835.1. Classification (NCBI taxonomy): domain Eukaryota; kingdom Metazoa; phylum Chordata; class Amphibia; order Anura; family Ranidae; genus Rana; species Rana muscosa. The sequence continues at coordinate 50,690,710 of CM055128.1, read as the reverse complement.
TCCAAAATTTCCAAAATCCCACCAGCCCTTTTAGCTCAAAAATCATCCAAAATTACCAAAATCGCACTACCGGCCCTTTTAGCCAGAAAATGGTCCAAAATCACCAAAAATCGCACTGCCGGCCCTTTTTAGCTCAAAAATCATCCAAAATTACCAAAATGGCACCGCCGGCCCTTTTAGTCAGAAAATGGTCCAAAATGACCAAAATCGCACGCCCCTTTTGGCCAGAAAATAGTTCAACATTACCAAAATCGAATTGCCAGCCCTTTTAGCCCAAAAATGGTCCGAAATTACCAAAATCGCACGCCCCTTTTAGCCAGAAAATAGTTCAACATTACCAAAATCGAATTGCCAGCCCTTTTAGCCCAAAAATGGTCCAAAATTAGCAAAATCGCACTCCCGGCCCTTTTAGCTCAAAAATCCTGCAAAATTACCAAAATCGCACTGCACTTTTCAGTGAACTGGATGAATCGATTCATCTGACTGAACTGATCCGTTTGAAACAGTTCACACTAGTATGCACTCAATAGAATAGCAGAGCAGGCCTGGTAATCAGGGATGAGCTCCGGCGTGTTCGCACACTCCATGTGCAGAGCCCGCCAGGAAGTCGGCACGGCGCTGCGCTAATCACAGGCAGGGAGACATGTCCCGATCTCTGCAGCCGCGCATCGGGACATGTCTCCCTGCCTGTGATTAGCGCAGCGCCGTGCCCACTTCCTGGCAGGCTCTGCACATGGAGTGTGCGAACACGCCGGAGCTCATCCCTACTGGTAATATGTTCCTAGAGTGAGAGCTCAGCCCCTCCCTGCAAGTGCAACCAATCAGCCGGTTCACAGCACACTGACACTCAGAAGTTTGTATCCAGTTCTTGAGTCAGGAGTACACAGTACACCGAGTTAAAGAATCATACGAGTTACTGAGTCAAAGAATCATATGAGTTGTTAGAACACAGTACACTGAAAGAATCGTGAGTCACAACCAGTAGAACAATACACTAAATCAATGATCAGGTAGCAGCAGTGATAAGGTGCTACAGACAACCTGAGGCCCTTTCACACTTGTGCGACTTGTCCTGCGACTTGGGACTGCAAAGTCGCATGACAAGTCATACCCCATGATTTCCGAGTTCAATTCATATCTGTGCAACTTCAAAGTAGTCCCTGTACTACTTTCGTCCGACTTTGATGCGACTTGAGGCAGCGACCTCAAGATTACACAGACTGATTCAAGTCGTGGCAAAAATCATGGCAAAATCACGTGACTTTCAAGTCGCACAAGTGTGAAAGGAGCCTTAACCATTGGATTTTACTACCATGGGTACCCAGTAAAATCTGATTATTATTCCTGTGCATGTGCTGTAAAGACTACGGACGAATCTGATGGCTAGCAATGTTAACTGTGAAGTTTGCCCATCAGAATGCAGTTCACATGCACAAAAACCCGCTTTTCATTTAGGCCAGTGGTTCTCAACCTTTCTAGTGCCGTGACCCCTTGATGAAATTTCCCAAGTTGTGGGGACCCCTAACAGTAAAATCATTTTCGTCGTTGGTCCCTCATTGCTTTATTTTGCGACTGTTATGAATCAAAATATAAATATCTGATATGCACTGTGACAGTGGGGTCACTTTGGACACAGGGTGAATAAAAGAAACCCCCGATATGGTCTGTGATAGCCATATTCAAGGCTGTATATACTTTGTATATACACTGTAGATTGGATGTATACTGTGTGTGGGGGTTATGTAATCATTGCTGTGAGGAATTAAGGTGTTTTGCATTCTATTGTTCATTAAGTCTGTCCTTGTGTGTATTGTAAAGTGCCAGACAGACTGGCTGCCAACCCTTTGTGAGAAGATGTGTATTGTGTGGGATCTTTTGAAGCCTAGCAGACGTCAGGATGAGGTGTTGAGTCTTGGGATGTGTGGGTGGAGCTGGGCCCTTGTTCATGTTAAATCATATGTATTGAATTGTGTATAAAGTTACAATGTTTCTCAATAATAAAGTCATTCCTATTACAGAAGAAGACAGAGTGCGTCTCGTCCTTCTAAGGGGATCGGGTCCTATGGGAAAGGGTCATTTGGCTGTGGATATTGGTAGCGAGTGGATGTGTGTCTAGGAGAGGGAACATCGTAAACTGCGTTTTACTCCTTTATATTGGGGTGCCGTTACATTGGTTGGCAGCAGCGGGATTTTCCCTCCAGTTCCTGGGACACTCCAAGCCACCACAGTGAATGACCAGCTATGCAGCCTGCAGGAAAGTCACGCTGAAAGACTTACTTGAGAGCCGAGATGGACCAGAGAGATGGTGATGCAGTACCCCGGTCAGTTGAAGATTTGTTTCAGCAACGAGTGCGACAGCGGTTGGTATTATATGGTGCTAACCCATCAGAGACCGCCATTCAGGAAGCCATTAGAGGCATCCAGCTGCAGGATGCGCGACAAAAGAGAGAACTAGAGCGGCAACATGAGTGGAGAATGGCGGAAATACGACAATCGGAGATTGCCTACAGACAGCTGCTAGAATCTGCTCAGCAGCAGGGTGGGGCTCCCTTTGCCTGGGACTATCAGGAAATACCAGTTGACAACTATGAAATCCTGGCTGAAGAATCAGCAGTGGAAAATCTGAAGATTGCCACCCCTAAAGCCGAAGTGGATGATATGGAGTTCCAGGGAGCTAGCCTGGCTGAAGAATCGGCAGTGGAAAAGCTGAAGATTGCCCTCCCTAAAGCCGAAGTGGATGATACGGAGTCCCAGGGAGCTAGCCTGGCTGAAGAATCGGCAGTGGAAAAGCTGAAGATTGCCACCCTTAAAGCCGAAGTGGATAATATGGAGTTCCAGGAAGCTAGGGCAGTTGGCTCATCTCCCCAGCCACAGATTACAGAAGATATGGACTTAAGGGACTGTTCAGAGGATGTTATGGATTATGCATCATCCGCTCAAGTACTGACAGCAGGACAAAGTACTGCAGACCCCTGCTCTACACCCGTGGCAGTTTTGGAGGCCCGAGTTGAGAAGGTGATGGTTCCTCTTTCCGAGTGGATTTCAGAGATGCAGGGAGGAGAAGCAGCCATTTTCCCTCCCCAACAGCTAGCCAGAGCAGATGGTGTGGAGTCCCCAGCAGAAGTGCTGGCAACAGGGCAGAGTGATAGCAACCTCTGCCCAGCACCGGAAACAACTGGGGAGTTTCAGGGAGCCGGGGCAGTTGGCCCCTCTCTCCAGCAACAAGCTGAGGGGGTAAAGCTTTCACCCCGAGCTGAATCACTGGCAGCAGGGCAGAATGCTACTGGCCGCTGCACACAACTGCCACTTGAGCGGATATCGGTGGATGGGACTGCGGTCTCCACTCACAGCAACCCAGCAGAAGAGCTGGCAACAGAGCCGAGTGCCACGGGCCTCTGCTCTCAACTAACAGAAGAGGGAGTTCCTGTGGTAGTAGATGGGACTTCAGTCCTCACTGACACAACCCCAGAAAATGGTGTGACACTGAGACAGGAGGATGTCAGCCTTGCTTTGCAAGCACTGGGGGACTTCCACCTACCACAAGTGGATGGGACTTCAGTCTCCACTTGTATACCCCAGGGATGCCGGGCAGTCGACCCAGATCCCCAACAGCATGACGGACTGAGCCCAGTCACCCTGTCTTCTCCCAGCGGCGGGTATGTTCTCTGAGAGAGGCAGAGGTTGGCTGGGTAAGTAATGCTCTGCTTGGAGCAATTCATTTGTGGTACTGGGTAGATACCAGCATTGGAAGAATGGACCCATGGACTAACTTCGGAGTAGACCCATCTGGGGTCCCCTCCTCTGTTAGTCCCCTGCCGAAAGGGGAGATGTGTGACAGTGGGGTCACTTTGGACACAGGGTGAATAAAAGAAACCCCCGATATGGTCTGTGATAGCCATATTCAAGGCTTTATATACTTTGTATATAGATTGGATGTATACTGTGTGTGGGGGTTATGTAATCATTGCTGTGAGGAATTAAGGTGTTTTGCATTCTATTGTTCATTAAGTCTGTCCTTGTGTGTATTGTAAAGTGCCAGACAGACTGGCTGCCAACCCTTTGTGAGAAGATGTGTATTGTGTGGGATCTTTTGAAGCCTAGCAGACGTCAGGATGAGGTGTTGAGTCTTGGGATGTGTGGGTGGAGCTGGGCCCTTGTTCATGTTAAATCATATGTATTGAATTGTGTATAAAGTTACAATGTTTCTCAATAATAAAGTCATTCCTATTACAGAAGAAGACAGAGTGCGTCTCGTCCTTCTAAGGGGATCGGGTCCTATGGGAAAGGGTCGTTTGGCTGTGGATATTGGTAGCGAGTGGATGTGTGTCTAGGAGAGGGAACATCGTAAACGGCGTTTTACTCCTTTATATTGGGGTGCCGTTACATGCACGATGTATTTTCATTCTTACAAATTTAACATCTTAAAGCGTAGTGATTAATCACAAAAACAATCTGTTATATATAGTGCAAAATAAATTTATATTTAACATATAAGTAACAAATAAATAACATGTTTACGACTTGCGTTTATTTTATTTTTTTCATTGTGTATTGAACTGTATTCACCGTATTGTATAATTATGTGAAAGCAAAGCGTAACAACGGTAACAATCTTAGACAGTCTTAATATAATAACAGTAAGCGACATTGCTACAAAATTGCTGCAAAACCATGCATCAAAAAACTAAAGCGTCAGTGCGAACACTGGGGTTGCTTCTTTCTCACCAGATCAGAAATTCTCGGGGCAGTCTTTGCAAGAGCACAACGAAGATCATCTTCTGCAACAAGTCTACTTCTGTATTTAGACTTGATAACCAACATGCTTGAAAAGCCTGTTTCACAAAGATATGTAGTCGGAAATGGAAGAAGAAGGCGCAACACAATCTCAGACAGAACAGGATATGACTGCAAACACTTGATCCAGAATTTATTAACGGACATGGAAGAGAAATCATTTTTTGCTGCATCGCTGGTAATGAGATCAATGAACTCCTCTTGTGCATTCTCAGGAACATCTTCAACTTTGACTGTGAATGGACATCTAGCAAGTGCAAACGGGGTGTCAGGAAAATTTGGAAAGTACAATGAAATTTCGTCAGCAAGCATTTTCAAGTGTTCTTTGACAGAACTTATTGTTTTAATCCTTTTGTCAAGTTCAATGTAATTTTCTTCAAAGAAAGCAGATAAGTTGGGCAACATGTAAATCTTATTTTCATCCAATTTTTGTTGCCAAAGTTGAAGTTTCATTTGGAATGATTGGATCTTTTCAGACAAATCGAGGCATGTTGCCTTTGGTCCTTGAAGTGATAAATTTAACTCGTTCAAGATTGCAAAGATGTCAACCAAGTAAGCTATTTTCTGCAGTTCATTTTCATCGCTGAAAAGTGCTTCAAACTGCAGTTTTGCTTTCTGATCAAAAAACGTTTTTCGTTCATTACGAAGATCAAAAACATGTTTTAAAACTTTTTCTCTTGACAACCATCTCACTTCAGTGTGAAATAACAGAACGTTAGCGGAAGCTTCCAATTCATTACAAAGTTTCGAGTTGACTATTTAAAGCACTCGCTTTTACAAAATTGACGGCACTTATGACGCTTTTCATTACTTCTTGTAACTCTTGTGGCAGCGTCTTCGTTGCTAAAATTTGTCGATGAATCATACAGTGAGTTCCAATGGCTTTTGGTGATTCATTCAATACCAAACGTTGAAATCCAGACCGACATCCTAGCATAGCTGGAGCACCATCTGTGCAAACACCACAAACCTTTTCCCAAGAGATCTTGTGTTTTTCAAGAAATGAACCAATTGCGTCAAATACATCACGTGCAGTAGTTGTTGTTTCAAGAGGTTTACAAAAAAGAAACTCATCTTTAAAGTCGCCATCATGAATATACCTCACGTAAACCAGTAAATGAGAACAGTTTGCAACATCTGTAGATTCATCAAGCTGGATGCTAAATATTGCAAGTGGAGCAGATTTCATTTCCTGGATTACCTGATCAATAATATCAGCAGACATGTCATCTATTCTCCTGCTGATAGTGTCGTTGGATAAGGAAATTGCACTCAATTTCGTAACAAATTCAGCTCCAATTATAACGCAAACAATGTCTTTGACTGCTGGCAACAGCAAATCCTCGGCAATGGTGTAAGGTTTCTTAGCTCTGGCGATTCTGAGAGCCACCAAATATGAAGCTTCAACGGCTGCTAGGTTTTGCTTGTGGTACTTGCCACCAGTATCAAGTCTGCTTTTCTTGACACCATCAGCTTTGTTTTTAAAACACTGGATATCCTTGCCAGCAAAGCTTTGATGCTTGGTATCAAAATGACGTTTCAGTTTGTTGGGCTTCATAGATTCGGCTGATAGAACTTTATTACAAATAATGCATTGCGGTTTCTCAATTCCTGCTGCAACTATTGAAGTGAAACCATACTTGAAAAAATTGTCACAGTAGCTTCTCTTCTTAAGGTTCTTCTCTCTCTGATTCATTATCATGGGCTCTCTGATAAAAATATTATAAGAATAGCTTCAATAACACAGACTATTATCAACGCTTAAGACTCCCCCATCCCAAAATCTCACCCTGTCTCTTGCCTAACACATCTACAGACAGGCCTGGTTCACACTGGTCCGACAAACGCTCCGACATTAGGAGCTCATGTCGCATGACGTGTGAAAATCAATGAATCCCTATGAGAGCCGTCTTAACTGGTCCGACACAAGTCGGTCCGACATTAAAAATGCTCCCTGTACTACTTCTGTCCGACTTTGATCCTACTTCAGCCCATTGAATATCATTGAAGTCGGATCAAAGTAGGATCCTTGTCCTAACCATCCGACATTTGACATCCGACATGGTGATTACAGCAGCAGTAAAAGGAATTTATCTCACCCTGGGATTGTTTTGATTGGTCAAAGGACAAGTCAGACTATCACAAAGTCGGATCAATGTAGTATCCTGTTCATGAATGTCGGATGGATGTCGGACCAATGTAGGATCAATGTAGGACTGATGTGGCAGAGCAAAGTAGCATGAAAGTTGGATGAATGTCGTGTCGTATCAGTGTGAACCCAGCCACAGAATTACAAAAGTTTAATTCCCTCTCAAAATTGATTGTGCTCAGCCACATAGCTTGGTAAATAAATTTACATCATAGCGGACCACACCAAGTTCTCAGACAACGTGAGTCTGCTTATATTCAAATCATAAAATCTTACTTACCTAAGGCTACCCTGCCTACAGGGTGACATGGCCGCTGTGTGATTTCACTGCAGAACATGGAGCGTTGTCACCCTTCTACGGGAACTGGACAAATAATAGCTGTACTTGCAGGGCCAACAGGTAATAAAACGGCTACGGTGGACTCAGAGATACCAAACGTTGCAGTGTGACAGAGCACATCATGGACGGCAGTGTTATCTTCCCTAGAGTTCCACCTGAAGGCATCGGGAGCAAGGTTGAGGACAGCAGGAGAACACTGCCTGGGAGTCTCCATGGAGGAAGCAGCCATTTGGGCTGGTGAGTTCAGTCAGAGGACTGAAGAGCATGCCTGATGGGACTGGGAGCTGTCTGGGATGGATGCAAGGTCAGTCAGGAGGACTGTGGAGTGAGCAGGAGAAAGAGGCAGTTGCAGCCAGGAGGGCTGACATTACCTGAAGAGGTGGTACTGGGCTCAGTAGCCACAAGTGAGATAGCTAGCACAGAGACATTTTTGCTACACTAAAGGGGTCCGGGGCCTCTGCCTGCAAAGGGTGGTTCTCTCTATCTGGCTGTGCAAGTCTGTGCCAGATCAACCAAAAATTGTGCTAGCTAGTGTAGCGGGGTCCTCAAATTGATGGGATACACCTGGGGAATAGTGTGACCCAGGTGTATAATTGTGTTAGGATTCAGACCCCTTTTTGTTTCGTGGAGGACTGGAGGATGTAATATTCTCCTTTGCCTGTGGGTGGCGGGGTACCCACAGGCTTCAGGTAGAATCATCTCCTGCAGTGCTCCCTGTTTTGTCCCTTCCCGGAGATGGTATGGCTGGGGCGGGGAACCCGCCGGGCCGTTGATGGGAGGAGATAAAAGGGGGAGACGCCCTTACCACGAGGTCGTCGTCGTCGTCTGGCGGAGAAGGAGGTCCTCGGAGGAGGAGGGTTGCGGTCCGCACCCAGGCCCCTCAGGCCTGGGTGCTGGAGATCCAGGAGTCTGGTCCAGGTGCCCATGGCCTGGTCCGGAGTCATGTTGGCGTCCATCCCAGGCACCTTTAGCCTGGGGTGAGGTACTATCGAGGAGGCCTGGGGCCCAGTACCTTCGACTGGGTCCCGCTAGGGTGGACTGTCCGAGGGTCCCTGAGCGGAGGGACTCGTACCTGAGGTGAGGAGGCCGGGGAGGTTACCCACTGAAGACCCGGAGCAGCACCAACCCGGTGACAGTGGGCCTCTGGGAACTCTCTTGGGAGGACACATCCCCCTGATAGGGGCCACAGCGTATCGAAGAGGGCTCCACTGCTGTTCATAGGGGTTGCTGGAAGAGACCCCATCTTCCTGTTCTGTAACAGCCGGATTGGCTTAGGCGCCGCTGGTCATAGTACAGTGGCATAGAACTTAAACTTTAGGAAGTGCCTCGATCTGCTCGCCCCACCGTTGGCAAGGTTATAGGTCCCAACTAGGGATGAGCCGAACACCCCCGGGTTCGGTTCGCACCAGAACCTTCGAACGGACCGAAAGTTCGTGCAAATTTTCGAACCCTATTCGTTATAATGGACGCGAACGTTCGAAATCAAAATTGCTAATTACAACGGCCAATATGCATGTTAATGTCATAAAACAGGTTTGGGGACCCGGGTCCTGCCCCAGGGGACATATATCAATGCAAAAAGAAATTTTAAAAACTAAAGTTTTTTCGGGAGCAGTCATTTTAATGATGCATAAAGTGAAAAAAAAAAAGTGAAATTTTCCTTTAAATATGGTACCTGGGGGGTGTCTAAAGTATGCCTGTGAAGTGGCATGTGTTTCCCGTGTTTAGAACTGTCCTTGCACAAAATGACATTTGTAAAGGAAAAAAAGAAGCCATTTAAAACCACTTGCGGCTTTAATGTCATGTCTTGTCCTGGCCGCCATATGGCTGAAAATCCTTGAGAAAAATGGCATGGCTACCCCATCACCCCCCCCCCCCCACCCCAGCCCCTTTGGGTCTTGTATGGATACTAAGGGGGACCCCGCACCCAAAATAAAACCCTATACCTACAACCCTATATACTCTGAACAGCAGTATATAGGTGGTGCAAACAAGACATGGACTGTAGGTTTGTTCTTAAGTAGAATCTGAACAGGTACATTATGAAGTGTAGCTACATCCCAAAAAAATCAATTTTTAAGCTTTTTGGAGAACATAGGGAGGGGTTATCACCCCTGTAACATTTGCTGTCTTTGCACATCTGTTCAGAACATGTCACCTCACTTTCCGTCCCAATGACAAATGTTTTTGGAAAAGTGGGGTTTTAATTGAAACAAGGATTGGTGATAAAGCATCAGTAGAGAGGAGATACCTTTTTCCCAAATTAAATCTAACAGGATAGAATTTTCCTTCCTAGGGGTAGATTTCCTCTCACTTCCTGTTTTCTCTTGCCGTTTGCAAGTAGGAGTCGTTTGTAAGTTGGATGTTTGAAAGTAGGGGCCTGCCGTATATACTCTGCAGAAATTTGCCCTATTAGATGTTGGTGTAGCCACAAGACTGGTGGGCACAGGAATGGGCCCTGCTGTGAGTTAATAGATCAAGATTTGTACTTGCATGCACCTGTTGAACCGGGCAGAATAATTGGGCCTTTGGTGGTGGTGGTGGTGGTGGTGGACGGTGTTGCCACAAGACTGTAAGCCCTCACAGTTACTCTTGGTGGGTGCAGGAATGGGCCCTGCTGTGAGTTATTAGATCAAGATTTGTAATTGCATGCACCTGTTGAACAGGGCAGAAAAATTGGGCCTTTGGTGGTGGTGGTGGTGGTGGACGGTGTTGCCACAAGACTGTAGGCCCTCATAGTTACTCTTGGTGGGCGCAGGAATGGGCCCTGCTGTGAACTATTAGATCAAGATTTGTAATTACACGCCCCTGTTAAACAGGGGCTGAAAAATTGTGCCTTAGGCATTGGTGCTGGTGCCACAACACTGCAACCCCTCACAGATACTGTACTTGGAGCACAGCAGTCACACCTGTTGCGAAGCATCTTTTTAAAAAATTGTAATTACACGCCCCTGTTATACAGGGGCTGAAAAATTGTGCCTTAGGCACTGGTGTGGTGGCATGGATCATTGAGGAGGAGGAAGAGGATAGTCAGTGAACATAACAGGACAGTCACTCAGCATCAGCATAGGCAGTCTTGAAGGGATGTGACATTATAAATTATTCCGTTATATCCGCTTCAGGTGTCTGGTAGCTGGTGGTGATCCAAGACTGATTCATTTTTATGAAGGTCAGTCGATCAACCGAGTCGGTGGACAGGCGCACCCTATGATCGGTGACAAATCCTCCAGCAGCACTGAATGTGCGTTCGGAAAGAACGCTGGATGCAGGACAGGCCAGTAGCTCAATTGCATACTGTGCAAGCTCTGGCCAGTGATCCATCCTCAGGACCCAGTAAGCCAGAGGATTTTCGGTGGGAAAGGTGTCCAAGTCTGACCTTGCCCCTAGGTATTCCTGCACCATGTATATCAGACGCTGGCGATGGTTGCTGGAACCGATCATACCTTGGGGCTGCGGACTAAAAAATTGTCTGAACGCATCGGTCAGACGTCCACCTTCCCCACCGCTCCTTCTGCTACTGACCGAAGCCTCAGCAACTCGTCGTCCAGGACCAGGAGTTTGTAACCTCCCAGTTTCTGGGAACGCGTTGCACAGACCTTTCTGCAAGGCCTCCCTGAGATGTCTCATCCTCTGCTCCCTCTGCGACGGCAAGATAAGGTCCGCAACCTTACCCTTGTACCATGGATCAAGGAGAGTGGCCAGCCAGTAATGGTCACTCTCCTTGATCCGAAGAACACGAGGATCCTTCCGCAGGCTTTGCAGGATCAGGGAGGCCATGCAGCGTAGGTTAGCTGAGGCATTCGGTCCGGAGTCTTCTGGGTCACTGAGGATGACATGATCGCCAGCCACCTCCTCCCAGCCACGTACAAGTCCACTGGTTTGTTGGGACTGTACATCATCCCTAAAAGACTGCTGCTGCTGATGCTGAGTGCCAGGCTCCACCTCCATGCTCACACAATCCTCCTCCTCCTCCTCCTCCTCCTCCTCTTCCTGTGTGATGGGTGGGACAGAAGGAACATTGTCTGGATAAAGGGGGCCTTGAGAGACAAGGAAGTCCTCCTCTTCCTGCCTCTGTTCTGCCTCAAGTGCCCTGTCCATTATCCCACGCAGCGTATGCTCCAACAGGTGGACAAGAGGTACAGTGTCACTGATGCATGCACTGTCACTGCTCACCATCCTCGTGGCCTCCTCAAATGGTGAGAGGACAGTGCATGCATCCCTGATCATGCTCCACTGGCGTGGGGAAAAAAAGCCAAGCTCCCCTGACCCTGTCCTGGTGCCGTAGTCGCAAAGGTACTCATTGATGGCCCTCTGCTGCGTGTGCAGTCGCTGCAGCATGGCCAACGTTGAGTTCCACCTGGTGGGCATGTCACATATTAGGCGGTTCTTGGGCAGGTTCAGCTCCTTTTGCAGCTCAGTCAGCCGAGCACTGGCATTATAAGATCGGCGGAAATGCACACAGACTTTCCTGGCCTGCCTCAGGACATCCTGTAAGCCTGGGAACCTGCCCAAGAACCGCTGCACCACCAGGTTGAGGACGTGAGCCATACAGGGCACATGGGTGAGCTGCCCCTGTCGCAGGGCGGAGAGGAGGTTGGTGCCATTATCAGAAACGACCATTCCTGGCTTAAGCTGGCGTGGCGTCAACCACCTCTCGGCCTGCCCCTGCAGAGCTGCCAGAACCTCTGGCCCAGTGTGGCTCCTGTCCCCCAAACACACCAGCGCAAGCACGGCATGGCATCTTTTTGCCTGCGTACTCGCGTAGCCCCTTGTACGCCTACGGAGCACCGCTTGTTCCGAGGACAGAGCACTCGAAGAGGACATGGAGGAAGAAGAAGAGGAGGGGGTGGAGGAGAGAGGTGTGTCACAACCAGTAGTAGCATTTTGGAGGCGTGGTGGCGGAACAACCTCCAACACTACTGCACCTTGTCCTGCATCCCTCCCAGCTGCCAATAGAGTGACCCAATGGGCCGTGAAAGAAAGATAACGTCCCTGTCCATGCCTGCTGGACCATGAGTCAGCGGTAATATGCACCTTACCGCTGACCGCCCTGTCCAGCGAGGCATGGACATTGCCTTCCACATGCCAGTAGAGAGACGGAATCGCCTTCCGTGAGAAAAAGTGGCGTTTGGGAACCTGCCACTGAGGAACCGCACATTGAACAAACTCACGGAAGGGGGCCGAGTCTATCAACTGAAAAGGCAGCAGTTGAAGTGCTAGCAATTTAGCCAAGCTAGCATTCAACCGCTGGGCATGTGGATGGCTGGGAGTATACTTCTTTCGACGGTCCAGCAGCTGGGGCAGGGAAATTTGCCTGCTACAATCGGACGTCGGTGTACTGCAAGTACTTGGTTGTGACACACCTAATTCTACACCTTCAGTCCTCTCAGAGCAGCTTTCAGAGAGGACTGAAGATATAGTGGGGATGGAGATCCCAGCTGATGAGGAGCAAGGAGAGGTCCGCTTTGTTCTTTGGTGTGGGTCTTTTATGTGTGCTTGCCAACGAGCTGCATGGCAGGTCGACATATGTCTGCTCATGCTTGTGGTGCCCAAGCGGCTGATGTTTTGGCCACGCGAGATACGCTTGAGACAAATATTGCAAATAGCAGTGGTGCGATCTGATGCACTCGTCTCAAAAAAGGCCCACACCAAAGAACTTTTGTGATAACGTGCAGAGGCAGCGCCCTGCACAGGCGGAGCTCTGCGGTGTGGTACAGTTGCTGTGCTGGCCTCTAGCTGGCCTCCAGGGGGCATCCTGCCTCGTTGGACATGTGACGCTGCATCCTCCTCCTCCTCCTCCTCTCTCCCTTCAGGCACCCACGTGGAGTCAGTGACCTCATCATCCCCTCCCTCTTCACCACTAGAGCAAACCTGGCAGTAAGCTGCAGCTGGTGGAACACTACTGCCAGATTGCTGTCCTTCAGCATCCCCTCTCTCTGCGCGCACACTACTGACTTCCTCAAGCTGGGTATCATCATCCGAGCCTTCGAATCGTTGGGCATCCTCCTGGAGCATGTACCCAACACTGTGCTCAAACAGTTCGGGGGACTCCTCAGGAGGACATGGTGGGTCTAGGGAAGGGGTGGCTGATGATGCCATTGAGTACGCGTTGGCAGCTGCTCTGCCAGTACCCTGAGCCTGGGTGAGAGAGGATGAGGAGGATGAGGAGGGCTTGGTCATCCATTCTACCAAGCCTTCCGCATGATGCGGCTCCACATGTCCAGCTGCCGAAAACAAAGACAAGCGTGTCCCATGGCCACGTGCTGATGACGATGCACGACCACGTCCACGGCCAGCACTGTTGTCTCTAGAAACAGAGCCTGCCTGCCCTGTGTTCTTGCCTCGGCACGCTCTGCCTCTCCTTGGCGGTCTTCCAGCCATTGTAGTCGGTAGTGTATATAGTATAAAAAATAGAACTCCTATGTGTGCTCACAACACACTGTAGGTCCTATGGGTGCTGACACTAACACACTATAGGTACTATGTGTGCTGCTGACAAGAAAATATAGGAGCTCTGTTTGCTGCCACTAACACACTAGAAGTCCTATTGGTGCTTCTGAGATGAAAATATAGGAGCTCTGTGTGATGCCACTAACACACTAGAAGTCCTATGGGTGCTGCTGAGAAGAAAATATAGGAGCTCTGTGTGATGCCACTAACACACTAGAAGTCCTATGGGTGCTTCTGAGATGAAAATATAGGAACTCTGTGTGATACCACTAACACACTAGAAGTCCTATGGGTGCTTCTGAGAAGAAAATATAGGAGCTCTGTTTGCTGCCACTAACACACTAGAAGTCCTATGGGTGCTGCTGAGAAGAAAATATAGGAGCTCTGTTTGCTGCCACTAACACACTAGAAGTCCTATGGGTGCTGCTGAGAAGAAAATATAGGAGCTCTGTGTGATGCCACTAACACACTAGAAGTCCTATGGGTGCTTCTGAGATGAAAATATAGGAGCTCTGTGTGATGCCACTAACACACTAGAAGTCCTATGGGTGCTGCTGAGAAGAAAATATAGGAGCTCTGTGTGATGCCACTAACACACTAGAAGTCCTATGGGTGCTTCTGAGATGAAAATATAGGAACTCTGTGTGATACCACTAACACACTAGAAGTCCTATGGGTGCTTCTGAGAAGAAAATATAGGAGCTCTGTTTGCTGCCACTAACACACTAGAAGTCCTATGGGTGCTGCTGAGAAGAAAATATAGGAGCTCTGTGTGATGCCACTAACACACTAGAAGTCCTATGGGTGCTTCTGAGATGAAAATATAGGAGCTCTGTGTGATGCCACTAACACACTAGAAGTCCTATGGGTGCTGCTGAGAAGAAAATATAGGAGCTCTGTGTGATGCCACTAACACACTAGAAGTCCTATGGGTGCTTCTGAGATGAAAATATAGGAACTCTGTGTGATGCCACTAACACACTAGAAGTCCTATGGGTGCTGCTGAGAAGAAAATATAGGAGCTCTGTTTGCTGCCACTAACACACTAGAAGTCCTATGGGTGCTTCTGAGAAGAAAATATAGGAGCTCTGTGTGATGCCACTAACACACTAGAAGTCCTATGGGTGCTTCTGAGATGAAAATATAGGAACTCTGTGTGATGCCACTAACACATTAGAAGTCCTATGGGTGCTGCTAAGAAGAAAATATAGGAGCTCTGTTTGCTGCCACTAACACACTAGAAGTCCTATGGGTGCTTCTGAGAAGAAAATATAGGAGCTCTGTGTGATGCCACTAACACACTAGAAGTCCTATGGGTGCTGCTGAGAAGAAAATATAGGAGCTCTGTGTGATGCCACTAACACACTAGAAGTCCTATGGGTGCTTCTGAGATGAAAATATAGGAACTCTGTGTGATGCCACTAACACATTAGAAGTCCTATGGGTGCTGCTGAGAAGAAAATATAGGAGCTCTGTTTGCTGCCACTAACACACTAGAAGTCCTATGGGTGCTTCTGAGAAGAAAATATAGGAGCTCTGTGTGATGCCACTAACACACTAGAAGTCCTATGGGTGCTTCTGAGATGAAAATATAGGAACTCTGTGTGATGCCACTAACACATTAGAAGTCCTATGGGTGCTGCTAAGAAGAAAATATAGGAGCTCTGTTTGCTGCCACTAACACACTAGAAGTCCTATGGGTGCTTCTGAGATGAAAATATAGGAGCTCTGTTTGCTGCCACTAACACACTAGAAGTCCTATGGGTGCTTCTGAGATGAAAATATAGGAACTCTGTGTGATGCCACTAACACATTAGAAGTCCTATGGGTGCTGCTGAGAAGAAAATATAGGAGCTCTGTTTGCTGCCACTAACACACTAGAAGTCCTATGGGTGCTTCTGAGAAGAAAATATAGGAGCTCTGTGTGATGCCACTAACACACTAGAAGTCCTATGGGTGCTTCTGAGATGAAAATATAGGAACTCTGTGTGATGCCACTAACACATTAGAAGTCCTATGGGTGCTGCTAAGAAGAAAATATAGGAGCTCTGTTTGCTGCCACTAACACACTAGAAGTCCTATGGGTGCTTCTGAGATGAAAATATAGGAGCTCTGTTTGCTGCCACTAACACACTAGAAGTCCTATGGGTGCTGCTGAGAAGAAAATATAGGAGCTCTGTGTGATGCCACTAACACACTAGAAGTCCTATGGGTGCTTCTGAGATGAAAATATAGGAGCTCTGTGTGATGCCACTAACACACTAGAAGTCCTATGGGTGCTTCTGAGATGAAAATATAGGAACTCTGTGTGATGCCACTAACACATTAGAAGTCCTATGGGTGCTGCTAAGAAGAAAATATAGGAGCTCTGTGTGATGCCACTAACACACTAGAAGTCCTATGGGTGCTTCTGAGATGAAAATATAGGAGCTCTGTTTGCTGCCACTAACACACTAGAAGTCCTATGGGTGCTGCTGAGAAGAAAATATAGGAGCTCTGTGTGATGCCACTAACACACTAGAAGTCCTATGGGTGCTTCTGAGATGAAAATATAGGAGCTCTGTGTGATGCCACTAACACACTAGAAGTCCTATGGGTGCTGCTGAGAAGAAAATATAGGAGCTCTGTTTGCTGCCACTAACACACTAGAAGTCCTATGGGTGCTGCTGAGAAGAAAATATAGGAGCTCTGTGTGATGCCACTAACACACTAGAAGTCCTATGGGTGCTGCTGAGAAGAAAATATAGGAGCTCTGTTTGCTGCCACTAACACACTAGAAGTCCTATGGGTGCTGCTGAGAAGAAAATATAGGAGCTCTGTGTGATGCCACTAACACACTAGAAGTCCTATGGGTGCTTCTGAGATGAAAATATAGGAGCTCTGTGTGATGCCACTAACACACTAGAAGTCCTATGGGTGCTGCTGAGAAGAAAATATAGGAGCTCTGTTTGCTGCCACTAACACACTAGAAGTCCTATGGGTGCTGCTGAGAAGAAAATATAGGAGCTCTGTGTGATGCCACTAACACACTAGAAGTCCTATGGGTGCTGCTGAGAAGAAAATATAGGAGCTCTGTTTGCTGTCACTAACACACTAGAAGTCCTATGGGTGCTGCTGAGAAGAAAATATAGGAGCTCTGTTTGCTGCCACTAACACACTAGAAGTCCTATGGGTGCTGTTGGGGTGCAATGCTGTGCTAACAGCACTGCGGTTGGTACTACTGCAATACTGTACTAACAGTAAGCACGCACCAGACTAATCCCCAGCAGCAGCTAATAACACGCTAACTGTGCAATCAGCAGCAATGAACGATCAATGACTTAGGTAGCAATGGTTTAGCAAAGAAATAGCCAATGGTTTAGCAAAGAAGAGCAAATCTTTCAGTATCAAGCAAAGACAGAATCAGCAGACTGATCTCTCCTAAAGCCGGAACTCATGTGACCGGGGCCGATGGCGTGGCGGCCTTTTAAATGGTGGGGCATGTACTAAAGCCCCTGAGCTGTAATTGGCTACAGGCGTCCTGCCTGTAGCCAATTATTGCTCTCCGAGTTTCGGGCGCTGTGATTGGCCAAGCATGCGGGGTCACAGTGCATGCTTGGCCAATCATCAGCCAGCAATGCACTGCGCCGGCCGCGCCGGCCGCAATGCATTGCGGGGCCGCTCGCATCACACGAATGTGATGCGAACGGCCCAAATAGTTCTGGGCTCGACGAGCGAGCGAACGCCCGGTGCTCGATTCGAACATGGGTTCGAATCGAGCACCGGGCCCATCCCTAGTCCCAACCAGTTTGCTGCAAAAGAACTGTTTATTGTGCTTTGCGTATTGGAGTGTCAAATAAACAAGTGTTGGACCTTTCTTCGGTGTGCGAACTCCAGTTACTGGAAGCAAAGTGGAGGCTGGTGAGCTTGCAATTACAGACTCAGTGCATTCACAGAACACACCGGCCCGAGGAAACATCAGGAAGTGGCCTTCACCTCCCTACTACAATGGGGAGGACATGGGCCGTGGCGCATCTCACTCTCACAACCCAGGAACCCCTAGACATGAGCTGGAGTGTAACCGATAAAGTCGAAGAGGGAGTGAGGCCGCTACACGTGGGGGCTCGTGAGTCCGGGATAGAGTGTGTTCTAAAGATGGACTTGAGAATGTATACATTTGAACTTTGCTGCCCAGAGGAGTTCCGAGCAGATCGGCCATATTACTGGCCAAAGTGCGTCCCTGCTCGGAGTTGTGGAAATGACCCTAACACGGGAAAGGCCCATGCGGAGGAGCGGAAAAAGGGAGAGGTCCAGCCGTGTGACGTACTGCACGTGGGGACTGTTAACGCACTGCGCCACGAGGCACCCCATGGTGACATCGTTCGTGGGCGGAGTCAAGAGGAAGCCCGCGAAAATGTACAGCTCATGGGAGGAGTCTGGCCAAGTGTGGGGATACACGTGGAGACTCCGGCGCGGGGTCAGTGCATGATGGAGCAGCAGATAGTCGGGATGACCTCAAGTGCCCCGTGGATTATGGTTCCTCACCCCACGAAAATGACTTCCTTTGCTGCCCCCATCACAGACACGGGGATAAGACTTAGGCCCCGAGGGCGGTTGGCTCTGTACACTTGCAGAGACACGGAGGCCCTCGGTGTGATCTGTCCCGGCTGCTCGGGACTGGTGGTCACCCTGAAGCCATTCGGGCGATGTGAGGAGTGCAGAGAATTCCTTTTTGAGGTCGAGTCGTCCACAGCAAGACCCCGGGCCCTTCGCCTCAACCACCTCACGGGTACTGCTACTCCGGAAGGGGAGATCAAGGCCTCTGCGAGGTTCCCGTGCGCGCTGACCAGGGCGATGGACTGCCCAACAGAGAAAAATCCGAGGATGCTGCCTCAGTCGCCACAAGTTCTCTGCTCCCACCCCCGAAGAGGAAAGTTGGCCTAGTACAGGCATCCTATGGACGTGGTCGAGCTTCACCCCGCTGCTTGCCTGGCCTGGATGGCGCCGGTCGAGAAGGAAGTCCCGGACATCCCAGTCTACAAGGGTCAGGTGAGCCAGGGGCTGGGACTGTGGTGGTGGTTGGAGGTGTCGGGGGCCCATTGGAGGTGGAGCCCCCCAGGGAGGTTGATTCTGTGTCCACCGGAAGATATCTGCCTGCGGAGATGTATGACACCTCCGACCTAGAGTCGCTGTCTGATTGCGGAGATGATGGCGAGATAGACGAACTGTTCAGCCGCAAGGGCTGGGATAGAGTGCCACTTCTTGCTTCCCGTGCGGTACGGGATTCACCTATGTACACAGGAGACAGCACGCCTCGGGTGGAAGACCCGCAGCTTACGAGGGAACCTACCCCTCCACCTGTGTCCTCATCTACTGTTACCTCACCTACTTTGGTTGTGGGGACACCCCGCGCTTCTCTGAGAGCGCCGAAAGTCATTTCCAGGGAGCTGGTAAAGGCACCTCGGCATCCGGAAGCTATTGTGCTGCCTGGAACTGGAGAGAAAGCCACTATGCCACCTTTGGCCCGCTTGCAGAGACTGTTCTGTCATAAAGTAGCTCGGGAATATGGGTGGGAGTACCCGTATCTGCCCCGGGACTTGCTGTATGAGGTGGAAGTCTGGAGAACAAGATGGTATGACGAGTTTGTGTGGGACAAGTTGAAGGTGCCCCATGCTCGCAGGTACCTGGAATGTGTGCCGGCTGTGTCTAAGAGGTTTGAGGACTGCAAAGCTGAATGGAAATTGGGGCGCCATATCCATGCTGACAAGATAGTCATTTGCAGAAGAGAAGGAGAAGATGTCGAGTATTCGATAGAGGCATTTGACAAACACCTGAAACCCCTGTACCTGCCGGATCCAAAGTTTTACTTATAGGAGAAAAGAACTCCTGTTTATTTCTTTTGTGCACTTGAACTTTCTGGAGGAGCCATTCCCAGACGCCCAGGACTGTGCCCTGCTTTTGTTTTTGTTTGGGCTTTTCTTTTTTTTTTTTCGTAGGAGACTTGGGGACTGTTGTGTTTTCGTGTTTCCCCTTTTCTTCATGTGCCAAAGGCAAGGACATTTGGGAATAGTGGCAGAGTAGGGAAAAGCTGGAAGAACGAAGACTCGTTGAGTGTCATGACCGCGGCGTTGTCACCAGGTGGCAGTGTTGCGCAACAAATGTTTGAAAATGTTTCACACACACATCACCTTGCTTGTTGGAGTGAGTGGGTCTCTCGGCTGACGGGCCCACTCATCCCAAATGACACGAAATTATGTTAGGATGTTGTTTTTTTCTTTCCCCTGCAGGAGAATCGTCAGTCAAGATCATTGAGAGTGGGTGGCTCTTAGACAGTGTGGGAGAGGGGCTGTGACTATGCAGATGTTTAAAGTGTTTTATGACATAAGTTGTTTTATATGTTCCCCATTCCCTGAGCAGGTCTTGGCACTTGGGAAAAATTTAGAGGAACTGCCTCAGGGGTTTCACTCCATGTCACCACTTTATGGGAGGCATGGGTGTGCACCTGACGCTGGGGACCAGCGTCCAATCACAGGGGGGAGTGTGTAGCGGGGTCCTCAAATTGATGGGATACACCTGGGGAATAGTGTGACCCAGGTGTATAATTGTGTTAGGATTCAGACCCCTTTTTGTTTCGTGGAGGACTGGAGGATGTAATATTCTCCTTTGCCTGTGGGTGGCGGGGTACCCACAGGCTTCAGGTAGAATCATCTCCTGCAGTGCTCCCTGTTTTGTCCCTTCCCGGAGATGGTATGGCTGGGGCGGGGAACCCGCCGGGCCGTTGATGGGAGGAGATAAAAGGGGGAGACGCCCTTACCACGAGGTCGTCGTCGTCGTCTGGCGGAGAAGGAGGTCCTCGGAGGAGGAGGGTTGCGGTCCGCACCCAGGCCCCTCAGGCCTGGGTGCTGGAGATCCAGGAGTCTGGTCCAGGTGCCCATGGCCTGGTCCGGAGTCATGTTGGCGTCCATCCCAGGCACCTTTAGCCTGGGGTGAGGTACTATCGAGGAGGCCTGGGGCCCAGTACCTTCGACTGGGTCCCGCTAGGGTGGACTGTCCGAGGGTCCCTGAGCGGAGGGACTCGTACCTGAGGTGAGGAGCCCGGGGAGGTTACCCACTGAAGACCCGGAGCAGCACCAACCCGGTGACAGTGGGCCTCTGGGAACTCTCTTGGGAGGACACATCCCCCTGATAGGGGCCACAGCGTATCAAAGAGGGCTCCACTGCTGTTCATAGGGGTTGCTGGAAGAGACCCCATCTTCCTGTTCTGTAACAGCCGGATTGGCTTAGGCGCCGCTGGTCATAGTACAGTGGCATAGAACTTAAACTTTAGGAAGTGCCTCGATCTGCTCGCCCCACCGTTGGCAAGGTTATAGGTCCCAACCAGTTTGCTGCAAAAGAACTGTTTATTGTGCTTTGCGTATTGGAGTGTCAAATAAACAAGTGTTAGACCTTTCTTCGGTGTGCGAACTCCAGTTACTGGAAGCAAAGGGGAGGCTGGTGAGCTTGCAATTACAGACTCAGTGCATTCACAGAACACACCGGCCCGAGGAAACATCAGGAAGTGGCCTTCACCTCCCTACTACAATGGGGAGGACATGGGCCGTGGCGCATCTCACTCTCACAACCCAGGAACCCCTAGACATGAGCTGGAGTGTAACCGATAAAGTCAAAGAGGGAGTGAGGCCGCTACACTAGCTAATCCTGGGACCTGTAGTTCTAAGAGTTTGTGCTGGAGGAAGAGGAGAGCTTCTGCAAGCAAGAGTTGTGCAGGAGGCAGAAGGAGTGTATATAGTTTTGGTCCTAATCTTGCTATCTTTTGATCAAGTGGGCATCCTATATTGCCAATCTCCATCCAAATTTAACCCCTCAATATAACAACACAAACAACTTCTGGACTGCTCTCTGGCTCTGAATACGGTGAAGTGTGCGGTGTGCCTGGCTGGGCAGGAAGAGATCCGGGGAGCGGTGTACGGAGTCTGTGTATCGGGGAGAGGAGTGTGGAGTGTATAATACTGACCCCGGGTGAGTGGCACAGAGACAAGAGGAGACCATTATAGGAACTACTAGGACCCACCTAAAGAGCCACTATCTCCCACCAGAAAAGCGCTGTTAAATCATATTTGGGCAAGATAACTGCCAGCACAGAGCACTTCTTGTTTGTGATCTATATTGTTCATGGGAGAAGATCCCTTTACCAATACATTGCACAAAGCACTTTAGTGACACCATATAGGTTTTTATTAGTACACAAGAATAACTGCGCCAACCTATGTGTAAAATATTATAAATCATATGCTTCTGTTATTTATTCACAATCTATTGATTGATAATGTTAAAGCGGAGTTCCACCCAAAAATGGAACTTCTGCTTTTCGGATTCCTCCCCCCTCTGGTGTCACATTTGGCACCTTTCAGGGGGAGGGGGGGAGCAGATACCTGTCTAATACAGGTATTTCGCTCTTACTTCCAAGCATAGATAGCCGAGCCACCCGCGGCTATCTACGCCACGTCCGGTGCCCCCTCTGTCCCACACAGGTCCCAAAAGACAGCAGGGACCAGTGGGATCATGCAGTGTGAGTCGCGCATGCGCAGCAGGGAACCAGGCTGTGAAGCCGCAAGGCTTCACTTCCCGATTCCCTTACCAAAGATGGCGGCGGCAGCAGCCGAGAGACAGATCGTGGGCGCCCTGGACAGGTAAGTATCCTTATTTTAAAAGTCAGCATCTGCAGTATTTGTAGCTGCTGACTTTTAAAAAAAAAAATTGGCAGAACTCCGCTTTAAGTCCAACATGACGTGACTATGTAAGAAAAAAAATATTATGGAACAAGACATCATTTATATATGAATGTCCCAGTTGGTTCCTCAAAAGTGGTTATTCCGTGCCAGTGCTAGATATACAAAGTGTATAGCACCCAAACATGTATCTAGCACTGGCACGGAATAACCACTTTTGAGGAACCAACTGGGACGTTTATATATAAATGATATGTATTGTTCCACAATTTTTTTTTTGCACAGTCATGTCAGGCTTATTTAATCATAATCTGTATTGATTGCACCGCTTTGATTGTGACAAACAGTTCAAAAATGCCTTAATTACCTGTATTTAGTGCCTGACTAGCCGAAGTCCCTCAGGTGTTCCGTCAGCATCCCGTCTATTGTGTTAACCGGAAGTGACATCGCTGCCATCTTGGTACCCTCGTTCGCAGCAAGGCTACAGTTAGAAGTCGGCAAGCGGACATCTTTTTACACCCGCCAAAGTCTTTTATTTTACACTTATTTTTTACCAGTAAACTGAGCTTACATACTATATAAGGCTTATATAGTATATAAGCTCAGTTTCCTGGTAAAAATACGTGTAAACTGCAAGACTTTGGTGGGTGTAAGAAGATGTCCGCTTGCCGACTTCTAACTGTAGCCTTACTGCGGACGAGAGTACCAAGATGGCGGTGACGGAACGTCACTTCCGCACGGGTTCTCCTCTCCCGGAAGTGATGTCTTGCTGGCCGAGACGGACAGACTCCGGCGTACACAGTAATTTCGTGTCCGTCTCGGCCAGCATTACAGATTGGACTACCATTCGCAACCCCCGGCGAATCGGCAATCAACCCTTCAGGGGGTCGCGACCCCCGGGTTAAGAGCCGCTGATTTAGGCAGTTTCCACTTGTGCAACTTGTCCTGCGACTTGGGACTTCAACGTTGCATGACAAGTCATACCCCATGATTTCCAATGGGAACCGTTCATATCTGTGCGACTTCAAGTCACATCGACTTCAAAGTAGTCCCTGCACTACTTTGGTCCCACTTCGATGCAACTTGAGGTCCATAGACCTGCAGAATACACAGGAATTGCTTTAAGTCGCATCAAAATTGCAGCAGAATCGTGCAACTTTCAGGCTGCGTTAGCCTGAAAAGCCTGAAAGTCGCAAGATTCTGACACAATTTTTGGCCGCGATTTTGCAGCGACTTGAAGCAATGCCTATGTATTCTGGAGGTCTATGGATCTCAAGTCACATCAAAGTGGGACAAAAGTAGTGCAGGAACTACTTTGAAGTCGCTGTGACTTGACGTTGCACAGATATGAACGGTTCTCATTGGAAATCATCGGGTACGACTTGTCATGCAACTTTGCGGTCCCAAGTCGCAGGACAATTTGCACAAGTGGAAACAGCCTAAATGAAAAGTGGGTTTTTGTGCATGTGAACTGCATTCTGATGGGCCAACTTCACAGTTAACATTGCTAGCCATCAGATTTGTGGAAAACCTAGGCTCAGGGCCAGTTCACACTGCTGCGTGATGCAAAATCGCATGTGATTTGCACCGCAGTGCAAATCACATCCGCGCACCACATCCGCGCACCAGAATCGGATCGCATGGGTGTTTACACCTATGCGATTCGATTCATGACCGGACTGACAGTTCGCTGTGCTGCCGCTGACCACAAACCTGGTGAATCAGTTGACTCATCTCTATGAAAACACAAATGAACAGTGGAATACTCAGAAATAACCACCACATGCTGTCACAGTGCTTTTTTATTTATTTTGAGGCCTGCAACCAGGGAACCTGTTTAATTTTCCCTGGAATGCTGTGATGTTCCATTAATATTCACAAGTAATCCCAATCAGCTACTGGCAGCCAAACACCTGCAGCGCTGTTATCTCATACCTCCCAGCATTTCAACTATGAACTGAGACTGAGGGATGGGGTTTTTCCGCCGACCACCTAATGTTAAAAAAAAATGATAAGGTTGGGGGGGTTGGGATGCCGCCGCTGTCGCCGACCACCTGTTTAAAAAAATTAATAACCAGGTTGGGGAGGGTTCCGCTACTGCCGCCGAACTCCTAATGGTGAAAACAGTTAATAAGGTTGATCAGCAGGGGGATTGTAACATTTCAATAGGGGGAAGGCATGGCAAGCTTCAGCTTACCTGTTGAAGATCCTCTCAGGCGGTGCGTTCCACGGAGCTGCCGAGTGCCGATGTCACTTCCTGTACTTTGAGTGACGTCAGAGCTAGAACAGAAAGCACCGCCCATGTCCTAGGGCGGTGAAAAAAAAGTCTATGCAGTGTGCACCCGCCCGGCCATAATACAATCCATTGACTGCGCCATAGAGCGAGTTTTTGGCTGCAAATGAAGCGCCTCGTCTGCAATCTCGTGATTGCATAGACGTGGCGCTTCCCATTATGCACTGCGCCCGGCACCCAGACACAGTGCACATAAAGACCTTTTTTTCTATTTTTTTTTCTTTTTTTCTTAACCACTTCACAACCACCTGCCACCGAATAACGGCGACAAGGTGGTTGCTTAACTCTGGGAGGACGTTATATAACGTCCTCCCTTAGAATTGTTCCTGCGCGCGCCCGCGGGCGCGCACACGCAAACGACTGTGCTCGCCGGGTCCACCGGACCCGTAGCAACACAGATCGAGGTAAATGGCCAATGACAGCGGCCTTTTACCATGTGATCGCACCGTCCAATGACGGCGCAATCACAATGTAAACAAACTGGGGTCAGGACAAGTTCATCTCTCTCCTCTCCTCACACCGATGCAGCGTGAGAGGAGAGGAGAGACATTACTGCCACACAGTGCCGCACAGTGAGTCAATCTTGATTTTTCCTGTGCCCAGCTGTGCCCAACAGTGCCAAACAGTGCCCAAAAGTGCCCCAAAGTGCCATCTGTGCCACATCTGTGCCACATCTTTGCCATCTGTGCCACATCTGTGCCACATCTGTGCCACCTGTGCCACCTGTGCCACCTGTGCCACACCAGTGCCACACCAGTGCCACCAGAGCCACACCAGAGCCACACCAGTGCCACCAGTGCCACACCAGGGCCACACCAGTGCCACACCAGTGCCACCTGTGCCCATCAGTGCCACCTGTGCCCATCAGTGCTCATCTGCGCCACTGCAGTGCCACATCAGTGCCGCCTGTGCCCACCAGTGCCGCCTGTGCCCACCAGTGCCCACCAGTGCCACCAGAGCCACACCAGGCCACACCAGAGCCACACCAGTGCACACCAGAGCCACACCAGTGCACACCAGAGCCACACCTGTGCCCATCAGTGCCACCTGTGCCCAGTGCCACCTGTGCCCATCAGCGCCACTGCAGTGCCACATCAGTGCCGCCTGTGCCCACCAGTGCCGCCTGTGCCCACCAGTGCCACCAGAGCCACACCAGTGCCACACCAGTGCACACCAGAGCCACACCAGTGCACACCTGTGCCCATCAGTGCCACCTGTGCCCAGTGCCACCTGTGCCCATCAGCGCCACTGCAGTGCCACATCAGTGCCGCCTGTGCCCACCAGTGCCGCCTGTGCCCACCAGTGACACCAGAGCCACACCAGTGCACACCAGAGCCACACCTGTGCCCATCAGTGCCACCTGTGCCCATCAGTGCCACCTGTGCCCATCAGCGCCACATCAGTGCCACCTGTGCCCACCAGTGCCGCCCGTGCCCACCAGTGCCGCCTGTCCCCACCAGTGCCGCCTGTGTGCTAATCAGTGCCACCAGAGCCACACCAGTGCCACTACAGTGCACACCAGTGCTACCTGTGCCACATCAGTGCCGCCTGTGCCCACCAGTGCCACCACAGTGCTCTGCAGTGCAGCCTCACCAGCATGGCAAAAAAATTCTTTACTTGTGAGGAGGCCTACCAGCGTCTAATCATGACCGATGAGAGCAGCGAGGAGTCCCAGTCCGATTCGGATTCGGCCTATGAACCCATTATAGACAGTGGGTCTGATACAGAATCAGAAGAGGAATGTGTGCCCGTAAAAACAAGGGGTTCTGGCGTGGGGAAGCGGCCTACTACCAGCAGCACAGTGCCGTCCACCTCAAGCGCAGTGCCGTCCACCTCAAGCGCAGTGCCGTCCACCTCAAGCGCAGTACCGTCCACCCCAAGCGCAGTGCCGTCCACCCCAAGCGCAGTGCCGTCCACCCCAAGCGCAGTGCCGTCCACCCCAAGCGCAGTGCCACTGCAACAAAGGCCAGGCACCAGTAGGGTGTCATCTCAGCCCCAAAGGGATAGGGGCCATGCCAGCCTTCCCTATGGCCTTCAAAACCCCCTGTGGCTTCCCCCTAATTCCGGAGCAGCAAATATCCCCCCTTTCACCGCCCAGCCAGGTGTCCAGGTGAACACTGATGGTTTTTCCATGCTCGATTTTTTTCATTTAGTATTCACCGAAGACTTACTATCCTCCATTGTGGCCCAGTACAACCTCTACGCACAGCAGTACATCGTAAGCAACCCTGGGTCTAGTTACGCCCGTCCCTTTGAGTGGAGAGAACTTACCGTAGAGGAATTCAAAATTTTCCTAGGCCTAACTTTTACTATGGGACTCTCAAAAAAAAAACAACTGTACTCCTACTGGTCTACCAAACCCATCCACCACATGCCACTCTTCTCATCCATTATGCCAAGATCCCGATACCTAATGATTATGCGGTTCCTCCACTTTAATGACAACACCCAGTGCCCTCCCCGAAATGACCCAGCTTTTGACAAACTATATAAAATTCGGCCACTCCTAAATTTTTTCTCTGAAAAATTTTCCCAGTTGTATATCCCTGAACAGAATATCTCAGTGGATGAGTCCCTTATAAAATTCTCAGGCAGGCTGTGCATTAAACAGTTTATCCCCAGCAAAAGGGCCCGATATGGTGTTAAAATGTACAAGCTATGTGACCGAGCTACGGGATACATCTACGCCTTCCTGGTGTACGAAGGGAAGGACTCCCAACTGCATCCCCCTGAATGCCCAGAGTACATCGGAGTCAGCGGAAAAGTGGTCTGGGAGCTTATCTATCCACTCCTTGGAAAGGGATACCACCTTTATGTGGATAATTTTTATACCAGCTTGCCCCTGTTCCGCAATCTTTACCGGAGGGACACCCCAGCATGTGGCACAGTAAGACCCAATAGAAAAGGCTTCCCACAAAAACTCGTCAATGAGAAGCTACCACGAGGGGAGACGGCATCATTGAGGAACCAGGAGATATTGGCTGTCAGGTGGAGGGACAAACGAAACGTCCACATGCTCACTTCAATCCACAACGACACCTACGTTGAAGTCCCCAAAAGAAACGGCACAATCCAGAAACCAGCTTGTGTCTACGATTATAATTTGTTTATGGGGGGAGTGGACCTCAACGATCAGATGATTGAACCCTATCTTCCCACAAGAAAATCCCGCCACTGGTATAAGAAAGTGTCCCTTTATTTTTTTAGTTTGGCCATGTATAACACTTATGTTATTTACAAAAAATCAACAGAGAACCCCGTATCCTATCTACTCTACCAAGAAGAAGTTATCTCCGCCCTTTTGTACCCTGAAAGCCCACCAGAAAATATTCGCTCTGATTCCATAAGCAGACTCCACGAGCGCCACTTCCCTGAGAAAGCCGTCCCCCGTGAAACAGGCTACAGACGTCAGAAGAGATGTCGGGTGTGCTCCAGAGGAGGAATTCGAAGAGACACCGTGTATTATTGTCCCGATTGTCCCTTCCAACCAGGCCTCTGTATAGGCGAATGTTTCCGCCGTTACCATACGTTTCTACACTATTAGGGAAGTATGGTAAATGCAATTCTCATTTCCTGTCATTTTCCTCCACACCCCTTATGCCACTGCACTGAACTGTACATACCTCTGCCTTCTCCGGAACCGACCTTGGACTGTTATACGACCACGCTTTTGCCTAACGCTAAACATACCTCTGCTTTCTCCGGAACTGACCCTGGCCTGTTATACGACCACTCTTCTGCCTAACGCTAAACTGTACCTACCTCTGCTTTCTCCGGAACTGACCCTGGCCTGTTATACGACCACTCTTCTGCCTAACGCTTACCTGTACCTACCTCTGCCTGCTCTGGAACTGACCCTGGACTGTTTGACCACGTTTTTTGCCTGCCTCTTGGATTGATCTTTTACCCTGCTATGCTAGTGGGAACACAGGGGTCTCACATATGTGAGGGGCTCCAGAATTGTTTTTCTGGATGAAGAAAACAATTTTTTAGTTTTCTCATTCCCGGATTAGGGTCTGGAGACTCGGAGGCTTCAAAGAGATTTGGGTGGGAGAAGCCTCTACCCCTGTCCCCATTCTTTCCTGGCCTGCTACTTGGACCGTGTTCCTGCTTATTACCAGGACCAATATTATGGCACTACTGGCAATGTCTCTACTTGCACTGACCCTGGACTGTATATGGACAGTATTCCTGCCTGTAGTGACTATGGACAATATTCCTGTCTGCTGCCTGGACAATTCCATTCACTGTCGCTGACCACGTCCCTGCCTGCTGCCTGGATCAGGGCTCTCCTCCTGTGGACAATTGCACTACTAAAACCACAGGTAATCTTTTTTTTTACCGTTTACTCAGCAGAATGTATTTTAGGGTGTAATTCTTGGTATGTACATGCTGTGTTAGAAATACGAAGGGCCTTCAAAAATGTGATAGATTGTAAGGAAATTGGATGTGTAATTTATGTCCCTAGAACACCTGATGGTGCTTCTTGGATGTTGGGCCTCTATGTGGCCAGGCTGTTAAAAAAAGCTCACACATGTGGTATTGCCATATTCAGGAGGAGTAGCAGAATATATTTTGGGGTGTCATTTTTGCTATGTACATGCTATGTGTTGAAAATATCTTATAAATGGACAACTTTGTGTAAAAAAAATGCGTTTTCATTTTTTTTCCAAATTTTCGAAAAACTTCTGGAAAAAAATTAACCTTTCAAAAGACTCATTATGCCTCATAGATTATACGTTGAGGTCTTAGCTTTCCAAAATGGGGTCACTTTGTTGGCGTTTCCATTGTCCTGGTGCTCCAGGGCCTTCAAAAGTGTAATAGGTGGTTGAGAGATTAGATGTGTAATTTATGCTCCTAGAACGCCTGAAGTTGCTACTTCAGTGTTGGACCTCTGTATGTGGCCAGGATGTATAAAAGTCTCACACATGTGGTATCGCCATACTCAGGAGGAGCAGCAGAATATATTTTGGGGTGTCATTTTTGCTGTGTACATGCTATGTGTTGGAAATATCCTATAAATGGACAACTTTGTGTAAAAAAATAGCGTTTTAATTTTTTTTCCACATTTTCCAAAAACTTCTGGAAAAAAATGATCCATTCAAAAGATTCATTATGCCTCATAGATTTGCCTCATAGATTATACGTTGGGGTGTTAGCTTTCCGAAATGGGGTCACTTTGTGGGCGTTTCCATTGTCCTGGTGCTCCAGGGCCTTCAAAAGTGTAATAGGTGGTTGAGAGATTAGATGTGTAATTTATGCTCCTAGAACGCCTGAAGTTGCTACTTCAGTGTTGGACCTCTGTATGTGGCCAGGATGTATAAAAGTCTCACACATGTGGTATCGCCATACTCAGGAGGAGCAGCAGAATATATTTTGGGGTGTCATTTTTGCTGTGTACATGCTATGTGTTGGAAATATCCTATAAATGGACAACTTTGTGTAAAAAAATTGCGTTTTAATTTTTTTCCACATTTTCCAAAAACTTCTGGAAAAAAATGATCCATTCAAAAGATTTATTATGCCTCATAGATTATACGTTGGGGTGTTAGCTTTCCAAAATGTGGTCACTTTGTGGGCGTTTCCATTGTTCTGGTGCTCCAGGGCCTTCAAAAGTGTAATAGGTGGTTGAGAGATTAGATGTGTAATTTATGCTCCTAGAACGCCTGAAGTTGCTACTTCAGTGTTGGACCTCTGTATGTGGCCAGGCTGTATAAAAGTCTCACACATGTGGTATCGCCATACTCAGGAGGAGCAGCAGAATATATTTTGGGGTGTCATTTTTGCTGTGTACATGATATGTGTTGGAAATATCCTATAAATGGACAACTTTGTGTTTAACCACTTCCCGCCCAGTCAATAGTGAATTGACGTCCGGGAAGTGGTTGCAATATCGATACTGGACGTCATATGACGTCCTGCAGGATAATGCCTTGCGCGCGCCCGCGGGGGCGCGCAGCGCGGTGATCGGGGATGGCATGTGTCCCTCGGACACAGCGCTTCCCCGATCACGGTAAACAGCCAATTTCATTGGCTGTTTACCATGTGATCGGCTGTATCAAAGTCACAGCCGATCACCTGTCAAAACAAATTCGGCAGCGCGCTCCGTGCGCGCCGCCACAGGCTTGCAGAGCGGGGATCGGGGAAGGCGAGTGTCCCTTGGACACAGCGCGTCCCCGATCAGAGTAAACAGCCAATGAATTGGCTGTTTACCACGTGACCGGCTGCACAACACGCCCCCCCCATAAAGAGGACCTGTCACACAGCCCAGCACATCAATCAGCCCAGCCAATCAGCCCATCTGTCAATCAGCCCATCTGTCAATCAGCCCATCTGTCAATCAGCCCATCTGTCAATCAATCAGCCCATCTGTCAATCAATCAGCCCATCTGTCAATCAATCACCCCACCTGTCAATCAATCACCCCATCCGTCAATCAATCAATCAGCCCATCTGTCAATCAATCAGCCCATCTGTCAATCATCTGTCACAGGCCCACCTCCACGGTACCGCCATTGGCACCGCCACACAGGCTACCAGTACCGCCATCGGTACCAGTACCACCACCAGTACCGCCACCAGGCCCAGCATCTATACTGCCACACAGGCCCGCTACCAGTATCACCACTAGTGCCGCCATCGGTACCACCACCAGTACCACCAAGCGTACCACCGTCGGTAGTGCCACCACCACCTGTACCACCACCTGTACCGCCATCGGTACCATCACCACCCGTACCGCCATTGGTACCACCACCACCTGTACCGCCATCGGTACCACCACCACCTGTACCGCCATCGGTACCACCACCACCCATACCGCCATCGCTACCACCACCACCCGTACCGCCACCTGTACCGCCATCGGTACCGCCGCCACCACCACCACCCGTACCGCCATCGGTACCACCATCACCTGTACCGCCGTTGGTACCACCACCACCCATACCGCCATCGGTACCACCACACAGGCCCACCACTAATACCTCCATCGGTACTACCAAACAGACCGCCACCACTACCACCAGCAGTACCATTACACAGGCCCACCAATAAGCATTGCCATAATGTCCCAAAGGGTTTACACACCTGAGGAGGCATATGCCATTCTTGCCATGTCGGATGATGAGAGCAGCGGGGAGCTCCCATTATCCGATTCTGGTTCGGAATACGAGCCAGTGGAGGATAGTGGCTCAGAGTCCGAGTCCCCGGAGGAAACCGTCCCTCCCAAAAGAATGCGATCGGCACCAAGATCAGCACCAAGATCAGGAGAACTGCCCACCACCAGCAGCGCCATACCCCAGGAAGAGGAGCCCAGTACAAGCAATGGAAATGCACGCCCAACCCGAAGAATCCAGCCCCAATCCTACCTTCCCGATGCCCTGGCAAACCCCTTATGGTTGCCTGCCAACTCAGGATCCGCTATCATCCCCCCTTTCACCACACAGCCAGGTGTGCAGCCCGACACTACAAATTTTTCTAAATTTGATTATTTTTGTTTATTTTTCCCACAAGATTTGCTGCAGAATATAGTGGATCAAACGAATCTGTATGCATCCCAATTTATTGCTGCCAACCCCGATTCTTCCTACACCCGCATGTTCCAGTGGCGGCGTCTAACATTGGAGGAATTTAAATTATTTTTGGGCCTTATGTTCAATATGGGGCTTACAAAAAAGAACGAAGTCCATTCATATTGGTCCAAACGCCCCATCCAACACATGCCCATATATTCCGCTGTCATGTCCAGGAAAAGATACGACATGATTATGCGCTTTCTCCACTTCAATGACAATTCACAGTGCCCTCCCCGAGATCATCCCAACTACGACAAATTGTACAAGATACGCCCCCTAATCAATGCCTTTTCCCAGCGATTTGAAGAAGTTTTCATCCCAGACCAAAAAATTTGTGTGGACGAGTCCCTCGTACATTTCACCGGCCGACTGCAGTTCAAGCAGTACATACCAAGCAAGAGAGCCAGGTATGGGTTAAAATTAAATAAATTATGTGATCGAGCCACTGGATACGTCTGCAAATTCAGGATCTACGAAGGCAAAGACTCCCAGCTCCAGCCCCGTGATTGCCCCACATATATTGGAACCAGTGAGAAAATTGTCTGGGAGTTGGCATACCCCCTGTTCGGAAAAGGTTACCATTTATATGTTGATAATTATTATACCAGCCTGCCCCTTTTTCGCCACCTTTACAGTAAACAAACCCCGGCCTGCGGTACCTTCAAAAAAAAAACGGAAGGGATTCCCACAAAATTTATTGACAAAAAAATTGCGACCTGGAGAATCGGCATCCATGAGGAACGAGGAGGTGTTGGCCATGAAGTGGAGGGACAAGAAAGATGTCCACATCCTCTCTACGATCCACAATGACACCATGGTGGAGATCCCAAGAAGACGCGGCTCCATTGCAAAGCCTGAATGTGTCCACGACTACAATTTGTACTTGGGGGGGGGTGGATTTAAACGACCAGATGCTACAGCCCTACTTATCAACCAGAAAGTCCCATTATTGGCACAAAAAAGTTGCGTTTCACCTGTTTCACATGGCCCTTTTTAATTCGTTTGTCTGCTACCAAAAAGCAACTCAAAATCACCGACTCCACTACCTCCAATATATCGAAGATATCATCGATGCCCTCATTTACCAACAAGATCCCGCCCCAGGAAGCATTCGCTCTGATAGTGTGAGTCGGCTTCACGAGCGACACTATCCCTTTAGCATCCCCCCACAGAATCTGGAAGAAGACGCCAAAAGAAATGCCGTGTATGCAGCAGAGGAGGAGTAAGAAGAGACACCAGCTATTATTGTCCCGATTGTCCCTCCCAACCTGGCCTGTGCATCGGAAATTGCTTCAAAAATTATCATACATCCATTAGTTCCCCTTATTATTAACAGACTGCCATTTCCCTATTTGCCTGCTACCATGTTCATAAATACCTTCCATGTTAATTAACTGACCCTGGCCTGTTTACCGACGATGTCTTTGCTTGCCGATTTAAACCACGTTTCTGACCTCCACGTGCACCAACCTCAGCCTGTTTACCGACGATGCCTCTGCCTGCCGATTTAAACCACGTTTCTGACTTCCACGTGTACCGACCTTGGCCTGTTAATCGACCATGTTTTTGCCTGCCACTTGGACTGATCTTTTGGCCATCTACTTTTAGTACAGAGGGGTCTCACATATGTGAGGGGCTTCAGAATAGCGTTCTGAGTAGAGAAAACCAGTTTTTCGTTTTCTGTGCTCCAAGAACAGGGTCTGGTTGCCCGGAGGCTTCAAAGCGATTTGGGTGGGAGAAGCCTCTACCCCTCTCCCCCTGGCCCTAAGCTTGATGGTCCTTCCTGCTGCCTGGACCAATAATTTGGCTGTGCTGACCATATTACTGCCTGTAATGACCCATGACATTATGGACCATGTTTCTTCCTGCTGCTTGGACCAATACTTTGGCTGTGTTGACCATATATCTGCCTGCTGCCTCTACTGACTTTGGACAGCATTTCTGCCGGGACACCTCTGCCTGCTACCTGGACCTGTGCTTTGGCTGTGCTCTGGCTGTGCTGACAGTATCTCTGCCTGTGCGAACTATGGACAGTATTCCTGCCTGCTGCCTGGATGATTGCTTTTGCTGTCGCTGACCTCATCCCTGCCTGCTGCCTGGACCGATGCTCTCCTCTGTGGACCACTGCACTTCTAAAACCACAGGTAATCTTTTGTTATTTGGTATGTACCTGCTATGTGTTAGATATATGAAGGGCCTTCAAAAATGTGATCGGTAGTCAGAAAATGATATGTGCAATTAATGCTGCTAGAATGCCTGGAGGTGCTACTTGGATGTTGGGCCTCTGTATGTGGCCAGGCTGTGTAAAAGTCTCAAACATGTGGTATCGCCATACTCAGGAGGAGTAGCAGAATGCATTTTGGGGTGTAATTTTTGCTATGTACATATTATGTGTTAGAAATATCTTATAAATTGACAACTTTGTGTAAAAAAAATGCATTTTAATTTTTTCTCCACATTTTCCAAAACCTTCTGGAAAAAAATGAACCGTTCAAAAGACTCATAATGCCTCATAGATTATACGTTGGGGTGTGTGCTTTCAAAAATGGGGTCATTTTGTGTGAAAATTCTATTGTCCTGGTGCTCCAGGGCCTTCAAAATTGTAATAGGTGGTTGAGAAAGGATATGTGCGATTTATGCTTGTAGAACGCCTGAAAGTGCTACTTCAATGTTGGGCCTCTGTATATGGCCAGGCTGTGTAAAAGTCTCACACATGTGGTATCGCTATACTCAGGAGGAGTAGCAGAATGCATTTTGGGGTGTTATTTTTGCTATGTATATGCTATGCGTTAGAAATATCTTATAAATGGACAACTTTGTGTAAAAAAAATGCATTTTCATTTTTTCTCCACATTTTCCAAAACCTTCTGGAAAAAAATGAACCGTTCAAAAGACTCATAATGCTTCATAGATTATACGTTGGGGTGTGTGCTTTCCAAAATGGGGTCATTTTGTGGAAAATTCTATTGTCCTGGTGCTCCAGGGCCTTCAAAATTGTAATAGGTGGTTGAGAAAGGATATGTGCGATTTATGCTTGTAGAACGCCTGAAAGTGCTACTTCAATGTTGGGCCTCTGTATATGGCCAGGCTGTGTAAAAGTCTCACACATGTGGTATCGCTATACTCAGGAGGAGTAGAAGAATGTATTTTGGGGTGTTATTTTTGCTATGTATATGCTATGCGTTAGAAATATCTTATAAATGGACAACTTTGTGTAAAAAAAATGCATTTTCATTTTTTCTCCACATTTTCCAAAACCTTCTGGAAAAAAATGAACCGTTCAAAAGACTCATAATGCTTCATAGATTATACGTTGGGGTGTGTGCTTTCCAAAATGGGGTCATTTTGTGGAAAATTCTATTGTCCTGGTGCTCCAGGGCCTTCAAAATTGTAATAGGTGGTTGAGAAAGGATATGTGCGATTTATGCTTGTAGAACGCCTGAAAGTGCTACTTCAATGTTGGGCCTCTGTATATGGCCAGGCTGTGTAAAAGTCTCACACATGTGGTATCGCTATACTCAGGAGGAGTAGCAGAATGCATTTTGGGGTGTCATTTTTGCTATGTATATGCTATGCGTTAGAAATATCTTATAAATGGACAACTTTGTGTAAAAAAAATGCATTTTCATTTTTTCTCCACATTTTCCAAAACCTTCTGGAAAAAAATGAACCGTTCAAAAGACTCATAATGCTTCATAGATTATACGTTGGGGTGTGTGCTTTCCAAAATAGGGTCATTTTGTGGAAAATTCCATTGTCCTGGTGCTCCAGGGCCTTCAAAAGTGTAATAGGTGGTTGAGAAAGGATATGTGCGATTTATGCTTGTAGAACGCCTGAAAGTGCTACTTCAATGTTGGGCCTCTGTATGTGGCCAGGCTGTGTAAAAGTCTCACACATGTGGTATCGCTACACTCAGGAGGAGTAGCAGAATGTATTTTGGGGTGTAGTTGCAATTATGCATATGCTGTGTGAGAGAAAAAAACTGTTAATATGACCAGTTTGTGTAAAAAAAAAAAAAAAAAAATTAAATTTTCCCAAGAATTGTGGGAAAAAAATACAACTTCAAAAAACTCACCACGCCTCTTAGTAAATACCTTGGACTGTCTACTTTCCAAAAAGGGGTAATTTTGGGGTATTTGTACTTTCCTCGCTTGTTAGTGTCTCAAGAAATGAGATATCCCTTCAGTACATCAGGCGTGATCAGATGTGATAAATTTTCAGTGATTGCCACCATAGTTTGTAGACTCTATAACTTTCACAAAGACCAATTAATATACACTAATTTGGGTTCATTTTACCAAAGATATGTAGCAGTATACATTTTGGCACAAATTTATGAAGAAAAATTACTTATTTGCAAAATTTTACAATAGAAACTAAAAAAAAGTGTTTTTTTTAAAAAAAAATTGCTGTTTTTTTGCTTATATCGCAAAAAATAAAAAACCCAGTGGCGATTAAATACCACCAAAAGAAAGCTCTATTTGTGAGAAGAAAATGATAAAAATTTTGTTTGGATACAGTGTAGCATGACTAAGTAATTGTCATTCAAAGTGTGAGAGTACTGAAAGCTGAAAATTGGTCTGGGCGGGAAGGTGCATAAGTGCATGGTATTGAAGTGGTTAAAAAATTGCGTTTTAATTTTTTTTCCACATTTTCCAAAAACTTCTGGAAAAAAATGAACCGTTCAAAAGACTCATAATGCCTCATAGATTATACATTGGGGTGTTAGCTTTCCAAAATGGGGTCACTTTGTGGGCGTTTCCATTGTCCTGGTGCTCCAGGGCCTTCAAAAGTGTAATAGGTGGTTGAGAGATTAGATGTGCAATTTATGCTCCTAGAACGCCTGAAGTTGCTACTTCAGTGTTGGGCCTCTGTATGTGGGCAGGCTGTATAAAAGTCTCACACATGTGGTATCACCATACTCGGGGGGAGCAGCAGAATATATTTTGGGGTGTCATTTGTGGAATGTACATGCCATGTGAGAGAAATAACCTGTTATAATGACAATTTGGTGTGAAAAAAATAAATAATAATAATAATCTTAATTTTGCAAAGAATTGTGGGAAAAAATGACAACTTCAAAAAACTAACTATGCCTCTTACTAACTACCTTGGAATGTCTACTTTCCAAAAAGGGGTCATTTGGGGGATATTTGTACTTTACTGGCTTGTTAGGGTCTCAAGAAATGAGATAGGCTGTCAGTACATCAGGTGTGATCAAATTGATCAATTTTCAGTAATTAGCACCATAGCTTGTAGACCCTATAACTTTCACCCAGACTAAATAATATCCACTAATTTGCATTATTTTTACCAAATATATGTAGCAGTATACATTTTTGGCCAAATTTATGACTCGCACTATGCGGGTTTGAAATCGCACGAGTCCAGCTGAACCCGCGTTCAGTGTGAATGAAGGCTAAAAACTGGCACCAGATTTATATCTATACAAATATGTTTTGTCTTTTATTTCTATTTTAAACTGAATAGGTTGTTTTACAAGGTGATCGTTTACAATCACTTTTAACCACTTAAAGGGGTTGTAAACCCTCGTGTTTTTTCACCTTAATGTATCCTATGCATTAAAGTGAAAAAGCTTCTGGCACTGAGCAGCCCCCCCGTTCCCCGTTTTACTCACCTGAGCCCGTTTGTTCCCTCGCCAGAGACGCGCTCTAAGCCTACAGTCTGAAATCACGAGACAGACATCTTGTTATACCCACCAGAGTCTTGCATTTCACACTTATTTTTACCAGTAAGCTGAGCTTATATAGTGAAATACAGTATTTTGAAATCCTTCAAGCTGTTTTGATGTTGAATCTTAAAAGCAGCGATCTTCTGTCAGATTAGCAAACCTGTGAGATCAGCAGGCTCGCCGCTGCTTTTAAAATTCAAAACAGTGTCTCGGATTTCAAAATCCTCTATTTCACCACATAAGCTCCGTTTACTGGTGAAAATAGGAATGAAATGCAAGACTTCGTGGGTGTAAAAAGATGTCCGCTTGTTGCCTTCTGACTGTAGGCTTAAGCCTCGTACACACGATCGGATTTTCCACAGACAAAGCGTCAGACTTTTATCCGAACGGCGTTGGCCTGGATTTGGGCTTGCATACAAACACACACAATTGTCGGCCAACAAACACAAACGTAGTGACGTACTACGTGGTTTTTCAGCTCTTGAGCGCCACCCTTTGGGCACCTTTTGCTAATGTTGTGTTTGGTGAGCATTGATTCCGGGCATGCGTGTTTGTACTTTGGACTTTTGTCTGACGGACTTGTGTACACACGATCGGGAAATTCCGACAACAGACCGTTGTCCGCGGAAAATTTTAAAGCCTGCCATCCAATATTTGTCCACGGAAAATCCGACAACAATAGTCTGATGGAGCGTACAAATGGTTGGATTTTCGGCCATCAGCCTGTCACACAACAATCCCGTCTGAAAATCCGATCGTGTGTATGAGGCTTAACTGTGGACCATAGTTGGCAACATTGTAAAAAAAATTATAGGGACACTTTTTTGGCTGTAGACGGAGTCTTATTATAATTATGGGGTGGGGCATGCGTTTGTGGGCGTGACATAGCAAAAAAGGGCATGGTTTACGCGAGATAGTGAGTGTGGCTTATATGGGCGTGGGTCAAATGGGGTGTGGTTAGAGTCTGAGATGAATGAGGGATGGAGTGAGAAAGAAAGGAGGAAAGAGGGAGGGAGAGAGAAAGAAAGAAAGAGGGATGGAGGGACAGCAGGCCCAGATCCTACACCACAATGGAAATATGTATATTCCAGAGTTTAACAATCAGCAGATAAAGTTACTCAGGATTAGGGATGAGCTTCGTGTTCGAGTCGAACATACGTTCGACTCGAACATCGGCTGTTCGATCGTTCGACGAAGATCGAACGATTTGGGCCGTTCGCGCCAAATTCGAGTGACGCGAACGGCCCACAATGCACTACGCCATCGCAGTGTCATCCAGGCGCTGTGATTGGCCAAGCATGCACTGTGACCCCGCATGCTTGGCCAATCACAGCGCCGGCAGCGAGGAGAGCAATGATTGGCCACAGGCAGGATGCCTGTGGCCAATTATTGCTGAGGGTGTTTAGTACACGCCCCACACTATAAAAGGCCGCCAGCACGGCGGCCTAGTGTAGTGTGTTCCGGAGCAGGGAAAGAGAAGCATAGGCAGGGACAGTGACATTTATTTATTTCTTGCTTAACCTGGATTCCTTTAGTTTAGGGAAAGAGAAGGATAGGTAGGGAGAGTGTCAGTGTGTTTTACTGTGCGAATCCTTGTTTCTAGGGACAAAGAAGGAAAGTGAGGGGAATTCTCCTTGTGCTATAGTGTGCTTTAAAAAAACATTTTTTCTAGGGACAGAAAACTCTAGGTAGGGAGAGTGTCAGTTTCTTTCACTGTGCGAATCCTTGTTTCTAGGGACAAAGAAGGAAAGTGAGGGGAATTCTCCTTGTGCTATAGTGTGCTTTAAAAAAGCATTTTTTCTAGGGACAGAAAACTCTAGGTAGGGAGAGTGTCAGTTTCTTTCACTGTGCGAATCCTTGTTTCTAGGGACAGGGAAGGACAGTGAGTGAATTCTCCTTGTGCTATAGTGTGCTTTAAAAAAACATTTTTTCTAGGGACAGAAAACTCTAGGTAGGGAGAGTGTCAGTTTCTTTCACTGTGCGAATCCTTGTTTCTAGGGACAAAGAAGGAAAGTGAGGGGAATTCTCCTTGTGCTATAGTGTGCTTTAAAAAAACATTTTTTCTAGGGACAGAAAACTCTAGGTAGGGAGAGTGTCAGTTTCTTTCACTGTGCGATTCCTTGTTTCTAGGGACAGGGAAGGACAGTGAGTGAATTCTCCTTGTGCTATAGTGTGCTTTAAAAAAACATTTTTTCTAGGGACAGAAAACTCTAGGTAGGGAGAGTGTCAGTTTCTTTCACTGTGCGAATCCTTGTTTCTAGGGACAAAGAAGGAAAGTGAGGGGAATTCTCCTTGTGCTATAGTGTGCTTTAAAAAAACATTTTTTCTAGGGACAGAAAACTCTAGGTAGGGAGAGTGTCAGTTTCTTTCACTGTGCGAATCCTTGTTTCTAGGGACAGGGAAGGACAGTGAGTGAATTCTCCTTGTGCTATAGTGTGCTTTAAAAAAACATTTTTTCTAGGGACAGAAAACTCTAGGTAGGGAGAGTGTCAGTTTCTTTCACTGTGCGAATCCTTGTTTCTAGGGACAAAGAAGGAAAGTGAGGGGAATTCTCCTTGTGCTATAGTGTGCTTTAAAAAAACATTTTTTCTAGGGACAGAAAACTCTAGGTAGGGAGAGTGTCAGTTTCTTTCACTGTGCGAATCCTTGTTTCTAGGGACAGGGAAGGACAGTGAGTGAATTCTCCTTGTGCTATAGTGTGCTTTAAAAAAACATTTTTTCTAGGGACAGAAAACTCTAGGTAGGGAGAGTGTCAGTTTCTTTCACTGTGCGAATCCTTGTTTCTAGGGACAAAGAAGGAAAGTGAGGGGAATTCTCCTTGTGCTATAGTGTGCTTTAAAAAAACATTTTTTCTAGGGACAGAAAACTCTAGGTAGGGGGAGTGTCAGTTTCTTTCACTGTGCGAATCCTTGTTTCTAGGGACAGGGAAGGACAGTGAGTGAATTCTCCTTGTGCTATAGTGTGCTTTAAAAAAACATTTTTTCTAGGGACAGAAAACTCTAGGTAGGGAGAGTGTCAGTTTCTTTCACTGTGCGATTCCTTGTTTCTAGGGACAGGGAAGGACAGTGAGTGAATTCTCCTTGTGCTATAGTGTGCTTTAAAAAAACATTTTTTCTAGGGACAGAAAACTCTAGGTAGGGAGAGTGTCAGTTTCTTTCACTGTGCGAATCCTTGTTTCTAGGGACAAAGAAGGAAAGTGAGGGGAATTCTCCTTGTGCTATAGTGTGCTTTAAAAAAACATTTTTTCTAGGGACAGAAAACTCTAGGTAGGGAGAGTGTCAGTTTCTTTCACTGTGCGAATCCTTGTTTCTAGGGACAGGGAAGGACAGTGAGTGAATTCTCCTTGTGCTATAGTGTGCTTTAAAAAAACATTTTTTCTAGGGACAGAAAACTCTAGGTAGGGAGAGTGTCAGTTTCTTTCACTGTGCGAATCCTTGTTTCTAGGGACAAAGAAGGAAAGTGAGGGGAATTCTCCTTGTGCTATAGTGTGCTTTAAAAAAAACATTTTTTCTAGGGACAGAAAATTCTAGGTAGGGAGAGTGTCAGTTTCTTTCACTGTGCGAATCCTTGTTTCTAGGGACAGGGAAGGACAGTGAGTGAATTCTCCTTGTACTATAGTGTGCTTTAAAAAAACATTTTTTCTAGGGACAGAAAACTCTAGGTAGGGAGAGTGTCAGTTTCTTTCACTGTGCGAATCCTTGTTTCTAGGGACAAAGAAGGAAAGTGAGGGGAATTCTCCTTGTGCTATAGTGTGCTTTAAAAAAACATTTTTTCTAGGGACAGAAAACTCTAGGTAGGGAGAGTGTCAGTTTCTTTCACTGTGCGATTCCTTGTTTCTAGGGACAGGGAAGGACAGTGAGTGAATTCTCCTTGTGCTATAGTGTGCTTTAAAAAAACATTTTTTCTAGGGACAGAAAACTCTAGGTAGGGAGAGTGTCAGTTTCTTTCACTGTGCGAATCCTTGTTTCTAGGGACAAAGAAGGAAAGTGAGGGGAATTCTCCTTGTGCTATAGTGTGCTTTAAAAAAACATTTTTTCTAGGGACAGAAAACTCTAGGTAGGGAGAGTGTCAGTTTCTTTCACTGTGCGAATCCTTGTTTCTAGGGACAGGGAAGGACAGTGAGTGAATTCTCCTTGTGCTATAGTGTGCTTTAAAAAAACATTTTTTCTAGGGACAGAAAACTCTAGGTAGGGAGAGTGTCAGTTTCTTTCACTGTGTGAATCCTTGTTTCTAGGGACAAAGAAGGAAAGTGAGGGGAATTCTCCTTGTGCTATAGTGTGCTTTAAAAAAAACATTTTTTCTAGGGACAGAAAACTCTAGGTAGGGAGAGTGTCAGTTTCTTTCACTGTGCGAATCCTTGTTTCTAGGGACAGGGAAGGACAGTGAGTGAATTCTCCTTGTGCTATAGTGTGCTTTAAAAAAATATTTTTTCTAGGGACAGAAAACTCTAGGTAGGGAGAGTGTCAGTTTCTTTCACTGTGCGAATCCTTGTTTCTAGGGACAGGGAAGGACAGTGAGTGAATTCTCCTTGTGCTATAGTGTGCTTTAAAAAAACATTTTTTCTAGGGACAGAAAACTCTAGGTAGGGAGAGTGTCAGTTTCTTTCACTGTGCGAATCCTTGTTTCTAGGGACAAAGAAGGAAAGTGAGGGGAATTCTCCTTGTGCTATAGTGTGCTTTAAAAAAACATTTTTTCTAGGGACAGAAAACTCTAGGTAGGGAGAGTGTCAGTTTCTTTCACTGTGCGAATCCTTGTTTCTAGGGACAGGGAAGGACAGTGAGTGAATTCTCCTTGTGCTATAGTGTGCTTTAAAAAAACATTTTTTCTAGGGACAGAAAACTCTAGGTAGGGAGAGTGTCAGTGTCTTTTACTGTGCGAATCCTTGTTTCTAGGGACAAAGAAGGAAAGTGAGGGGAATTCTCCTTGTGCTATAGTGTGCTTTAAAAAAACATTTTTTCTAGGGACAGAAAACTCTAGGTAGGGAGAGTGTCAGTTTCTTTCACTGTGCGAATCCTTGTTTCTAGGGACAGGGAAGGACAGTGAGGGAAATTCTCCTTGTGCTATAGTGTGCTAAAGCATTCCTCATCAATCATCTTTGAAATCCTTGTTTTTTTGACAGTCAGGGAAATTGTCGTTGTGCTATTCTGTGCAAAAGCAATCATCCTCAACCATATTTAGAAATCCTTAAGTAAAGGGACAGAGAAGGACACCTGAAGGTAGCCCTTATTGCTTTTTTTCCCATCTCCCTGCAGGCCATCTATTAGAATGTCTGGAAGGCAAACAAGGAGAGGCAGACAGTCAGGAGGCAATAAAAGAGGGCAAGCAGGCTCTGTGTCTGGGGGCAACAGTGCTGGTCGTGGACGCGGTGCATTGTCATCAGCACATGGCCATGGGACACACTTGTCCTTCTTTTCGGCAGCTGGACATGTTGAGCCACATCATGCCGAAGACTTGGTAGAGTGGATGACCAAGCCCTCCTCCTCCTCCTCATCCTCTCTCACCCAGGCTCAGGGTACTGGCAAAGCAGCTGCCAAAGCGTCCTCTTCCCTGGTATCAATGTCAGACTCATCATCAGTCACTCCTTCCCTAGACCCACCATGTCCTCCTCCTGAGGAGTCCCCCGAACTGTTTGAGCACAGTGTTGGGTACATGCTCCAGGAGGATGCCCAGCGTTTCGAAGGGTCTGATGATGAAACCCAGCTACAGGAAGGCAGTAGCGTGAGAGCAGACAGAGGGGATGCTCAAGAAGGACACCAATCTGGCAGTCATGTTCCAGCAGCTGCAGCATACTGCCAGATTGGCTCCAGTGATGAGGAGGGAGGGGATGATGAGGTCACTGACTCCACGTGGGTGCCTAATAGTAGAGAGGAGGAGGAGGAGGATGAGGAGGAGGCACATCTCCAACGAGGCAGGATGCCCTTTGGTGGCCAGCGTAAGGGCAGTACACCGACGGAATCACACCGCAGAGCTCCGCCTGTGCAGGGCGCTGCCTCTGCCCGTCATTCAAAAAGTTCCTTGGTGTGGGCCTTTTTTGAGGCTAGTGCATCAGATCGCACAGCTGCTGTTTGCAACATATGTCTCAAGCGTATATCGCGTGGCCAAAACATCAGCCGCTTGGGTACCACATGCCTGACCAGACATATGTTGACCTGCCATGCAGCTCGTTGGCAAGCCTACCTCAAAGACCCACACCAAAGAACAAAGCGGACCTCTCCTTGCACCGCATCAGCTGGGATCTCCAACCCCACTATAACTTCAGTCCTCTCTGAAACATGCACTGAGAGGAATGAAGGTGTAGAATTAGGTGTGTCACAGCCAAGTACTTGCGGCCACTCTGCTAGCAGTACACCGACGTCCGATTCTAGCAGGCAAATTTCCCTGCCCCAGCTGCTGGACCGTCGAAAGAAGTTCACTCCCAGCCATCCACATGCCCAGCGGTTGAATGCTAGCTTGGCTAAATTGCTAGCGCTTCAACTGCTGCCTTTTCAGTTGGTAGACTCGGCCCCCTTCCGTGAGTTTGTGCAATGTGCGGTTCCTCAGTGGCAGGTTCCCAAACGCCACTTTTTCTCACGGAAGGCTATTCCGGCTCTCTACCGGCATGTGGAAGGCAATGTCTTGGCCTCGCTGGACAGGGCGGTCAGCGGTAAGGT
Source organism: Rana muscosa (assembly GCA_029206835.1). Lineage (NCBI taxonomy): Eukaryota > Metazoa > Chordata > Amphibia > Anura > Ranidae > Rana > Rana muscosa. Next base: position 50,646,057 of record CM055128.1, on the reverse strand, counting down.
GCATATTACCGCTGACTCATGGTCCAGCAGGCATGGACAGGGACGTTACCTTTCTTTCACGGCCCATTGGGTCACTCTTTTGGCAGCTGGGAAGGATGCAGGACAAGGTGCAGTAGTGTTGGAGGTTGTTCCACCGCCACGCCTCCAAAATGCTACTACTGGTTGTGACACACCTCTCTCCTCCACCCCCTCCTCTTCTTCTTCCTCCATGGCCTCTTCCTGTGGTTTGTCCTATGAACCAGCGGTGCTCCGTAGCCGTTCACGGGGCTACGCAAGTACGCAGGCAAAAAGATGCCATGCCGTGCTTGCGCTGGTGTGTTTGGGGGACAGAAGCCACACTGGGGCAGAGGTCCTGTCTGCTCTGCAGGGCCAGGCCGAGAGGTGGTTGACGCCACGCCAGCTTAAGCCAGGAATGGTGGTTTGCGACAATGGCACCAACCTCCTCTCCGCCCTCCGACAGGGACAACTGACCCATGTGCCCTGTGTGGCTCACGTCCTTAACCTGGTGGTGCAGCGGTTCTTGGGCAGGTACCCGGGCTTACAGGATGTCCTGAGGCAGGCCAGGAAAGTCTGTGTGCATTTCCGCAGATCTTATAATGCCAGTGCTCGCCTGGCTGAGCTGCAAAAGGAGTTGAACCTGCCCAAGAACCGCCTTATATGTGACATGCCCACCAGGTGGAACTCAACGTTGGCCATGCTGCAGCGGCTGCACACGCAGCAGAGGGCCATCAATGAGTACCTGTGCGACTACGGCACCAGGACAGGGTCAGGGGACCTTGGTTTTTTTTCTCCACGCCAGTGGGGCATGATCAGGGATGCATGCACTGTCCTGGCACCATTTGAGGAGGCCACGAGGATGGTGAGCAGTGACAGTGCATGCATCAGTGACACTGTACCTCTTGTCCACCTGTTGGAGCACACGCTGCGTGGAATAATGGACAGGGCACTTGAGGCAGAACAGAGGCAGGAAGAGGAGGACTTCCTTGCCTCTCAAGGCCCCCTTTACCCAGACAGTGTTCCTTCTGTCCCACCCATCGCACAGGAAGAGGAGGAGGAGGAGGATTGTGTCAGCATGGAGGTGGAGGCTGGCACTCAGCATCATCAGCAGCAGTCTTTTAGGGATGATTTACAGTCCCAAGAAACCAGTGGACTTGTACGTGGCTGGGAGGAGGTGGCTGCGGATCATGTCGTCCTTAGTGACCCAGAGGACTCCGGAGCGAATGCCTCAGCAAACCTACGCTGCATGGCCTCCCTGATCCTGCAAAGTCTGCGGAAGGATCCTCGTATTCTTCGGATCAAGGAGAGGGACCATTACTGGCTGGCCACTCTCCTTGATCCACGGTACAAGGGTAAGGTTGCGGACCTTATGTTACCGTCGCAGAGGGAGCAGAGGATGAGACAACTCCGGGAGGCCTTGCAGAAAGGTCTGTGCAACGCGTTCCCAGAGACTGGGAGGTTACAAACTCCTGGTCCTGGACAACGAGTTGCTGAGGCTTCGGCCAGTCAAAGAAGGAGCGGTGGGGAAGGTGGCCGTCTGACCGATGCGTTCAGACAATTCTTTAGTCCGCAGCCCCAAAGTATGATCGGTTCCAGCAACCATCGCCAGCGTCTGATAAACATGGTGCAGGAATATCTAGGGGCAAGGTCAGACTTGGACACCTTCCCCACCGAAAATCCTCTGGCTTACTGGGTCTTGAGGATGGATCACTGGCCAGAGCTTGCACAGTATGCAATTGAGCTACTGGCCTGTCCTGCATCCAGCGTTCTTTCGGAACGCACATTCAGTGCTGCTGGAGGATTTGTCACGGATCACAGGGTGCGCCTGTCCACCGACTCGGTTGATCGACTGACTTTCATCAAGATGAACCAGTCTTGGATCACCACCAGCTACCACACACCTGATGCTGATATAACAGACTAATTGATTTTAACATGTCACATCCCTTCAAGACTGATGCTGATGCTGAGTGCCTGTGCTGTTATGTTGACTGGCTATCCTCCTCCTCCGAGTCCTCAATGATACGATTGATGATGATAGCTTGGAAGATCATTTTTGTTTATGGGTGCCGCCACCAGTGGCTAAGGCCCAATTTTTCAGCCCCTGTTTTACAGGGGCGTGTAATTACAATTTTTTTAGCAATAATTTGCCATAGGGCTCATTGCTGTGCTCCAAGTACAGTATCTGTGAGGGGTTGGAGTGTTGTGGCACCAGTGCCTAAGGCCCAATTTTTCAGCCCCTGTTTAACAGGGGCGTGTCATTACAATTTTTGAAGCAATACTTTGCAACAGGGCTCATTGCTGTGCTCCAAGTACAGTATCTGTGAGGGGTTGTAGTGTTGTGCCACCAGTGCCTAAGGCCCAATTTTTCAGCCCCTGTTCAAAAGGGGCATGTAATTACAATTCTTGATCTAATAATTCACAGCAGGGCCCATTGCTGCACCCACCAAGAGTAACTCTGAGGGCTTACAGTGTTGTGGCAACGCCACCACCACCACCACCACGAAAGGCCCAATTTTTCAGCCCCTGTTCAAAAGGGGCATGTAATTACAATTCTTGATCTAATAATTCACAGCAGGGCCCATTCCTGCACCCACCAAGAGTAACTCTGAGGGCTTACAGTGTTGTGGCAACACCACCACCACCACCACGAAAGGCCCAATTTTTCAGCCCCTGTTCAACAGGGGCATGCAATTACAATTCTTGATCTAATAATTCACAGCAGGGCCCATTGCTGCACCCACCAAGAGTAACTGTCAGGGCTTACAGTGTTGTGGCACCAGCACCACCATCAAAGGCCCAATTTTTACTACCACTGTTCAACAATTATATGTAATTAAAATTCCTGATATAATAGTTGACAGCAGGGCGTTCCAGCACCAACCAAGAGTAACTGTGAGTGCTTACAGTGTTGTGCCAACACCAACAACTAAGGGGCCTATTTCTGCAGAGTATATACGGCAGGTCCCTACTTTCAAACATCCAACTTACAAATGACTCCTACTTGCAAACGCAAGAAGACAACAGGAAGTGAGAGGAAATCTACCACTAGGAAGGAAAATTCTCTCCTGTAAGAATAAATATGGGAGAAAGGTGTCTCCTCTGTACTGATGCTTTATCAGCAATCCTTGTTTCAAGAAAAACACCACATTTCAAAAACAGTTGTCATTGGGACGGAAAGTGAGGTGAAATGTTCTGAACAGGGGCACAGACAGCAAAACAAATGTTACAGGGGTGATAACCCTTACCTATGTTTTCCAAAAAGTTTAAAAATAGATTTTTGGGCTGGAGCTACACTTCAACAATGTACCTGTTCAAAATTACAAACACATTCTACATAAGAACAAACCTACAGTCCCTGTCTTGTATGCACCGCCTGTATACGGCTGTTCAGAGTATATAGGGCCTTTTTTATTTTATGTGCGGGGTTCCCCTTAATATCCATACAAGACCCAAAGGGGCTGGTAATGGGCTGGGGTAGGGGGGGGGGGGGTCATGGGGTAGCTATGCCATTTTTCTTAAAGAATTTCATCCATATTACCGGGACCAGACATTACATTAAAGCCGCAAGCAGTTTTAAATGGCTTTTTTTTCCTTTAGAAGTGTCATTTTGTGCAGGGACAGTTCTAAACACGGGAAACACGTGGCACTTCACAGGCATACTTTAGACACCCCCCAGGTACGATATTTAAAGGAATATTTTACTTTTTTTTTTTCACTTTATGCATCATTAAAATGACTGCTCCCGAAAAACGACCGTTTTTAAAACTTATTTTTGCATTGATACATGTCCCCTGGTGCACAACCCGGGTTCCCAAACCCTTTTTAGGACAATAACATGCATAATAGTTGTTATAATTAGCACTTTAGAATTCGAACGTTCGCATCCATTGTATTTAATAGGGTTCTATTGTTCGTACGAACTTTCGGTCCGTTCGCGGGTTCTGGTGCGAACCGAACCCGGGGGTGTTCGGCTCATCACTACTCAGGATGATTAAAGCGCATTATTTCTATTATTACATTGTAATATGAATAAAATATGTAAAATTAAATAGTTCAACTCACCATAATGTGGAATCAGTGTTAGCCCTGAGAGTCACTTGCCATGTTGCCTGCCACCAGGTGCCCCCAGCAGAGTCTGTCCTTACATCAGGTGTCCCCAGCAGCGGAGCCCCTCATCACATCAGGTGTCCCCAGCAGCGGAGCCCCTCATCACATCAGGTGTCCCCAGCAGCAAAGTCCCTCCTTACATCAGGTGTCCCCAGCAGAGGAGCCCCTCATCACATCAGATGTCCTCAGCAGCGGAGCCCCTCTTTACATCTGGTGTCCCCAGGCAGCAGAGCTCCTCCTTACATCTGGTGTCCCCAGGCAGCGGAGCCCCTCATCACATCAGGTGTCCCCAGCAGCGAAGTCCCTCCTTACATCAGGTGTCCCCAGCAGAGGAGCCCCTCATCACATCAGGTGTCCCCAGGCAGCAGAGCCCCTCCTTACATCTGGTGTCCCCAGGCAGCGGAGCCCCTCATCACATCAGGTGTCCCCAGCAACAAAGTCCCTCCTTACATCAGGTGTCCCCAGCAGAGGAGCGCCTCATCACATCAGGTGTCCCCAGGCAGCAGAGCCCCTCCTTACATCTGGTGTCCCCAGGCAGCAGAGCCCCTCCTTACATCTGGTGTCCCCAGGCAGCGGAGCCCCTCCTGACATTTGGTGTCCCCAGGCAGCAGAGCCCCTCCTTACATCTGGTGTCCAAAGGCAGCAGAGCCCCTCCTTACATCTGGTGTCCAAAGGCAGCAGAGCCCCTCCTTACATCTGGTGTCCAAAGGCAGCAGAGCCCCTCGTTACATGTGTGTCCCCAGCCAGCGGAGCCCCTCGTTACATGTGTGTCCCCAGCCAGCGGAGCCCCTCCTTTTTTTTAAAAAAAACTTTGTTTATTTGTTTTCTGCAAATACAATTATCAAGGAGGCACATAAACAGTTACATCTCGTGCATATAGTAGTGCAGAATAAGAGTATCACAACAGAGTTATATGTTATCCTGAGAATATTATTTACCCCGGATCCTCAACGGAGGAAATCCAAAACAACAAGTGAGACAGTGTAATCAACGTGGACCACCTAGGGCCCCACACAGTTTGTCATTGCATATTAGGCAGCAGAAGTATCCAACAGTTACAGTCACACTCATACTGACCCACACTTACACTCATTCACACAGTCATTCTCACCTTGCCACCCTCCCACACCCCCACCCAGGTCCAAAACATACCATAACCAACCACCCATCCACCTACAGGCAAACCCTGGTAATTCATGACTACAGCCCACTATGGCTGGGAGAGCGGGGTGTCTGTCCAGAAGGAATCTGCAATATCAAGCCAGGGCAGTGGAGCCCCTCTTACAAGTGTGTCCCCAGGCAGCGGAGCCCCTCCTTACATGTGTGTCCCCAGGCAGCGGAGCCCCTCCTTACACGTGTGTCCCCAGGCAGCGGAGCCCCTCCTTACACGTGTGTCCCCAGGCAGCAGAGCCCCTCCTTACACGTGTGTCCCCAGGCAGCAGAGCCCCTCCTCACATCAGCATCCCCGGGCAGCAGTGCCCCTCCTTACATGTGTGTCCCCAGGCAGCGGAGCCCCTCCTTACATGTGTGTCCCCAGGCAGCGGAGCCCCTCCTTACATGTGTGTCCCCAGGCAGCGGAGCCCCTCCTCACATCAGCATCCCCAGAGCAGCGGCGGTCTCCTTCACAGTGTATGTCCCCAGCAGCAGCAGCTACAGTTCCTTTCACTGCTCTCTTCAGTGTACAATTCTATTGTACACTGAAGCCGATTGGCTGCTCCTCCACTCTCCACTGAACACAAGGGAAGCCGGCCGGCCGTTTTTTTGCCTAAAACATTCCCGATTTTCCCGGGACAAAAGCAAAATCCCGGGAAATTAATCAGGACGAGCTCCGATCTGGACAAGGGTCCCGAAATCGGGATTGTCCCGGAAAAATCAGGACTGTTGGCAAGTATGTGTGGACGAGTGCGGGGTGTACGAAGATGGCCACGACAGAATGTCACTTCTGTTGCATTTTCTGATGGGTAGGTGCTTTCTGACAGGACGGGGGCACTAAAACTAATTTTAGTGTATTTTTTCCTGATGTGTTTGATAAACAGAGACAAATATCATGCAGCATAAAAATAAAAATAAATTGCACCTGCAACCTTTTTATTCTACAGGGCCTCTGCTTTCAGAAAATATATAATTTTTGGGGGCCATAGTTATTTTTCTAGCAAAAAAATTATGCTGATTTAAAAAAAAAAAATTGCCCCAGATAGCAGGTGATTAAACTCTGCTGTAGTTTCTACTGAGCATTCAGCACGGTCTCCCCAATGAAGACAGAATATGTGTGTGTGTGGTGCCTCTTCATCGAGCTCTCAAATTCTCCTCACAGATCGTCTTCCCGCCAAGTGTGAGCGCGCAAGCGCAGAGCCTGAGGGGGGCTGCGGCTGTGGAGCTCATGGGGGGCGGGGTCGCTGGGTGACGTCAGGAGCCGGTTTTATTCTCTCGGCCCTCTCCTCCTCCGTCCGTAGTCGCTGTGAAGATGAACGGTGCCAAGCGAGGGCGGCATGAAGTGTCCCCTGTGCGGGAGCTCGGCTACCTGACACCGGAGAAGCGGGCGAAGACCTGGCCCGGAGCTGGCAGCGGGGACTTCAGGGAGTGGGATGTGGAGGATGTGTGCCGCTTCCTTGCCAGCAATGGCTTCGAGCAGCTGCAGAAGGTCTTCAGAGGTAAATCAGCTGTGTGGTGTGTGTGTCATGGTGTAGAGGGACTACAGGTACCAGCATGTCCTGAGAAGAGATGTCTGCTATAGAGGATTCTGTATCTGACACACAGAGCCCATGATGTGCTCAGGGATCTCCTGCCATCCCTATGCCATGGTGTTGTCCAGAGATACCCAGCACTGTGTTGCCCAACGTCACGCGCTGGCAGAGGCACTGTGTTGCCCAATGTTCTGCAAGCAGCACTGTTTTGCTCAGCATCACATGCCAGCACTGTATTGTCACTTGTTGACAGCGGCCTGGCATCACGCTCTGGCAGAGGCACTGTGTTGCCCAATGTCCTGCATTGGCACTGTGTTGCCCAATTTCACATGGCGGCACTGTGTTGCCCAGTGTCACGTAGCACTGTGTTGCCTCGCATGGTGCCAGCAGCACTGTGTTGCCTGGTGTCATGAAGCAGAGCTGTGTTGCTGTGTCATGCAGTGTCACTGTTTCCCAGTGTCACGCACTGGCAGGGGCGCTGTGTTGCCCAATGTCCTGCATCAGTACTGTGTTACATAATGACAGCAGCACTGTGTTGCCCAGCATCACATAGTGGCACTGTGTTGACAAATGTCATGCAGTGGCACTGTTACCCAGTTTCACATGGCAGCACTGTGTTGCCTCCCATGGTGCCAGCGGCACTTTGGTGTCATGCAGCAGAACTGTGTTGCCGTGTCATGCAGTGGCACTGTGTTTCCCAGTGTCACGCACTGGCGGCGGCACTGTGTTGCTCAATGTCATGCAGCGGCACTGTGTTGCCCAGTTTCACGCACTGGCAGTGTCACTGTGTTGCCCAATGCTATGCAATGGCATTGTGTTGCCCATTTTTACATGGCAGCACTGTGTTGTGTAGTGATATACATGTCACGCACTGGCACTGTGTTGCCCAGCGTCACGCACTGACAAAGGCACTGTGTTGCCCAGCGTCATGCAGCAGCACTGTGTTGCTCAGTGTTACACAATGGCAGCAGCACCGTGTTGCTCAGCATCACGTGGTCCCACCAGTATCCCTGCAGTGTCAATCTGTCCCAATATTATTTTCCCACAGTGTTCGGGTTGCTTCATCTACTCTTTGACCGAAAACTGAATCAAAATTTTATATCAGATGTCTGGCTGTCCTAAGGCTGTCTGTTTACATTGCAACCACACTGAGCAATTGACAAAAGTGATTTGCATTGTACTTGAGTCACATGTGACAAACAGATTTTTTAGTTCTCGAGTGAGCACAGAGACTATCGCAGCCTACGTTTACATTTTTTGTCTTTTTCATAAAAACAAAAAAACAACAACCCAATATTGATGATAAAACTGCTCATTTTTGTTGGATATAATATTAATATTGTGTTTTACTTTTTGTGTGTGTCTTTATTTAAGAATTCAAAGGAAATTTAAAATAACACTTTTTTTTTTTTTTTAATTCTTAACTGTAATATTGTGCCGTTGGAAAAGATGACTTGGACTGCTCTCCTCCCATGCATGCAGTAGTGATGAGAAGTTGGCGGCTGAAGATTCTGCACAATGTGACCGTTCTGGAACTCGGAACTAACCACAGTGTGCAGTGAGGACCTGGTCCAGATTCTGCAGGATTTTCAGCCATGGTTTCTCTTTACAACAGCAGAGATTGGCGGTGCAGGCAGCAGAACGAGTGACTATTCAATTTCTTTACTTACCTGACCCCTCGAAAGTCTTGCGCTGTGAACGCGCTGGCTTCTCGCAGCCATTGGCTCCCGCTGCTGTCAATCAAATCAATGACGCAACGTGCCGGGGAGCGTGGCCGAGTGATACAGTCGGCGGCTCTATCACAGGAGCGCGCACGCAAGCTTACCCCCTTGGGAGAGAGCTTCCCATGAAGGGGGTTAGCTGATGCGGGGAGGAGCCGAGACAGCCGCCGAGGGACCCCAGAAGTCGAGGATCGGGGCCACTCTGTGCAAAATGAGCTGCACAGTGGAGGCAAGTATGACATGTTTGTCATTTAAAAAAAAAAAACGGGAACCTTTTTAGTGTCTCTTTAAGGACCGACCTTCTTTCTGTTGTTTACAAGTTAAAAACAAGTTGTTTTTTCCCCCTACCCCCCAAAGAATAAAATGGTGATAGTGGAAATACTTTCTGTCACGCCATATTTGCGCAGCAGTCTTACAAGCGCACTTGTCTTATTTTTTAATAATAAAAAAAAAAAACAGTAAAGTTAGCCCAGTTTTTTTTTTTTTTTTTTTTTTTTTTTATATTGTGAAAGATAATGTTATGCGGAGTAAATGGATACCCAACATGTCACGCTTTAAAATTGCGCCCCCGCTTGTGGAATGGCGACAAACGGTTACCCATAAAAATCTCCATAGGCGACTTTTAAAAAATACTACAGGTTGCATGTTTTGAGTTAGAGGAGGTCTAGGACTAGACTTATTGCTCTAATGATCGCAGCGATACCTCACGTGTGGTTTGAACACCGTTTTTCTTTATTTTACCTCAAGCACATGGCACTTGTGGCCAGGTGACGTGGCAAGTGGACAATCCACAGCTTGTGGCAGGTGATGTGGACAATCCACAGCTTGTGGCCAGGTGATGTGGCCAGTGGACAATCCACAGCTTGTGGCAGGTGACGTGGACAATCCACAGCTTGTGGCAGGTGACGTGGACAATCCACAGCTTGTGGCAGGTGACGTGGACAATCCACAGCTTGTGGCAGGTGACGTGGACAATCCACAGCTTGTGGCAGGTGACGTGGACAATCCACAGCTTGTGGCAAGTGGACAATCAACAACTTGTGGCCAGGTGATGTGACCAGGTGATGTGGCAAGTGGACAATCCACAACTTGTGGCAAGCGATACGCTAAATACACTGCTGCTCTCTCAGCTGCTGCTACTTACTCTGGTCTCACAAAATGGCTGAAATGGTTAAATAATACTGTTTTTTGAGCTTAGGGAGGGTCTTATGATGTTTCTTTAACTAAACGCTTATAGACGCAAACTCAGTAAAACGCGGCTGCAATCGCGGCAAAATGGGTGTTTCTAAACGCCGGTTTCAGCCTTTAAAGTGGTTGTAAACCCTCCTACATTATTTATTTATTTTTTTTTAACTAGCTGCAAGAGAAAGGCATAATGAGCTATTATGACTAGCATAATTTATGCTCATTATGCATCACTTACCTTAGATCGGGGCCCCCGAAGCCGTCCTCGCCTCCCTCTTCAGCCGCATCCATCGCTGTCAATTTGTGAATGGGGTTAACCGTCAGCGTCGCCGCATTTAAATGCAAATATCTCCTTAACCGTGTAGGTTAAGGAGATATTTCATGCACCTACAGGTAAGCCTTAACCTAGGCTTACCTGTAGGTGTTTGTTTATAAAGTGGGTTTACAACCACTTTAAAAATGTGTGTTCAGCAGAGTTTGCACCGGCGTCTCGTGTGCATTGGGCCTAAACTGGAAAAAGCTTTTTTTTTTTTTTTTTTTTTTCCCTCCAAATGATGTGGCCCTAAGGCTAACATCACCCTGGCCAGTGCCCTGAAAAGCAATACACTTGTGGTTGGAGTGTGGCCCCATTGCCTTAAATAATCAAGTTTGACAGGCTGGCGTGCTAAATTTGCTGCAAAACCTTGTGGCCATGGTATGTGGACAGCCTCCTCCCATCTGTATTTTACACTTTAGCAAATATTATTGCCACAGCAGCTGAAGAACTAAGGCCCCATGCACCCGTGACGCAGGTGCAAACTCTGCTGAACGCACGTTTTTAAGCGATGAAACCGGTGTTTAAAAACGCGCGTTTTGCCTCGTTTGCGGCCACGTTTTGCAGCGTTTTACCGCGTTTGCGTATTTATAAGCGTTTCATCATAGACCCTCCCTAAGCTCAAAAAAACTGTAAATTTTAACCATTTCAGCCAGTTTGTGAGACCAGAGTGAGTAGCAGCAGCTGAGAGAGCAGCAGTGTACTTGTATTTAGCATATCACTTGCCACGTCACCTGCCACAAGTTGTGGATTGTCCACTGGCCACGTCACCTGCCACAAGTTGTGGATTGTCCACCTTCCACGTCACCTGCCACAAGTTGTGGATTGTCCACTTGCCACATTACGTGCCACGTCACCTGCCACAAGTTGTGGATTGTCCACATGCCACGTCGCATGCCACGTCACCTGGCCACGTCACCTGCCACAAGTTGTGGATTGTCCACTGGCCACGTCACCTGCCACAAGTTGTGGATTGGCCACGTCATCTGCCACAAGCTGTGGATTGTCCACTTGCCACGTCACCTGCCACAAGTTGTGGATTGTCCACTTGCCACGTCACCTGCCACAAGTTGTGGATTGTCCACTTGCCACGTCACCTGCCACAAGTTGTGGATTGTCCACTTGCCACGTCACCTGCCACAAGTTGTGGATTGTCCACTGGCCACGTCACCTGCCACAAGTTGTGGATTGTCCACTGGCCACGTCACCTGCCACAAGTTGTGGATTGTCCACTGGCCACGTCACCTGCCACAAGTTGTGGATTGTCTGCAATGCAAGCAATTGCAGTTTTTTCTTTTATATTTTTTTAATAGGCTTTCATCATTTGCCATAATTTTTTGAGATTTCTAATGTTAAAAAATAGGTCACCTTTAAAAAACGCTTATAAACGCCGGTGCCCGCGTTTAGCGTCTGAAACGTGGAAAACTTTCGCGTCTGAACCCATTTTTTTGCTTCTGGGAAAAACGAGGTTAAACGCAACTGCTTGTAAACGCCAAAAAACGAGAGTGTGTGCATGGACACATAGGATAACATTGAATGTGTTCAGGGGCAGTTGAAAAAAGCGTCTGAATGTACGTTTAACAGCAAATAACAGCGTCTCATGTGCATGGGGCCTAACTCTGGATGCGACAGAGGATTCCAAACTTAAATTAGTATAGAACACGTGCATATCGCTTTACATAAGTGACATAAGGCCCCCTTCGTATGCTGATTTGCTGATCTCCAGGAAACCTTTCCTGACTTAAACAGAGGTTGCTACTGTTGACTTTTACTTTAGAAATACAAATTTCCTGGTTGTCAGAATATCTGAATTTTAGACATTTCCAACTTGCTTCATGTGTATACATGTTCTAGGCCTACAGCTCAGTATTTCTTAACGCGGAGTTCCGCCCATTTAAAAGTCAGCAGCTACAAAAAGGGTAGCTGCTGACTTAATAATTGGATACTCGCCTGTCCCCCGGTCCAGCGATGCAGGCAAATGTAGTCTCGCTCCTCTCTGCGGCGCCACCTACGTGCTGTGAATGGCCGGGGCACTCTTCTGTGATGTGTCCCAGAAGATTGCAGTGAGGGATGGGGGGAGTGGTGAACTTCCTTCCGGAGCCCCGGGAGAAAGTGGGAGCTGGGTGTCTTTTTTTTTTTTTTTTTTTATATATATATATATATATATATAAAAGAGAGGGTATCCGCTCCCCCTCCAAAAAAATGTCAGGGGGTCACCATCGCTAAGGCCCCTTTCACACTGTGGCTGTTTGCAGGTGCTATTGCGCTAAAAATAGCACCTGCAAACCAACCAGAAACAGCGGCTGCTGTTTCTCCAGTGTGAAAGCCCTCGGGCTTTCACACTGGAGCAGTGCGCTAGCAGGGTCGCTCCAAAAGTCCTGCTAGCTGCATCTTTGGAGCGGTGTGTTTACCGCTCCTTCACCACTCCTGCCCATTGAAATCAATGTGACACCGCGGCTATACCGCCCGCAATGCGCCACTGCAGAGGCGCATTGCAGGCGGTATTAACCCTTTTTCGGCTGCTAGCGGGGGTTAAAACCGCACCGCTAGCGGCTGAATACCGCCGCAATTCTGACGGTAAAGTGTCGCTAAGAGTACACACTGGCGCACCTCCCGCCCCAGTGTGAAAGGGGCCTTAAAGCAGAAGTTCCATTTTTGGGGGGAACTCCGCTTTAAAATCAGAGGGTCAACATAATGGCGAGAAAGTAGCATTTTCGCTAGTCATCTTCCAGGACGGCACACCTGAGATGATGGGTCCCACCTGACAGGAAACACAATCAACAGAGTTTACAAGGCCCCACCCTTCCCTCTGTCCCTCAGTTATTGATTGTGTTTCCCACAGGATGGCAGCGAAACAATTTATTTTTTACTAAATTTTAAAGACCAAGGTCTGGGACCAATGTCCCCCCCCCCCCCCTAGAATGTCAGACCAAGAGCAGCCAGTAGGGGCTGCAGGGTCTGTCCGAGCTTTTGCTCCTTTTAGGGGGGGTCCCCTTTCCATACATTCTAAGGGGGGAATACATGACTAGTTTCAAGAACCCCCCTGAGAAACTGGTGGTGCTGGACCCGGTGAGGGTGTCCAAAACCCCAGGGACCTCATATCCCACTCTCTCCTCCTACCTGACAGTGGTGGATGGCGTGGAGGAGCCGCTCGGATTTCCCCTGACTGGGGAGGGAGTCTCTGACGCTGTCGGTGCAGTATCCCGGGTCGGGTCCGGGTCTCCTGCTTGCCGCTATGCTGTCTTCGGCGTCGCTCGGTGACCATTGCACATGTCCGGATGCCGCGCTCGGATTATGTCATTTCCACTGCAACCGGGCTACAGCAAGATGGCGGCGAGCGGCGCGGCATGCTGTTGGCAGGCGGTGTACGAGCGGTAACGGAGCGGGGGTCCTGTGTTCCCCCCAACCTGCCCAGAGCGATCCTTCCCGGTCGGGTGGACTGCCTAAAGCGGTATGGAGGAGGAGGGCGGACCGATTCCAGCATCAGTGGTCACCACAGGGGGTGAGTGATCCAGCTGGCGGGGGGAGAAGATTTGGGGTGGCCCTACTTCCCTCTCCCCCTGCAAGATACCCTAAGGGTTATGGCTTAACAGGGTTTATTGGTCTTTTACAGACACTGAATGCCCTGCCCAGGGACGACCAGTTGGTCTAGGGCCAAAGCCACTAGTAAATCCAAGCGTTGTGGAAATTGTAGGAGAAAATCCCGCAGGAACACGCAAAACCCTTTTTACTTTAGATGGAGTGCCAAGCACTACAGTCTGAGATGCTAGCCACCCTTCAGTCCTTCAGAGCTATGGAGAGAAGGAGGAAGGCCGCTTGGGTACTGAAAGCTCCCCTTCTCTGGTGGGAACCCCGGCAGGTGTTATGGAGGGATCCCAGGGACCGACTTTCGGTTACTCTGATGAAGAGGTAGAGGCCTCGGACCAGAGCATCTCTTTGCAGCCGACGATGAGGACATTCAGTTACCGTCCACTCAAGTCCCTGCACAGGATAGTGTACAGGGGACTTGGCAAACTCAGGCCAAATCTTTCCCAGTACTCCAATCTCTTAAAGATATAATTTTAAGAGAATGGAAAGATCCTGAGTGCAAAGGTTTAAGGCTTAAGACCTGGAGGCGTAGGTGCCCCCTTAAGGCGGAGGAAGAAAGATTCTTTTAAGTTCCACGTCTGGATGCTTCGTTGGCTCAATTATCCAAACGTTCGGATTTGTCCTTTTGAAGATTCCGTAAGCATTCGGGATCCGATGGACAAGAAATCTGAAACCTTGCTACGCAGAGCCTGGGACACCTATGCTGCAGCTATGTGCCCAGCATTAACCTCCGCCTATGTCGCGCGGACGTATGGGTTCGCAGGTTAATGGATCAGTAGCACACGAGAGTAAATCTAAGGAGGTGTTAGATTCTCTGGAAGTGGTTGGTAAGGCAGTAGCCTGTTTAGCAGAGGCTGCGTTAGAGACGGTTAGAACAGCTGCCAAGTCAGCAGCACTTCTAAATTCTGCTAGAAGAGCCCTTCTGGGTAAAGACGTGGGATGGAGATTTTTAGGGTTGTCCCGATACCACTTTTTTAAGACCGAGTACAAGTACCGATACTTTTTTTCAAGTACTTGCCGATACCGATTACCGATACTTTTTTATAATGTCAGGTGACAGTTTTAAAGCACAATACAGATTAGGTGGCACTGATAGGCGGCACTGATTAAGCAGCACTGATATGATTAGGTGGCACGGATATGCAGCAGTGATGAGTACTGACAGGTGGCGGGCACTTATGACTGGCACCGACATATGGCTGGCACTGACAGATGGCACTGGCACTAATAGATGGCAGGTGGCTGGCACTGATAGATGGCAGTGATAGATGGTACTGAGTCAGCATATGCTCCTTACATTGGTGATCAGTAGGAAGAATGTTCCTTACATTGGTGGTCAGTGGGAAGAATGCCCCTTACATTGGTGGTCAGTGGGAAGAATGCCCCTTACATTGGTGGTCAGTGGGAAGAATGCCCCTTACATTGGTGGTCAGTGGGAAGAATGCCCCTTACATTGGTGGTCAGTGGGAAGAATGCCCCTTACATTGGTGGTCAGTGGGAAGAATGCCCCTTACATTGGTGGTCAGTGGGAAGAATGCCCCTTACATTGGTGGTCAGTGGGAAGAATGCCCCTTACATTGGTGGTCAGTGGGAAGAATGCCCCTTACATTGGTGGTCAGTGGGAAGAATGCCTCTTACATTGGCAAAGGCACCCCCCCCCACCCCCAGCTCTTCCCTCCCCCTGGGCCATTCTCAGTGGTTAATGTCTTTTTAAAAAACTCCCTCCCCTCCAGCATCGAAAAACAAACAGGCAGGAGAGTCAGGGGGAGCACATCAAGCAAAATAGCAGGGTGACCAGCAGAAAGACAGGCAAGGCAGGCAACCATTTGATCACAAGGGCGGAAGGAAAACAAATCTGTGTGCATGTCACAATGAAATTTTACTTACCCGCCTGAAGACACGCTCTGCTCTCCGCTCTGGTTACGCCCCCTCTCCGCTCTGGTCTCCACCCCCGCCTCGCTCTCTGCCCCGTCTGCGATCTGGTCTCCGCCCCCTGCTTCGCTCTCCGCCCCCCTGCCCCGCTCTCCGCCCGCTCTGGTCTCCGCCCGCTCTCCGCCCCCTCTTCGCCCTCTCGGCGAAGTATCGGACAAGGCATCGGGAGCATTTGCGCGAGTACAAGTACTCGCGCAAATGCTTGGTATCGGTACCGATACTAGTATCGGTATCGGGACAACCCTAGAGATTTTACATCCAAGTCTCGTCTTTGCGGTATACCCTTTGAAGAATCACTGCTCTTCGGTTCAGACCTAGACAAGGTACTGTCCCGTTCGACAGAAAAAGGCAAAAAATTCCCTGCAAAAACCAAGGGAAGACATTTTTTCGAGGCCCCCCTTCTAAAGACCATTTTAAGGGGGGGGGGAGGGAGCTGTGGGAATTTGGTAGGGGCAAGGAAAAGGGGTGGAATCCTTTTTCTCTGGGCCCGGTGCTTCCAACGAGGAGTCCAAATGACGCCAACATAAAAGTTGGTGGAAGGCTCTCGTGGTATCTTCCCCAATGGGGAAAACTTCACACAGTCCTTGCATTCTAAACCTGTTTAGGGAGGGTTACAAATTAAAATTGCCACGAAACATCTGAAGTTCCTGAGGTTTGCAGTGCAGACAAAACGGGGCGCCCAACACTGGCAGTTCAGGGCACTCCCCTTCGACCAAGCGGCCAGTCCGACAATCTTCACCAAGGTTCTGGCCGAGGGTGTGTCTTTTCTACACCTCCAGGGGATAGCCTTGATCCCATACTTGGACATGTTAATTTTAAGACTGACCCTGGAACAGGGTCAGACTGAGACAAAGTGCTGTCCACCCTAGAATTCCTGGGGGGACTGACCAGCCGAGAGAAGTCCTCCCCTGGATCCCTCACAATCCAAGGTGTTTCTAGGGTACAGGGTAGACTCCCTCAGCCAAAGGATCTTTCTTCCCCCAAGAGAAGATCACAAAAGTGCAGAGAGCAGTGTCTACTCTCCATGGTGCCGGGGAGTCTTATGTCATCCTGCATCCCAGCGGTCCACTGGGCCCAGTTCCATTCTCGGGGGCTCCAGGGATTCCTTCTCTCCTCCTGGGATGGGAGAAAAGAATCCCTGGACATAACAGTTCCCCTCTTGGAAGAAACAAGACTGGTGGCTCAACCCGGACAAGCTGTCCGGAGGTCGGTCCTGGACCCAACAAAATCTGCTGATTCTGACTACGGATGCAGGTGCCTGGGGCTGGGGAGCTCATATGGGAGATATCTTCGCCCAGGGCCCTTGGGACCGGGAGCAGAGCAAAGCTTCCTCCAATTTCAGGGAGTTGTTAGCGGTCGGAAAAGTGTTTAAACTTTTTCCGAAATCAGGTCCAGGGAAGAGAAGTACAGATCTTCTCAGACAATGTAGTGGCCGTGTCCTACCTAATCCTTTAAGGGGGGAACAAGGTCCAGCAGGCTGACGAAACTGACCCAGGAGAAATATATTCTCTGTTTCGGCAGTCCATGTAAGAGGGTCCCTCAACATTCAGGCAGACTTTCTCAGCAGACAACCCATTCATCAAGGAGAGTGGGAGCTAAACAACTAAGGTGTTTTTTTTTTTTTTTTTTTTTTTCTCTCTCTGGTAAGCCAACACTTTGGCAAAACAGAGATAGACTTGTTTGCCTGCAGGAAGAACAGGAAAGTTCACAAGTACTCTTCTCTCACCAGGGAGCAGGGCTCCCAGGGAATAGATGCCTTAGCCCAAAACTGGGAGTTCGCTCTGGCGTACGTGTTCCCTCCCCTGATGCTCATTCCTCGGGTATTGCACCTGACGGCATGGTGTTTGAGAGGGAGATCCTCAGGCGCAGGGGATGTTCGGAAAAAGTGATTGACACACTTTTGCTGAGTAGGAAGCCAATCACTAGGCAAATTTATGCGAAAGTTTGGAAAATCTTCTCTCGCTGGGCTCAGTCTAGAGAAGGTTCTCTCCAAACGATCCCGACGGTCCTGGATTTCCTCCAAGAGGGGGCTGACCAGGACCTAGCAGTCAAGACCATCAGGGTCCAGGTTGCAGTCTTATCTGTGTTTTTTTTAGACCAAAGACTGGCCCTGAACCCACTGGTAAAGAGATCCTTGACAGCCAGGGAAAGGGTAACCCCGGTGAGAACAAACCGGTTCCCACCTTGGGATTTATCCCTGGTATTAGAGGCTCTAACCAAAGAGCCCTTTGAGCCGTTGGCTCAGGTTTCTGTTAAGTTTCTTTCACTTAAAATGGCGTTCCTCCTGGCGATCACCACAGCCAGAAGGGTTGGCGACCTACAAGCTCTGACTATAAAAGAGCCCTTTTTGTTGCTCCTAGAGGACAGGGTAATCCTCAGACAGGATCGTTTTATATTTGCCAAAATTGACCTCCGATTTCCACAGATCACAGGAAATTGTACTCCCCTCCTTTTGTCAGAATCCCAAAAATTACAAATGAAAACTTTTCCTCTATTAGACATTTAGAAGATGTCTTCTAGTCTATTTAGAGTGAGTGAGTTCAGGAGATCAAATAATTTACTAATTAGTTTCTCCGGTCAAAAGAAAGGGCTTCGGGCCTCTAAACCTACGATAGCCAGGTGGATTAAACAGACTATCACAGTAGCCTATGAACAGTTAAAAAAAACCTGTTCCAGCTCATGTTTAAAGCTCACTCAACCAGATCTCTGGCGACCTCCTGGGCAGAGAGGGCAGGCGCTTTGATCGATCAAATCTGCAGCGCAGCAACTTGGACGAGCCAAAATACCTTCCTGAGACACTACAGAGTGGAGCTGTTGTCCCCTCAGGACTTGGCGTTTGGGCGGAAGGTCCTACAGGCGGTGATCCCACCCTTAACCATTTGGTTTTTAATTTTTTGCGAAATTTTTCGCAGCAGGCTGCCCGCACATAGATATCAGGCGTCCGGACGTTTTTGTCACTGTCTTATGTTTTGTGGTCATTGTTCTGTTTTTTTGTCATTTTTGTTTATGGTTACACATGGATAGCAAGTTGCCATTCCATGTTTTCTGTCAGTTTTTTGCTATCCACATTCTCTCCAAGTGGATTGTTTTATGGAAATAATTTCCAATCATTTAATAAATTATTATCTTTTGTACCTACCTTCTGATTTTGGAGTCTCCCATTTTGGTCTTTGGATCCCCCATTAATTTGGTTGGGACCCCTTTTTCCCCCCTTTTTTGTTTTCATATATGACTTTTTGACTAGTGAGACTCCACCCACATTGGGTTTACAGTTTTGGTTAGGACTTTTTTATTGTACTTATCGTACACTATATGCCCTATGCGCTACACCCCTTTTTTTTGCCCACCCTAAGGTAGGCCTGAACTTCTTGCTCATCGTCTCAGGTGTGCCGTCCTGGAAGATGACTAGAGAAAAGTACCAGTTACACTTACTGGTAATGGGTTTTCTAGGAAGTCTTGCAGGACGGCAGGCTAACCTTAATTGTTGGTGATGTTTTATTCTCACAGAAGGTACCCTCTGACACCAATGTGGGCTTATACTTTGTCATAACTGAGGGACAGAGGGAAGGGTGGGGCCTTTTAAACTCTGTTGATTGTGTTTCCTGTCAGATGGGACCCATCATCTCTCAGGTGTGCCATCCTGGAAGACTTCCTAGAAAACCCGTTACCGGTAAGTGTAACTGGTACTTTTCAGAAGTAGGTCAGCAGAGCCAGAACCCGATTTAAAAAATAAATGCATTTACGTTAAGACCGTGGTTTACCACTTCCCCATTTCAATGATATAGAAATAAAGGTGACTTTTTATATGCTGATGGTATTTTAATTTCCACATTTTATAAGAGAATATGAGCAAACCATTTTCCTTTTTTTTTCTTTTTTAATGCAGAAACAAAATTGTCACGTCTCACAAATCTAATCGAAATGAATTTAGGGAGAGCAGGACTACGCATATGCGTTTACTGTTGGTTGTGTTTATTTTTTTATGTTTTAAATTGTGCCCACTTTGACTAAAGTGATACTAAGCACATGCTGTTTAATTTACATTGTGCCTTCTATTTCTGTATGTGGATGATGGCACTGTAATTTATTTTAACCACCCCAGAAGAATTTACCCCCTTTTCTGACCAGAGCACTTTTTGGAATTTCGCATTGCGTCAATTTAACTGACAATTGCATGGGCATGCGACGTTGCACCCAAACAAAATTTACGTCCTCCCCCCCCCCCCCCCCACAAATAGAGCTTTCTTTTGGTGGTATTTGATCACCTCTGCGGTTTTAATTTTTTGTGCTATAAACAAAAAAAGAGCGACAATTTTAGAAAAAAAAGCAATATTTTTTACTTTTTGCTATAATGTAGCACTCCCCTCAATCCTCCCCGCTTACCTTCTCCTGCGGGGAAGATGAGAAATCCATGCCACAAGCCCGTGTCCTCTGGTTTAGAGGTCAGGCGGTGTATTTGTATTTGGGTCCCGCAGCGAGTTACCTCCTTCCACTGGTTTCCATCTCCAGCATGTGGAGACGGGTCTGTGCTTCTCCCTTTAAATAATAAAGTCAATGTACAAACCACTTAAACTCCAACGTTGAGTATAATTTTATATCTTTGCTTGATGAGAGAACGAGAGAGAGAAAAGACAGTTGAACCAAAACAGATTCAGGCACAGAACTCCCAGATTTATCGCCACTCGATCCCGAGTGGGTACAGCTCGCCCGGATAGTCCCTTTATGGTCCTAGCAGCCGATGTGGAGCTCGAACAGTCAATTTATCTTCCAAGGCCAAGTTCAGTATGTCCCCAAAGAGCAGCAGCACTCCGCAGGGTCAGTTCTGCGGAGCATAGGATCCTTCCCTCTGACAGATCACCAGGCCTTTCCTGAGACAGCGATCTAACTATCACTCATCTCCTGTTATGGGACCGATCCTCCCCTGGCTTCCTCTTGGTCCGAGCGGATACCCTCACCCGGGCATCCTAGGACTCCAAAGCTCTTCCTGTAGACCCAGTTGAAGGTACAGGGCCTACCTGCAACATTGCAACCTCGGGCTGAAGGTGCCCGAGACTCTAGGTCAGCGCATGCACACCCCCCCCCCTTAGGGGGCACACTCCTCCCGTGTACTTGTCCCCGGGTCTCTCCCTGAATAATGGTGTCTGCCCCTTTTATACCCTCTCCCGGCATGCACAGCAGGCAGAAACAGCCCACTGTATGGTAGCCGAGAGAGGACATCAAATCGCATCCATGCACCCATTGGTTCAACCCTGACCCGACATGGCAGCGCCACCTGCAGGCCACAAGGAACTCCACATAGGCACATAGCAACGAAGTAGAGTCCAAACATAATTAGAAGGCCCGAGCCAAACTACTACTCGGGTCACCCCCTAAATTTGTGCACAACTACCCCCTTAAATTTGGGATACCCGCTACATAAATATCCCCAAAAACATATTAAAAAAACACAAACATTTCTTTCTCAGTTTAGGCCGATATGTATTCTTCTACATATTTTTGGTATAAAAAAAAAAAAATCGCAATAAGCGTATATTGATCGGTTTGCGCAAAAAGTTATAGCGTCTACAAAATAGGGGATAGTTTTATGGCAATTTTTATTATTTTTTTTTATTAGTAATAGTGGCGATCTGCAATTTTATTTGTATTTTTTATTGTGACTGCGATATTATGGCGGACACATCAGACACTTTTGACACTATTTTGGGACCATTGTCATTTATACAGCGATCAGTGCTATAAAAATGCACTGATTACTGTGTAAATGACACTAGCAGGGAAGGGGTTAAGTGTGTCCTAGGGAGTGATTCTAACTGTGGGGGATGGACTACAAGTGACACAACACTGATCCCGATGACAGGGAGCAGTAGATCTCTGTCCTGTGACTAGACAGAACAGGAAAATGCCTTGTTTACATAGGCATCTCCCCGTTCTGCCGCTCCGTGACACGATCGCGGTCATCAAGTCCGCGTCCCGGAGCACGCGGTGCGCGCCCACTATGCCGTGATTTAAAGGCAACGTACAGGTACGTTGCTTTGCTCAACCGTGCCATTCTGCTGACGTATATAGTCAAGCGGTTAATAAAATCTAGGTATCTTTTTCCTACGGCTTAATGTATACCATCTTCAAATAGTCAAAAATTAAAAACTCCTATAAACGAAATGCAGCAAAAATGCGAGTTATTACCGTGTTTACGAGCTGTTACAGGCATTTGGCATTTCAAATGCCATCTGAACGCTTTTTTTTTTTTTTTTTTTCTCTTTCCAAAAAAATGTTTCTAAACTCAGCTGCCTATAAATGACAAAAAAAGAACATGTGTACATATACTGATAAGATAACATAGAGGACAGTTCAGGAGCAGCTTAAAAAAAAAAACCCAACTGCTTTTAAACGTCCGTTTACTAGCACCAGAGTACATGAAGCCTGATCGCTATACAGCTGTCACATGACCCAGATATTTACCAGCCTGTCTGCCGGGAAACTTAAACAGGAGGCGCTTCTAGTCCTCTGCTGTCGGTCACATGTTCAAAAAAAAACAGCCTTTGGAATACAGAGTAAAAATAAATATATGAATTAGGGATGCACCGAATGGGTTTTTGGTGTCGAAACGGATACCGAAAATAAATCTTCTTTGATCCCGAAAACCGAAACGGCACCGAAATAGGCTTTTTTTTTTTTATATATTACCCCAAAAAATTCTTGGATATACAAAATTGTGTTGTATTTGTTATAATATTTATATTCAACTTCTTTATTTTCTTCATAAAATGAATGATTAATACTACAATCCAGTAATGTCAAAAAGTACTTTTAATAAAAAGTAACCCACATAAATTGGACAGTGGACACAGAAGATAAAAAATAAAATAAGACTGTGTAGTCAGTGCCAGTGGCGGCTGGTGCTCAAATTTTTTGGGGGGGCGCAAAAAAACTGAAAAAAAAAAAAATCATCAATCCCGCCACTGTGCCCATTAAACGCAGCCACTGTGCCCAAACGCCACTAGTTTGTCCCCAAATGCAGCCAGTTTCCCCCCCCCAAATGCAGCCAGTTTCCCCCCCCCAAATGCAGCCAGTTTCCCCCCCCCCAAATGCAGCCAGTTTCCCCCCCCCCCAAATGCAGCCAGTTTCCCCCCCCCCAAATGCAGCCAGTTTCCCCCCCCCCCCAAATGCAGCCAGTTTCCCCCCCCCCCAAATGCAGCCAGTTTCCCCCCCCCCCCAAATGCAGCCAGTTTCCCCCCCCCCCCAAATGCAGCCAGTTTCCCCCCCCCCCCAAATGCAGCCAGTTTCCCCCCCCCCCCAAATGCAGCCAGTTTCCCCCCCCCCCCAAATGCAGCCAGTTTCCCCCCCCCCCCAAATGCAGCCAGTTTCCCCCCCCCCCAAATGCAGCCAGTTTCCCCCCCCCCAAATGCAGCCAGTTTCCCCCCCCCCAAATGCAGCCAGTTTCCCCCCCCCCAAATGCAGCCAGTTTCCCCCCCCCCCAAATGCAGCCAGTTTCCCCCCCCCCCAAATGCAGCCAGTTTCCCCCCCCCCCAAATGCAGCCAGTTTCCCCCCCCCCCAAATGCAGCCAGTTTCCCCCCCCCCCAAATGCAGCCAGTTTCCCCCCCCCCCAAATGCAGCCAGTTTCCCCCCCCCCCAAATGCAGCCAGTTTCCCCCCCCCCCAAATGCAGCCAGTTTCCCCCCCCCCCAAATGCAGCCAGTTTCCCCCCCCCCCCAAATGCAGCCAGTTTCCCCCCCCCCCAAATGCAGCCAGTTTCCCCCCCCCCCAAATGCAGCCAGTTTCCCCCCCCCCCAAATGCAGCCAGTTTCCCCCCCCCCCAAATGCAGCCAGTTTCCCCCCCCCCCAAATGCAGCCAGTTTCCCCCCCCCCAAATGCAGCCAGTTTCCCCCCCCCCCAAATGCAGCCAGTTTCCCCCCCCCCCAAATGCAGCCAGTTTCCCCCCCCCCCAAATGCAGCCAGTTTCCCCCCCCCCCAAATGCAGCCAGTTTCCCCCCCCCCCAAATGCAGCCAGTTTCCCCCCCCCCAAATGCAGCCAGTTTCCCCCCCCCAAATGCAGCCAGTTTCCCCCCCCCCAAATGCAGCCAGTTTCCCCCCCCCCAAATGCAGCCAGTTTCCCCCCCCCCCAAATGCAGCCAGTTTCCCCCCCCCCCCAAATGCAGCCAGTTTCCCCCCCCCCAAATGCAGCCAGTTTCCCCCCCCCCAAATGCAGCCAGTTTCCCCCCCCCCAAATGCAGCCAGTTTCCCCCCCCCCAAATGCAGCCAGTTTCCCCCCCCCCAAATGCAGCCAGTTTCCCCCCCCCCCAAATGCAGCCAGTTTCCCCCCCCCCAAATGCAGCCAGTTTCCCCCCCCCCCAAATGCAGCCAGTTTCCCCCCCCCCCAAATGCAGCCAGTTTCCCCCCCCCCCAAATGCAGCCAGTTTCCCCCCCCCCCCAAATGCAGCCAGTTTCCCCCCCCCCCAAATGCAGCCAGTTTCCCCCCCCCCCAAATGCAGCCAGTTTCCCCCCCCCCCAAATGCAGCCAGTTTCCCCCCCCCCCCAAATGCAGCCAGTTTCCCCCCCCCCCCCAAATGCAGCCAGTTTCCCCCCCCCCCCAAATGCAGCCAGTTTCCCCCCCCCCCCAAATGCAGCCAGTTTCCCCCCCCCCCCAAATGCAGCCAGTTTCCCCCCCCCCCAAATGCAGCCAGTTTCTCCCCCCCCCCAAATGCAGCCAGTTTCTCCCCCCCCCCCAAATGCAGCCAGTTTCTCCCCCCCCCCCAAATGCAGCCAGTTTCTCCCCCCCCCCCAAATGCAGCCAGTTTCTCCCCCCCCCCCAAATGCAGCCAGTTTCTCCCCCCCCCCCCAAATGCAGCCAGTTTCTCCCCCCCCCCCCAAATGCAGCC
Organism: Rana muscosa; assembly: GCA_029206835.1. Taxonomy (NCBI): domain Eukaryota; kingdom Metazoa; phylum Chordata; class Amphibia; order Anura; family Ranidae; genus Rana; species Rana muscosa. Next base: position 50,621,651 of record CM055128.1, on the reverse strand, counting down.
AGTTTCTCCCCCCCCCCCCAAATGCAGCCAGTTTCTCCCCCCCCCCCCAAATGCAGCCAGTTTCCCCCCCCCCCCAAATGCAGCCAGTTTCCCCCCCCCCCAAATGCAGCCAGTTTCCCCCCCCCCCCAAATGCAGCCAGTTTCCCCCCCCCAAATGCAGCCAGTTTCTCCCCCCCCCCAAATGCAGCCAGTTTCTCCCCCCCCCCAAATGCAGCCAGTTTCTCCCCCCCCCCAAATGCAGCCAGTTTCTCCCCCCCCCCCAAATGCAGCCAGTTTCTCCCCCCCCCCCCAAATGCAGCCAGTTTCTCCCCCCCCCCCAAATGCAGCCAGTTTCTCCCCCCCCCCCCAAATGCAGCCAGTTTCTCCCCCCCCCCCCAAATGCAGCCAGTTTCTCCCCCCCCCCCAAATGCAGCCAGTTTCCCCCCCCCCCAAATGCAGCCAGTTTCCCCCCCCCCCAAATGCAGCCAGTTTCCCCCCCCCCCAAATGCAGCCAGTTTCCCCCCCCCCCAAATGCAGCCAGTTTCCCCCCCCCCCAAATGCAGCCAGTTTCCCCCCCCCCCCAAATGCAGCCAGTTTCCCCCCCCCCCCCAAATGCAGCCAGTTTCCCCCCCCCCCCCAAATGCAGCCAGTTTCCCCCCCCCCCCAAATGCAGCCAGTTTCCCCCCCCCCCCAAATGCAGCCAGTTCCCCCCCCCCCCAAATGCAGCCAGTTTCCCCCCCCCCCAAATGCAGCCAGTTTCCCCCCCCCCCAAATGCAGCCAGTTTCCCCCCCCCCCAAATGCAGCCAGTTTCCCCCCCCCCCAAATGCAGCCAGTTTCCCCCCCCCCCAAATGCAGCCAGTTTCCCCCCCCCAAATGCAGCCAGTTTCCCCCCCCCCAAATGCAGCCAGTTTCCCCCCCCCCAAATGCAGCCAGTTTCCCCCCCCCCCAAATGCAGCCAGTTTCCCCCCCCCCCCAAATGCAGCCAGTTTCCCCCCCCCCCCAAATGCAGCCAGTTTCCCCCCCCCCCCCCAAATGCAGCCAGTTTCCCCCCCCCCCAAATGCAGCCAGTTTCCCCCCCCCCCAAATGCAGCCAGTTTCCCCCCCCCCCCAAATGCAGCCAGTTTCCCCCCCCCCCCAAATGCAGCCAGTTTCCCCCCCCCCCCAAATGCAGCCAGTTTCCCCCCCCCCCAATGCAGCCAGTTTCCCCCCCCCCCAATTGCAGCCAGTTTCCCCCCCCCCCCAAATGCAGCCAGTTTCCCCCCCCCCCCAAATGCAGCCAGTTTCCCCCCCCCCCCAAATGCAGCCAGTTCCCCCCCCCCCCAAATGCAGCCAGTTCCCCCCCCCCCAAATGCAGCCAGTTCCCCCCCCCCCCAAATGCAGCCAGTTTCCCCCCCCCCCCCAAATGCAGCCAGTTTCCCCCCCCCCCCCAAATGCAGCCAGTTTCCCCCCCCCCCAAATGCAGCCAGTTTCCCCCCCCCCCCAAATGCAGCCAGTTTCCCCCCCCCCCCAAATGCAGCCAGTTCTCCCCCCCCCCCCAAATGCAGCCAGTTTCCCCCCCCCCCCAAATGCAGCCAGTTTCCCCCCCCCCCCAAATGCAGCCAGTTTCCCCCCCCCCCCCCAATGCAGCCAGTTTCCCCCCCCCCCCAAATGCAGCCAGTTTCCCCCCCCCCCCAAATGCAGCCAGTTTCCCCCCCCCCCCAAATGCAGCCAGTTTCCCCCCCCCCCCAAATGCAGCCAGTTTCCCCCCCCCCCAAATGCAGCCAGTTTCCCCCCCCCCCCAAATGCAGCCAGTTTCCCCCCCCCCCAAATGCAGCCAGTTTCCCCCCCCCCCCAAATGCAGCCAGTTTCCCCCCCCCCCAAATGCAGCCAGTTTCCCCCCCCCCCAAATGCAGCCAGTTTCCCCCCCCCCCCAAATGCAGCCAGTTTCCCCCCCCCCCCCAAATGCAGCCAGTTTCCCCCCCCCCCCCAAATGCAGCCAGTTCCCCCCCCCCCCCCAAATGCAGCCAGTTTCCCCCCCCCCCCCCAAATGCAGCCAGTTTCCCCCCCCCCCCAAATGCAGCCAGTTTCCCCCCCCCCCCAAATGCAGCCAGTTTCCCCCCCCCCCCAAATGCAGCCAGTTTCCCCCCCCAAATGCAGTCAGTTTCCCCCCCCCCCCAAATGCAGTCAGTTTCCCCCCCCCCCCAAATGCAGTCAGTTTCCCCCCCCCCCCAAATGCAGTCAGTTTCCCCCCCCCCCAAATGCAGCCAGTTTCCCCCCCCCCCCAAATGCAGTCAGTTTCCCCCCCCCCCAAATGCAGCCAGTTTCCCCCCCCCCCCAAATGCAGCCAGTTTCCCCCCCCCCCCAAATGCAGCCAGTTTCCCCCCCCCCCAAATGCAGCCAGTTTCCCCCCCCCCCCAAATGCAGCCAGTTTCCCCCCCCCAAATGCAGCCAGTTCCCCCCCCCCCCCAATGCAGCCAGTTCCCCCCCCCCCAATGCAGCCAGTTTCCCCCCCCCCCCCAAATGCAGCCAGTTTCCCCCCCCCCCCCCAAATGCAGCCAGTTTCCCCCCCCCCCCCAAATGCAGCCAGTTTCCCCCCCCCCCCCCAAATGCAGCCAGTTTCCCCCCCCCCCCCAAATGCAGCCAGTTTCCCCCCCCCCAAATGCAGCCAGTTTCCCCCCCCCCCAAATGCAGCCAGTTCGTCCCCCCCCCCAAATGCAGCCAGTTTGTCCCCCCATAATTCAGCCAGTTTGTCCCCCCCAGCCCTGCACTTACCTTCCTCGAGTCAGCGCCGTCCTTCTTCCGTCCTCGATATCTTCTCCCGCCCTCGATGTCACTTCAGCCAATCAGGTTACCGGTAACCAGACCCGGTGAACCTGATTGGCCAGGGAACGCACCCCTGTGCGTCCTCTCATTAGGTATGTAGAAGCCGATTACAGCCCTGCTGGCTCTGATAGGCACTTCTAAAGGCCAATCAGACGCTGTGACTCAGATGGCCGGCGCTCAAGGGGCCGGCCATCTGAATAGTGGGTGGCAGCAATACATAGGTTCATGCAATGCATGAACCTATGTATTGTTGTGGTGAGTGATGGCCGGGCCCAGAAGCGAGCGGTAGCGGCGCTTCTGCGCCCACTATGGTCGCGCCGCCATGTGTAAAAAAAAAAAAAAAAAAATCTTAAAGGGCCGTTTTTTTTTTTTTTGTTTGTTTTTTTTGGTGACCACAGGAGGGGGGGGCCGCGCCCGGGCGCCCCCTATGGATGGGCCGCCACTGGTCAGTGCACATTGCACCACCATACCAAATAAAACAGGCATAAAAAAAAAAAAAATATTTAATAATAAAAATGCCAAAGACTGACTATTTTATTAATTTCCAACTTATATCAGAACTAGTAATTGAGTTCTCTCTCCTAAGGTGTCAGCAGCTGCATGTGCGATAAGTGTGTGTATGTAGCTGCGGGTTACATACATAATCACAGTAGACCGCACTGTGTTCCGGTCCCGGGTATGGGTGGAGACATCCTGGAACACAGACTAGTCTACAGCAGCGGTGCTCAGCCAATCGCAACAAGCAATGTAGACTAGTCTGTGTTTCTGGAAGTCTCTATCCATACCCGGAACACAGTGCGGTATAGTGTGTGTGTGTGTGTGTGTGTGTGTGTGTGTATATAGTACTGTAGTATGTAGACAGATACAGAACATACAGTTTGGCACATGCAGGGGGCTGACAGCGTAGGGAGAGACAATGACATAGTTTGTTCTGTTGGGCCAAACTATGTATAACTTATAAGAACAACTCTCCCAACTAACCATAACAGAAATATGGCAGAAGGCCGTTATTCTGTTTCACAGTTTCTGTAAATATAACATAGTACAGTACTATGCTATAATAATAAAAATTTTATTTTCTTTCAACCTAAATGAGAACTAGTCGTTTTTTTCCCCCAACCATTTTCTCTCCCTAAGGTGTCAGCGGCTGGATGTGCGATTTTAAAAAAAAAAAAGTGTATGTATGTAGCTGCGGGTTATATACATAGTCATACAGTAGACTGCACTGTGTTCCGGCCTCAGGTATGGGCGGAGACATCCTGGAACACAGACAAGTCTACAGCAGCTGTGCTCAGCCAATCACAGCAAGCAATCTAGACTAGTCTGTGTCTATGGAAGTCACCGCCCATACCCGGAACACAGTGCGGTTATAGTACTGTAGTATGTAGACAGCCACAGATGCAGAACATACAGTTTTGCACATGCAGCGGGCTGACCGCTTAGGGAGAGACAGTTTGGCCCAACAGCAACAAACTATGGTACAGTAGTTCAAAAGCTGGAGTTCTCTCTTAAAAGTGAAAAAAAACTAGTACTACAATGAACAACCAACAAATGGCACAACTAGACAATTGGAACATACTAGGTAGTCAGTCATACTATGTTGTATGTTCCAATTGTCCAATACCAATTCATTTACTATGTTCAACATGGTAAATTGGTCTATGCTACGGATTTAAAAAAAAAAAATTCTGTAAAAGTGGCAGATTTCGCTTTAAGAACAAAAGTTGTTCAGCTTTCTCACAGGAGAGACGGTTTCTCTTCTCATCAAGAATATGAGATGCTAGACTGAATAGTCTCTTACTCTCTGTACTGGTGCTTGGGGCAGATAAATATCTGCGTGCAATCTGTGCAAGCAAGGGAAAATGTTCTTTGTTGATGCGCCAGTACTCAAGGGGATTGTCGCTTCTGGCAATAGGCTGTTAAGCTAAATTAAATGTCCAGCTGTTGGGTAGCTGCACTTGTTGTGGCACCGCTATGGATTGGGGTGCATTTGTGTAAAATTTCTTCAAACATATCAGATATGAAGGGAGTGTTCCTCTTCACTTGTATCCGACCATTTCTCACTTTTCTCTGTGCGACACCTCAAAACTCCTTCACTAGATACTTCCACCACCTCCATTTGTGCCAGTATCATTTCCTGTGCACTGTGCTTTTTCTCCACATTAAAGTAATGCTCTTTAAATCGAGGATCTAGAACTGTTGCAATGCAGTACAGAGGGTTGGACTCTGTGTCTTGAAACCGGTTGGTAACGGCCTCCGGTAGAGTGGTTTTAGCCGTTTTTACGCCATGGTCTGTTTCTACCTCTTTTCCAAGCAGACGCTTCAGTGCAGCAATCAAGGGGATAACTTCAGCAATGGAAGCATTCGTTGAGCTTATTATTTGTTAACTGTTCAAATGGAGATAGAAGAGACAAACTATTTTCAACTAACGTCCACTGATGTGCACTCAGTGTTGCTGGCAGCTCGTAATCTGCAATGTATGCAGCTAAAACACGCTTTTGTTCAAAAAGACTTTGTAGCATATAGTAGGTGCTGTTCCAACGAGTGGCTACATCTTGCTGCAGTCGTTTCGGTGCCATTCCAGACTGCATCTGCAAAGCTTGTAATATGGAATAAGCCAGCGAGAATGCTTTGCAGATGCAGTTTGGAATGGCACCGAAACGACTGCAGCAAGATGTAGCCACAGATGGTGTTAAGTGTCTCAGGCTTAAGTGGCGCTGTTTTCTTGTAATCAGAATGCTGAACTGGATGACGTGTTTTCAGGTGGCGTATCAAACCTGTTGAAAAATTCTTTGGCACTGTACCCCCTCTTGAAATTTCTGTTGAGCAAAGATTACAGATTAGGGCCGAAACAACTAATCGATTCTGAAATTAATCGATTATAAAAATTGTAATCGATTAATCGGGCAGTAACATAATGGGTTAAAAAAAATGAAAATTGGCCCTTTTATAGTACAAAAAGAGCAAATAATCATTACTGTTCATATTATAATACGAAAAATCTTTGTACATTCGCTGAATGAAAGAATGTTGTTTGAAATTTTCACTTGCTTTTAACATTCAGTTTTAAAATGAATATAATTTCTGAACGAAAACCACATGCACGGTCTGAAAATTCCTTTGACCGAGAAGTTCTTTATTTCTAAACGCCCCCGTTACTGTGGTTGAAAACGAATGGCAATTTGACCCCACTGACGGTTAGAAAATCGAACAAACATTCTTAAAATATTATTATTTTTTTTGGATGGAAGACATTGTTGTATGGCCATAAGTCCTTCTTTTTTTTTTTATGTGGTTATTAACTGATTAATCGAAACAATAATTGGCCAACTAATCGATTATGAAAATAATCGTTAGTTGCAGCCCTAGTACAGATTGCAAATTTGGGGTCTTTATCAGAAACTTAAAAAAAAATCCACACTGCAGACATGGTCCACCTTTGCTGGTAACGTAGAATAATATCATAGCATGATTTATAGTGGGAGTGAAATCTGAGGGGGGGGGGGGGGGGGGTGAGGACGAAATCAATTTAAAAGCTAAACCCCAGGAGGCAGCTTTAAAATAAAAACTAACCAATCCTTCCCCCTACATCTGACTTGTACCAAAAAAATATAATTGAACTGCATACATTTTGATTTGAAATGGAATGGATTGCTTGCAAATTGCAATTAACATGAGTGCGCAATAAATATAATTTATATATTGCATACTGTCATGTTTAAAAAATTCATGCACTTGCTGTCATGTCAGTACTGTATAACTTATACTACTACGCTGTCAAAGTGACACATTCAATAACAGCAAGAGCATTAATTTTATACTGTATACTACAGAATAGTTAAAAAAAAAAAATAGTTTGCAATCCATTCCATTCCAAATCATATTTAATCACTCGGTTCAATTTATATAATTTTTTTTGCTACAAGTCAGATCCGCTGTACTGCAGTGCAGACAGTCATTTTAGTACACAATACTAGTACTATAATAAAATTACTAGTTTTGTTTCTGTCAGTTTAAGAAGGCAAAAGCAGCAATGCTCACCGGCAAATAGTAATGGTAGCCATCCAGGAGTGACAGTGCCCACTCCTGTACTTGAGTATGCCCTCTATGAAGCCGTCTCTTGCTTCCCAGTGCCGTCTCACAAGCACGAGGAGCGTCCGCGGGGGAAGGTGCCAGCGTCTCAGCAGGGAACGTGCTTACGAGTGCGTCACCCACTGGTTCTGCCGCCTCTAATGCGCATTCGCGATTTTCTGCGCCAGTATCGGCAAGAATTCTTTTTCGCCATTTTGCGGAAAAGGCCTTTTTAGGCCGATATGTTTCGGTGGCCGAAATTTCGGTACATCCCTAATATGAATAAACTGTTTTTTTTTTAAATTGTCATACAAAAATATATTTGAAATCCAATCTTTATTTTGTGGAAATAACATGGTGTGGGCTGATTTCTGCCAGTCGCAGACTGTCGCGCCCCTCCAGCCTGTGTCTAAAAATATGAGAGGTGAAGTCTTCAAAGATCTGCATGTAATATCTCACCCCTATTGTGTTTAGCTGGTTAGTGAGCATGGAAGAGGAGGGAGGGGGTGGGCTGTCATTTACCACTGTGTATCCACTCACATGTGTGACTCTATTGTCATATGGGCTGCTCAAATGTGATGGGGAGGAAATGCTCAGCATAGAAACTCACTGAAAACTGAGCATGTGCAGAGTTGCCACCCCAGCTGCAAAATCCCTATCTGAATTTGGGACATGAACAAAAGGGGGAGATGGGAGAGCAGCAGGATCAACTAGTTTTTTTTTTTTTTTACAGAAAACAAATCCCATAATGACTGAGTATGAACAGCATGTAATACACCATTTATTGATTGTGTTTTTTTTTTTTTTTTTTTTTTTATGATGTGGGTTTAGTGACACTTTTTAAATTGCGTTAGTGTTGGCACTATGCTGATTGGCCATTACTACAGAACCCTAGCTGTCCAATGATGACCTGATCTCTAGCCTTATGTGCACACCAGGGTTTCTAGGTCAAAGTTGGTCCTGGTTGGACTGATGTATGTGCCATACCTGTAGGATCCATGTGAAAGCAGAAAATCGCTGTAATAGGCACTGTTACTGCATTGTAAAACACCTGTCACTGCAAGGACACACAGAAAGCGATTGTTTTGTGTGTCTCATTCACACTGCAACACAGTACATAGCTGCTGTTTTATCGCAACACATTGTGCTGCTGTAGAGTGACATAAATGAAGTGTACCTTAGTGTAGTAATAATAATATTATTATTATTATTAATAATAGCAATATTGATGCAGTAGTTGTATGTTAGTTAGTGGTGACAATGATTTCCTATTCCTAGTATTAGGCTTGGGTTTATGCATCCTATGCATGAAGGTGAAAACATTTCTGGCAGTCACCGGCCCCCATCCCCCCGTTTTTACTTACCTGAGCCCTGGAATGTCCCATGGGGAGCACGTCCCTCTGCCTGGGGTTCTCGGCTCTTAATTGGATAGATTGATAGCAGCCATTGGCTCCCACTGCTGTCAATTAAATCCAATGACGCGGGCGCCAGGGGCGGGGCCGAGTCCTGCATTCGGCGACTATGGATGCCGAATCATGGACTCGTGAGTGCGCCCGCAGGGTAACCCCCCGGGTAAGCGCTTATCCTAGGGGGTTATTTTGATGTGGGGAGGAGCCGCAAGAGCTGCCGGGGGGACCCCAGAAGACGGCGCTCGGGGCCACTCTGTGCAAAACGAGCTGCACAGTGGAGGCAAGTATGACATGTTTGTAAAAGGTTTGATTTTTTTATTTTTTAAAATAACAATCACTTTAAGCTGGGTATACACAAACCAAAAATCGTCTGATTCAGCAGAAATCGGACAGATTTGCCAATGTGTACCATTGTCTGCTTCAATCCGTGCTTGCAGCCAATGGCTACAACGCTGATCTGTGTATTCTTTGGTGGAAGAGGGAGACAAGTATGTTTACATTTGACTACCCATAGGGCAGAATGGTGGGTCTATTTGGGTCCACCTAAAAAAAAAAAGGGCAGACAGACCCCATTTGACCCCTCGTGTGAAAAGGGCCTAAATCGGGCAAATTTCAGTCCTTTGGATTGCAGTGACCCCATATTTTATGTAATAATGGTTACTATGTAATATGATTTATTTTTCACTGTTTATGTTCATTTTTGGCCCTACTCAACATTCATGATATGTTATTTCTTTCCTTTTTTTGCCTTTGTTGTCTCTAGAACAGGGTATAAAAGGAAGACATCTGCAGGATCTCACAGAGGAGCACTTGAAAGAATTTCAGATCAGGTAAACCTTTTTACCGTTGTGTTTCTAGAGAAATGTTTTTCCTGATGATATTATTAACAACAACAATAATAATATCAGCAATATTGATGCAGTAGTTGTATGTTAGTTAGTGGTGACAATGATTTCCTATTCCTAGTATTAGGCTTGGGTTTATGTTAAATCTGAACTCTTGCTGAGCGCATACATATGCATGAACTCTCTTACATGCTGTAAAGATTTGTCATCCTGTTGAACTGCCTTGTGATGCAGGTACTCCTGCTAGACAGCTCAGCCAGGTTGGTGACTTTACTTTTCTCTGCAGGTTATATAGCATTGTCACAGACCCCAACTACAAGTGTAAACAAACACTCTGTAAAAGTCATCTGTAAAAACAAAATGGAAGAAAGGACCAATGTCCTTTCCACTCGCTGTGTGGTGCCAAACTAGGATTCCCATGTTCAGTGGGAATTGTAGCTGTAAATGGGCGTGACACACTGGTAATTTCCTGGCCTGTCAGTCATGGTGTTATGTTATTGTGGGTGGGGACAGACCAGGAGTCTAATGGCCTCTCAGTCAAATTCAGCTGTGCTGTTGACAGGGACAGACCAGGAGTCGGAGATGTCTGGGTCCTCCCACTACAGCCACTCATGATCTGATTATGTTGTTGCTGGTAAAAGAAATAAACTGCAATGGGGAAGACGCAAGACTGGTAGCCCAGAGAAGGAGCAGGCAGAGCAGACACAGGTAAAAAGGGACATTGAGCCTGGATTCGCACTATAGCGATCAGACCTTGCAAGTCATTCGCACCCGCATTGCTATGTCGATCACATGTGATGTCTGTGCAATGCACAAAAAAGGGGGCAGGGATTTTTTATTTATTTTCCCCGTGCTGGAATCGGATCGCATGGGTGTTCACACCTATGCGATCTAATTCCTGTCCGAATCCACAGTTTGCACTGTGATCTGGGGGTGTCATTAACATTGTATTGACACCCGCAGCGGTTCGCAGAGTGAACTGCCTGCGGGAGAGATGCGATGCGCTGGTTTCCGCATCGCTATAGTGTGAATCCAGGCTCAGCCTTTATTATGCAGATTTATGGGAGCGATTTTACAGTGGTTGCAGGATTAGATTGCAAAAGATGACCGTATTTGTGGAAGGTAAATGTCGCTTCTGGATGGTAAATGGTTGTGAAGTTCTATGTGCCAACTATCTACCATCAGTGTAAATTTGCAGATGTTTCTTGTACTGCAGTTCAACTATGGGCCAATGTGAAATGTAATTTCTGTTGATAATTGTGTATTCATTTTTTTTTTTTTTTTTTAAATTGTTGAAATTTTAAAGTGATTGTAAAGGCTCGTGGGTGTGTTGTGTTTTTTTTTTTTTTTTTATAACAAACCTGTTATACTTACCACCTCTGTGCAGCTGGATTTGCACAGAGCAGCCCAGATCCTCTTCTTGGGTCCCACTTCTGCTCTCCTGGCCCCTCCCTCCTATCGCCAGCAGCTCTCTATGGGGGCACCCGAGCGGAGTCAGAGCTCCGTGTATCTATTCAGACACGGTGCCTTGTCCCTCTCTACCCTGCTTGGCTGGCTGTTTTTTATTGACAGCCGCAGGAGCCAATGGCACCCACTGCTGAGTCTCAGACAATCAGGAGGAGTGTCTGCGACATCACTGCAGGGAGAAGGACCTCAGGTAAGTAATGGGGGGGGGGTTACTGGGGAGGCTGCTACACAGGTTTTTTTTTATCTTAATGCGTTAAGTTAAAAGAAGTTGCAAAGGCAGAAGTTTTTTTTTTTTAAGATTCCTAAACCTGCTGAAAAGTTAATGTCCTGAGTGCTTAAATTTTTTTTTTTTTTTTTTTTTTTATGGTGCCTTTTCTGAGGGGCAACAACAAGCTACATTATTTTTCCTTATTATGAATATAAGGAACATAAGTGCTGTTCTGAGTTTACTGAGATGTTCAGTGTGCCCGGGCAAAATATTTTATTGTCAATATGTTACAGTATCCGAATTTATGTACCGTATGCCTTGGCTTATATTCGAATATATACGGCGTATATACTCGACTACTGTATAAGCCAAGGCACCTAATTTTACCACAAAAAAACTGGGAAAACGTATTGACTCGAGTATAAGCCTGGGGTTTCCATGTGCATGCCTCACTGTGCCCAATCTCCCTACCTGATCTCTGGCGCTGTGTGACTAGACTGACTTTTAACATGGGAGTCTATGGAAGGGGTGCCCGGGTTTGAAAAATCGGTGCTCCCCGGCCATAGGTCCTCTGGACAACAAACTTTGCACACTTGTAGAGAAAAAGTGGGGCTACATGTGTGCCAAGTTTGGGGTCCAGGGGACCTATGGATGGCCAGGATCAGGCGCACAAAGTTGAAGATGGACACACTGGAGTATAAGCCGAGGGGGGCATTTTCAGCACAAAAAAATGTGCTGAAAAACTTGGCTTATTCTCGGGTATATACTACTTGTGTTTGATATGTATTGATGCAGAGCCCTTTTGGCATTCTAATGTTTGTAATTTTATAGAAGCTCAAAATAAACCATATGGTTTTATATTAATTTTCATAGACCCCCCCCCCCCTCCCATTCAAAGTGGGGGGTGCCAGGATCTGATATGTAGAAGTAGTGAGATGAAGAGTTTCCTGTTTTTGTCCTTATTGCTCATGACTGTAAAGGGGTAAAATTTCATGCAAATGATATCCAGCTACATTCTGCAATAAAACCAAATTCCTTTTTGGGTAAAGATATATTCTTGAAGTTTCAATATCCCTTTTCCCATTAAAATGTCTATACATGTCTCGCATTGTTTGTTTTTCTTAAAAATGTTATGTTTTTTTCTCTCAAACCAGGACTGTAGCAGAAAGATTGGATTTGCTCTGTTGTTTTAGGACACTGTTCCAAAATTCAATCAGTATTATGAAGGTATGTCACTTTTTTAAGCATTCCATATACCCCACCACCAAGTGATGTGCAGGAAAGGATAAAGACTGGTCTGAAATACCCACCTTTCTTCTGCAGTCCTTCTTTAAATTTATTTTCTCTGCCCAGTCTTTAAGTGGAATTCCAGGCTAATACTCTCTAAGAATAAACCTGCTCCCACCCTCATTCTAAGCCCTATACTAACTATCCTGTAAAGCAGTGGTCATCAACCCTGTCCTCAGGGCCCACTAACAGGCCAGGCTTGCAAGATAACTGAAATACATCACAGGTGATATAATTTGCTGCTCAGTGATTGCAGTATTCTAGTCTGCATCTCCCCAAGGTAATACATAAAGCCTGGCCTGTTAGTGGGCCCTGAGGACAGGGTTGATGACCACTTCTGTAAAGGAAAGATGTGTATACTTAATCTAAGGGCACTTCAGTCTGGTCACATGATCTCCCCAGCGGCCGGCTTCAAGTGGTTGCATAGGCTTAAGGTTTTTTACCTTCATGCTTAGAAAAAGCCTGTGTCCAGCAGCACGCCCCCCCCCCCCAATGTGCATGAGAGGCTAAGCTCTTCCCGGTCTCTCTCTCCACATTGGCTAAGATAGCAGCGGAAGCCTTTTGGCTCCCACTACTATCAATCACAGCCAGTGAGCCAATGAGAAGAGAGCGGGGCCGAGCTGCGCTCACTCTGCGTGTGAATGGACAAACGGAGCAGCTGCAAATATTTGCTATGATGCTTTTCTACATGTAACAGTGAAAAAACGCCTTCATATGTTTTTGGGACAGTTGCCAGTGTATTACTAGTATCTCCATTCAGACTGGGCTTAAAAAAATTCCTTTAGCAGAAAAAAGACGCTCATATAGAGCATTTTTTGTACAGAGTTTTGGAGAGTTGCTTTTTTTCCTCTTCTTCTTTTTTTTTTTTTTTTTGCCAGAAAGCTCCAATCGGAAACACAAACCAGAAGGTTTTTTTTTTTTTTTCTGCCTCCTAAACGTTGCGCAATTTGGCCATTTTCACACTGGGACGCTTTTCAGGCATTTTAGCGCTAAAAATCGCACCTGAAAAGCACATCTCAAGCCACCCCAGTATGAAAGCCCGAGCAGTGCACTTGCAGGACAAGAAAAAAAGTCCTGCATGCAGCATCTTTTTGGAGCGGTGTGTATACACTGCTCCCAAAACACCTTGCCCATTGAAATCAATGGGCAGCGCTTCGGCAGCGGTGCTTTTTGGGCGCTTTTAACCCCTTAGGTGTTAAAAGTGCCTTGCAACCGCCCACATAGTGCCGCTAAAACGAGTGGCGCAGGGCGGTCTGCAGTGTGGAAGTGGCCTAAAATATGCCTGTGCATAGACACATACGATAACATTGAGCTGCTTCTACAGGCAGAACGTGTGTGTGTGTGTGTGTGTGTGTGTGTGTGTGTGTGTGTGTTTTTGCCAATGTGAATGGAGCCTTGCGGTCAGCCTGTCATGAAATCTTTTTTTCCATGAGTCATTCTCCTAATCTTCACAAAGACAAAGGTAAACTGAACATTGTTGACCTTGTGGTGATAACCTGGGTGCTTGTTGGTGGCAAGCCATTGAGGTTGTTTGGACAATTTTATCTTAATATATTTTTACAATAAAATAAACATGCCCTTTTTGTAAAAAAAAAAAAAATCTTCTTTTTAAAGTAAGCAAACGAATTCTGATATCTAGAAAATGCAATGAAAGATTAGACTGGATTAGGAGGGAAAAAAGGTGAATAACAGAGTAGAATCATTTGGGGATTTTAATGTCATTTTGTGAGCGTTTGGCTCTCTTCAGACAGTGGTTTTGAAGGAACAGGCTAATTTGTGTTACGGTGGCCATAGGTGAATCGATCCATGTGTGGCCACTAAAGTTGAACAGAGATTGACTTCTATTCAACCGCCCTGTTGGATAAAAGCTGCTCGATCAGTGGCTGCAACACTGATCTGTGCATTCCAAAGCGGGGGAATCTCCTTGCTGTCAGATTACAATAATGCAGTAAAAACATTCTGATAAATTATAAGTCTCCTCTCTAAACTGTCGGTCGTCTGCATCTGATTGTAAAACACTGGGATAGGATGTGAATGTTAAATATTCTCCAGCTTGGTCAAATGATACTGCACTCTGTAAATTAATGTTACTTTACCCATTCCGTTCAGGATACAAATGTCTGTATGCTCATACCCCCCCCCCCCCCCCTTCATTCTCAGGCTTCCTTGCCACAGTCCATCCTACAGCAGCATCCCATTCTAAGCTCTAGTGTTGGTTTAGCAGACCGAGGGATAACTTTGTGCCTCCCTCCCCATGTGACAAGGTTTTTTTCCTGGTGATTGGCCGCTCAGGCCTAGGCACTGTTGCATATGTAACATCAGCCCCCCCCCTAAAAACCCAGAAGCACTGCACTATTTGCAAGGTTTGAAACATGGTGGGAATACAGTGAGGGAATCTTGCTTTGTAAGTATACATGCTTGGGGGCAGGTGGGCTATGTGCAGACACCGTCGCCTTACCTGAAGGTAATTTTTATGAGCAAACAATGACTGAAAAGGGTAGGAATTGCTCAGCATCCTCCTAAATTTTCTGTTTTAATGATTCATACCAGGGGTAGGCAATGTTCATTACTACAAATCCCATCATGCATCTTTCTCTGGAAGTCTAGCCTGTGCCTGATGCATTTAAGAAAAAATGCATGCAGCATTAATTGATTTGCCCATTTCATTTAGCAAAATTTGCTTTTTTTTTTTTTCCCAATAAAAAAAAAAGAAGTAGCCTAGAACTGCACTCGCCCTGTAATGTCACTGTGGCCAGTTTAACTGAGGGCAACTGAAGCCAGTGCCATTTCGCTTCCTAGTAATCCAGCCGCTTCTCTGCCCCACATTTCTAAATCTCGTGCATGTGCATTATGAGCGTGCGTGTGCAGTATTGCTGTGCGTGCACAGTTTTGCTGTGGGTGTCACGCTTGCGCAGTAAAGGCACAGTGGTTCAAGACCACTCCCGTCTACCCTCATCGCCACGCTTATCCGCCCCTCCTCCAGAACACCTCCGCTCGCTCTCACGAGATGAAAAAAAAAAAAAGAAACCAGATGATTCCTGGGATTTATGCCAATGATATCCCAGCAGGCAAGGGGACTAGACTTCCCTACGTCATCCGCTTGGACGAATGACCTGGATGGAACCCGGAACTATAATAAAAAGGATTTAGAGGTAGATAATGCCCTTCTTTTCTTTCTTCTTTTTTTTTTTAATGATATTAAAGCGGAGTTCCGCCTGGGGGAGGGGGGGGGAAATTTAGTCAGCAGCTACAAAGACTGCAGCTGCTGACTTTTAATATAGGGACACTTACCTGTCCTGGGAGCCTGCAATGTCCTCACCCGAAGCCGACCCATCCCTTGGCTCCGGGTGCTGGCGCCTACATCCATATTAAGGGAAACTAAGTGAAGCCTGTTTCCTACTGCGCATGCGCAAGTCTCCCTGCGCGATCTATAATGTCCCTGCTGTCCTCTGGGACCTGTGTGTCTCCCAGAAGACAGCGGGGGGGAGGAGGGGCCAGAAATTGCATAGTTCGGCAATCAATGCCTTGAAGTTGGAGCAGATACCTGGCTTTGACAGGTATCTGCTCCCCTACCCCCTGAAAAGTGCCAAATGTGGCAGCGGGGGGGGGGGGGGGTGGAACTCTGCTTTAAGGAGGGGGAGAAAGACAAATAGAATAAATGTTTTATTAACTGACTAAAGGGCCACTAAGGTGGTTGTAAAAGATCACCTTGTAAAACGACCCATTCAGTTTAAAATAAAAATTTAAAAACCAAACAGCTTGGACATGCGTAACTATGCATATTTGATATCTAGCTGATGCCTCTGGAGGCTGGAAATCGATGAGGTAGACACTGCCATTCCAGTGATCTCCATCTCTGTGGTCTGTCGAGCAGCTGCAATCTGAACACAGGAGGCCAGCTACTTGGCATGGGTGCTATTTGGGCCCCTTTCACACTTGTTATGCGACTTTGCAGTCCCAAGTCGCACAAGTCATACCCCATGATTTCCAATGAGTACTATTCATATTTGTGTGACTTCAAGTCGCACCGACTTCAAAGTAGTCCCTGGACTATTTTGGTCTGACTTTGATGTGAGTTGAGGTCCATAGACCTCAAGTTTACACAGGGATTCCCCGAAATGGCGGCAAAATCGCGTCCATGGTAGTGTGAAAAGGGCCTTGGAGAATACTTTTTTCAATTTTCTGAATTGGTGCAAAGTGATCTCTGATTGGACAAGGTTGAGAGTGAGAGCTCACTGCCCCCGCAACTCCACCTCATCCAGTCAGAGATTGCTTTTGTTTAAAAAATCGGAAGCAGAGGACCACTCTGTAAATGGTGAGTCACGGATTGTGACCCAGAGCAAGAAGTTGTCTGTCCTTTTTAGTGAATAGGAACAAGCTAGTGGATTAATACCTGGACATGGGGGGGAATTGATGGGCCATAACACTACAATCTGCAGCCACAACATGCGAGCCCACCATTACAAGGTGAGGCAAACGCATGGCATCGGGAGTATACAGTGGGGAAAAAATATTTAGTCAGCCACCAATTGTGCAAGTTCTCCCACTTAAAAAGATGAGAGAGACCTGTAATTGTCATCATAGGTATACCTCAACTATGAGAGACAAAATGTGGAAACAAATCCAGACAATCGCATTGTCTGATTTGGAAAGATTTTTTATTTTTTGCAAATCATGGTGGAAAATAAGTATTTGGTCACCTACAAACAAGCAAGATTTCTGTCTCTCACAGACCTGTATCTTCTTCTTTAAGAGGCTCCTCTGTCCTCCACTCATTACCTGTATTAATGGCACCTGTTTGAACTTATCAGTATAAAAGACACCTGTCCACAACCTCAAACAGTCACACTCCAAACTCCACTATGGTGAAGACTAAAGAGCTGTTGAAGGACATCAGAAACAAAATTGTAGACCTGCACCAGGCTGGGAAGATTGAATCTGCAATAGACAAGCAGCTTGGTGTGAAGAAATCAACTGTGGGAGCAATAATTAGAAAATGAAAGACATACAAGACCACTGATAATCTCCCTCGATCTGGGGCTCCACGCAAGATCTCACCCCGTGGGGTCAAAATGATCACAAGAACGGTGAGTAAAAATCCCAGAACCACACGGGGGGACCTAGTGAATGACCTGCAGAGAGCTGGGACCAACGTAACAAAGGCTACCATCAGTAACACACTACGCCACCAGGGACTCAGATCCTGCAGTGCCAGACGTGTCCCCCTGCTTAAGCCAGTACATGCCCGGGCCCGTCTGAGGTTTGCTAGAGAGCATTTGGATGATCCAGAAGAGGATTGGGAGAATGTCATATGGTCAGATGAAACCAAAGTAGAACTGTTTGGTAGAAACACAACTCGTCGTGTTTGATGGAGAGGGAATTCTGAGTTGCAACCAAAGAACACCATACCTACTGTGAAGCATGGGGGTGGCAACATCATGCTTTGGGGCTGTTTCTCTGCAAAGGGAACAGGGCGACTGATCTGTGTACATGAAAGAATGAATGGGGCCATGTATCGTGAGATTTTGAGTGCAAACCTCCTCCCATCAGCAAGGGCATTGAAGATGAAACGTGGCTGGGTCTTTCAGCATGACAATGATCCCAAACACACCGCCCCGGCAACGAAGGGGAGGCATCGTAAGAAGCATTTCAAGGTCCTGGAGTGGCCTAGCCAGTCTCCAGATCTCAACCCCATAGAAAACCTTTGGAGGGAGTTGAAAGTCCACGTTGCCCAGTGACAGCCCCAAAACATCACTGCTCTAGAGGAGATCTGCATGGAGGAATGGGCCAACATACCAGTAACAGTGTGTGACAACCTTGTGAAGACTTACAGAAAACGTTTGACCTCTGTCATTGCCAACAAAGGATATATAACAAAGTATTGAGATGAACTTTTGATATTGACCAAATACTTATTCTCCACCATAATTTGCACAAAAAATTCTTTCCAAATCAGACAATGTGATTGTCTGGATTTGTTTCCACATTCTGTCTCTCCTAGTTGAGGTATACCTATGATGACAATTACAGGCCTCTCTCATCTTTTTAAGTGGGAGAACTTGCACAATTGGTGGCTGACTAAATACTTTTTTGCCCCACTGTAACTACACTAATACCTAGTCGAAACATTTTGAAAGTGCACAATGTCTTCTAATTTCTTTTAAATCTTTGAATTTAGGTGCTAGAAGTCAACATGAAATGATTGTCTTATGCTTTTACTCTGGTTTGGGATCTGTGCAGAAGGAAGAATCAATAATTTGGGTTATTTTCTCTGTTCTGTGAGGCCCCTTTCACACTGAGGTGTTGAAAAAACGCTAAAAAATGACATTTTTTACTGCGATCACGGTAAAAACGCATAGGCATTAGCGCTATTTTTTAACATAACGCTTATGCCTATGCGTTTTTACCGCGAATCCCATTCATTTCAATGGGGATAGGCGTTTTTACAGCGCTATTCTATGCGCCCTAAAGTTGCTCTAAAAAAGCGGTTTGCAGGATTTTTTTCAATGCCCAGCCAGCAAAACGCCTCAATGTGAAAGCCCTCAGAGATTTCACATTGAGAATGATGGGGCAGGATTATTTCAGGCGTTATTACAGCGCTATTTTTACCGCGAAAACGCGGTAAAAACGCCTCAGTGTGAAAGGGGCCTAATTGTCAGCACGATGCCATTGAGCAGTTGGATCCTCTGACTTTTACGTTTTTAATGGAAATCTTTTCACAGGTTAAATTGTGTTCTGTATGTGACCTCAGCACCCCCAACCCATCCAGTTCTCCAGGGTCACACAAGCCTTTTTTTTTCCAGTTCAAAATCACAAGGTCACTCTGCCCCTGTGCTTTCCCAGAGCACACACTAAGATTCCTTGGTATTTTCAGCTTCTCAAACAGGAGCAGCAGATAAGAGCTGTGTCCCACGAGATAATGTGTTTTATAGTGTTTGGAAAGAGTTTTGTTTTTTGCTTTAACGGGCAGCTGTTGTCGGGTGTATTGATTGTTTTCCTTGTGCTGATGATTTCTGTACCCTGAGAAAAGGGTACAAAGACCATTTTCTCATGGTGATATCAGGTTTATTTCTGTTTTCTTGCCTGGATAAGCTAGAGCTTCCAGCATCGAAGAACAATGTTGCTGTTTGCCAGAAATGGACACAATGCAAACTAGGGCTGCAACTAACGATTATTTTCATAATCGATTTAGTTGGCCAATTATTATTTCGATTAATCGACTAATCGGTTAATTACCGTAAAAAAAAAGGTAATTTTTCTGCGATTTGCATTTTTACATTTTTTTATTTTATTTATTTTTTTGGCCAATTTGTTGTTGGGCAGATTACAAAACACGAATTGCCGCAAAAACACATTACATGCTTTTCTGCAGCTTCTCCATTGAAGTATATTAAACCCAAAAACGAAAGTAGCACCGTTTTTATGTTTTAAAAGTCCTTGCCCTTTCCAAATACGCAGCAGCTGAAAAAATTATGGATGTGAACGTGTCCCATAGGAAACCATGTAAATTAACTGTAGTGTGTTTCTGCAAAAAGCACCAAAAAACACAGGCCTGAGATGTTTAGTAACATGGGATTAAAAAAACTAAAATTTTTAGTACAAAGAGCAAATAATCGCTACTGTAAGGGGTTAATTTTTTACTGTGGGACAGTGAAAGTAATATTTACAGTAGCAATTTGCTCTTTTTGTACTATAAAGGGTTAATTTTAGTTTTTTTTTTTTTTCCCCTCATGTTACTGGCCGATTAATCGATTTATGAAAATTGTAATCGATTAATTTCATAATCGATTAGTTGTCGATTAATCGATTAGTTGTTTCGGGTCTAATGCAAACCCAGTTTAACCCCTGTTACGGAGGTAGTCATAGACCTTGCTTAAATGCTTAAAATAAGTGATTAAAAACCTTTTGTCTATATAAAATGAAATCAAACGATAGCGGTGGGAAAAGAGAAAACAATGACATTTATTTATACAGAAACGATACAACCTAATAGCAAGGTGATACCAATGTTACACGATACATAATAGGAATATTGCTATGACAAACATGATAATACCTATGATGAAGATGATACCAATGTTACATGAGAGGCAGAGAGCTTATTACATCACCATGTCGTCTGCGTCAGATCTTCATTCTAAGAGAGGGATAGGGAGAGAGGCGCAGAGAGAGAGGGAGAAAGAGGGAGAGAGACAGAGAGAGCTTACTACGTCACCATGCTGCTCAGATCAAGGGCCAAATAGACTGACTATTGGGTCTGCATTCAGATAAATACACTCTGGTAAAAACCCCTCCCCTCCTCACCCCCCCCCCCTTTCCATATGCTAAGACCTTGCATTCCCTCAAGGGGTGGGGCAGGGTGTTAGCTTGGGTGAAATACTCAGTCACAACTACCATTTTTATCATCACGTTCTTCCTGTTCCATTGTCACCTCCCACCTCCTTTTTGAAGTAACATCAGTCTACCAACAAATGGTCAGATAATAGGCTTTTGTCAGATGAAATTCCACAGCTGTGTATGCTGCTGATTCTAAACATGTTCTAACACTATAGAGTCATTGTAAGATAAATTTAAGTCACCTTAATAATAAAGTATTGTAAAAACATATACAACCATATATACACGTAGCTTCTTGTTATAAATATGGATTTGAAAAATCTCCACCACAGTACCCCCTGAAGTTCATTCTTGAACTTATGAAGTCCCTCAATGATTTTGTACCCACCCACAACGGCCCAGAAGCCCTGACCCTTCCCCCCCACCACCACTGCGGCCTCTTCCTTTCTTGAACCCGCCGTAACCCATCAAGGTAGACTTGAGACAGTTCTGGTGCCTTTGAGACTTCACATCCGACCCATGAGAGTCTGTACTGCAATGCTTCATCGCCCCGCTGCATTGGAGGAGCGGAATTCAAACATTACTGGCGGGATCCTTGCAAATTTAGTCCTGTAGCTTGGAAATATGGTGTTATGATTGTCACGATTGGATCGGACCGCGAGACAGCACTTTTCAGCATGGTGAAGGAAAGTTTCAGAAGAGTCTTATTCGTGGCACGTTTTTCTTAAGAGATGCGTTGCTTCTTCAGGTGGTGGTTGGGTGGGCCTCCGGACAGTCGTGCATGAATACAAAAAAACAAGAACAAAAAGGAGAATGTCAGACAGGAGTTATTGGCGGAATGTCAGACAAGAGTAGTGGCGTGGCCACTAAGACTGAATATCTTATGAGGGGTGCAATGTGGACGAGTAAGGTGGGATCCCCACAGGGTACCGAGACCGAGCCACGGCCAGTATCATCCATTGCCCTTGATGGTAGGGATAGTCAACACTGCCTGCTATTGTTAGGTCCCTGGGTTCACCACACCTGCTCACGGGGCTCAGGTTAAAGCAGTGGGCAGATTAGGGGAGGTAAAATTACATTAAGACATGGGACCTGGATGTCCAGGGATACTTTGTGAAATATGGTATTTGTATGTTTCAGGAACCCATTCTATGGAACCCACTGGACTCTTAAAAAAAATGGAGTCAGGCAGAGACGGTAAACCCTTACAATTCACAACTCATCTCTGATATTCAAACAAAAGTTCCAGAAGATGAATACATTTATTTTCCAAGATAAAGCAGAATATGAACCAAAGAAAGTAGGAAAGAGAAAAGAGAAAAAAGAATACAATAAGCAACAAAACATACAGGTTCAATGCTGCTTCGACCCAGACCGTTTGTCACCCATTTCCCTTTATGTCAAAGAGCACTGACTCTGCATTCAAAAAAAAACAAACAAACAATATATAACTGTCCTGAAACAGTGCCTCGAAAAATAATATATTGTGGCTGTTGCAGCAGCAGCTTGGCAGAAAAAAATAAAAAATAACTAAAAATAAAATAAAGGAGGGAAAAAAATAAAAATAGATAACTCTTCTATCCTATTAGTGATCAACAGGTGAACAGGATCACTGTCACTAACCATTTACAAGTCAGGTAGAAAAACAAAAAAATAGAGGCTAAACCAATGGTTGCCCAAAAAACTTTTTTAGAATTTAGTCACCCTGACTGTCCTTTAATATTACAGATTGAACAGGCTTATCCCTAGAACAAAAACAAGAAAAATATAGTTCTAGGGTCCTCTCTTAAATGCGCAAGCTACTCTAAATCGGTCTCTTACTAGTGACCCGCATTGGGACCGCAACAGGGTGGAGTTTACTAAAGTTTTTGGCCCCAGAACATCCTGATTTCCATCTCCCTTGTTATCTCCTCCCATGCTCCACCTCAGGACTGCTCCAGAACCTCTGGAACGCCCTACCTTTAAAACCATATGCCCAGCCAGGCGCTCCCCTTTCCACACCTAGGTGTCCCTAAATACTCTTTTATTCCAGGAAGCCTACCCCGCCTCCACCTAAAATGTTACCTCAGCCCGCTCCATATCAGATAATTCCCAGCGGCTATTATTTTTGTTCCACCCCCTCCTCTTAGATTATCAACCCCTAGAGAAGGGCCTTTTTATTCACGCCTTGCCCAAACTGTTGGCACCAATTAAATCCTGTTGCCCAAAGTTTAACTACCCATCTTTTAACTCCTCCCCGAATCCCAACGGAAGTTTCACTAAGTGTAAGGGGATGTCAGGTTTTATAAAAAAAAAAACAACTTTCTTTCGGGGCTATAGGGGTGAAACCCGGGGTTCCTTCTATATCCCTCCCAAGGACAAGAGTGTAGGTACAATAGACTCCCCGAGGTAGTGTACCCTGCTGAGTACAATTCAACCTGATGCTGAAAACAGTGTATCATTAGCCATGTGATGTCAGCATCAGTACCCCAGCATCCGGTATTGAGTCTAACACCTACACCATCGAAGCAATGACAAAAACCCACAAAATTCTATCCCAGTGACCATGCCCAGGGTATATCATGCACCCCTACCTACTGTTAGGCATGGAACAAGGGTGTTTCTTGAACCTAACGCCACATCAGTATCCTCTAGGTCAAATAACCAAACTCGCCTATATCCCAAATAATACCCAGGTGCTTCCTTCCCAGCAATGATCTCCCCATCCAGAACACAGCGTGAAATGCATTCACCACTGTGTATTGGCCGTGCAAGGGACATTGTGTTCACACCTCTGACAGAGGGAAATATCAACCTGCCCCCAGCTTCCGTACCCTCTGATCACAGGTGGGTTCCTTAGCCACAAATGCAACAAGATAGAATCCCCAGTCAGTAAGCCACTGGTGCCCTCAACTCTACAGACCGAGTCTGCATTTCTGTAACACCTTTCACAATCCAAACCAGTACAGCCCATCCAGGCATTCGACTACCACTTTGGATTAGTGTAGGCGACGTGTTTTGGCACAGTCTCACTGAGTGGTGATGCTAACTCATCAGGCCACTGCCCCTCATAGAGATTTGTACAATCAGCTTGATGCTGGTTGATAACTCCACCTGCCCATGTGTGCACACCAGAGTCAATGACATATATCTGCCCTGTACCATCTTACACTCTCTACCAACCTCTCACCATGGTTGATGAAATCTTGAGCCACTTTACACTGTGGTTCTCCCCCCCCCCCCCCCCCCCATATAGTGCTGAACATATCCCTCCTCTTCCGGTTATTCCTCCGAGATAAGCGTCCTGTACTCTATGTCCGCACATCTCTGGGAGCAAGCCACTGGTACCATGACCGCGCTTGATTCAGTGTGTATTCAGTACATATAGGATAATAGGTTTTCATCAACCATTATAAGATGCTGGAGCGCCATGTGGTGATGGAATACTGTAGATACCTGCACCATATTCAGTGTCCCACCTGTCCCCCAAAAAACATTTCCTCCTTTCCCTGATATGTAGCCCAGGACCTCCCAATGTGTTCCTGATTATCTCCAGCTCCATGGTGTTTATGGTACCCAGTGACCCGCCTCCCGTTCCGAAGACAGTCGCCATCAAGCCTCTTTTTTTTTTTTTCTAAGTTATGGGATATGGTCTGGATACCCGGATTGAAAACCACCTGCCACCAGGTACACCCAATCCCTCATATAGACTGCACACCTTCTCCCTCCTCTTTCAATTCGGTATTCAGACAATGTTATACTTCACCCCTACAACACAAGCTGCCTACACTTTTCAGACAGGACTCACATGAATGACAGGAGCCTAGCGCCACACTGGGGCACTGGTCTTCTTGGCCTGCAAGACACAGACAACTAGTTAAGGTACACAAGGACTCTAGGACCGGAAGGACACCTATGGGTGTAAACTGAGGAGAATACGGCATGCCCACACCTCTATCTGATAATACCTCGGACGTGAGGGCTCTTGGAACAGCCAATCGCTGGTAACACCCCATACAACCTTCCTGCACAATTTTTCCCTAGACTGAACCAAAACTATACAATATGAGGCCAGACCTATACCCTCTCAACTTGTATGCAATCAGGCAGGCCCTCATACCACACATCTGCAGGTAAATCTAAAATAAATGGGAAAACAAAATTGCATAATGTGTATCCAGCTTGAGAAACTGCTGCTACCAGACACACCTGACCAGCAGACTAAGACAAATCCCTTGCAGCACTGAGGCGCTGGGGCCACTGAACAGTAGGGGGTACCTGAGCCGACCGGTGTGCCTTGAAACACAGATATTTATTAGGCAATTGGTAACAAATAGCCACATAAACAGTCCCAGCAGGAAACTATGAGAAGGGTTGGTTTGCCCTATTTCAGAGAGATGGAATTGCTTGGTGACACGGTAGGAAACAGGTTTGAACTACATTTGGGGACACACAGATAGCTAGGGACATTAGCATACCTTAGCTTCAGGCAATGAGCCAAACTTGTATAGCCAGGTATGGTTGAGCGTGTACCTAATTACAATAACAGCGAGGGGGGGGGGGTGTAAGCAGTCCTACTCCTGAACACAAGTTCGCCCAAAGTAACATCAGACCATTCCCCTTTTACCACTAAGTGCAGTACCCCTGGCAGAGATTTATAATGCTCCTTAGCCTCACATATGAGTAAGACTGCCAATACTTTTACTTTATAACAACTAATATGCAGACTTCAGTTAATTGGTTCTGCTACTCAGTAGATCAGAACATACAACACACACTGGGTGGTCCAAAACACACCCGAATCGACTGACAGCTAGACATTCCAACTAGATAATGGTGGCGACAACCTAGAACATTTACACGTGAACCCCGACCAACCAGGAAAAAACACTTTTTTTATCACGTTGTTCTCTGGAGGCTACGATTTCCTCTTGTTCTGAAAGCCAGAAAACCCAATTATCGACTCTGAGGGATAAAATTCCAATAACAGTTAGTGATAAACATTCCATTTTTTGCAATTTACAAAAAACAATTCCAGTAAAAAGACATTAGCATATGAAACACAAATATACATTACATTACTTTACATTACATAACCCGTGGATTTTTTTTAAAATACCAAAAATTGTTGAGCTCAACTTTTAATTAATATGTATTACATAATACACATTAATACCACGTGGATTTTTGTTTCCCCCAAAAAAATTATTCACCATGGTGAGAAAAAATTTAGCAACTTGTACTGTGGTGGAAAAAAACTGTCACTCTTACATTTATCATTTTCTTCCTCATTACAGACTGACGGAAGAAATGTGTGGTGCAGGAAAAAAAGAAACAATGAAATAACCTATGATACTTTTACCTTCTTAGACTCGTATTTATCCATATGTACCGCTGTCTACATCCACCTGTTCTCTGAGTACAAACTCCTTGGACCTGAAAAATACTTATAAGCAAAATCATTACTCTATCCTTCATATTTAACCTGCAAAGAATGGTAAACAATAATGACATTCCTGTACATTGGCAATTTGTCAATGACATTCTTTCAAAACCGATTCAAACAAAACCCTCTGTAACCCTTACTTTTCCCGTTCCTACAAAAATACAACAGCCGCGACGCATCGGAGGATCGCCGTGGTAAGTTCGAACATATTCACGTTACTACATACAAACATTCAGATACAAACGTGGGGGAGATACTTCATAGTTTCCAAAACCACAAATGAAAAAAACAAAAACAGCCAGAATTCTCCCTTCACTCTTTCAGCAACAGGAAAAAAAAAATACAATGGGAAAAACATGAGAGCAGCTCGAGAACCTGGCCTGGACCAGCCATACAAAGTTCAAACAAATGGGCATGAGAATCTAACCACGTTCCGCCTCTGAGAATCACGAAAGCGTGTACTACACCTCCATCAACACTCATCATTACAGATTTCTGAAGCCACAGCTCAACTACATCCAAGGTACCTTTTTTATTCTGAGGTCTCGTCCTCCAGACATCAAAAGTACCTTCCAAAGGAGTACACCTTACTGTACCCTCTGACCAGATATGTCATCCTTTAAGGGGTCTCATGTCCGGAGCCCCAAACCCAGATCTCATGTGCGGTGCAGCTGTCTGACTGGTGGGGAGCCTAATTTTTTTCCTCCCAAGCATGGACGGCACATTACCCATGACGATTCGAATCGCTTATGAAGTGTCCCGCGTCCAGGACACCCTTGCGCTTTATTTTCGGAGCGATTATGGTTTACGGCTTTATTACCATAATCGACCCCCGGAATCCCGGTTATTTTACACGGCCTGACCGGGGCTGTTAGCGTACTACTCCTCACGTTTATGTTAATCACAGGAATTCCGATTATTCTACACGGCCCGACCTGTCTCACGATAAACGTGTTTGTCAGACGAGCTGCAAAGCACCATGAAATCCTCCACTATTCAAAACAATATTATGGCTTCTTTCTACCTGCATCTAGATGTTACAATAATGGTGATGCCTCCTGTTTGCTCTCCACCCAAAACTGTATTACAGTACAAAACTTCACAAAATTGGAACGAAATGTCCTAAACTTTTTTAACGGTACCATTTATCAACCAATCATAATACTTCACCACAAAATCCCTGGCTGAATCGTCTTCTGTAACACAAACACATTTTAGTAAAAGCACTTTCACAAAAAACTATTACAGCCTGGCTCAGGTCATTTGCATGTCAATACAATTCATTTTACATTCTCACAGATCTGGTTGGAAAGAAAGGGGGGTCATTTCGGGCTGTCAGCAGCTGAGAACATAATGTCACAGATCCGCACTACACCTCTCGCATAGTCTCCACACACACACATATTCACACCCTTGGTCAAAGATGACCTCTAGACATCACACAAATCAGAATCTTTTCTATCATAACCTGTACTTCTTAAACCCATAACATCTGTTTGGTCAGGTTCCTCCTTGTCCCCCTGTTCATCATTATTCTACCATCCCTGCACAATAAGCATCTCTTTCCCAAGCATTTGGCTTGACCGTACCATTTTTTTTTCAAAATACAGTTTCCCAGTCCACCATTCCCAACATTGCATATTTCCCAACTCAAGGCCCCTATATCAATCCTTTCTTCCTTCGGGGTCAAGTGGTAAGGTTCCCCACGGTTAGACTCCCTCTTTGAAGCGATTTTATTACCCATCCTTTACGGACGAAAGACCTTGAACTGATCCCGCAAACCTCTTATAGGTTGCTTTATATGTCAAAGTTAGCTACTCTTTGACCAATGATTGGGTTCGACAGGTACCGCCCCTGTCGCCGTTGCGAACCTTTATTCACTACTCTGCCAGAACAAACACTGCTCTGACTATAGTCCTTCAAAAAATTAGCCTGGAAATCTTCCCAACTAAATAAATAGTTTAATCTCCCCGTGGACTTCTCTAAAGTATTCCAAAAAAAAATGACTATCACAGGGCTTCCCAAGCGTTAAGCTTGATTAGACACTCTGATTGCTTGTAGTGCAGGAGGCAGTTTTGTTTGCTAACCTGGAACTTCCCATCTCAAACTCTAAACGCCTCTCAAGATGGCCGACAAGCCAAGCCACCACAAAATGGTGGGTGACCGCCGCACATCTCATGGACCATGACAAAATGGTGGATGATTCCCAATTTTTCCCGCCAAAACCAGCTTGGCACATACCACATGGGTTCCCACACACACAGGAAAACAAAAAATAGTCTCCATCAGATTGCAACACCGAAAAAAAACGCACTACTCCATTCGCACCAAACATCAAAATCTGCCCCAAAAGCTTACAATCCCCCCGTTAGTAGTTTACACAGAAAGATAGATTCGCATACATCCAGCTAATTCAGTGTGATTTAGTCTCCGTTTCCACTGATGCAACTCGCCATGCGACCTTGGGCACAAAGTCGCATTACAAATCGCTTGCCATTGATTTCAATAGCACCCATTCCAATCTATGTGACTCAAAGCTGCAGTGACTCTATCAAAATCGCATTCAACACCACACCACAGTCGCACTAAAGCTGCATTTCAACGTCACACGACATTGGAGTTGCGCCAGTGGAAACGCAGCCCTATTCGCACAGGTTTGTTTCAATCCCAAAGATTGGCCTAATCTTATTCAAAGGGTCAACTGAAATTGATTCCAAACAGAGCCCTTATCATTCATACCGACACCCTGCTGCAATTTCATTCTATATGCATACATTATTCAAAAATCAGTCTCATCAAAATATTCGCCTCGACAAAAAGGTAAAAAGTTAAGTTCTGAGAAGTTTTTGTTAGGTATTCAGACAGGTTAAAAAGACATAAGAAAACACTTAGCATTTCTGGCGTTTTGAACCAGCTCTGTCTACCATACGAGAAATAATACTCACCTAAATTTAAACTTCCTCACACGGGGCACCATCTGTTACGGAGGTAGTCATAGACCTTGCTTAAATGCTTAAAATAAGTGATTAAAAACCTTTTGTCTATATAAAATGAAATCAAACGATAGCGGTGGGAAAAGAGAAAACAATGACATTTATTTATACAGAAACGATACCACCTAATAGCAAGGTGATACCAATGTTACACGATACATAATAGGAATATTGCTATGACAAACATGATAATACCTATGATGAAGATGATACCAATGTTACGGGAGGGAGAGAGACAGAGAGGGAGAGAGACAGAGAGGGAGAGAGACAGAGAGGGAGAGAGACAGAGAGGGAGAGAGACAGAGAGGGAGAGAGACAGAGAGGGAGAGAGACAGAGAGGGAGAGAGAGAGAGGGAGAGAGCTTATTACGTCACCATGTCGTCTGTGTCAGATCTTCATTCTAAGAGAGAGGGAGAGGCAGAGGGAGAGAGAGAGGGAGAAAGAGGGAGAGAGAGAGAGCTTACTACGTCACCATGCTGCTCAGATCAAGGGCCAAATAGACTGACTATTGGGTCTGCATTCAGATAAATACACTCTGGTAAAAACCCCTCCCCTCCTCACCCCCCCCTTTCCATATGCTAAGACCTTGCATTCCCTCAAGGGGTGGGGCAGGGTGTTAGCTTGGGTGAAATACTCAGTCACAACTACCATTTTTATCATCACGTTCTTCCTGTTCCATTGTCACCTCCCACCTCCTTTTGAAGTAACATCAGTCTACCAACAAATGGTCAGATAATAGGCTTTTGTCAGATGAAATTCCACAGCTGTGTATGCTGCTGATTCTAAACATGTTCTAACACTATAGAGTCATTGTAAGATAAATTTAAGTCACCTTAATAATAAAGTATTGTAAAAACCTATACAACCATATATACACGTAGCTTCTTGTTATAAATATGGATTTGAAAAATCTCCACCACACCCCTTAGCGCCGGCCGTAGGAAAATTAGCATTTGTTGCTTTAAAGGGGTTACAGGCATCGCCGCTGTTCTGGGGTGTTTTTTTTTTTTTTTGTTTGTTTTTTTAGAGCGGACGGCTGGCTTTTTAGGGATAGCCACCGATGCAGCCTTCCACCGCTCTTCCTGGGCCTCCCGTCCCACACGGAGACACAATGCAGCGCGTCCGCCGGTGTTCTATCAGAAAGACGCTGTCCATCACAAAGTGCAACCGAAGTGACTTTCCGTTGCGGCCATCTTGGTACACCCGCAGTAAGCCTACAGTCAGAAGGTGGCAAGCGGACATCTTTTTACACCCACCGAAGTCTTGTATTTCGACACCTTATTTTTACCAGTAAACTGAGCTTATATAGTGAAATAAAATTTAGAAATCCGTCAAACTGTTTTGATGTTGAATCTTAAAAGTTTGGACTTCTGTCAGATTAGCAAACCTGTGAGATCAACAGGCTTGCTGCTGCTTTTAAAATTCAACATCAAAACAGTGTCACAGATTTCAAAATGCTGTACTTCGCCATATAAGCTCCGTTTACTGGTAAAAATGTGTAAAATGCAAGACTTCAGTGGGTGTAAAAAGATGTCCGCTTGCCGCCTTCTGACTGTAGGCTTACTGCAGGCGAGTGCAAGTGTACCAAGATGGCCGTACCAGAGCGTCAGATTCTTATGGGTATTGGCTTTCTGACAGGACACTGGCTAGGCTGAAACTGGAGCGAAGCCAGAAACGGCTTTGATCGAGTCTCCTATGTAAAAACACGGAAGCGACGTCACAACGTCACTTCTGGTTTACTCAGCTTCCAATGGTGCTGATTTAAAAAAAATGACAGTATTCAGAATTGCCGTTTTTGGCGATCTTAATACTTTTAAGTGCAAAGGAGGGATTTGGGGTATTTTAGACCCCTCTTTTCTATAAAGAGTACCTGTCACCAGGGATGTTTACATTCCTTGTGACCGCAATAAGTGATCAGAATTTTTTTTTTTTTTTTTTTTTTTTAAGGGACGATGTAAAAAAATAAATAAGGGAAAAAAAACATTTTAAAACGCCCGCGTGTTCGCAAAGAAAACGCATAGGCAAGTCGCGCCTGCATATGTAAACGGTGTTCACGTCACACATGTGAGGTATCGCCGCGATCGTTGGA
The DNA here is from genome assembly GCA_029206835.1 of Rana muscosa. Classification (NCBI taxonomy): domain Eukaryota; kingdom Metazoa; phylum Chordata; class Amphibia; order Anura; family Ranidae; genus Rana; species Rana muscosa. The sequence continues at coordinate 50,590,738 of CM055128.1, read as the reverse complement.
GTGAGAGAAATAATTCTAGCCCTAAACCTTCTCTGTAACTAACCTGGTAACCATTACATTATTTTTTTAAAGCTTCCCCTATGGAGATTTGTAGGTACCATAGTTTGCCGCCATTCCACGACTGCGCAATTTCAAAGCATGACATGTTGTGTATTTATTTTCTCAGGGTAACATCCTCTTTCACATTATACAAAAAATTGGGCTAACTTTACAGTTTAGTTTTTTTTTTGTTCTTTTAATTTATGATTATATATATATATATATATATATATATATATATATATATATATATATATATATATATATATAAAAATTTAAATTGCGTTTGAAAGACTGCTGTGCAAATACCGTGTGACAAAATATTTCAACGATCGCCATTTAATTCTCTAGGGTCTCTGCTAAAATATATATATATATATATATATATATATATATATATATAAAAATATTATTTGGGGGTGCTAAGTAATTTTCTAGCAAAAAATACGGATTTTAACTTGTAAGCAACAAATGTCAGAAATAGGCTTAAGTTTGGAAGAGTGCGTGTAGATCGCGCTGGACTGACTTGATCAGTCAGTATTGTAGGGTGTGGGCAGATGGAAGGAATTGGCTTCCAGAGATTCATGCCTAGTTTAAGAAAAAGGTGGTGGAGAGCCCTTTTTGGGCTTGGGCTGCTACCTCCGTATGCGGCCTTAAGTTCGACTCTGCGTATGATGTGGAAGAAAAATAAGTAAAGGAGCGCCCGGTATCCAATGAAGGTAAGTATATTTGTATTTTATTTGAAGTTGTAACAGTAAAAAGAGGCCAATGTGTTTTAGGGGACTAAGGACTCCTCCCCCCCCCCTTCATCAGGGCTTTGTGTTCAGAGGCAGCAATTAACCGCTTGCCGACCAGCGCACGACGATATACGTCGGCACAATAGCACGGTTGCGCTAATGGGCATACAGGTACGTCCCCTTTAAATTGTGGCTTAGGGGGCGGGCGCGTGCTCCGTGACCGTGGACTCTGTCTGCCGGTGTCCCACGATCATGACACTGGGCTGCAGAACGGGGAGATGCCTATGTAAACAAGGCATTTCCGGTTCTGCTTGGTGACATGACAGGCCTTTTATTCAAAAATGGACATCAAAAATACATGCCACAGAACGGACAGAAGAGCCGACGCGTTTCACACCAACAAACCGTGCTTAGTCATAGCTATGACTAAGCACTGTTTGTTGGTGTGAAACGCGTCTGCTCTTCTGTCTGTTCTGTTCTGCTGTGGCATGTATTTTTGATGTCCATTTTTGAATAAAAGGCAAAAACTTTTTTGGAGTGCGGCTGTCCAGAATTTCTTCCCATTTTTGCATGCATTGCCAGCACCTGGGGCTTCTAATCTGGAGGAGATTCTTTTACTTTTGCTTGAACTTCTGGGAGCGGTGATATCCCTTTCTCTAGGGATCTAGTGATCGCTGTCATGTCAGTGGTAGCCCATCTCCCCCCCACAGTTAGAATCACTTCCTAGGACACACTTAACCCCATTAGACATTAATGGCTGTGTGTTGAGTTGTTTTGAGGGGACAGCAAATTTAGGCTCCATGCACGCTGGAGCTCAAATGGCCGTTTTGAACGCCGGATTGCTGGCAGGAAAAACGCTGCTTTAAAAATGTGATTTTTATCAGCGTTTTGCATTGCCGTCAATGCACATTTAGCGGCGCTAGCTTTCAGCCGCGTTTCTCTGTCTATTCAAAATCAATGGTTCCCTATGGGAGCCCATTGATTTGAATAGAAGTCGCACCTGAAGTCATCATGATCCGACTTGTGGTGCAACTTGTGTGCTGAGGATGAAGGGGAACCCCGCCAAAAAATGAAAGAAATTGGCGTGGGGTTCCCCCTCGGATGATACCAGGGCCTTCGGTCTGGTATGGATTTTGATGGAAACCCCCCTACGCCGAAAAAACGGAGCGGTCTAATAAATTATTTTCAAAACTTTTGTAGTGTGTTTTTTATATTTGACACATTTTTCCCCAGATGAATGGGTAGGGGTACGATGTACCCCCATATTCATTCACATAGGGTGGGAGGCCGGGATCTGGGGGGCCCCTTTATTAAAGGGGGCTCCCAGATTCCGATAAGCCCCCGCAAACTCCAACAACCAACGGCCAGGGTTGTCGGGAAGAGGCCCTTGTCCTCAACATGGGGACAAGGTGCTTTGGGGTGGGGGGCGCAGGAGGTACGGTCTAGGAGGAAGGGCGCTCGCTCGTCCCCACCCCTTTCCTGACCGGCTGAGCTGCGTGCTCGGGATAAGGGTCTGGCATGGATTTTGGGGGCCCCCCCCGCACGTTTTTTCGGCGTAGGTGGGTTTACCTTAAAATCCATACCAGACCCTTCATCAGCACGCAAGTCGGATCATGATGATCCGACTTGCGGTGCGACTTCTATTCAAATCTATTCAAAACTGCACTTTGAACACCAGTTTCTTGCGTTCAGAAGAAAGCCCATAATCTCCACTGCTCATTAACGCTAAACGTCCATGCTAACATAGAGTGCAGTTTTTGGGCTTTTAAAAAAATGCCCAATCGCCAATAAACTGCAGTTTATAAGCTTCAGTGTGCATGGAGCCTAAGCACTGTTATACAAGCTGTAAACTCCCTACTTTACGTTGTAGCAAAGTGTAATTTCTTCAGTGTTGTCAAATGAAAAGATACAATAACATATTTACAAAAATGTGAGGGGTGTACTCACGTTTATGAGATGCACTGTGTGTGTGTGTGTGATATAGATATATATCTGTCTAATATAATTATTATTATTATTTTTTTTTGCAAAAACCACCAAAAGAAAGCTCTATTTGTGTGAGGGGAAAAAATGATAATTTCATATGGGTACAGTGTTGCATGACTGCACAATTGTCATTCAGAGTGCGACAGAGCTGAAGGCTGAAAAAAAAAATTCTGGGCAGGAAGGGGGTATAAGGGCCCAGTAAGCAAGTGGTTAAAGAACTGGGTTGATATGGATTCTATTGAAAAACAAGTGACTTTAGGTTTGTCCTTTTTAACCACTTGCTTACTGGGCACTTAAACCCCCCTTCTGCCCAGACAGATTTTCAGCTTGCAGCGCTCTCACTCTGACAATTGCGCGGTCATACAACACTGTACCCAAATGAATATCATTCTTTTCCCACAAATAGAGCTTTCTTTTGGTGGTATTTGATCACCTCTGCGGTTTTTATTTTTAATTAAAAAAATTAAATACTTTTTTTTTTTCTTTTTTTAAATACAAAACCGTTTTATATTTTGTTATAAATTTAGAAAACGGGTAATTCTCCTTTTTATTGATGGATCTGTGATCACCCGAGTCTCAGTGATCACAGCGTGTGCCGCGCGTGCAAAGGGGAGGACGTCTATTGACGGCCTCCCGGAAATTCAGGTCTGCGCTGTAGCCGTCATTTGGCTCTAGCGCGGACGGCAAGTGGTTAAAGTGTTCCTAAACTCACAACTGTAAAATCGGTCTGTATATGCAGTAAAGCATGCTTGTTACAATCACTATGGAACCTAAGGGGTAATCCTCTGCATTGTGTAAAAGATGTTTGATCCTGTCTTCTCTGATCCTCCTTTCCTTCCACTGTCCCCAATCCATCTCCTGATAAAAGACAGAGCCTTTTGAGTCACTCTGAACATGCTCAGTTTGGTGTGTATTGCTAGAGGGGTGTTTTTTGTTTGTTTTTCTCCCCACCCACCCGGGAGAGTGTATGTGATCAGCACAGGGCCAATTGGCACTGTCCAGACAGAGGGTCAGGGGCCCTGCAGCCTCATAGGACAGTCAGAGTAGAATGAAAACTCCTCCTACAAGCTTTAACCAAACACTGATGGAAATCACAAGACTGCTAATGAGAAAAGATATTTAGTAGTTTAGATTTACTAAAATAATTGCATGTTCTGTGTACTGTGGGAGACCAGATATGGTGAATGCAGGCTCCTGGGTTTAGTAACACTTTAAATTCCCTAGACATCTCTAAACTCAAGGTGCTGTATTATTCATTACCAACATTTCATTGTTGGTGAACGTCACCTATAATAGTTATGGGTGGTAGGAGGGGACTGGGACATAACCGCTTCATAATATATTTTGGGGCTTCTGTGCTACTCTAGAACTAAGCTGAAGTGCCCAGAAATGATTGCCATTAGATGGAAGCTGCAGTTCTGGAAATGTAGGATCATGTTCAGCACTTAATAATAATATTATTAATAATAATAAATGTTGCATTCATTTTCAAGAGAAACCAAATGTTATAAAGAATGCTTCAAATTGTTTCAGAGTTGGTACATTTTGTATTGATTTGTACTCGGCTGGGTAAGATTGCTTTTATTTGAGTTGGCCACAATGCAGTTTCCTAATGCAACAATTTTAAACTTTTTTGTAATTCACATTCTTCCTTTTTTTTTTTTCTCATTTTTTACTTGTGACTTTTTCGGTGGTATGACTTTTACATTCCATATCCCATATATATCTTTAGCAATACTGGTTGCACAGTTCAGGAATATAGGCAGTTTCTTTTGTTGAGAAAAAAACACTCCCCTCTGGGTGAACTATGTACATTGCAGGGATTTTAACAAACTGTGTTGCAGATGTCTACATTTTTTTTTTTTTTTTTGTTATTTTGAAGAAATGGCTGGCTGTTTCTCTGTGTCCATGTGGAGAATGAATCTGTATGGGAGTCATTTTATAATTATCTATTAGCTGCTGCACCTGCAGAGCTCTAATAAGGGAAAGTGGCAGGGTCTGCATCCCTTTTTGGATGTGGTTCCCCTTTGAGAGTATGCCACCAAAATTTTCATTTTTGTTGTAGGGGATGCTCAAAATCCGATTTTTGTATATTAATGCAGACTTCCAGGAAAATTAGTGAGCCAATCACACAAGCAGGAAATTACATCTGTGTACAGAATGCCTCCAGGTAGCCGAATTGCATTTTACAGAAGCTTGCATCGCTGCAGATTGAAAAGGAAAGTTTTTTTTTTTTTTTTTTTTTTTTGTTTTTTAACTTTCAATTACGATATGATTTGTGTTGCAATTGTATATGCTATATAAAATAAAATAAAATAAAATAAAATAAAAATTCCCGAAAAGTGGAGTTACCCTTTTTAATGTTACTAACTACAGTTCAGTATGATGAGTGCTGATTGGTGGAATCACATCTTTGATACTGGATATATAGGAGGCTAAATGGAAGTTGAGGACTCTTATTCTATGTGCAGTAGCCAGTTATGTCAATGTCTGGTATCCAAGTCAAGACCGCAATACGTAGATATACATTGCAGTTTTAAAGTGGTTTACCAGGGTTATGGCTGAATCAGAGCGCACCAGTGTGAACCCAGCCTAATTCTGAGTCACTCCAGTCCTTGACTGATGATAAACTTATCTTGAGGAGTTGCAGTCTGTGTTTGCTCTTACTTATACAATGCATATCATTCTACAAATAGAGTATCAGCCTGTTGCTTCTACCAGTGAAGCTTCCAGTCTTGGGTCATTTAAAACTCCTAACACTGCAGAGACTTTTACTTTTGGTTTTCAAAAAATGTCTTTCAAATTTATATTAAAAGTATCCCGACTAGTTGTTTTCTCCCCATGGCATCTATTAGCCTTGTTTTAGTTTTGTGGTCCATTACCATTGTGGATCCAGCTGACATCCACTATAACAAGGCGTTTTTCCAGTAGCGGACATGCCTGTCTTTGAGCCTAGGTTCACACTGACAGCGGAAATGAATGAAATCGTGTGACTTCAGCTAAACTCGCACAATTTCATTCCTGCATGTCAGCCCTGACTTTGGGAGTGATTTCAGAGACATCTGTGCTGGTTGCTGCACAGATGTCTATGGAAATCACACCCTGAAGTCACCAAAAGTAGTACAGAAACTACTTTTGGGAATCGGTGCGGCGCCACACCATTTCGGACAGTGCAATTGCCACCGATTTGGCATGCCGAATCGCTGCAATGTGAACCTAGGCTTAGACCTAACCAATAAGCGGTTGAAAGCCCTTTCTAGAGCTCTGTGCTTCCTTTAACCCTGTCTGTGACTTTAGTCGTCAAACCCTGTCTGACAGGTCAAAATCCCTAAGGCCCCTTTCATACTGGGGCGTCGGCGGTAAAGCGCCGCTATAGTTAGCGGCACTTAACAGTCGTATTTGCGGGGGTATTCGGCTGCTAGCGGGGCGCTTTTAACCTTCGCTAGCGGCCGGAAAAGGGTTAAAACCACCCGCAAAGTGCCGCTGCAGCAGCGCTTTGCCGGCGGTATAGCCGCGGTGCCCATTCATTTCAATGTGGAGGAGCAGTATGCACACCACTCCTTCACCGCTCCAAATATACTGCTAGCAGGACTTTTTTTTAGCATCCTGCCAGCGCACCGCTCCTGTGTGAAAGCCCTCGGGCTTTCACACTTGAGTGTGAAGAGCGGCTCTTTCAGGGCACTTTGCAGGCACTATTTTTAGTGTTATAGCGCCTGCAAAGCCCCTCAGTGTGAAAGGGGTCTTTAATGATCAAACCACTGGTTGGTGATCCTTTGCTTTTTGAATGTGTGGGGTGGATGGATGAAGTTTGAAGATTTTTTTAGCTGTGACTATTTACTTATCTCTCAAATGTCTGATGTCAGTACATGTATAGGGCACTTTGGTTAAAGTGCTCGGAAACCCCCTGTGTAAGAAGTGTTTTAATCCTCATGGCCTTCAAGGTAATGTGTCTTTGAACCCGCTCTTGATAATCTCCTCAAGGATGGTACTGGTGACATAAAAGCTCAATAGAATTTACACCTAAGGAACAGCGTGCAAAGACTTCTCCATTCTGAATGTTAGGAAATGTCCCTTTTGCTTCTCTGTTCCCTCAATCTCCTCATTAACCACACACACACACACACACACACACCTCCCTATCCACCTGCTGCAAGGTCTGGCACTCAGTTTGCCAAATCCTCAGAAAAGCCATTCCTCCCTTGAAAGATGCAGGTGGAGTTTGTTGACTTGGATGCTTGGACAGGTTGCATCTCAGACACCTGGGTGCAGGAGGTGGTATCTCAAGGCTACAAGCTGGAGTTTTGTTGTGCCCCCCCCCCCTTCAGTTTCTCACCTTCACCCTTCCTTTACTCTGCACAAATTAGCAGATCCCCATCAAGCCCTCTCAGGTTGTATAGATCTGTAACAGAATAGCTTCAGGGGTTTTACTTCAACCTGTTCACTCTTCCCAAAAGTGATGTTCACCCTATCTTGAATTTCAAGGCTCAGAATGTTTCTGTGGACATTAAAGATGGTTACCTAAATTTACCCATCTTTCTAGCACATTGACAATTCCTATGCTTTTGCTTTGGGGACAATACACTACCAGATTATGGCTACCGGTATCTTCTTTCGGCCTATTGTCTGCACCTTGTGTGTTTTTTTATTTCCAAGGTGCAGGCCCAAATATTAGCCCCGCTCTCGTGGCATTTCCAATTATGGGATACTTGTATGACTTCCTTCTGTTGAGAGGACAAGTCAGTAAGGGTTCTGCAGATAGTGGGGTTTTGCTTGTCCAAATGTTATAGCATTGGGAGGATCCTGAATCTTCAGATCTCACTGGAACTGATTCATCACTTGGCATAACTGGGCCTGGTCGTGGATGCATCTGAAGCCAGAACATTTTATCTTCAATAGGAAAAAACTTTAGATTCTCCTGTCTTGGGTTCAAATCAAACTCTCCAGTCCAGAAGCTGTCTGACTCCCAACTTTTTTTCATGAGTCTTGGGCTTTATGGTAGCCTCCTTCGAGGCAGTTTCCTCTACCCAGTACCACTTGAGACATCTGCAACACAACATTCTGTTGTCATGAAACAGGTCTGTCTGATCTTGGGACAGACTGACTCCAATAACACAGAAAAACGGGTTGCCCTTGGCTTGGTAGCTCAGGAATCTGGCTCTGGCATTCTTTTTAGTTTCCACCTTTTTTGAAAGATCCCCAAAACCGACATCAACTTGTCAGGCTTTTTGATCCTTTCCTTGCTTCAAATCCTAAATCTAAAGGTTTATTTTTTGGGGATTTGTCATTACAGTATAGTAACCTTTTTAAAGAGCTATACCCCTAAAAATATTCCCATTTCCTTCTGCCAGTGCTAATCTTGGGAAATTCTCTGAAGTCTGCAGCAGTAATAACACTTATGGATGTGTTGGTTTTCCTTGTTCCCTCTGCTGCTCTAACTGGTCCCTACTGCTGACCTTCACATCATTGCTGATTCCTAACTTATGAGTAATAACTAATGATGTCGCTGGGAACCAGTGAGAGCTGCAGGGAACCCAGCAGATCGATACTAATATTGTTCTACTATGCAGAGGTGTCATAGCAGAAGCAGGAATTTTTCCTGTGTCCTTTTTCCTAAATCCATCCAAGAAGTTCTTCCATTTCAAGCCCAGCTGCTGAGGATTGGACTTTGAAGATCCCACCAAGAAATTCTGAAAGCTTATTTTGGATTTTGCAGCATTTTGGATTTTTTTTTTTTTTTTTTTTCTTTGAGTGTATTTCGATACTTTGCTTTGGAAAGAGAGCTAAATTGTATGTATGAGGAAACCAGGAACCTTCAATTAGTTGACATTCTGTTTTCTCTCACGACCGTGGGCCATACTTTTCTTAGCTGTCCTGTGGTTGGTGCACATTTTTAGTAATAACATTTTGACAAAGTTATCGACAAATATTTGTGTCGAGTTAAGATCTTTCTAGTGAAAGGAGCATAGGAATTCACAGACATACATAAAAAAAAAAAAAAAAAAATTATATAAAACTAAACACCACTGTATTTTTTTTCAAGCTGTTGCAGATTTGGAAGTCTTCTTTTATATATGACATTGTGTGAAATGGTAATTCCACTCAGTGATATCTTGCTCATACGTGGCTCAGTTCCCTATCCACATATGTGGTGCAACCCTGTATCCTGGCCCAGGCCTAGGGCAGCACTTTGCAGGGGGGCAGCACGGAAAGAGTCCCCGCCATATTGCGGACTGGGCTGAGAGGCAAATTAGTCTAACGCCCCCCATAAAGCGGTTGCACTGCTTCCGGTATGCGGGTGGCCGGCATTCCGCAACTGTGTGTGGGGGGGGGGGGGCGAGTGCTGCTTCTAATTTTAACTGTCCGATCATCCTGGACCACAAACCTTCCTCACTGTGCTATATATTTTCTGCTGCACCATTGGAATGTTTATATCTTCTTTAGTCCTCTCCAGTCTCCATAAAATTATCAGAAATTTGTGCTTAAAGTAGAACTATAGGCAACACTTTTTTTTTTTTTTTTATTACCCATTTTGGATAGAGTAAGGGAGGGTTATAGCCCCTGTCAGTTTTATTGTTTTACCATCCCTGTCTCATTGCAGAGATTTCCCTTCACTTCCTGCCCCATAGCCAAACAGGAAGTGAGAGGAAATCTGTGCAAATTAAAGGAATTCATTGCCCCCCCAGGCCCTCAGAACTAGTGTCCCCATTTGGAATTTCAGGGCGGGTCTTAAACAGCAAGGGGTGTGACCTTGACCAAAAGGGGTTGGTTATATTTAAATTAGGGGATGCACGAGTTTAGTCAGGCCTAGGGCAGCACAAAACCTAAATACACTACTGATGTGGTGTGAATACCGGAATCCTCCCCGCTGTATCATTGTATTCTGACAGCGAGGAGACCACCCTGCTGTCACAGGTCAAACGCAAGCTGAAGTTTTGCAGTGGTCCTGTTTATGAGATGTTGATCGCTAAATCGGCTGCTAATAAACGGACCGTAGGTGGATCGAAATTTGACTGGCTCAGCATGTATGGTCAGGTGTTGTAGGTGGAGTGGAGCACATGAGCTTACACAACTGCTGAGTTATGGAGCGACACATGGACACAGCAATTACCAGTTACACGTGCAGAGCACATATAGTAGTCTTACAATGCTGCTGCTGCTATAGAATGGATTTAATGGAGTTGTAATGGTTCTAAGTGATTTTTATAAACGGTAATGGGGTATGGAAGTTTTTCTATTTTTCTTATAAATCTGTGGATATATCAGAGACTGATGTTAAGCGGAGGGTCAGAGAAAGTAAAATTGAACTTTTATGCATAGAAGGCCAATTTCATCTGGTGAGTAGATTGTACTACAGGGAGTGTGAAGTCAGACAGATACTAATATAAAAGGGGAAGTGGCTGCTGTGTCATGTCCACACTTTGTTTGAAGAAGATAAGCAGATTATTAAGTAACTAATACAGAGTGTGTGTGTGTGTGTGTGTGTGTGTGGTAAAGCTTTTTTTATGTGAGACACAATGGTTGGAACGCCTGCATTAGCTCAACTGTTTTTTTTAACTAATCAAAGAAAGGACTACATGCTACTACGTTTCATTTAATAATCAATTACAGGTACTTGTACAGCTGTGAATCTTTTTATGGGAAAACCTACGAATTTATAAAGCTGCCACATATAGTTTTTGTACACCTTCTTCCTTCTTTTTTTTATTTTATTTTTTTTCTAGGTGATTGTGCAAAATGTTATTTATAATATTTAGTGTTCTGAAGAGTATTGAATAAATAAGATGTCAGACAGCAAGTTTTTAAAAAAAAACTATTCTTTTGGTGACGTAGTATAGATTTTTTTTTTTGGTATCCTATTGTCAAAAGCTATGCCTTTTTTTTTTTTTGTTGAATGTATTATTTCTGCTTTGCATATGATGCGTTACTTTTCTTGTTTTAGGTATTCAATGATCCAATCCATGGTCACATTGAGATGCACCCCCTGCTGGTCCGGATTATTGACACACCACAGTTCCAGCGTTTGCGGTATATCAAACAGCTCGGTGGCTGCTATTATGTGTTCGCAGGAGCCTCCCACAACAGATTTGAGCACTCTATTGGGTATGTCACCTAAAGTTTACACTCCAGCCAGACTTGGGGGGGGGGGGGCGGCTGGTGAAGAGGGAAAGCCTTTGAGATGCAGAAAGTGCAGTCTTATCTGCTCAGTGCACACTACTAGTTTTTGTTTTTTTTTTCCGTTCAAATCTGCGCGTTGAATGAAAAAAAAATTGACCGCTACTGTACTAACTGTAACCGTCCGATGTTAGTACAGCAATCTACCGACGCCCCCACACCCAGAATACTCGGGTCAGCAATTGGCTGAGAGCGCTGATCGGGAGACGGTCAGCTGCTGAATTTCCAGCATGCTCGTCTGACAGAAGTCTGCCAAACAGCCATACACACGGGCTATTCGACATTCGGCCCGTACGTGTACTAGGCATTAGTTGTTCATGGAGCAGGTTGCAGAATCCAAATAAAAAAACAAATTTACTATCCATTTTCTGCTGTGACCACTGTGCTCAGTCTGAGGAGTATGTGCCCTCACTTAGCCCTTCCTGTTGCTGGTGTGCAGAGGGTTATAATTGACTAGACGTACAATCTCATTTACCAAAACTGTTATACATTTCCATACAGTGCTCAACCACACTACAGAAAGGAAAATATGGGGGTGTGGATAAAAACCACAATAAACTGCATATGATGACACTTCTTAGAAGGTAATCTGAAACACAATGCGCGGCCAACCAGAATTGTGGTTTTGCTCATTGGAATCTGTGAACGATTCCAGCACCTGGTCTGTATGTTGGAGATGGGAAATTGACTTGGAGAAGTGTTTACACACGAAAATGATAAATGGTTTTCAATTTTTTTTTTTTTTACCAATAAATATGTGAAAAGTGTGGCGTGTATTTGAATTCAGCCTGAGTCAATACTTTGTAGAATCCCCCCCCCCCTTTCACTGCAATTACAGCTACAATTTTTTGGGGGATGTCTCTACCAGCTTTGCACATCTAGAGAGTGACATTTTTGCCCATTCTTCTTTGCAAAATAGCTCAAGCTCTGTCAGATTGGATGGAGAGTGTCTGTGAACAGCAATTTTCAAGTCTTGCCACAGATTCTCAATTGGATTTAGGTCTGGACTTTGACTGGGCCATTCTAATACATGAATATGCTTTGATCTAAAACATTCCATTGTAGCTCTGGCTGTATGTTTTGGGTCGTTGTCCTGCTGGAAGGTGAACCTCCGCCCCAGTGTTAAAGAGGAAGTAAACCCTGATGGGTTTTACTTCCTCTTTTTTTTCCCCTGCAAAGTAAAAGCATAATGGGCTAGTATGCATACTTAGGACCATGTGATTTTTCAGTTTTTCTTTTGTAATAAATTGCAAAAATTTCAACAATTCTGTGTTTTTCTGTCAATATGGGGTGCTGTGTGTACATTAATGAGAATTTTTTTTTATCTTAAATGATTTTAGCAAATGGCTGCATATATATATATATATATATATATATATATATATATATATATATATATATTACTTTTTTATTAAAATTGTTTATACAGAAGTGTTGGCTTACTGAAAAGTATGTCCATGTACAGTATAGTATGCACTCAATACTTGGACTGTATCTCCATAAAGCTGGTCAGAGGGAAGCATGAAGTGCTCTAGATTTTCCTGGTAGAGGGCTGCGCTGACTTTGGGCTTGATAAAACATGGTGGACCAACACCAGCAGATATGGCTCCCCAAATCATCACTGACTATGGAAACTTCTCACTGGACTTCATGCAACTTGGATTCTGTGCCTCTCTGTTCTTCCTCCAGATGCTGGGACCTTGATTTTCAAATGAAATGCAGTCAGTGATGATTGTATCACTGTGTTTGGCCAGCAAACTCCCTTGACAATACCCCACAGATTCTCTATGGCAGTGATGGCGAACATTGGCACCCCAGATGTTTTGGAACTACATTTTCCACACTGCTCATGCAGTGTAGGTGAGCATCATGGGAAATGTAGTTCCAAAACATCTGGAGTGCCAAGGTTCGCCATCACTGCTCTATGGGGTTTAGATCAAGAGGAAGAGGAGACACCAGACACAACAATGCAGATGAGCTGAAGGCCGCTATGAAAGCAACCTGGGCTTCCATAACACCTCAGCCGTGCCACAGGATGATCGCCTCCATGCCACGCCACATTGATGCAGTAATTCATGCAAAAGGAGCCCATACCAAGTATTGAGTGCATACTATACTGTACATGGACATACTTTTCAATATTATATTAATAATCTACTTTTCTAAAATACAGATATTTGGGATTTTGCTAGCTGTAAGCCGTCAAAATTATAAAGAAATGCTTGAAATATATCACCCTGTGTTTAACGCATCTATATAACCTATATGAGTTTCACTTTTTTAATTGAATTACTGAAATGAATTTTTTTACTTTTTGATGATATTCTAATTTTATGAGATGCCACCTGTATGTGTGCAGTTAGTAGGCCAGCCCAGATTCTAAAGATGCTTGCATAGCCTCTAATTCTAACTAAAAACCTAATATAAGATCCCACCCTTTTAGCTACTTTTTTAAATTTCTCACTTTTTGCACTCCTTGCCTGAAAAACCCAAAGCTAGGATATAGGGTCATGCTGTACGACTAGTGGCACTCTCAAGATATGGGTTCGGGGGGGATCTCCATAATATATGACCTTTGTTAGATACGTGAGTTAAGCTTTCTTATATTATAGGTCTTCCTGGGAGGCCAACTTGGCCCTGGAAAGAACTAATGGATAAGTGTCATTTTTGCTATCTGAGGTCTTCTAAGGCTACCCTAAATGTTTTGTTGATTGAGGCCAATGTTCAGGTAATGACGCAGTGGTAAATGGTAAGCACTCTGCTAGCGAAATTGTGCCCAGGGCCCTCAGCGCTCCAGGGTTGTCCATATGCTGGGGTCCATGATTCACATCTAGTGGGAATGCCTCCAAAATATGGGGCTTTTCAAACAAGGTGTTTGCCTGTCTGAGATGGGTGACTGAAGTCCCTATTCCACAGTCTCTGGAGATTGCCTTACTGAATGGTCCTAGGAACGTGAGTAACAGGCTCACTCATTCTGCTTGGCATTCTTCATTCACCTTGCAACCAAACTGACTATTGGCAGGTGTTGGCAGAGGACTTTTGTTCCTGTGACTTGGGTATGGCAAAAAGTATCCTGGATAATGTCATGAACAATTCGCTAGTATAATCTTGCAAACGCTTTGAAAAGGTATGGAACCATTGGGCGTGCGATACACATATTGAATTGTAGGGGTCTGGGATTATGTTGGTATATGGCACTTCTCTTGCATCCTCCATGGGACTCCAATCTTTCCTTTCCTTCTACCCCCCCCCCCCCCCCTTTTTTTTTTTTTTTTTTTTTTTTCTCTCTTTGTCTTGGTTGTTCCTGTATCTGTTTTGTTTTATTTTGGTTGCCTGGAGAACAGGGCATGTTGATTTGGTCCATTTATTATGTTTGAGTCAGTAGTTCATAAATAGTCTTACCTTGTCACTAGCTCTTAAATAGACCTACCTTGTCACTAGCTCATACATTCTTTTTATTTATTTTTTGTGTTGACTATCTCTTATGTTATATACTTAGTCTATGGCATTTTGTAGCCTTGTTAGACTGCCATCTGCAAATAGGCTGTAATCTATGACTCTCCAGGATGCGTTTGGTTTTTGTTTAATTTGTATCATTAAGACCCCTTTCACACTGGGGCGGTGCCGGCATTATCGGTAAAGCGCTGCTAGTTTTAGCAGGGCTTTACCGCTGTTATAGCAGCGCTTTTCGGCTGCTAGCGGGGTGCTTTTTAACCCCTGCTAGCGGCTGAGGAAAGGGTTAAAAGCGCCTGTGTTGCAGCACTGCTGAAGCATTTTGCAGGCGCTTCGACAGCGCAGGCTATTTTGGGAGCGGTGTCTACACCGCTCCTGCACCACCCCACAGATGCTGCTTGCAGGACTTTTTTTTTTTCCATCCTGCAAGCTCATCACCCCAATGTTAAAGCACACGGACTTTCACACTAGTGAGGCATGAGAGGTGCTTTACAGGTGCTATTTTTAGCACTTAAACGCCTGAAAAGCACCTCGGTGTGAAAAGGGTCTGAACCTTTAATAAAAATCATTGAAAGTAAAACCCAATGCAGCCAGTTTGCCTTTCCCATGAATCTGCTCCCACTCTAACAAGCAAACACAAAAAGAAGCATCCCAAAAGGGTTGGTAGTGTAATATGTTAGAACAAAATTTGAATAGTAAAAACGGCAAGGCAAACTCACAAAGATAAGACCACAGGTGGCATAGCAATCAAAGATTAGGGGAGTCCACAGTCCTGCTACAGGTTCTCCTGCCCTGGCCAGAGACGGAGTCCATGCCTGTTGAGCAGTCCCAGATGGAGAGAGGCAGTGTCTGGGATCCAAAGGAGACACAGTGAAGAATCCAGTCCAGAGCCTGTGTTGGCATCTACTGTATGTAACATAAGGTCAAACCTAAACAATCCATTAAATTTGCCTAGAATGTTGCCTTGCCCTTGCCAATACAGATTCATGTTATGCATTTTGCCAACTGGTATTCTCACATAAAGCACTAACACTGGTAACCTCTCGGCTGTCTCTTGTTTGCACAGTGTGGGTCACCTTGCAGGATGCCTTGTAAAGGTGTTACATGAGCGCCAACCAGAACTACAGATAAACCAGAGAGATCTCCTGTGTGTCCAGATTGCAGGACTGTGCCACGATTTGGGTAAGTGTTGTTTGTTTTTGGTTTTTTTGTTTTTTATTTCTACTTCACATGCCACAAAGAATCATCCACATCACGCCTTGCTTCAAGGAAGCTTAGAGTCTAATGTCACTACGACATATTTGCTAGTGCAGCAGTTTTCAAAAAGTGTATTTAAAAAAAAAAAACACACAAGAACAGATTGGCAAATTATTGAAATTAAGTGGTTGCACGCAATATGGAATGCTGCATGGATGTGACAGTGGTTAGGAGAGGGCTCAGCACTCGGAGGGGGAATGAGTCTTGCAGAAGCAGTAACCGAGGGACAAAGGGTTGTATGGAGTGCCCAATGGGGTGACACCCATAGAGATGTAAGGTTGGTTAAGCTGTGGGGTGAGAAGTTGACGTAATATTGCTGATTATTGCAGTTTAAAGCTGTCATGTGAATGACTGCAAAGCTGGAAGAGAGAAACTGTCGTGAAAAGGTGCCACTGAAGGAGATAAGCGAGTCCTATTAGACTAGGATATGGTCAAAAAGGATAGAGTTGATAATGGGAATAGAGCTGATCACTGTGAGAGACAATAGTAGGTGAAGAACAGAGGGACTAGAGAGAGAGATTGATTCAGGACAGAGTGGAAAGAAGATGTACATAACTACGTAGGATAGGGGTGTTGAATATAATCGTAGCATCGATGCATCATGATTCAGGTATCCACGATGTGGCATCGATGCTACGACCGTCATAATCGATTGGTGGGTGATGTCATCCCGACTTGCCCCGCCCCTCCTGGGAGAGCGCTCACATCATACTTTACGAGTTTTAAACTAACTGTGTCTTAATGAATCCCCTCTTATAGTACATTAAGTGCCCCACTGTACAAGTGCACATGCCTTTTAAAAAATATGTAGCTATATACCGCATATTTCAGACTGTTCCTCGGCGCTCATGTGACTGCCCAGCCCGCAGCTCTCCTCTCCCCAGCTACAGCGGGCGGGGTTGAGAATCCCTCGCTGACGTCAGCAAGCGCCAAGCCGAACAGTTTGAGATACATGTATGCCTTGGTACAGTCTGAAATATGTGGTGTATAGCTACATATTTTTTAAAAGGCATGTTGTACACTGGGGCACTTAATGTACTATAAGAAGGGATTAAGGCACAGTTTATCACATGTAAGCAGAGTGTCACGGTCTGGAGTCAGGCTCAGAGGCCAGTAGCTATAGCAGCAGAGCAGGTATTCGCACAGGTCACCCTGGCTGATGACACGGGTTCACCTGAGGTGCGGGGTCTAAGCACTGACCGGTATTCACCAGGGCTCCTAAAGGTGGAGATGGGCTTCGCTGCGTGTCAGTGCCAGGTCGCGGTCCTCAGATTAGCCCCACCAGAGGGTGAGCAAGCCGGGGTCCAGAAACGGATAATACAGGTAGGGATCAAGCAGAAGCGTAGTCGGGGACGAGCCAAAAGTCGGTAACAGTTGCAGGTTGGGATTCAGCAGAAGCGTAGTCGGGGACGAGCCAAAAGTCGGTAGTGAGTGGTAGCAAAGATGCGGTCGGCAGCAGTAGACAGGAGCAAGATATTGGCTGGTGAAGACACAATATTCTGGCAACCAGGAAGTGCAGGGACATGGCTTAAATCAGGAAGTTCCTGGGAGGAGCAAAGGGTTCAAGATTCAAGACCAGAAAGATCATTCAAGGAATTGTCTAATGAACTATCCAAGGAGCTGTCCAGCATTCCAGGTGGCTCAGCAAGTAGTCACCACCAGACACACCAGAGGTCCCAGGTTCAAGCCCAGGTCCTAACACAGAGTACATATGAGTGTACTCTGCTTACAATTGGTACTGGCCCTGTGTGAGAGTTCAGCTCCGTTTTACCTGTTCACACATTCCACTGTGTTTAACTCCTAGTGTGCTGGAATGTGCAACAGGGAGAGTACAGTGAACTTCACAGATCGGTTGCAGATTCTATCACTCCTGTCCTCCAAGCAGCAGTGTGGTGTGTGGGTGTTTTTTTTCTTTCTTCTATGTGAATGCCTGTACCCTGAGTGCCAGTGTCACTGATCCCATCCCTCCACTACCATCACCCCCTGCCTGATGCCATCCATCCCTCCTGTCTCTGATGCCATCCATCCCTCCTGTCTCTGATGCCATCCATCCCTCCTGTCTCTGATGCCATCCATCCCTTCTGTTTCTGATGCCATCCATCCCTTCTGTTTCTGATGCCATCCATCCCTTCTGTTTCTGATGCCATCCATCCCTCCTGTCTCTGATGCCATCCATCCCTCCTGTCTCTGATGCCATCCATCCCTCCTGTCTCTGATCCCACCTCTGATCCCTCCTATCCCTCTGCCTCTGGAGAAAAATTTAGTTTTTCTGACTGCTTGAATTTTTGGATAAAATGTTTTTTAACCATGCGCAATAATCGTGATGCATGGCGTAATCAAATTGTGAGACCAATGAAGATGCGCACCCCTAACGTAGGACTGAGCCAGCAGTGCAGGGCTGAATAACTGTGAACAGGGAGAGAGAAACTGGTTGACCACAGGAAGGTACAGAAACGGGGGTCTGGGAAGAAGTAGTAGTGCAGGTCAGAATCGGAGGGGAAAAAAATGGTATGGTCTGGCAGAGAGGTTATAGAGGATTGTGTGAAGTGGAATGATGGTAGAGGTGTGACAGATGTTAGGGTTGATGCAGCAGTGAAAGGGCCAACATAGGAGGGGGGGGGGGGGGCAAAGACTGACAGCTGTAGCTTTCAGGTCACAGCTTTCAGTACCTACAATGTGAGCACACGTGATTGTGGCTCTTCAGACATTCTGATGTAAATCATTTTATATAGGTTTTTTTTCAACGGTAGTTTTCTCTTTTTAGGTCATGGACCATTTTCTCATATGTTTGATGGGAGATTCATGCCTCTTGCTTGTCAAAATAAAACATTTAAAGTAAGTTTTAATATTTACTACTTTTTGCTTTACTTTATTTAGTTTTCTTTTATGGGTTGCAATTACCGTATTTATCGGCGTATAACACGCACCTTAACTTTAAGAGGGAGGTTTGAGGGAAAAAACTTTCCACAGGCCCCCCGCATTGTACACAGACCTGTTTCATTAAAAAGCCCCCCTCCTCCTCTGCACTCCCAGGAGACCCCCAGTCTGGAGTATAGAGGGCATCGCTGCTAGCCCCTTCTCATGCGCTGCTCCTCTTGTGTCACTCGATGTGGATCGGAGCTTCTGAATAACCCCATTGGCGCCGTGGACCCGGTCATGTGACTGCTCTCCTCCAATCAAAAGCTACACTCGAGGAGGGGGCGGAGCGGGAGGAGGAGAGCAGCCAGAACGTGCGGCATTGGTGGAGGGATTTGGAGGCTTAGATTTACACTGATAGTGGCACGGGGCGAGAGGTGTGTGGGAGGGGGCTGGCAGTGGTGTTTTATGGAGTTTGGAGTGTGCTGGTCGCGGGGCAGAAGAGGCGGGCGGCCGGCCTGATACCCTCCCAATGGGTGGCACCCGGGGGGCCGCCCGATCCCCACCCCCTGTTGGTAAAAAAAAAAAAGATATTGGCGTATAACACGCAGGTACGGTTTACCCTCTGTTTTCAGGGTAAAAAAGTGCGTGTTATACGCCAATAAATACGGTAATCCTCTGACATGGTTACGAGAAGACGAAAGCTAGTTAGCAGCTACCCTGATAATTGTATGCGCTATAGGCATTGTATTTCCAAAAGTATTGGGACACCCCTCCAGAGCATTGTATTCGGGTGTTCCAATCACCGCCATGACCACAGGTATATAAAATCAAGCACCTAGGCATGCAGACTGCTTCTACAAACATTTGTGAAAGAATGGGTCACTCTCAGGAGCTCAGTGAATTCTAGTGTGGTACCGTGATAGGTTGCCACCTGTGCAATAAGTCCATCCATGAAATTCCCTTGATAATAATCCACGGTCAACTGTTTGTGGTATTATAACAAAGTGGAAACAACTGGGAACAACAGCCACAAAGTGGTAGGCCATTTAAATGACGGATCAGGGTCAGCGCATGCTGAAGCTCACAGTGCGCATAAGTCGTCAACTGTCTGCAGAGTCAATAGCTATAGACCTCCTAAACTTCATGTGGCCTTCAGATAAGAAGTGTGTAGAGAGCTTCATGGAATGGGTTTCCATGGCTGAGCAGCTGCATCCAAACCTTACATCACCAAGTGCAATGCAAAGCGTTGGATGCAGTGGTGTAAAGCACGCTGCTACTGGACTCTAGAGCAGTGGAGACGTGTTCTCTGGAGTGATGAATCACGCTTGTCTGTCTGGCAATCCGATGGATGTGTCTGGGTTTGGCGGTTGCCAGGAGAACTGTTTTGCGTGACTGCATTGTGCCAAATGTAAAGTTTGGTGGAGGGGGGATTATGGTGTGGAGTTTTTACAGGGGTTGGGCTTGGCCCCTTAGTTCCAGTGAAAGGAACTTTTTAAGGCGTTGGCAAGACATTTTGGACAATTTCATGCTCCCAACTTTGTAGGAAGTTTGGGGATGGTCCCTGTCTGTCATGACGGCACACCAATGCACAAATCAAGGTCCATAAAGACATGGATGAGCGAGTTTGGAGTGGAGAAACTTGGCTGGCTTCCACAGAGTCCTGACCTCAACCCGGTAGAACACCTTTTGGGATGAATTTTGAGTGAAGATTGCAAGCCAGGCCTTCTCGTCCAACGTCGGTGCCTGACCTCACAAATGTGCTTCTGGAAGAATGGTCATACATTCCCATAGACACACTCCTAAACCTTGTGGACAGCCTTCTCAGAACAGTTGAAGGTGTTATAGCTGCAAAGGGTGGGCCAACTCAATATTGAACCCTACGGACTAAGACTGGGATGCCATTAAAGTTTGTGTGTGTGTGTGTGTGTGTTAAGGCAGGCATCACATTATATTGGCAAAAGTATTGGATCTCTCTATCCCTTTTGAAATATGTGGGGGCGAGTCATTTGGTTTGAGTTTTTTTTTTTTTTCACCTTTTTATTTTGTCTAAATGTTTTTAGACCATATCTCAGTTTTGAGCCATTGGGGTTCTTATGGCAATATTATCCCATACTTTAGCTCCCCCATTTTCCTTTGAATACGCAGAACTGAAGAAAGTATTTAATGCATTTGCCTTCTCTTTTTCCCCAGTCACCAACTTTAAATGATTGCCTTTTTAAGGCTCCATGCACGCTGGATTAAAAAAAATGCTAATATTTAGCATTTTTTGCCGGTGTTTTTGCAGTGTTTAGGAGCATTTTCAAGTGTTTAACCACTTGTCGACCTGACCGCTGCACGCCCATATAGGTCGGCACAATGGCAGCGGTGGACAAATGGGCGTACATGTACATCCCCTTTAATTTGGCCTCTGGCGGACACGCGCGCCTGCAGCGTACTCCGTGACCGCGCCCGCGGGAGCGGCAAACTCAATGTTCGCCCGCGATCGTGTCATGAAGAGGCAGAAGGGGGAGATACCTCTGTAAACAAGGCATTTCCCTGTCATGTCACTAGGCAGAACAGGGATCTACTGCTCCCTGTGATCGCTGTCATGTCAGTGATAGTTAGAATCACTCCCTAGGACACACTTACCCCCCTTGATCACCCCCTAGTGTTTAACCCCTTCCCTGCCAGTGTAATTTACACAGTAATAAGTGCATTTTTATAGCAATGTTCACTGTATAAATGACAATGGTCGCAAAATAGTCTCAAAAGTGTCCGATGTGTGCCATAATGTCGCAGTCACTATAAAAATCGCAGATTGCAGCCATTACTAGTGAAAAAAAAAATGTATGCCATAAATCTATCCCCTATTTTGTAGACGCTATAACTTTTGTGTAAACCAATCAATATACGCTTATTGCAATATTTTTGGTTAAAAAAAAATATAGAAGAATTTGGCTTAAACTGAGGAAATTTTTTTTGTGTGTGTGTGTAATTATATATATATATATATATATATATATATATATATAATTATATACATTTTTTTTTTTTTTTTTTTTTGGGGGGGGGGGGATATTATAGCAAAAAATATTGCTTTTTTTAATTTTATTTTTTTTGTTTTCAAAATTGACGCTTTTTTTTTTTTTTATAGCGCAAAAAATAAAAATTGCAGAGGTGTTCAAATACCACCAAAAAGCTCCATTTGTGGGGGGGGGGGGAAAGGATGTAAATGTTGTTTGGGTACAACGTCGCACGGCCGCGCAATTGTCAGTTAAAGCGACCCAATGCCGAATCGCAAAAAGTGCTCTGGTCAGGAAGGTCAATTTTCTTCCGGGGCTGAAGTGGTTAAGAGCGGTAGCGTTTTTGTTAAGGATCGGGCAGCCACCGGCGTCCTTCACAACCAGTAAATAGATCGTTGTTAAGGAGCGGACCAGGAAGCTGGCCGCCACGTCCTTAACCACGCAGGGCATTTTTCACCCCCTTCCTGCCCAGGCCAATTTTCAGCTTTCAGCGCTGTAACACTTTGAATGACAATTGTGCGACGTTGTACCCCAGTTTAAATTTAGATATTTTTTTCCCCCACAAATAGCTTTCTTTTGGTGGTCACCTCTGCGGTTTTTATTACTCTTTCGTCCATGGACCGACACAGCTTCTCTATTGACAAGTGGGTATTATCCGTTAATTAGGAGTGACTAGGCAGAAAAACTTGTAAAAAGTGTTGCATCACACCTTCTACAGTACCGCCCAGGGGGCGGACCCTCTGGGTATAACCTCTCAGTCTGCATCTCGCAGATCAGTTTTTTTTCTGTCTAGCAAGGAGTAGGACATGGCTCCTTTCGGGCCCATTGGTCCGGGGGAAAAATATATATATTTTTTTGCTACATTTGTTGTTTCCTGCGATCTTCGATCAACTGCCGACTGGGTGACAGGCTGGATCCTCGATCCTTGTAGTCTCCCCAGTTGCGGCCATCGAGCGTGTGCCAACCCTAGCTACGCGCTGGGTTTTCCACGACATGCCCGTTGCTCCACGGGTGGCCGGTGAGCCTACGCTCCAGGGCCTGCATCGGACCGCTCGGCTTCGGCTGACCTTATGGCCGAATCGCAGCAGCCTGGCCGGTGAGCTTACGCTCCAAGGCTTGCATCGGACCGCTCAGCTTCGGCTAACCTCACGACCGAGTCGCAGCAGCCTGTCCTGTGAGCGTCACGCTCCAGGGCATACATATGATCGTCCCTTTTGGGTCCAATCACAGCATGCCTGGCCAATAGTCACCTTCCATTTGCGGACGATGATCTTTTTGGAATGTCTTCCAGCTTAATACATGCAGGATAGGTAAGTAAACTCCTCTGCCTCGGCTGGGTGATTTAGCTGGACATTCCTGGAGAGATCAAGTAAGTGGTTGTGGCCCCTTTCTTCCCTCTCTCCCTGCCTTTCCCTCCTCCCTGGGCTTCTAGCTAAAGGTTGCTGGGTGCTGGGGATCACCTAAGGGGTTCCACTGGAGCGGGGCTGGCTGTAACTAACATTTAAAAGAAATGTCATTTCTGCTTACCTGTATGTGCTTCCTCCTCCATGCTGTCGGCGGCCATTTTGGGTGGTCCATGCCGAGTTCAGCCTCTTGTGACTGCCCGGCGGCCATCTTCCTGTGGTTCGGTGCCATTTACTTGTAGTCCACACCCACTGGCCCCTATCAGCTGATCGGCGGCCATGTTTGTCCACCCTGTATGTATATATTGCCGTTCGGCAGCCATCTTTTTGTGGGCTACGGCTGCTTGACCTCTATCTTCGGCTCGGCGGCCATTTTCTTAGAGCCCACATTATCTTCCATACAGACGTTTTTGGCAACCATTTTGCGAGAGCCTCCGGCCTCTAGGGTGCATTACACTGGCGCGAAAATTCTCACAGGGAGTGCTGATAAAAGAAGCAGACTGACACAGCAGCAGTGGGACAGCATCACAGGCGCAGCACACGGCAGCATAGCATTACCGGTCCAGGGTGGTGAGTCATCTGGGTAACCCAGCATCTCTGCAGCGCAGGAGGGTGGCCTATTGATATCTTGCCTGGAGCCCTGTGGGTGTCAGCGTGAGGTCAGCATGGCATCTGAGCCAGATGTCTTCTCCCCTGAAACAGCAGATTTAGCAGCTGGTGCCCCTGAGGTGTCTATGAACGCTATGACGGCAATCCTAGAGGCGTTTGCTGCCAGGGTGGAAGCAGCACACGGGAATACAGGGGGTAGTAAACGCCCCGTCCCCTGCAAGCTTCTGGGGATAATTCTGATGCAGAACCAGGTCCAGCTACGGCTCAGGGCCCAGATTCTGACGCCTCAGAGACTGCAGACCGTGACCGGACAGTGAGGATGACTCCAAGTCCAGGTCAGTACGCGAGACGGCTTTGGTATCTGACCTTATTACTGCAGTGCGGGATACGCTAAAGTTGGAAAATACTGCAGAAGCAGCAGAGACTCCGGTCCACTTGGGTTTCATAGACCTGCCCGCACTGCTAAGGTGTTCCCTTGTGTGTCTTTTGATAAACTCTTATACAAGGAATGGGAGAACCCACTGAGGGTCTTTACAGCCCCAAAGAGGTTTGCGGTACGGTACCCCTTTTGAGGTGAGTTTTCTGAAGAAATGGACCTCTCCCCCTATAGTGGACCCTCCGGTGTCCAGACTTAATAGAGCCACCAGAATTTCTGTAGAAGGGGCTCCTGTTTTCAAGGACCCTGTGGATAAGAAGGCTGAAGCACTCGCTTGCTACCTATACTCAGTGGTAGGCTCGGCAGTACGCCCGGCATTGGCGGGGACCCTAGTGTCTCAGGCACTTACTGAATGGGCAAGATTGCTACTCCCAGGGGTTAAGGAGCGAGATGCTATTCCTGATGAGATAACATTGGCCGACCAGTTGGTCCAGGGCCTTAGGTTTGTCTGCGAGTCAGACATGGATACTATTCCCCTGCTGTCTAAAGCTTCGGTTTATGCAGTAGCAATATGCCGCCTGATCTGGCTAAAAGGCTGGTCGGCGGACCAGACTTCCAAGAAAGCCCTGTTGGATTTGCCTTTTTAAGGGCGACAGACTTTTTGGGGCTTCTCTGGATGACATCATCAAGGATGCCACAGGAGGTAAAAGCACTTTGCTTCCCCAAATTAGCTAGGGTCCACGCCAAGGGCAAGGGCCCTCCTTTACTACACGCAAGCGTTTTTTTTGTCCCCCTAGGGCGACAGGGAAAAGACCCCAGGCCGATAAAGCGCCTGCCCAAGGACAAAAGCGTCCTTGGTCCCGCATACCCAACAAGCCTGCGGACAAATCTGCGTACGCATGAAGGTCCGCCCCCACCCAGCTCTCGGGTGGGGGGACGTCTTCGCAAATTCGCAACTCAGTGGACAGCTCTAGTCTCCGACAGGTGGGTTTGCGAAGTAATCTCCTCAGGCTACAAGATAGAGTTTCTCTCTTGTCCACCGGACAGATTCATCACCTCCAATCTCCAGCTACTACCGACCCGTCGGGAGGCCCTGTATGGGGCGGTCCAGGGTCTACTGGAATGCGGGGTAGTTATTCCAGTTCCAGAACAGGAACGGGGTCAGGGTTTTTACTCAAATCTGTTTATTGTGCCGAAGAAGGAGGGGGTTCGTCCAATCTTGGATCTCGGAGCCCTCAATTGCTTTGTGAAAGTACAAAGATTTCGGATGGAGTCGGTTCCATCTGTAGTCACGGCTCTCCAGCCGGGGGACTTTCTGGCCTCCTTGGACATCAAGGACACATACCTGCATGTCCCCATATACTCCAGACACCAGAGGTTTCTGTGATTTGCTATCGGGAAGGACCACTACCAGTTTGTGGCCCTCCCGTTTGGCCTTGCCTCAGCACCCAGGACGTTCACCAAGGTGCTCGCTCCGATTTTGGCACTTCTAAGACAGCGGGGTATCGCTATCATGGGCTACTTGGACGACCTTCTACTGAAGGCGCCTTCAAGCTCAGAATTTAAAGGTAAGCGTGTCCATTACCTGTCAGACTCTTCGAGACTGTGGTTGGATACTAAACACGCAAAGGTCAGTATGGTGCCCACTCAACGCCTAGTGTACCTGAGGTTGATTATGGATTCCTCAGAGGCAAAGGTATTCCTCCCTGTGGAGAAGTTGCAGACCCTTCGGGGCTGCAGTACGGCAGCTGACTTCCAGGAATTAGTCGTCACTCCGTTTTTTTGGCATGCGAGTGTTGGGCCTCATGGTGGCCTCCGAGGCGGTCCCATATGCTCAATACCACACTCGAGTGTTACAGAAGGAAGTTCTGTCCAGATGGAACAGATGCCCTTCATCTCTGGATTATCAAATCCGAGTGAGCCACCTAGTCAGGAGATCCCTGGTATGGTGGCTGACAGCACCGGCTCTAATGGCCGGGAAGTCATTTCTTCCGGTTTACTGGATAGTGATCACGACAGACGCCAGCCTTACAGGTTGGGGGGGGGGGCGGGAGTCTAGGGTGTTCAGTCAGCGCAAGGTCGCTGGACCCCAGAGGAAGCCCTCCTGCCGATCAAGGTCCTGGAAATCCGGGCGATCAGGCTGTGCCTCTTCAAATGGTCTCAGAGGCTGCAAGGGCGTCCAGTCAGGATCCAGTCAGACAACGCCACAGCAGTGGCATATGTCAATCATCAAGGAGGAACAAGAAGCTCCGCTGCAGCATCGGAGGTCGCTCGCATCCTGAAGTGGGCAGAGAGGAGCGTACCGGCACTGTCGGCCGGGTACATTCCAGGTGTGGAAAACTGGCAGGCGGACTACCTGAGCTGCCAGATGCTGGACCAGGGAGAATGGTCCTTACACCCGGAGGTGTTCCAACTCCTCTGCCAAAGATGGGGCACACCAGACGTAGATCTTCTGGCTTCCCGACTCAATCGGAAGGTATTGAGGTTTGTGGCCCGGTCAAGAGACCCATGAGCAGACGCAATGGACGCTTTGGTGGCAGCGTGGGGTCAGTATCGGCTAATCTATGCCTTCCCTCCCTTAAGGCTTCTTCCTCTTCTGCTCCGCAGAGTGGAGGCAGAGGGAATTCCAATGATCCTAATCGCTCCAGATTGGCCTCAGCGTCCTTGGTACGCCGATCTAGTACGTCTGGTAGCAGACGTCCCCTGGCGCCTACCACTACGGAAGGACCTGCTATCGCAAGGTCCCATACTCCATCCTGCTTTACAGTCACTGGCTTTAACGGCATGGCTGTTAGGCCCCGGTCTCTCAGTACCTGGTTCTCATCAGATTCAGTAATCTCTACTATGAGAAGTGCTCGGAAACCGTCCTCCTAGGAAGGTTTATCACTGCACTTGGAAGGCCCACATCTCCATGTGTGAGGAAATGAAAGGGCATCCGCGTACTTATTTGCTTTCCAGAATCCTGCTGTTTTTACAGCATGGGGTGGACCAAAGGCTTGCCCTAAGTACGATTAAGGGACAGATATCTGCCCTGGCTGTCTTTTTTCAGCGACCCCTGGCGACTCACTCTCTCGTGAGTACATTTGTGCAGGGGGGTTGACATGTGGCCCCTCCGGGCCGTCCCCCCGCTACCTCCGTGGGTCTTGAACCTGGTCCTCTCGGTGCTTCAGAAGGCACCGTTTGAGAGTATTAGATATTCCCCTGTTGACACTTTCTCAGAAGGTGGTCTTTTTGGTGGCTGTTACGTCAGTTAGACGAGTCTCTGAGCTGGCAGCCTTGTCCTGCAAGGCTCCCTATTTGGTTTTCCACAAGGATAAGGTGGTGCTGCGGCCGCAGCCTTCCTTTCAAAAGTCGTTTCGGCTTTTCATCTCAATGAAGACATTGTACTTCCATCCTTGTGTCCTCAGCCGTCGAATCCTAAGGAGTCGGCGTTGCATTCCTTGGACGTTGTCCGAGCTTTGAGAGTATACCTATCTGCTACTTCCCGGTTCCGGAAGTCAGACTCACTGTTTGTTTCGGTGGCTGGTCCCAAGAAGGGCCAAGCAGTCTCGTCGGCCACCATCTCTAGGTGGCTCCGACAGATAGTAATCCAGGCTTACGCCTTAAAGGGTCAAGCGCCCCCCTTTCCGGTCACGGCGCATTCGCACAGGGCAATAGGTGCCTCTTGGGCTTTCCGACATCAAGCGTCTGTTTCCCAATTATGTAAAGCGGCGACTTGGTTGTCCGCTCACACTTTCACAAAATTCTACAAAGTTGATGTAGGTGCATCTTCGGATGCCTCTTTCAGCCGCAAAGTTTTACAAGCGGCTGTTTAGAGTTGCAGCTCCTCCGTTGAAGGAGTGCTGTTTTGTGTTTGGGGTGAAGTTTATTTTATGCTGTTACCACCCCTCGTTTTTTTTTCTCTGACACTGCTTTGGGACGTCCCACTTGTCAATAGAGAAGCTGTGTCGGTCCATGGACGAAAGAGTAAATAGGATTTTTTACTCACCGTAAAATCCTTTTCTCTGAGTCCATGGACCGACACAGCACCCACCCCTCCTTTTAAGTTTGTACTGCTTTTTGACAAACTGATCTGCGAGATGCAGACTGAGAGGTTATACCCAGAGGGTCCGCCCCCTGGGCGGTACTGTAGAAGGTGTGATGCAACACTTTTTTACAAGTTTTTCTGCCTAGTCACTCCTAATTAACGGATAATACTCTCTTGTCAATATAGAAGCTGTGTCGGTCCATGGACTCAGAGAAAAGGATTTTACGGTGAGTAAAAAATCCTATTTTTTTTTTTTTTTGCGCTATAAACAAAAAAACTGACAATTTAAAAAAAAAACACAGTATTCTTATTACTTTTTGCTATAATATCCCAGTTTTTTTAAAAATAACACATTTTCCCCCTCAGTTTAGGCCAATTGTGTATACTTCTACATATTTTTGGTAAAAAAAAACGCAATAAGTGTACTTTGATTGGTTTGCGCAAAAGTTATATTTTCTACAAAATAGGTCATTTGATTTTATGGAACTTTTTTATCTTTTTATTTATTTTTTATCGCGAGTGCCACATTGCGGCAGACACTTTTGACACTATTTTGGGACCATTCATATTTATACAGTGATTAGTGCAATAAAAATGCATGATTTTACTGTGTAAAATGAGACTGGCAGGGAAGGGGTTAATACTAGGGGCGATCAAGGGGTTAATTGTGTCCTAGGGAGTGATTATAACTGTAGAGGGCGGGGTCTCACAAGGGGAGGAGATCGATCAGTGTTCCTCTGTACTGGGAACACACAGATCGGTCTCCTCTCACCTGACAGGACGTGGATCTGTGTGGTTACACAAGCAGATCCACGTCCCTGCTCTGTGATGAGCAATCGCGGGTGCCCGGCGGACATCGCGGCCACCCGGGATGCGCATCGGGTCCCCAGTGATGTGGCGCGCGCGCTCTCTACAATGCCGGGAAGCCGAAGACGTCATGACAGCGGCCCGGAGGGACGGAGGGTTCCTGCCACTGTCATATTACAATGCCTCGGGTGGCAAGTGGTTAAAGAGGATGTCCAGGCCCCCCACGAAAAATTTAAAGTCAGCAGCTACAAATACTGCAGCTGCTGACTTTTAATATATGGACACTTGCCTGTCCAGGGAGCCTGCGATGTCGGCACCCCAGCCAATCTTCGGATCAGCTGTCTGGTTGAGCCGCCACCAATCCTGGTAAGGGAACCCGGCAGTGAAGCCTTGCGTCTTTGCAGCAGTTTCCCTACTGCGCATGCGCGGAGCGTGCTGCGCTTTCTAATTGGTGCGGCGGAGGAGGGGGCCGAACTTCTGGGAGATCAGGCCACGGCCTGGTCTCCCGGAAGTGGGGAACAGTACCTCTCAAGAACAGGTACCTTAGCGGTTAGGAGCTGCTAGCAGCTTAAAAATAAGCTAGTGTGCATGGAGCCTAAATGTTTTGCTTATGGGAATATATTGTGCAGTGTGTTTTGCATACAGTCGATTTTTGAAACTTTTTGTTTTTCATTTTCTGTTTTTTGATGACCATATTCCCTCCCAGTCTGGATGTGACCTCCTCCTTCTTTTTTTTTTTTTTTTTTTTTTTTTTTTTAGCATGAATCTGCTTCTGTGAAGATGTTTTACCACCTTATCCAGTCCAACGGTTTGGAGAGCATTATGAAGGAATATGGCCTCCACTTGCCTGAAGACCTAAAATTTATTGAGGAACAAATCGCTGGCCCTTTGATTACTGAAGCAGAAGATTCATTCAACTCTAGTCAGAGTAGTTCCTCAGTAAGTGAAACTGTGGTATGTGCGTGTGTTTTTTTTTTTTTTTTTTTTTTATGTTTTTTTATGTTTTTTTTTTTATGTTTTTTTTTTAAACGCCATGTGGGCGGGGGGGGGGGGGGTGTTTGGCTGAAGAATCCTTCCTTCCCCTGGGGCTTTTCATACTGCAGCTATATATTTTTATTTATTTTTCTGTATGTTTTAGATCAGAGTGCTGCATAAATTCCTTTGCAGATGAGATTGAATTCAATACCGTAATCTTTAAACTGGGGGATTTGCAAATTTAATAAAAAAAATAAAAAAAAAAAATGTTTTGCTTTCAATTGGTCATTTCAGATTCCACCTGCAAACATAACCAATGCAAATAATTGGCTAACGGCAGACCTAAAATTAGACCTGTACCATGTGTTTGTTTTTTTCCTCTTTACATAGCACGCCACACTGCATGGTAGTGCATTTCCACACAATGTGGTTGGCTGCCATATAGGTGTCTTGTTTTAGTGGGTTGGGGTGCCACATGGCCAGGCATGCATTGTATATTGCAGGAACATGCTGTATATGCATTAGCGCAGTGCATATGTGTGAATGAGTACTTCAGCATAGAAATGATTTTGCCTCTTCCTTGCTTCATATAGACCACAGCACCAACAGCCTTGTATATCGGGCATATGTGAATTGATCTAAGCATATCAAGAAATCTATTGCATTGTGCATATAAAGAAAATTAAATTCTAGCCTGAAAATGCAGGCATTCTCTTTGCCATATAGGATGGGGCTGTGATATAAGGAAAAACAAAACTTTCCACTAAGGTATCACTCACACAGGCATATGCATTGTTGCCGGCTCTTGATGGCAGCGCTAGCAGAGGATTCTGTGTAATGTATGCACCTTTAGCAAAGTACGCACCTAAAGTACTAAAGTGTTTTTAGATGCACACAAATTGAATTACTTTTTACGTCTCTATGCGTATGTTTACATGTATAACATCTGCCGCTGTGTCCTACTATTTTTGTACACCTCTGTACATAGGCTCATTAAAGTACAGTAAATCTCTGACAGACAGGATATTTATGATAGAAGAGACCCTATAGGTCTTTGTCATAAATGCTTCCTCCTGCCGTGCAGCTTGGCGAACATTTACAGCCCCGATCTGTGCCGCTATGATGTGACTCTCATGCAGGAGAGTAATATCGCAGCCTGGCCAATCAAGTAGAAGAAGGGACGGAACAGGGAAGGAAGACCGGGCGAAGATGAAAGCTCCCAGGACACGCCAGGTTAATCAGAGTGCAGCACTGGAGGGCTCGGTTTGACAGAGAAGTGTGCCATTATGTGCTAATATGCTGTGCATACTAGTACATTATGGCATAACCCACCTGGGGGCCCCTAAAATTAAGTAATGATAGTAAAGTTCACTGCTGCTTTAATTCCTAGATGCATACAAAACTACAGGAAAAACTCGAAAAATTAGAATAATGTGCAAAAGTTCATTTATTTCACTAATGCAACTTAAAAGGTGAAACTAATATATGAGATCGACTCATTACATGCAAAGCAAGATAGTTCAAGCCGTGATTTGTTATAATTGTGATGATTATGGCTTACAGCTCATGAAAACCCCAAATCCACACTCAGAAAATTTGAATATTGTGAAAAGGTGCAAGATTCTAGGCTCAGTGTCCCACTCTAATCGGGTAATTAAGCCATAACACCTGCAAAGGGTTCCTCAGCCTTTAAATGGTCTCTCAGTCTGGTTCAGTAGGAATCGCAATCATGGGAAAGACTGCTGACCTGACAGTTGTGCAGAAAACCATCATTGACACCCTCCATAAGGAGGGAAAGCCTCAAAAGGTAATTGCAAAAGAAGTTGGATGTTCCCAAAGTGCTGTATCAAAGCACATTAATAGAAAGTTATGTGGAAGGGAAAAGTGTGGAAGAAAAGGGTGCACAAGCAGCAGGGATGACCGCAGCCTGTAGAGGATTGTCAGGAAAAGGCCATTCAAAAGTGTTGGGGACTTTCACAAGGAGTGGACTGAGGCTGGAGTCAGTGGATCAAGAGCCGCCACAGACGGATCCTGGACATGGGCTTCAAATGTCGTATTCCTCTTGTCAAGCCACTCCTGAACAACAAACAATGTCAGAAACGTCTTACCTGGGCTAAAGAAAAACAGACCTGGTCTGTTGCTCAGTGGTCCAAATTCCTCTTTTCTGATGAGAGCAAATTTTGCATCTCGTTTGGAAACCAAGGAGCCAGAGTATGGAGGAAAAATGGAGAGGCACACACTGCAAGAGGCTCGAAGTCCAGTGTGAAGTTTCCAGTCTGTTGATTTGGGGAGCCATGTCATCTGCTGGTGTTGGTCCACTGTGCTTCATTAAGTCCGGGGACAACGCAGCCGTCTACCAGGAGATTTTGGAGCCCTTCATGCCGAGCTCTATGGAGATGCTGACTTCATTTTCCAGCAGGACTTGGCACCTGTCCACTCTGCCAAAAGCACCAAAACCTGGTTCAATGACCGTGGGATTACTGTGCTTGATTGGCCAGCAAACTCGCCTGACCTGAACCCCATAGAGAATCTATAGGACATTGCCAAGAGAAAGAGGAGAGACATGAAACCAAACCATGCAGAAGAGATGAAGGCCGCTATTGAAGCATCCTGGTTTTCTAGAACACCTCAGCAGTGCCATAGGCTGATGGCTTCCATGCCACGCCGCATTGAGGCAGTAATTGCTGCAAAAGGGGCCCAAACCAAGTACTTAGTACAAATGCATGCTTCTACTTTTCAGAGGTCCGATATTGTTCTATGTACAATCCTTGTTTTATTGATTGCATGTAATATTCTGATTTTCTGAGATTGTGGATTTGGGGTTTTCATGAGCTGTAAGCCATAATCGTCACAATTATGACAAATCATGGCTTGAACCATCTTGCTTTGCATGTAATGAGTCTCTCATATATTAGTTTGACCTTTTTTTAAGTTGCATTAGTAAAATAAATGAACTTTTGCACAATATTAAAATTTTTCGAGTTTGACCTGTACATGCTGTATGTATATAAACTCTGTTCTTTTTAATACTAGTGTTCTTGGCTATTCAATTGGAATGTTTATTTTCTTGATGTAATGTATATTTACAGCTTTCTGTTTGTCTGCTGTCATGTTTTACATGATTTAACTCTTTGTGCATTGAAAAATTAGTCTAGGGAGTGGCCTTACCAAGGTCGACCAGAAGAGAAAAGCTTCCTGTATGAGATTGTGGCTAACAAAAGAAATGGCATTGATGTGGATAAATGGGACTACTTTGCCAGGTACTCACATTTCTTGGAATAGCTAGAATACCTTTCATGTAACTGTTGTGAACAACTTGAACTGCAAGGTACAATGCTGAAAAGAGTTTGCACTGGCTTTATTCCATCCTCCTCCTCCTCCTCCTCCCTCCTCCCTCCTCCCTCCTCCCCCCAACATGGAAAATGCAAAATAACTGATATTAAAGCGAAGGTCCGCCTAAAAAAAAAAAAATATATATTAAAAGCCAGCAGCTACAAATACTGCCGCTGCTGACTTTTAATATATTGGACACTTACCTGTCCAGGGTGCCCGCGATGTCGGCAGCCGAAGCCGATCAATCTCTCGGCTGCCCCGCCGCCATCCTCGGTGAGGGAATTAGGAAGTGAAGCCGCAAGGCTTCACTTCCTGGTTCCCTACTGCACATGCGTGAGTCGCGCTGCGCGTCCTCACTGGTCGCTGCTGTCTTCTGGGACCTGTGTGTTTTCCAGAAGACAGCGGGAGAGGACAGTGTAGGCGCAGGAAGTGGCATAGGTCACCGTGATCACCGCGGCGATCTATGCCAGGAAGTGGGAGGAAATACCTGTATTACACAGGTATCTGCTCCCTCCTCCCCCCTGAAAGGTGCCAAATGTGACACCGGAGGGGGGAAGGATCCAAAAAGTGGAAGTTCCATTTTTGGTGGAACTCCATTTTACGTCTCTTATACAGACTAATGGATACGTTTTTACAATGCAATACAGGAATCGCAGTAAAGAACCATCATCAGTGTAGGTATTTCCCAAACGACAAAAGTTACAGATTTTGGGCATAAAGGTGAAGCATACAACATTTCACTGTATTATCAAAACAAACAAGTCATAATCGGTGGTAATTTTTCTTTAATATAAAACTAACACAAAGGTGTTTCAATTTGCAATTTAAATATTATTATAACATGGAGTCTCAATATAAAAAGTGCACAAACAAGCTCAATAAGGCACATACATATTCTATACAAATGAATAACCGTTTAGGCCTCATACACACGGACGTTTTAAAAAACGGGCTGTAAAGCTAGT
Organism: Rana muscosa; assembly: GCA_029206835.1. Lineage (NCBI taxonomy): Eukaryota > Metazoa > Chordata > Amphibia > Anura > Ranidae > Rana > Rana muscosa. The sequence continues at coordinate 50,556,738 of CM055128.1, read as the reverse complement.
AACGACGCCTGGGGAAAAAAAGCGGCGTTAAAAACGCAATTTTATTAGCGTTTTGACTTGGCGTCAATACGCGTTAAACGCCATTTTTGTAAGCGTTATAGCTAAGGCCCGTTTTTTCTAAAAAAATATCCCTCTGCCATTTTCCACTCCCAAATTACTGCGATGTCGCATAATAAACATTTTGCAGCTTAAAAACGCTGATGCTAAAAAACGTCGGTATAGCGCTAATTCACGTTTCTGAGCTTTTTTTCCGGTGTCAGCGTCAAAACGGCTCTAGCTCTGGAGCCTCAGAATGCGCTGGTCCTTGGTTTTTTTTGGAGCTTAAAAACGACCATGTCTGTTACAGCTCAAAAACGCCATGGTGTGTATGAGCCCATTGAATAACATGGAGTGGCATTCTTAAGCAGCAAAAAAAGCTCAAAAAAGCCGCTGTTAAAACGTCTGTGTGTGTGTGTGTATGAGGCCTTAAAGTTATAAATCAATAACATTAGTTGTACGACGATTGTCTTCCTGGAGTGTGAGGTGAAAGGGAGAGAAGTACAGCTCAAACAGAAACCAATTGCCAGAGAAACACTGTGCAGTTTATTTTGGCATGTTAATTGTGAAGTGGAGGCACAACCTGGGGAACAGGATCTGGACTCTCGGACTTCATTTCAAAAGAAACAAAATGCTCTCAATTTTGTAGATTATTTTTATTTATTTTTTAAGGTGAAACCAAATGCACTCTCATAACTTGTGCCAGATTTGTTGCAAATAATCCTGAGATTGTTAGTGGAAAGCTTTAATAAAATACAGTTGATTGACCCTGATTAGTCAAAACGATAGCATTGTATTCATCTAGAAAGTGCATTCATTAAAAGCCTGCCTTACTGGATCACAATGACAGCCAAACAACTTTTAAGTCAGTGACCCCAGGTCAAGTATTCATCTCGTGAGTTCTGACTTTTCTGGTCTGGATGCTTGGTCCAGGTCGGTGACTCAAAGCACTGAAGCCAGGGACAGCTAGCATTTTCATAAGGCAGTCAGCAATGTCAGTATACAGGTTTCCTTTTGACAATGGTGGATTGGAATTATATATAGTGTACAATTTTAGGTGACTAGCTCATGGCAGTGTTTTAAAGGCTGGTTTGGCAATACTGGCTTTATCTGGCACCTATATTGGGTGTTGTAGCCATCTCGTACTAAGAAAAATACATAGGCTGTTGTGCACAGTACCTGGTTGTCATAATGACTTCAGTACTTGGTTACCAATGGTGAACAAATGGGGAGATTAGGACTGCTGTCTTTATTTTTGTTACAGATGACTTAGTCAGGAGATCAGTATTTTCAGAGGTCATCAATGCCAGATTTCACTTAGTACAGGAATCCCGTAGGGCCCATTTACATTTGTGCAATGTACTAATGCACAAACACATCCCCCATCCTGCTTTCTAAATATGGTTTGTCAGCACAGACTTATTTGCAGATACCATCGGTGTGCCTGCATTTGTTTCCTAAAGTCAGTTTCCTTGTTGTAAGTGCCTATGGGTTTGCTTTAATATATTAACACCCAAGTGTATCTAGACTCTATCAGCTTACCCATCCCTAAATGTGATGGCTGCAATCGTTTTCTTTTTGGAACACTTCCTGTCTTAGGGTGCCAATGCTAGTTCCATATATTGCACTGTATCTATGAAAGAGCAGTGTTGTCACTTTAGGACAGGAAGTGTGCTAGGACTACAAACCACCCTCCCATCCTTATAGCATAAGGAAACCATGTTCTGCAGTTAAGAGGTGAGCTTAAATAGGTTGATAACAATATTTGATTTCAGTGCAGCATTATCGAGTACCCAACCATCTCGACAGTGTGTTAAACACCCTTCATTCCAAATCATTTTTATGTTTTTATTGCTGTGATAGTTTGACTGACAATTACTCATTCATGCAATAACGTACCCATGGGTGTTTGGCGGGAGGCATGGTATTTTGAACATCAAATTTTTTTCCCCATCATTTTATGAGGGATTAGAAGACATGTTAGTGTTTGGGTGGGTGAGGGGACAGGCACTGCATGCATGATTTAAAAAAAGAAAATATGCACAACTAAATATTGTGTGAAAGGGAGGGAGAGATGTTTTCGGCCTATTCTGGATCACGCCCTTCCTAAGAATATCATGGTTATACGCTGATCACAAATCTACATATATAGTACATCATCAATTAACAAACATGCAAATAATCTGGAATCACTTAATCAATTAGAGAAGAACTTCATTTAGTATTATCAAAAATAATAGAAAAAATGCGCTACCAAAACAATGTGCAAAAAACAAAGTGCAAACTAAACAATAGTGGATGCAATTATATGCAAAAAAGTTCCAGGTGAAAAGCTGTCAGATAGTGTCCTAATAAACACAAACAGGCTGTGAAGTGACTCGCTGCATTCAGAACCAAATGGGAGCAGTAATGATTGAAGGGAAAGGTTGATATCTTCCTCCAAAGTTTTCCAGCAAGATGAGACAGAATAGTAAAAATGGGGGCTTACCAAATCCGGTGGATTTCTACTACAGAGATCATAAAGGCTCAGCACATCATAGGACTCCACGGTATCCCGGCATCAATCCCGCAGCAGGTCCGCTCTCTCCTTAGGCTGTTCAGGGGCACAGCTTCCTTGCAGTCAGGATCGGTTCCCAATGTTGGGTATGATAAGCGTGGATATCATAAAAGAGATAAGGGGAGACTCATGGTGCAGTATAATGAAAGGTCCTTTTATTTAAAAAGTACAAGAGCTGACATCCAGAGTCTCAAACAAAGATTTCAAAATTCAGCGCTAAGACGAGACAACCAGCCGCGGCTCAGGCCACTAAGCTGGAGCGTGGTGACGTCAGAGGTGATTGCTCCGCCCGACGCTGCGTTTCTCCTATGCAAGGCATCAACAGGGTAGGAGGCAAGGTATTTAGTATTATCACACTTGAATATATCGCGATCCTAGGAAACACAAGGTCATGGGCGGTGACAAAAATTATGTGCACCTCACCCTTCCATTTTATATATATATATATATATATATATATATATATATATATATATATATATATATATTTCCCTTTTTTTTTATGCAGAGCAAGTACAATCCCAATTGTTTTGGACATTAAACTGATTGATCTTCTTTATCCCCCAATCACAAAGTCCTTCCTGTGTGCCAGTTGGTAGCTAATTCTGTATAAGTGTGAATACCCTGTTTTAAAGATGGTGTATCACCAATCCTTAAGAATGCAATTTTGTGTCTGATTACACAACATACTGCTTTTCCAACAGGGACTGCCATCATCTGGGTATTCAAAACAATTTCGATCATGCGCGATATCTCAAATTTGTCAGAGTCTGTAAGGTTGACAAAAAGAAGCACATATGTACAAGAGAAAAGGCAAGTTTCTCTGTTCGTTTTATGTAATTCATTCTACCTGTGACATTGGTAAATATAGATGGGTATTATGTGAGATGGTTGTTTTAACACAAACCTGAGCTCTTGATCATGTACAGCTTATCTGCTAGTGCATAAAGTGCATCTGGAAAGTATTCACAGTGCATCACTTTTTTCACATTTTTGTTATGTTACAGCCTTATTCCAAAATAGATTACATTCATTACTTTCCTTGAAATTCTAGAAACCATACCCCATAATGACAACGTGAAAGAGAAGTTTGTTTTGAAATCTTTGCAAATTTATATTCACAGCCTATGCTCAATACTTTGTTGAAGCACCTTTGGCATCAATTGGCCTCCAAGTGTTTTTGAGTATGATACTACAAGCTTGGCACACCTATTTTTGGGCCGTTTCTCCCATTCTTCTTTGCAGGACCTCTCAAGCTCCATCAGGTTGGATGGGAAGCGTTGGTGCACAGCCATTTTCAGATCTCTCCATAGATGTTCAATCGGGTTCAAGTCTAGGCTCTGGCTGGGCCACTCATGGACATTCACAGAGTTGTGCCGTAGCCACTCCTTTTATCTTCACCCCAGTCTGAGGTCCAAAGCGCTCTGGAGCAGGTTTTCATCAAGGATGTCTCTGTACATTGCTGCATTCATCTTTCCCTCGATCCTGACTAGTCCTCCATGTCCTGCCCCTGAAAAACATCCCCACAGCATGATGCTGCCACCACCATGCTTCACTGTAGGGATGGCATTTGCCAGGTGCTGAGCGGTGTCTGGTTTCCTCCAGACATGACGCTTGCCATTCAGGCCAAAGAGTTCAATCTTTGTTTCATCAGACCAGAGAATTTTGTTTCTCCATGGTCTGAGAGTCCTTTTGGCAAACTACAGGTTGGTTGTCATAAGCCTTTTACTGAGGAGTCGCTTCCGTCTGGCCACTACTATACAGGCCTGGTTGGTGGACTGCTGCAGAGATGGTTGGTCTTCTGGAAGGTTCTCCCTCACTCCACAGAGAACTGCTGGAGCTCTGTCAGAGTGACCATCGGGTTCTTGGTCACCTCCCTGACTAAGGCCCTTCTCCCACGATTACTCAGCTTGGCCGGGCGGCCCACTCTATGAAGGGTTCTGGTGGTTCCAAACTTCCATTTATGGATGATAGAGGCCACTGTGCTCATTGGGACCTTCAATGCTGCATACATTTTTTCTGAACCCTTCCCCTAGGTCTGTGCCTCCATACAATCCTGTCTCAGTGGTCTACAGACAATTCCTTGGACTTCATGGCTTGGTTTGTGCTCTGACATGCACTTTACTTATATACTTATGTACTTTTATATAGACAGGTGTGTGCCTTTCCAAATCATGTCCAATCAACTGAATTTGCCACAGGTGAACTCCAATCAAGTTGTAGAAACATCTCAAGGATGATCAGTGGAAACAGGATGCACCTTAGCTCAATTTTGAGTGTCATGGCAACGCTATGAATACTTGCGTACATGGGGTGTTTTTTTTTTTTTTTTGTTTTTTTTTTTATATATAAATTTGCAAAGATTTCAAACAAACTTCTTTTAACGTTTGTATAATTTAGAGCAAAATTATTTTTATAAATTTTGGAATAAGGCTGAAACATAACAAAATGTGAAGAGTTGTGAATACTTTCCGGATTCACTATTTATTTTAATGTGTGTTAACTGTGAGATTGAGATGTATAAATTTTTCCATATGTATGTGTACATTTATTTTATTATATACACACATTTTTCCTCATTTATTTATCTTTTCTTTTTTTTCGTATGTTTTAGGAAGTTGGGAATCTGTACGATATGTTTCACACACGGAATTGTCTTCACCGGAGGGCTTACCAACACAAAGTTAGCAATATCATTGAGACAATGTAAAGCAATCACAATTCTATTTTTAAAATTTTACAATATTTATTTATGTATTTGTTTTTAAAAACTTCATTGTATGAAAATATAACCAACTATAGTTTTTAACCACTTCAATACTGGGCCTATTCTGGCAATTCCCTCCTACATGTACAAATCGTCATTCTTTTGCTAGAAAATTACTCAGAAACCCCAAACAGTATATGTTTTTTTTTAGCAGACACCCTAGGGAATAAAATGACGGTCATTGCAACTTTTTTCTTGCACGGTATTTGCGCAATAATTTTTCAAACGGCTTTTCTTTTTTTTTTTTGGAAAAAAAATGGTTTCTTGAATTTAAAAATAACAATACAGTAAAGTTAGCCAAATTTGTTTGGAAAATATGAAAGATGATGTTACGCCGAGTAAATGGATACCTAACATGTCACGCTTTAAAATTTGCGCACACTCATGGAATGGCGCCAAACTTCGGTACTTAAAAATCTCCATAGGCGACGCTATAATTTTTTTTTACAGGTTAGAGTTAGAGGAGGTCTAGTGCTAAAATTGTTGCACGTGGCGATACCTCACATATGTGGTTTGAACGGCGTTTACATATGTGGGCGGGACTTGCGTGTGCGTTCGCTTCTGATCGCGAGCTATCGGGGACAAGGGCGTTTTTAAAAAAAAATATTTTTTATTATTTCTATTTTATTTTACTTAAATTTTTTTTATTTTGACGCTTTTTTTACATTATTTTTTTTTTATCACTTTTATTCCTATTACAAGGAATGTAAACATCCCTTGTAATAGGAATGGTGTGTGACAGGTCCTCTTTATGGAGAGATGTGGGGTCAATAAGACCCAAAATCTCTCCTCCAGGCTGGAAAGCATGAAATCGTGAAAAAAATTTCACCGATCTCATGCTTACTAGCCGCAATGGCGGCTTTGTTTACTTCTGAGATCCCGGGCGTGACGTCATCACATCGCGCCCGGGCCTCCGGTCATAGAGATGACTGGTGACCATCCGGTCACCAGTCATCTCTATGCTTCCTATCCGGCACCGGACGATTCATTCTCCGGGCCCCCGATGGCACGGGAGAGCCCGGAGAAGCACCGGATGGCGGCGGGGGGGGAGGATGTCCCCTCCCGCCGCCGCCTATAAGAAAGATCAAGAGGTGGAACCGCCGCTATGATCGTTCTTATGGTGCGCAGAATCGCCGGCAGAAGAGGAGGATATTTGAATGATGCCTCTAGCTGCAGGCATCATTCAGATATCCCCCCACAAAGCCCAGGACGTCATATGACGTCCACCCAGGATGGGAGATCCCATCTGTGGACGTCATATTGCTATGGGCGGGTAGGGAAGTGGTTAAAGCACCCATTTTGGATTTTTTCGCATTTTTATTTTCCTTTTTTTTTTTTTTTTTTTTGATCGACTGTCTTCATCTCATCTTAACGCCTATCCAAGTCCTTTTTTCTTTTTTTTCTTCTTTTTTTTTTTCTTTTTTCTTTTTCCCTGGCCACAATACACACATTTTTTTGGCATCACCTTGCTCCAGGGCTTTAAATTTCATTGTGTAAAGTTATTGATATAATTATTCACCAGCTGGAGGTATCTTGTTTGCAGCTGCCTGGAGAGAGGATCTGCAGAAGAATGCTCTACGTCTACATCTTGTAGCCAATTGAAAGTGCCTTGCCTTGTTCCTTAGGCCTCATGCACACTGGACGTTTTTTTGATGTTTTTACAGCAGCTGTTTTTGGCTGTAGACGTGTGTTGTGTTTTTTTTTTTTTTTCTACAGTCATTAAACTCTCCATGTTGTCCTATGTGTCCATGAACACATAGGCTGTTATCAGCAGTTTTGGGCAGTGCCGTTTTTTTGAGCAGTAAAAAAACCCCAAAACTAGTGGGTTCTGAGAGACGTTTTTCAGCTGTAAAAACGCTCTAACGCTAATGAACGTCGATTTAAACGCTCAAACGCGGCTCACCAGCGTTTTTTGTACGTTTTTGATCCATTAAAAAAAAAACTTTGGAAAAACTCACTACAGCGCTACTGGCATTTTTATAACATTATCTTAACGTCCAGTGTGCGTGAGGCCTAAATGATACTTGGGCAATAGGGGACCAGTCGTTCCAGGTAAAAAGAGCAGACAATGGTGGCTGGTCTCCTGGCCACAGTATGCTATGGGACTTCCACTACCATTGGACACCCTTTTTAGTATGATTAGCAGCACAATTCAGGAGAATTCTGCAAAATGAAAAGATGTCCTATAGGAGAGATCCCTATTGCCCTTGCCCGAGTTTCAGTTTCTGTCTGGAGAGGAACTTAAGTGTTCCATTTCCTTTAAAAAAATAAAATAAAGGAAGTTTGCAATGACTTAGTTCTGCAGGATAAAGCTCATAGGGCTCCAATGAGTAAAAGTAACAATGGGAAATTCTTTCCTACTGATGGCAATATAGATGCCTACATTTATTTATTTTGCTGTGATTCTTCTCTTTTTTTCTTCAGGATAACTGATGCCTTCATAAAAGCAGATCCATATATCAAGATAGAAGGTTCAGGTGGCAAGACATTTAGTATCTCTGAATCTGTGGAAGACATGGTGGCGTATACCAAGCTCACAGGTGAGCCCTTTTAAGGGGGTTACCAAGTGTCCCTTCAAACCTTTGCACTCATTGATCTCTATAGCACTGATGTATTTGACAGTGCTGTACACAGTACAGGCATAAAGGGACTAATAAAGTAACAACTGGCTTCTTGCACCCATTCAGCTTAGTGTATTTCCATTCTTGCAGTAAAATTTAAGAAAACTCTACTACTTATGTGATTCCATTCTCACTGTATGGTTTACTGTGTGAATGGGATGCCTTTTTTTTTATTTATTTTTTATATATATTCATGTTTAGATGTTTCCTAGGAGAAGGTAACATGCTGGCATTTCTGAACACTATACAACATTTTTACTGGTTCCTGAGGAACTGGCCAAAATTTGTGGGTGAACCTGTTGACGTCTCCTGCCTGGCAAATTGCCAGCCAAAAAGTGGGTGTATCCAGTCGGTTGCAGGTATTTTGAAAAAATTAACTAACTCCTGGCCCCCCCTCCGGACCCAGCTGTCAGTGTATAAGTCCACATGCCGCAGTACATAACCCTGGAGTGAATATCCATCATAATGTTCTCAATGGCAGGTGCTTATTGGTAAGTACACCCATGTGACCATTCTAACCAATGGGAAGCGCATCTGAGGTTTCTTCTGGCAAGGTGTCTCATTAGACAGAAGCACTTTTAATTTGTCATGTCGCACTAATGAGCGCTTGCCATTGCAAGCAATATAATAAATTCACAAACAGAACAATGGTGGTATGAGATATTGGCAGTATAAGTACCTGTGTCTTTGGACTTAACTAGGCTTTGTGTTTCTGTAAAATCCCTGTTTGAAATGCACAGAACCCATCACCAAAGGCCCTTACTTTGATTACTGCAAGTTTTGATTAAAGCTGAACTCCGGGATCAGCAAATATTGTCCAAGTACAAGAGTCATGTGTACTCTTCCTTGAATCTTGGTGTGCTTTTATGTATTTCCTCCTGATGTGTGCAGTAAATGAGAGAAAAGTGTCTGCCTGGAGTTCAGCTTTAAAGTATTGAAGATGTATCTGTTATAAATCAGAGATTCACAGTGTTTTGAATGAGACGTTGGTCCCTTCTCTTTCTGTAGAGGACACAGACCTCTGCTATATAGGCAGCTTACATCCAGCCTCCTATAAACACCATGTATAACCCAAAGATCTGCTGTGTTCCTTACAGGATGTTTGTTGGTGTCCAAATTCCTATAGGCAGGAACTATACCTTTTTTTTAGAGGTCCTACAATGTTCTCTACAGGAAGAGCAAAGTGATTAACTCCTCATTCAAGCAAACATACTGTGTATGACACTACAGACTTCTGGCAAATTGGCCGTGATTATAGGAAGTTAGACTCACATGAAGACATTGTACTTCTCAACTGAACACTGGCTAGTCAGATTTTAAGTGTCTAGTATGAAGTAGAAATTTGAGGGAGGTATAGATGAATGGGAGAAGCCATTTGGCCAACATCCGACCTCCAATTTGGTTTAGACAGGACATATACCCAAGGGCCTTTTTTGTGCCACCTCGGCATGAAAAATAATTTGGAAAGTAAACTTTATATCAGGATGTTGTGATGCTCAGATAATGTAATTTTTTCATACTCCACAGGATTTCCAGTGGAAAGCTTTTTGGCACACCTCATTTCCACCTTTTTTCTTCTTCCCAAAGACAACATTTTCCAACAGATCTTGTACTCCAGCGACCCCAAGCTTGAAGAGGCCAGAGAGATCCTGCGAAAAGTGGAGCGCAGGGAGCTGTACAAATATGTGGGGCAGACGCAGCCCAACAGTAGCAACAGGATTCATCTGGTGAGCTTCCCAGTAATCAACAAATGCTCCCCCCTCCATATGTATGGGACTCTGTTTCACTGTAGATATTGAGGTTGATTTTCTAAAGGCAAATATACTGTGCACTGCAATAGAGGTCGACCGATATATCGGCTGGCCGATATATCGGCCGATATTTGGCCATTTTTGATAAATCGGCATCGGCCGATTTATTATCAAGATTAGGCCGATATTTCAGACTGACCTCCGCTCATTCTTCCTTCTTCACACTCAGCGGCTCTGGCTGCATCAAGCGCCGCGCTGAGTGTGTGAGCAGAGAGGAGAGAGAGACAGAGAGGAGCTGTCAGCTTGATGTCGGGGGTGGGCGGGACCCGGCAGCTAAATTACACCAGCCAATGATTGGGCTGCTTTAGAAAGGGGGCGGGGCCACATACACGTAGCGACCCGCCCAGATACCATCCCATTAGCTGGTGTAATATAGCTGCTGGGTCCCGCCCACCCCAGCCCGGGTCCCGCCCACCCCGACATCGAGCTGACAGCTCCTCTCTGTCTCTCTCTCCTCTCTGCTCACACACTCAGCGCGGCGCTTGATGCAGCCAGAGCCGCTGAGTGTGTGAGCAGAAAGGAGAGAGAGAGAGAGGAGCTGTCAGCTCGATGTCGGGGTGGGCGGGACCCGGCCGGGGTGGGCGGGACCCAGCAGCTATATTACACCAGCTAATGGGATGGTATCTGGGCGGGTCGCTACGTGTATGTGGCCCCGCCCCCTTTCTAAAGCAGCCCAATCATTGGCTGATGTAATTTAGCTGCTGGGTCTGCAAAATCAGTGCCGCTAGCCAGTGCCACCGCCAGCCAGTGCCACCCGCCACCGCCAGCCACCGTCAGCACCGCCAGCCAGCGCCACCTCCAGCCAGTGCCACCCGCCACCTCCAGCCAGTGCCACCCGCCACCGCCAGCCAGCGCCACCGCCAGCCAGCACCACCCGCCGCCAGCCAGCACCACCCGCCGCCAGCCAGCACCACCCGCCGCCAGCCAGCGCCGCCCGCCACCGCCAGCCAGCGCCGCCCGCCACCGCCAGCCAGCGCCGCCCGCCACCGCCAGCCAGCGCCACCCGCCACCGCCAGCCAGCGCTACCCGCCACCGCCAGCCAGCGCCACTGCCAATCAGTGCCATCTGTCCCAAACTAGTGCCATCTGTCAGTTCCAAACCAGTGCCACCTGCTAGTGCCAATCAGTGCCAATAGTGCCATCTGTCAGTTCCAAACCAGTGCCACCTGCTAGTGCCAATCAGTGCCAATAGTGCCATCTGTCAGTTCCAAACCAGTGCCATCTGTCAGTTCCAAACCAGTGCCACCTGCTAGTGCCAATCAGTGCCACCTGCCAGTGCCAATCAGTGCCACCTGCCAGTGCCAATAGTGCCATCTGTCAGTTCCAAACCAGCGCCATCTGCTAGTGCCAATCAGTGCCACCTGCCAGTGCTAATCAGTGCCTCCTGCCAGTTCCACACCAGTGCCACCTGCCAGTTCCAAACCAGTGCCACCTGCCAGTGCCAACTGTCAGTTCCAAACCAGCGCCATCTGCTAGTGCCAATCAGTGCCACCTGCCAGTTCCACACCAGTGCCACCTGCCAGTTCCAAACCAACGCCATCTGCTAGTGCCAATCAGTGCCACCTGCCAGTGCTAATCAGTGCCTCCTGCCAGTTCCACACCAGTGCCACCTGCCAGTGCCACCTGCCAGTTCCAAACCAGTGCCACCTGCCAGTGCCAACTGTCAGTTCCAAACCAGCGCCATCTGCTAGTGCCAATCAGTGCCACCTGCCAGTTCCACACCAGTGCCACCTGCCAGTTCCAAACCAGTGCCACCTGCCAGTGCCATCTGTACAAGTGTGTGCTAGAGTGACGGGAGTAAGCAGGAAGGAGTGGAGTGGGTGAGTTTTTTTTTTTTTTTTAATCGGCCACACAAAAATCGGCCACAAAAATCGGCCACAAAAATCGGCCATCGGCCGCCCAAATTTTTAAATATCGGCATCGGCCAGCGAAAAACCCATATCGGTCGACCTCTACACTGCAACTTGCAGTTGCTCTAGATCTGAGGAGAAGCGCTGCTTATTTATATCATTCAATCATGTGCAAATGCTTGCTTGCTTTTTTTTTTTTTTTTTTTTTACCTCATTTTACCTCATTTACTACGCTCTGGAGCAAGTGCACAGTTGTCAGGGTCACCTGTGGCCAGGTGACAGATGCACACCGTAGGGGGACAGGAGTGCACCGCGAGGTAGTGAACCCTATGGCTGGCTTCTGTGGATAGGAAACTGGGTGGTTGTGGAAAGCGGGACCAGAGGAGCACAACCGGGATCCCAACGGAAGCGAGAGCCAAGATTCCCCAGGGCGCGGAGTCTAAGACCCAGCTGGTCTTCTCCAGGGCCTCTAGTGGTGAGGATGTTACGCTGCAGGCTGGGACCAGGTCGCGGCCCCTGGAGTTTCCTAGCTCACGCCCCGTAGGATAAGGGGAAGCAGCAGCACACGATAGAGAGAACCGAATAACAAGCCGAAGGTCAGGGGCCACAAGCAGACAAGGATAACGAAGAACGAGCCGAAGGTCAAGGGTCACGAGCAGACAGGGATGGTCGGGGACAAGCCAATAACGTAACAGAGAGACAGACGTAGCACACGGCAGGCAGGAACCCAAACACACAATGCCTAACAAACACGTTGATCAGCAAAGCAGGCTTGCAGTGCACAGGTTAATATAGTGTTCAGTGATAGGGCCTGGGGTGGAGTCAGGCTGGGAGGAGATTATAAAGGAAGCCAGGTGAAGGAGGTCTGGTCTCTAGATGAACACATGAGGAGGAAGGTAAGATGGCAGACAAACACTACTGCATATCCATGACAGTACCCTCCCTCTTATGGGCCCTCCCCCGCCTGGACCCAGGCTTAAAGGGAAATCTCTGATGAAACCTTCTCAACAGATGAGGTGCAGCGACATCAGATGCAGCGATCCAAGACGCCTCCTCAGGACCAAAACCTCTCCAATGCACAAGGTACTGAAGAATGCCTCTGCAGAGCCGAGAATCCAGAACTTGTCTAACCTCGTACTTAAGATTATCCTCAGAGACTGAAAACGAGGTAGGGAGATGACAAGAAGATCTATTGAGGACCAAAGGCTCTCTAGGAATAAGCAAGGGCATGAGGAGATCAACAGGAATCTGAGGAGGGTCCCCTAGACCCTTAAAGGGGAACTGGTCATCTTGCACAGGACCATCAGACTGGGCAGATGTCAGTGGAACCCTGAAGTCAGGTTGGTTAGAAGGTGACATGTCGCCGGAGTCAAGCTGAATAGCTGAAGGACAAGCAGAATGTCCCGAACAAGAAAAAGTAAGAGGCTCACTGGGCATGGGCTGGACTGGCATAACTAGTACAGAGGCAGAGTGAATAGCTGAGTCAGGTGTAGCGACTACCTGAATCTCATCGCAAGACGTAGCGACTGCAGGACTTGTAGACAAGCTAGCCTGGCTGTGCGTCCAAGGGTGGTTAGGGACAGAGAAATGTAAATGGTTATGCAACCTGGAATGAATGACCGGCTCAGATTCACAGGGGGCAACCTTGGGTAGACAGGAGGAGGAACAGGAGGGACCCCAAGCCAGGATCTGTCCAGTAGTCCAGTCCACATGAGGAGAATGGAGCTGTAACCATGGGAGACCCAAAATTATAGGCGTTGAGGCCTTGGGTAAGATAAGGAAGGATATCCACTCCTGGTGGAGTGTCCCTACCGACATCTTAACAGGGAGGGTCTGGAAGCGGATAGGTCCCCCTGGGAGAACAGTACCATCAATCGCCAAGACCACCAATGGCGTGGTGAGGGGCAAAAGAGTAAGTCTCATGGACGATGCGATTTCCCAGTCCATGAAATTACCAGCGGCTCCGGAATCCAGATATGCTGAGACCGAATGAGAAGAAGCACCAACATGAAGGAACACAGAAAGCAGAAGACGAGAAGGGGAAGGTGATATTTCTGGGTCCAATACTCCACTTTCCAGATGAAGTGGACCCGGACGTTTTTCTGGACAAAGAGAGCAAGTGTCACGAAAATGACCTTTGCCCCCACAGTAAAGACACAGACCAAGAGTTCTGCGCCTAGCACGTTCCTCGGGGGATAGCCTGGTCCGACCCAGCTGCATGGGTTCCTCAGCTGGTAGGAGATGCTCTACGGGTCGAAGAGAGGGGAGCTCAGGCTGACTAAGAACCAAGGAGTGCTGGCGTTGCTTTTCTAAGGTCCTCTCCTGAAAGCGAATATCGATCTGGTTACACAAGGAGATAACGCCGGCCAGATCAGTGGGGATGGTTCTTCCTGCTAATTCATCCTTCACTCTATCAGACAGGCCATGCAAAAAGGTTGCGACTAAGGCCTCATTGTTCCAGCTCAACTCAGCCGACAGTATGCGGAAATGAAGGGCATACTGTCCCACAGAAGCAGACTCTTGGCGGAGACGTAAAAGGGTGCTGGCCGCTGAAGAGACACGAGCCGGTTCTTCGAAGATATTCCGAAAAAGTTTCAAGAAACCAGACAGGCTAGAAACCACTGGATCATTCAGTTCCCACAGAGGGGCTGCCCAGGCTAAAGCTTCACCAGAGAGGAGGGAAATGATATAGGCTACCTTAGCCCGATCAGACAGGAAGTTTTGGGGCTGGAGCTCAAAATGAATCGTGCATTGGCTAAGGAACCCCCTGCAAGCCTTGGAGTCCCCAGAGAAACGGGACGGAGCTGGCAGTTGTAGCGAGTGTGTGGCTGCGACTGGTGCAATAGGTGCAGCCGCTGATTGTATTTGAGGTTGCGGATTCAGGGTTCCCAAGGAGGCCTGAAGCTGCTCGAAGCGAGAAGCCAGATCCTGGAGGAATCGCATCACCTGAGTCTGATTCGATTCCTGGGTTTCAAGTCTGCAAACTATGCCCTGCAATGGATCATCCGCGGGTAGCGGGATGTCAGCCGGGTTCATGGCTGATCAAACTGTCAGGGTCACCTGTGGCCAGGTGACAGATGCACACCGTAGGGGGACAGGAGTGCACCGCGAGGTAGTGAACCCTATGGCTGGCTTCTGTGGATAGGAAACTGGGTGGTTGTGGAAAGCGGGACCAGAGGAGCACAACCGGGATCCCAACGGAAGCGAGAGCCAAGATTCCCCAGGGCGCGGAGTCTAAGACCCAGCTGGTCTTCTCCAGGGCCTCTAGTGGTGAGGATGTTACGCTGCAGGCTGGGACCAGGTCGCGGCCCCTGGAGTTTCCTAGCTCACGCCCCGTAGGATAAGGGGAAGCAGCAGCACACGATAGAGAGAACCGAATAACAAGCCGAAGGTCAGGGGCCACAAGCAGACAAGGATAACGAAGAACGAGCCGAAGGTCAAGGGTCACGAGCAGACAGGGATGGTCGGGGACAAGCCAATAACGTAACAGAGAGACAGACGTAGCACACGGCAGGCAGGAACCCAAACACACAATGCCTAACAAACACGTTGATCAGCAAAGCAGGCTTGCAGTGCACAGGTTAATATAGTGTTCAGTGATAGGGCCTGGGGTGGAGTCAGGCTGGGAGGAGATTATAAAGGAAGCCAGGTGAAGGAGGTCTGGTCTCTAGATGAACACATGAGGAGGAAGGTAAGATGGCAGACAAACACTACTGCATATCCATGACAACAGTATTCGTAAATTAATCCCATTGTGTTGTGTATTACAGGACGAGTATGACCAATTATCAGCTGAACTGGCAGACTCTATTCCTATATCTACTACAACCGACATCAGACTCAAAGAAGATGATTTTATAGTAGATGTAAGTCCATTATTTTTATTTTTTTCTTTATCTGTATTGCACCACAAAACTATAAATATACAGTTCTTCTCATTGAAACAAAGATCCTGTAATGGACACAGCAGAAGTTCAAATCGGCATTGCTTAACCTCCCTGGCGGTATGATTCTTTCTGGAATTATGTACCAAAAGCGGTACAATTATTTTGCATGAAAATTTGGTGTTATGTATTATAGGCCTGCGATTCTTAGTAATTACTTACTTAAACCTGAGCAAACCAGAGTCTAGTAAACATCCCGGGTATGATAAATATGAAACACAAAATTATAAATTATAATATAATGAATAACTATAAAAAATTATAAAAAATAGTAATCTAATTATAATAAAAATTATTCAATAATGTAATCAAATCAAAAACACTGAAATTTGCTCAGTTGCAGAATTGTCGCTGTCATTAGATTTAGTGTTTGATGACGAATTTCCCCACAAATCGCTATCGCTCAATTCTGCGAGTGATTCTAATTTATTATCGCTGCTTTCTAGCTGGTCTAAAACCACTTTTGACATAAAGGGACACTTTTTAGTTGCTATGGACAATCTCCAGTTTACAGGCAGAAAGAACGATTTTTATTATATAAAACTGCATGCAGGACACTGGGCAGACCACTAGGGACAAAGGGGGTGTGTAATTATTACATACAGTACTGTAATCAGTAAGATTACAGTATACTGTGTGTTTACCTTTTTGAATTTGCCGCCCAGTTCCGCTCCCATGCGCTGCTGCGGCTCGCAGGGAACGGAACTAGGAAGTCAGATGGGGACGAAAGTGCCGACACTCGCCGGAGATCTCCCTGGCGATCACAGCAGAGGACATCATCGCTGGATCGCCAGGAGAAGGTAAGGAAACTCCGCTGCGAGCTCTGCAATGTCTACCCCGAGCGTGACTCGGGGTTACCGATCCTAGCATAAAAAAACAACCCCGAGTCACGCTCGGGATTACCGCTAGGGAGGTTAATGCAAATTAGATTTAACGTATATCTGTCTTCAGACAACCTCCTTTTCTCTGTTATGCAATGGTTAGCTGTATGCTTTTTTATGCAGACCTGCTTACCTGTCCATGCCGCCTACCATACTGTGCTTACTAAATGGGAAAACGCAGCATGCTGCATAATTCATATTTGGGACTACTGCAACTCCCTCATTACTGAATTACCTTTACCTAAGCTGTTCAGTGTCTTATACTCCTCTGCCAATCCCTCCACTAGCTTCTGCTGACCCAATGAATAAAATTCAAAGTACTAACAACAACTTGCAAAGCCATCCACAGCTCTACCCCCAGCTACATCACTAGCCTGGTCACAAAACATCAACCAAGCCGCTCTCTTCGGTCCTCCCAAGACCTCCTGCTCTGTAGCTCCTTTGTAACCTTCCCCCATGCTCACCTCCCAGGATTTCTCCCAAGCTTCTCTCATCTTTTGGAACTCTGTACCCCAATCTATCAGACGATCTCCTAATTTATCCATCTTTTTTTTAAACCATAAAGCTTTTATTAATGCTTAATAATAAACATTTGTACAATCATACTAGCATTTGTACATAAGTATCATATAAAAGTATAACATTGTATAATTGAGTTCAATAGTAGAGTATTTTAATAATAAAACCATTGAAGTGGCTTCGTAATTAACCGATCATTGCATCGATAGTCTATTTAGAAATACTCTGAATATTTGTAGAAAAAAATGATTATTTAATCTCAAAAAGAAAGGAACAAAAGTAAAACTTTGTGAACCTCAGGGAGAAGCCCATAGAAGAAGGTATAATGATAGAAATGAAAGGGAATAGAAGGAAGGGAAATAAAAATAAGGAGAGATATTGTTCATTTACGTTTCTCTATATTTGAAGGTCTATGTTCGAGTAAAGGTGGTATAGGAATCAGAGTATTTAAAAATGATCCAAGGTTGCCACATTTTATTGAATTTTTCTGTATTCTCCTGTGATGTAGCCCTGATCTCCTCCATACCTCTGAGTAGATGTATCTCTTCTAGCCATTCTTTAATCGTGGGTGCGGCGGTACTTCTCCAGTGCCTCCGGTATCACTGTTTTTGCTGCAGTGATTAAGAATCTGGTCAAGGAGTTTTTGTATTTTCTCATGGTGCAATTGGTGATGTTTATAAGACAGCAAGCTGCATCTAAATGAATTTTCGTTTCTGTAATGTGTTTTATGATCTTGATTACTTGGTCCCAAAAGGGTTTAATCAAGTCACATTCCCACCAGATGTGGTATAAGGTGCCTTCTTCCCGGTTGCAGCGCCAACAATGTCCAGGAACCGTCGAACCATTTGTGTAATTTGTTTGGTGTGATATACCAATTTGTTAGGATTTTGAATGAAGTTTCTTGTAATCTCACACTGATTGCGCATTTGTGTGCGAACACACAGGCTTGTAGCCATTGATCTCTCGTAATCCTCAAAAACCCTTCTCTTTATCCTGCTTCTAACTATGTTTTTTTTATTTTCTCTATCTGCTCATCCCCCACAGTTATTACCATTTTTGTATCACTCGACCCTCCCTCTTGGATAGCAAGCTCTAATGAGCTGGGCCCTCTGATTCCTCCTGTATCAAATTGTAATGTAACTGGAACGGCTGCCTTAATTTTGTAAAGTGCTGCACAAACTGTTGGCACTATATAAATCCTGTATAATAATACACACGGACAGTGAGAGGCTGAAAATATGCATGCATAAAATTCAGAGCTGCAGGGGCCATGTAAGTAAGTGGCTGTACTTGTGTAAACATCAGTGCTTCTGAGCATTGGCATTTTCCCGTGCATGCGCGCCTGACGTAATTCCCCTGCACCGAAGTTTACACATATATAGCCGTTTTGTTTATTTGTATGATGGGCTGTATGAAGCACCTGCAGCTCCCACGCCCAGAAATTTTACGCTGGACAGTTTTTTTGGGGGGGGGGGGGGGGTTTCCCCCAGTCCCATCGCCATCTGTGTGCATGAGGCCTTAGGGTAGCACATGTAGTAAAAAATATATATTTTTTAATCAGATCCCTTTTTTTTTATTTATTTTTTTATATGCAAACAACATTAAGACAATACAGACAAATTATACAAACAAAAGCACATTAAGCAAAACGCAACCCAAAATGATTTTCTCTTACCATCCATGGACTGACACGGTGTCTCTTTACACTTTACACGTGGGTTATATCCCTGCTTGCAGGAGAAGACCTAGGCAGAATGTGAAATGTTATACATACATTCCAAAAGCCAGAGCTGAACAGCCCCACCCAGGGGGCGGTCCCTCCGTACATAACCCTCCCACTACAGTCAGCAGACTTCAGTTTTTTTCTGCCTAGCAGAAGGAGAAGACGTGGCTCCCTCAGGAGCCAGTCTCCTGACCTATTTTATTCCTTTTTGGAATTCTTTTTTATTTTATTTTTGAGAATCTTCTATCAACTGTCGGCTGGGCAACAGGTTGGGTACAAGATATCCTCGTAGTCTTCCCTGTCCAACCATCGAGCGTGCTGATCCTCGCCTTGTGTGCGTGAGACTCAGTTCACGACAGGCCCCATGACTCCAGGGGTGGCCGGGTTTGCTTTCATGCTCCCACGGTCCTCTCAAGACTGAACAGCTCCTGACTGACTGTATCTTTCGCGGTGGACCGGGCCGACAGCTACTCAGTACTGCACTGTGATAGTCCTGTCAAACACCAGTGTGTCCCTCAGGGGACGGGTAAGTAGTCTCTCCTGCCTGCAGGTGAGTACAAAAGGCTGTGTGTTTCTCTGTGGGGGATTTTCCCTGTCTCCCCCTGTATTTTATTGTCGCTCTCTGTCACCATTACTGGCGCTGGCTGTGTGGGGTGCTTGGGGGTCACACTGTTCTTGGGGGGCTCATGCTGGTCTGCAATGTATGCTTTGGGGCTTTTTTGTGTTTTTTTTGGGGCCTGAGCGCCGAGTGGCGCTGTGCGTGTGTGCTGTTTCATTTTAACTGCGTCATGGCGGCCATCTTGCCGCGGATCGCCTCAGTGAAGTGCGGCGGCCATTTTCTTGTAGCCCGCGCGCTTTTCAGCACTAGTTTGGCCTCTAGCGCTGCTGTAGCAGTGCGAATCTCCTCACAGTCTCCTCACAGCTCACCAGCGCTGACACAGCGCGGTACAGACAGCGGAACTAAGCGGTCCCTGGTCCGGGTTGGTGAGTCCCCTGGGCGCCCCCTCCTCAGTCAGCACAGCCTGTGGGTGGACTTTTTATCTGAGAGAGTCTCAGAGGGGGACAATATGGAGTCTGTGTCACCAGCTTCCCCTAAAAATGTCAGTGGCAACAGGCAGTGCTTCAGCACCTGCGGTCCCTATGGACCTGTTGTGGGCAGCCCTGGAATCAATTTCTGACCAGGATGGGAGCTGTGTGCAAGCGCAAGGGAGCAAAAAAGGCGCCCTCTCCCCACTTTATCTACTCGAGGGCAGTGCACTGATTCAGATATGGGCCTAGCTACTATCGCTCAGGACCCTAGTTCTGGATGTATGGATGGTTTTGAACAGGACATTCCTTATGAGGGAAACTCCAGTTCTGAGTCAGTAAATGACAGGGCGCTTGTTAGTGTGCTCATGACTGCGGTGAGGGACACTCTCAAGCTCAAATGCTGCGGATGCAGAACCTCAGGCGGATACTGTCTCCTTTGGTTCTTTTAAGGCCAGGCCTTCTAAAGGGGTTTTTTCCATTGTACTTTCTTTGACCAGCTCATTGATAAGGTCTGGAAAAAGCCGCAGAAGAATTTTTTATGGTCCCGCGGCGTTTGTTTATCAGATACCCCTTTGAAGATGCCCTACTTAAAAAGTGGGCTTCTCCCCCAGTGGTCGACCCTCCAGTCGCCCTGTTGAACAAGGCCACCACTCTCCCGATGGAGGGGACTCCTGCATTAAGGACCCCACTGACAGGAGGTCAGAAGTGGTGCGCATAGCCATGTTTGCCTTGTTGGGATCCGCCCTACGGCCTGTGGTAGCGGCGACCCTTGTGTTTTAAAACACTTACAGGTTGGGCAAAAATGTTGCACCTAGCTGTACAGGAGCATAATCTTCCTCCAGACACAGTTACTCTGGCCCACCAACTGGGCAGGGCCTGGTTTATGTGTGCGACGCCACGTTGGACGCGGGCC
The DNA here is from genome assembly GCA_029206835.1 of Rana muscosa. Lineage (NCBI taxonomy): Eukaryota > Metazoa > Chordata > Amphibia > Anura > Ranidae > Rana > Rana muscosa. The sequence goes on along the minus strand of CM055128.1, from coordinate 50,536,088 downwards.
CTTTAACATCCAGGGCCTCTGTCCCGATGGTGGTATGGCGTCGTCTTATCTGGTTGAAATGCTGGTCTGCTGGCCTAGCCTTTAAGAAGCTCCTGACGTATCTACCTTTTTATAGGTGGTAGACTTTTCGGTGCTGCTCTGGATGTCATCGTCAAGGATGTCAGGGGAGGTAAAAGCACTCTTCTTCCTTAGACTGGCAAGGGTAAGGGGGCCCGCCGCAAACAGGGCCTTTTTCCTTTCCAGCAAACAAGGGTTTTTTTCGTCAGTCGAGTCCACAGGTAGGTCCTCCCAGACTGACGGAGTGCGGCTGGTGGGCACAAGCGCCCCTGGGTGCGTAAGCCAAACAAGCGGCTCCCGAGCCCGCCTCCGCGTGAAGTCTTGCCTCCGCCTGACTCTGGGGTGGGGGGACGACTTCGCAGGTCACGAATCGGTGGTCCTCCCGAATCTCCGACTGGTGGGTGTGCGAGGAGGTCACCTCAGGATACAGGATAGTATTCCGATCCTGGGCCCCAGACAGATTCTTTCCCTCAAATCTTCCTCTCCTTCCTACCTGTCGGGCAGCCCTCTTGGGGGCTGTACAGGATTTGATCAGGTCCGGAGTGATTGTGCCGGTTCCGTCACAGGAGAGTTTTCAGGGATTCTACTCGAATCTGTTTGTCGTCCCAAAGGTAGGACGTGGTTCGACCTGTCCTGGACCTCAAGGCCCTGAATGCCTTCGAGAAGGTGCAGAAATTCCGCATGGAATCCATTCGCACGGTGATCGCTACACTCCACCAAAGGGATTTTCTTCTGGCGTCCTTGGACTTCAAGGCCGCCTACTTGCATGTTCCGATCTGCACAAGTCACTGGAAGTTTCTGCGCTTTGCGATCAGCGAAGTCCACTTTCGATTGTGGCTCTTCCTTTTGGCCTAGCCTCGGCACCAAGGGTGTTCACCAAGGTGCTTGCTCCGGTTCTAGCCTTCTGTTACAGCGAGGTATTGCTGTCGTGGGCTATCTGGACGATCTTCTGCTAAGAGCAGAAAGTGGATCAGACTTAGAGGAAAGGTGACTATCATCAATTAGACCCTCAGGGACTCGGGTGGTTCCTGAACATTCAGGAGTCAGTCCTGGTCCCGACTCGGTGTCTGGAGTATCTAGTTCTGATTCTGGACTCCTTGGAGGCAAAGGTATCCTACCTCTGGAGAAGTTGCTGACACTTCAGTCTGCGGTGCGGGTGCTGACATCCCAAAAATGGTTGTCAATCCGTTTTTTGCATGAGAGTCCAGAGACTCGTGGTGGCCTCCTTCGCGGCCGTTCCGTATGCCCAATCACACACCAGGGCATTGCAGAAGGAGATCTTGTCCATCTGGGACAAATCCCCGTTGTCCTTTGGATCTTCAGATCCAGGTGATTCACCTGGTCAGGGCGCCCCTGACATGGTGGTTGAGATCCTCGGCTCTTCGGTCCGGAAAGGCGTTCCCCTCCCATCCACTGGACGGTACTCACGACGGACACCAGCCTGATGGGCTGGGGTGAAGTCTGGGGAGTCGTGTCGGCTCATTCCTTGGACTCCGGACGAGCCCGTTTACCAATCACTGTTCTGGTAATACGGGCCATCGGACTGTGTCTCTCCTCAGGTCAGAGAGAGTACGGGGTCGCTCCATCAGGAGCCAGTCGGACACCGCCACGGCGGTGGCGTATGTAAACCTTCAAGGGGTAACTCGGAGCTCAGCTGCGGCTTCCGAGGTAGTCCGTATCCTGACGTGGGCCGGAAGAAACGTGCCGGCTCTGTAGGCCATTTTACATTCTGGGCATAGACAATGGGCAGGCGGACTATCTGAGTCGCCAGACACCGGACCAAGAAGAGTGGTCCTTGCATATTTCAACTCCTTTACCGACGGTGGGGCACGCCGGATGTGGACCTGCTGGCCTTTCGACTCAATCGCAAGGGTCGAGGTTGTGGCCAGATCCAGGGATCCTTGAGCGATGCCTCGGATGCGTTGGTGGCCCCATAGGGTCCTTATCGCCTGATATAAACTACGGCGATCCTAATTGTTCCGGATTGGCCGCAGCATCACTGGTACGCTGATCTGGTACGTCTCGTCGCGGACGTTCCCTGGCGGTTGCCGATGGGGGAGGACCTTCAGTCTCAAGGTCCTATGCTTCATCCGGCTTACAGTCTCTGGCTTTAACGGCAGGGCTGTTAAAAGCCAGGTGTTGAGGGACCAAGGTCTCTCGGACTCGGTCATTTTGACCATGTTAAGGACACGGAAGTCTTCCTCCAGGCAGATCTATCACCGTACCTGGAAAGCTTATATCGCCATGTGCGAAGCGCTGGACTGGCGTCCTCGGACGTATTCCGTCCCCAGAATCCTGCGTCCTCTGCAGTGTGGAGTGACCCAAAAGCTTGCTTTGAGTACCATCAAGGATCAGATTTCGGCCTTGGCCGTCTTCTTTCAGCGACCTCTAGCGGGTCATTTTCTTGGTTAGCACCTTGTGTTGGGTTCGCCATGTGCTCCCTTCTGTCAAGCCTCCTCTCCCACCGTGGGATCTGAATTTGGTGCTCTCGGTCCTCCAGGAACCTCCTTTTGGGAATATCCGGGATATTCCCTTCTTGTCTTGTCTCAGAAGGTGGCCTTTTTAGTGGCAATCACTTCTGTTTGACGAGTGTCTGAGTTGGCGGCTTTGTCCTGCAAGTCGCCATGTTTAGTCATCCATAAGGATAAGGCGGTGTTGCATCTGCGACCTTCCTTTTTTGCCAAAGGTGGTGTCGACCTTTCACCTACATGAGGACATTACCCTCCTGTCCTTGTGTCCTCACCCATCTCATCCCAGAGAGTTTGCGCTGCACATATTGGAGGTGGTACAAGCCTTACGGGTGTACCTGTCTGCTACTGCTTCTATTCGGAAGTCCGACTCACTATTTGTGACTGTCTCTGGTCCATAACAGGGCTAAGCGGTTTCGTCTGCCATCATTTTTAGGGGAATCAGACAAACCGTCATTCAAGCCTATGCTCTCAAAGGGCGGGCGCCTCCCTTTCCGGTTACGGCGCATTCCACCAGGACAATTGGTGCTTCCTGGGTTTCCCGACATCAAGCGTCGGTTGCACAAGTGTGCAAGGCGGCGACCTGGTCGTCTGTTCATGCCTTTTAAGTTTTATAAGGTTAATGTGGCTGCATCTTCGGATGCTTCCTTCGGCCGCAGGGTGCTGCAGGCCGCTGTTTAAAGTTGCGACTCCTCCGTTGAGGAGCTCTGCCTTATTGGAGTGAAGTTTTGGTTTTTCCATTTATACTGCTCCCATCCCTCTTGACACTGCTTTGGGACATCCCACGTGTAAAGTGTAAAGAGACACCGTGTCAGTCCATGGATGGTAAGAGAAAATAGGATTTTTTGTACTCACCGTAAAATCCTTTTCTCTGACATCCATGGACTGACACGGCACCCACCCTTCCTTTTAAGTTTGTACTGCTTTGTTACGAACTGAAGTCTGCTGACTGTAGTGGGAGGGTTATGTACGGAGGGACCGCCCCCTGGGTGGGGCTGTTCAGCTCTGGCTTTTGGAATGTATGTATAACATTTCACATTCTGCCTAGGTCTTCTCCTGCAAGCAGGGACATAACCCACGTGTAAAGTGTAAAGAGACACCGTGTCAGTCCATGGATGTCAGAGAAAAGGATTTTACGGTGAGTACAAAAAATCCTATTTTTTTTAATCAGATATTCTTTATTTTCTTTTTCACATGTGTAAAACATACATACATATGCAAAGATACACATATAAATACGTCATAAATAAAACCCACAATATCCCTTCTTCACAACCACACGACCTCACACCCTCCGTCCTTACTTATCCGTCACCCACCCCTAAACGTGCTTCCACTTCTATCCATTTTTTCCACATATATTAAATTTGTTTTTATTTTCTCTCTTCTTGTATATAAATTCTTCTTTTTGTAACAGTGTCGTCTATCACCCTCCTCCATTCTAACACTGTGGGGGGGTTTTCCGCTTGCCACTTCTGCGCTATAATTTTCCTTCCTTTGAAACAGACATCTTATTATTGCTGTTTGTTTGTCTTCTAGAAATCCCCTTTCTTCCAGGAGACCCAATACACATAGTCTGGCTTCTGGCTGCAAAGATGTCGCAAACACAGCGTTTATCTTCTCAACTATTTGCTTCCAGTATTGGTATAACTTGGGGCATCTCCAAATCATGTGTATTAGGTCTCCCCTGGTGTCCCCACATCTCTGACAACTCGGATCCGACCTCCTGCCAAACTAACATCCTTTAAGGCATATAATACACTCTATGTATCAAATAAAGATGGGACATTTATTGAGAAGATGACAATGACACCCTAGGTCCTATTGCTAATATTCGTTCCCATTGTTTCTGCAAAAGTGGACCCACATCTCTCCCATTTAACCTTGTTTTTACTAACTGATACCTCCCCCTGGTCCACCCTTTCTAGGGAATCATACATGTCTGAGATTGCCCCTCTAGAGGCCTCTGCATTTACTAATTTACGGAGAAGGGGCATATCATTCCATTCCGGTGGGCTCTGTCCAAACTGTGCATTCAGCGCATGCCTAGTTTGAAAATATCTGTAAAAGGATCTATTTGGAACAGCATACTCCTCCCTTATTTCTTGAAATGTTTTTATTCTTCCTGCCTTAAAGAGTTGTGCCAATAAATGTATGCCCAGTCTGTCCCACTCCTCAACCTTTCCCATAGCTTTAAGTTCCTGCAGGTTGCTATTGTCCCATATGGGAGAGAATTCGGAGAATCCCTTATATCCCAGGATCTTCTTGACCTTTTTCCAGCATTTTACCATTCATTGAACTGTAGGACATTTAGAACAAAAAGAATCAGCCTCCACTGCCTCTACTTCTGTGTCGTGGCTTGTATCATTGAGTTAACCCCTTTACCGTCTCTCTTCCTACCGTTCGGTTACTGCCCCTCATATGCTGCACTTGAGCCGCTAAAAAATAATGTCTGGGATTCGGAAGGGCCAGTCCCCCCTTCTCTCTGGGTTGTTGCAGGACTCGAGGCAAATCCTTGCTGCTCCATTCTTCCAGATCAGTTCCCTAAACACTTTATCTATTTTCTTAAACCACTGTCTTGGAATCCATACTGGGGAATTATGGAGAATATACAAGATTTGCGGCATCCATACCGTTTTTACCAAATTGCTCCTGCCAGCCCCTGAAAGTTAGAGCCTGTTCCGTACCCGGCATTTTTGTCTAAGCTTTGTCAGCAATGGTACTAGATTTCCGGCTATGTACTGCCCTGGGTCCCTTGTTATGTTTATTCCTAAATATCTAATTTGGGCCACTACCTTCACTTGGTCTATCTGCCCTATCCGTGGGTTTATCGGCAAAAGAGCCGATTTGTCCCAATTAATTTTCAGCCCCGAGAATTTGCCAAATTCCCCTATTCTGTCTATTGCCGTCTCCAATGAGGCTTGCGTATCCCCTAAGAAAAGCAATACGTCATCCGCATACATAGCAACCTTCTCCTCCCTCAGCTTCCTCTTGAAACCCTTTATTCCCGGGGATGCCCTTATAGCAATGGCCAGTGGCTTCATGGCAAGGGCGACAACGGGCATCCCTGCCTTGTCCCCCTAGCCAATTGGAACACATCTGAACATTCGCCATTTATCCTTACTTTCGCCCTGGGACCTTCATACAGGATTCTAATCCATTGAATAAAATTAGGACCAAACAAACTCTGCCAGGACTTTCCAAAGGTAGTGCCACTCAAGGCTATCAAACGCCTTGGTTGCGTCCAAAGATAAAATTGAGGGGGCGTGGCCTGACGCGGCATGTGAGCAGACCTGTTCGACGGAGCTCCCACAGAAGATCCTGTATGTGATCCTATCCTCATCACCTACAAAGCCCGTTTTCGCCGGTAACTAGTGCCTGGAGACCCCCTGTGACTCCCGGTTCCAGCGGTGCTCATTAATTAATTAAGCATGATGACCCGGGGAAACAAAGGAGAAGCCGCGGCTGCGGCCTCCCAGGACTCCCAAGATGGCGCCTGGCAGTTTCAGTCTTTGCCACCCAGGACTCCACGAGGGCAGGAGAAGAAAACGGAGCAGGGCGGTAACTCCAGCAAAGCCCCTAAAGGACATGATCAAATAAGGGACATGCTATACTACGCTAAAAGACTGACAGGCCCGGATGATTACCCGCAGACTGCAGCACAGTGCCCTACAGTGCTTGCAGAGCATGTTGAACAGGGACACGCTGAAATGCAGGCAGCGGAGGATGAAGACGTGGAGTCAGCTCATGATCCTGTACCAGCCATGCTTACACAGCAGACAGAGGACGGTCCACAGCCCACGCTCAGTGATATCCTATATGCTGTACACAAGTGTACTGCCTCTGTGGAAGCCCTGAAGGAGAGGTTTGGGGGACTGGAGGAGAAGGTATCTCTCCTGAGACGTGATATACAGAAGGTCAGGGAGAGGACCACGGCCGTGGAGGGAAGGGTCAGTGACATAGAAGATCAGATGCCACATATGACCCGGGAAGTGAGAGTAGCGGCTCAGCAGGCACGTCAGGCCTTTGATCGTCACGATGAGATCGAAAATCGTTTGAGACGAAACAACGTCCGCATTGTGGGGCTCCCAGAAAAAGTGGAGGGTAGGGACCCCACTACGTTCATAGAAGGCTGGCTGCAGGAGGTCTTCGGTAAAGAGGCCTTTTCCCCGAAGGTCAGTCTAGCCAGCATGGATCTTGGGGGGTTTCCGCGCCCCCTCCCCCCCGGAAACCCCCCAAGATCCATGCTGGCTAGACTCCTCAATTACAGGGACTGGGAAGTGATACTTCGAATGGCCAGAGAAAGGGGAGCCGTGCACTTTAACGGAGCCCGGATATCTTTTTATCCTGATTTCTCGGCAGAAGTGCAACGCAGAAGATCAAAGTTTCTAGATGTCAAGAAAAGGCTGCAGAGGCTTCAGCTACCATACGCCATGCTATACCCGGCCAAACTTCGCATAACAGCCAGAAATGAGACCCACTTTTTTGAAACTGCACAGGATGCGGCTGACTGGCTGGACCGTAACGAACAGGGTATCCGCAGGAGGGGACCGGAGAACGGTGAAGGCTGATGCGACTGATCCTATCTTTATCAAGGGCAAACCGGACAAATGTATGCTGACACTGAAATGATGTTGCTATGAGAGGACCGTTACTTGTTTGAAGATACCAGCGAATAGTTTTCCACTAACTCTTCTGTTCCTGTCGCTGTTCAGAGGTTATAGGTGGAGTGTGTCTCTACACCCCCCTATGTGCTGTATGCTGACATGGTGGACATGGCTAATGTTTCTGTGCCCTGTTGGCACTAAAATTACCCCTGTCGTTATCACTCGACACCGGTGGGCAACCCCAAGCGGCGCCCTGTTGGCAGTCCAGGAGCCACCGGCAGATGCAGATAAGTTTTATTTTCCTTGTTTTTCTTATGTTTTTCACTTTTTCTATTGCTGTGCTGAAACCAAAGCGCTGTTGCGCAGGAATTATTGCCGCAGTTTCCACAGGATGTTTCTTTTTACAAGAGATTGTACTGTTCTACTTGATGCACCACAGTCAAAGCTGTTTGAACCAAAGGACTGTTGCTTTTTTTTGCTAGCTGGATGGTGGGATACAAGACTGAAGCTCCCTTTTGAGCACTCCCCCCATTCCGACAGGACTCTTTGTATGTACTTACCATGTCTTCTACACCTATAGTGTCGTGGAATGTCTGAGGGGTCAATGATCCTTTGAAAAGGACCATGATCTCTACGGTACTCCGCAAATTTCACCCGGCCATAATTGGCTTGCAGGAGACCCATCTAGTGAAAGACACGACTAGTTTCTTGGGTTATGCATGGGTAGGTCAGGCCTATCACTCCACTCACTCCGCTTTCTCACGCGGAGTGAGCGTACTGATTCACAAGGCCCTGGCATACCAGGAGTTAGATTCGCTTATTGATATATCTAGGAGATTTGTATTTTTATACTGCAAATTGTTTACTGTTACTATGATCCTGGCTTTTGTATATGTGCCTCCACCGTTTTCTAGAGAGGTGCTGCAGTTGCTGCTGTCTTACCTGGCAAACAAGCCCGATGTCCCACTATTGCTGCTAGGAGACTTTAACTGCTACCTAGACCCCAGATTGGATAGACACCCCCCGGTGACGCCCCCTAAGGGCAACCGGGGTACGGCTCTAGGACGCCTGATGGCTGAGGTGGGGTGGGTTGACATCTGGCGGGTCCGGAATCCCAAATGTAAACAATTTTCCTGCTTCTCCAAGACGCACGGTTCCCTCTCCAGTATAGACCTTTGTTTGGGTACCCCCAACATGGTTAGTTGCTCCTCTGGGATAGAATATTTCCCTAGGGGGGTCTCGGACCACTCACCGCTAGTACTGTGGCTGGTTACACAACAGTCTAGCTCTCTACCCAGGGCCCCCATGGAAACTGAATGCCTATTGGCTCAAACTGTTTACATCCCCGGAACGTATAGAAACCAAGATCGAGGTTTTTCTGCGGGCGCACAACCATTACCTAGACCCTCTGCTAAAATGGGAGACCCTGAAGGCCTATCTTAGAAGGGTATTTATTGAGGAAATACAAATTGTCAGGAACAACTCCTCTGTTCTGATGGAGCGGGTGGAGGACCAGGTGAGACAGCTGGAACTTGCCTATGTGACTAGCCCTACTGACTCGGCCAGGGAGGCTTGGATGTCGGCCCAGGACTCTCTGGACCGTCTTCGATCCTCAAAGGCAGAGCGGAAGAGATTCTTTACAAAACTTGCATTTTATGAGGAAGGGGAACAAACTGGGCGATTACTGGCCAAGATAGCAAGGTCTCAAACACAGTCCCCGGCCATTGGTGCTATACGTGCCTCTACAGATAAAGTGGTTAACGCCCCTGAAGCCATTGTGTCCGAGCTGGCATCCTTCTATGAGGGCCTCTATGGGTCGAGGGATGCCTACTCGGAAGAGGACCTTGAGGAGTACATGGCTAGTATTGATCTGCCCGCTCTTTCCACATCGGTCAGAGAACAATTAGATGCCCCCATTACTCTGGGCGAGTTGCAACTGGCGGCAGGCTCTTTTCCTACATGTAAAGCCCCTGGGGAGGATGGCCTGCCCATGGAGGTGTACACCCAGTTTGGGGAGCACCTGTTACCTGAACTGTTGAAAGTCTTTAACGCCGCACTGGAGGGTGGGAGGCTGCCTGACTCTATGGCCAGGGCTAATGTCATTTTATTATTAAAGCCGGGGAAGGATCCGGTTGACCCTGGCTCCTATAGACCTATTTCGCTGCTGCAAAGTGATGTGAAAATCCTGGCTAAGGTCTTGGCGCGCAGGGTCAACGGGATAATCTCGTCTATTATACACCCGGACCAGGCGGGTTTCATGCCGCAGAAGTCCACTGCTACCAATTTGAGGCGCCTGTTTTTGAACATGCAGGTGCAGGCGGACAATGGGGGCCACAGGGCGCTCTTGTCCCTTGATGCCAACAAGGCATTCGATAGTGTCAGCTGGAGGTACCTTTGGGCGGCATTGGCCAAGTTCGGCTTTGGGGACACATTCATAGACTGGGTCAGGTTGCTATATGCGTCCCCTCAAGCGACCATCAGAGTCGCGGATAGGATGTCACCAGCCTTTGCTTTGGGTAGGGGGACGAGGCAGGGTTGCCCCCTGTCCCCCCTGCTCTTTGCGATCGCTATAGAGCCATTGGCGGCCCTGGTTCGGGCTAGCGCCCGTGTCCGGGGATTCCAATACGGCCCACTGCAGGAAAAAATCATGTTGTACGCGGATGACATGCTGTTGTTTCTGAAGGATCCCACGCACTCCATGCCAGGGGTTATGTCAATAATAGAGCAATTCGGTCACTACTTGGGACTGACCATTAACTGGTCGAAATCCGCCCTGATGGTGTTGGATGAGGTGGGTGGGGTTGCCCTGCCGGACTCTTGTCCCGTCCCAGTTGTGTCTAGCTTTAAGTACTTGGGGGTGCAGGTGTCGCCCAGGCTGGGGGATTACTGCTCCCTTAATGTGCACCCATTACTATCCCGGTTTAGAGATAAAATTAATACTTGGAACACCCTAAAAATGTCACTTGCAGGTAAAGCCAACCTGATCAAAATGATTTTAATGCCACAACTACTTTATTTTCTACACAACTCGCCGGTAGTGATACACCTGAAAATCTTTCGAATAGTGAACACTCTTTTCCGACGGTTGCTATGGCATACTAGGCCCCCTCGGATTAGATTGGAGCACTTGCAGCGAGCCAAGGACAGTGGGGGGTTGGCGGTTCCCAACCCCTGGCTGTATTACTTGGCGGCTCAGTTGCAGCACTTGATAGGATCTATGTCCCAAGACCCGGGGAGCTCAGCGGCGCGGCTGATGCTTTCGGCCACTGGCGCTGAGACTATCCCGATGGGACTGGAGGCGCAAATGTTCCTAAAATCTAACAAGCAAACCCCGACGCTCTTACTTATTCAAAAGGTATGGAACAAGGGCCGACAACTACAGGGAGTTCAGGGTTTCACGGAAGACAGCCCAATATGGGACAATAAGTCATATGTGGAGTTGGTGAAGCTGCAACAGGGGCCCAGATGGCGTGCCCATGGTGTGGCTCTGCTGTCCCACATCTTCGCTAACGGCAGTCTTCTCACTTTTCCTGAACTGCAGGCCAGATTTGGCCTCCCAGTTAATATGCACTATTACTATATGCAGCTCCGGCATGCAGTGGCTGCACACGGGAATACGGTGGAATGGGTTCAGTCACCCGCCCCAGTGTTCCGTGTGTTGCACACTAGCAATGAAACAAAAGGGTTTATATCCCAATGTTACCAGATGTTACTGTCAAGTCACCTACGTGCATTCCCGAGCAGGACGGAATCCATGTGGGAGAAGGACATAGGTACACTGACGGGGGACCAATGGGAGGAGGCGTGGCAGTCAGTCACCACTTGCTCCTTAAATGTTGCGCAGAAGATGTCACAGTTGTATATATTATTAAGGGTACATTACACCCCGCTGAAATTACATAAGATGGGTAAGCTCGATGACCCTGTGTGTGGTAGATGTCAGAGGCACAAAGGCGATCTCATCCATCTCCTGTGGAGATGCCCGAAGCTTCACAGGTATTGGAATGAGGTGGTAGGTACACTAAACAGAGTATTTGAAACTACGATTCCTGTGGATCCTAAGTGTTGCCTGCTGGGGATCATGGAGGAAGTGACCCCTGGGGAAATTACCAGGATCGCAGTCTCTAGGGCCCTATTTCAAGCCAGGAAGCTTATTTTGATGGGCTGGAAGTCGGTCCTCCCTGCCTACCACCACCTCCTGGATAGAACACATGGGGAATACTCTTATAATGGAAAAATATATATATCAACACAGGGGCAGCCCGGGGAGGTTTGAGAGGATTTGGTCCCAATGGCTTGATACCCCTGGCCTGAGTCCCAGGGAGCTGGTGATGTCCCGACTTTTACAATAACTTGGAAATCTAGTAGCATAGGACTAATGTATTTATCAATGCTAGACTGTGGTGCTGTTCTTGTGTGTTGTTTCATAGTTCGCCAGCAGAGGGAAACCTTTGCTAACTTTTGTACATTGGAAACTGTTGTGATTTGTCTGGTGTTCAATAAAAACCTTTTTGATTAAAAAAAAAGATAAAATTGCTCTTGATCCCTCTACTTCTGTTGACAGCTGGATATTTAGAAACGCTCTTCTTATGTTAGAACTGGTAGACCTACCTGGGATGAATCCCGTCTGGTTCGGGTGTACCAGCTTTGAGACTATCTTATTTAACCTCGTTGCCAATAATATTTTGGCCAGGATTTTTACGTCTGCACACAGGAGAGATATCGGTCTATATGAGGCCGTCTCCAATTGCTCTTTCCCCTCTTTTAATAGAACTATAATTGTTGCTTCCGTCATGGACGTGGGTAACTTCCCTTCCTCGGCTGCCCAATTAAATACCTCCCAGAAGTTTTGGAAGCAGCACCTCACCATAGATTTTGTATATTTCTGTTGGTAAGCCATCGAGCCCTGGGGCCTTTTGGTTTGCCATGGCCATTGTTGCCACTTGTAACTCTTCCAATGTGAGCGGTACCTCCAAATCCTCCCTGTCTTTCCCTGATAGCCGGGGATCTGCAGACCTGTAAAAAAAAAGGCTTCCATCTCTCCCTCTGTTACCATATTGTGTACTACTATACAGGTTCTGATAATATTTTTTACTTCTGATGTACCTCTCCTGATTTCCCCCTCCTCATCATAGACCGCTGGAATGACAGATAGGGGAGCGCCGGCCCTAGCTATTGGGGCCAGAATTCTCCCCACTCTCTCACCCTCCCCGTATAAATTCTGTTTCTATAATAATTTTTTATTTTCCGCCTTTCTTATTACTATTTTTTTTTTATACTCTTCCTGTGTCTCTGACCATTCCTTATATGGACCATACCTCTGTGGTTGGAATCTCTGACCTCTTCACCGAGTTTGTTTTTTAATAAATTATATATTTTGAATTAAAATTCCCCGTAGAGCATGTCTTAGTTGGAGGAATTGATACAACCAGTTAGATTGTAAATAGAACTCTCCCCTTAGATCTTCAAAGGATTTAAGTATACCGTTTTCGTATAATTGAGCTAGAGTTGTTCCTAATTTCCCCCATCCCTGAAAGCCTTTAAAGCCTAGTACCCACGACCGAGAATCTCGTTGTAAAAAAAAAACATTGTTGTAAAGCGCGGTCACGTACAGCACGTACGACGGCAGTATAAAGGGGAAGTTCGATTCCAATGGCGCCACCCCTTGGGCTGCTTTTGCTGACCTCGTGTTACCGCGTGTTAGTAAAAATTTGGGGAGAGACGATTCGCGATTTTCAGTCTTCGTGCTTTCAGTTTTGTTTTAGCGATATCTCCATTACGAACGCTAGTTTTACCAGAAGGAGCGCTCCCGTCTTATACTTGATTCTGAGCATGCGTGATTTTTTAAGACTCGGGAAAAGCATACACACGACAGGTTTTCCCGTCGGGAAGCAGGCCGACGAGAATCCTGACGAGAAAATAGAGAGCAGGTTCTCTATTTTTCTCGTTGAGATTCCCGGCAGTTTTCTCAACGAAAAACCATACACACGAACGGTTTTCTCGGCAAGAAAGCCCTCCCAGCAGTTTTCTTGACGAGAAAAACGGTCGTGTGTACGAGGCTTAAGGGCCAAAATTTGAGGAAGTCTATCATTTTCCCATATGGGGGTGTATCTAGTAGGATAAGAGACACCCAGTATTCTTTTTAATTATTTTCTTATGCATCTAAGGGTCGGTTACCACTCTCTGTCCTAGATGGTGCAAGAGGGGGTCTCTCTCTCTCTCTCACTCTCTCACTCACTCACTCACTCACTCACTCACTCACTCACTCACTCACTCACTCACACACACACACACACACACACACACACACACACACACACACACCCCACCTCCCTCCTCCTCCTTTTAAGGCTAGAAAAGCTATTGTTCTCACCTTTTCTGGCACTTGAACTTTGGCACCTAAGTATTCTGTTAATGCAAGGGTAGTTTTGACCTGTACTTCTTTATACTTGGCACTCCAGGTGATTCATATGGACTATGGAATGAAAGAGCAGAATCCAATCAACAATGTGCGGTTTTATTGTAAGTCTGATCCAGACATGGCAATAAAAATCACTAAACAGCAGGTACGTTTTTGGTGTGTTAGGAATATTCTAATGCTGAAACAATGTCTTCTCATCAGGGTCTGAATTTGTACCACTAGAGCATTTGGGCTCAAATCCTTCTGTATCCAAACAAACCCTCTTATGTAAGGATCGTATGTTGTGCACAGAACGTGTTAACCCTCATTCTTCCTAACCCGGATGTCGCCTGTCTGGCTTAGTGTGGAAAATTCATAAACGCAACATAATTTACAGAACTGCATATTGTCTAGTAGATAAAACTGTAACATACAGATTTTAATTTTGTAATTGGCCATTTTGTTTTAATTACGACAGGTGCAACTGAGTAGGAAAATAAAAAATCGCTCAAAAAGAATAAAAATACACTCACGTCTAGGTAGACTTAAAGCTGGGTATACATGTGCAGTATTTTTTAGTTCAACCAACATGTTAAACAAAAAAGAAAAAAAACCTGACAGATCTCTGCATCAACACAAAACGTGTGTGATGCAGGGATCTCCCCTGCCACGCCATTGTAGTCTGTCAGAAAACACAGATCAGCACTTGCAGCCATTGGCTGCAAGTGCTGATTGAATGCTGGTTTTACAGCTTGACCGTTCAACAGAAGCCAGTCTACCGACCAGCTTCTATTGAACAGACAGCAGAACACACAGACTGAAAGTCGGACAGCTCCAGCTGAACTGGCTGATTTTTGGTCCGCGTATACCCTACTTTTGTCAAACATGGTTCAGATCAGTCTCCCCTCCAAATAGATCCTTTTTTAAATGGGAAAGTCTTGGATAATTGTACACTCTGCATGCACTCCCAACCCAACTGTATTCTGGTGGAGGGGTCGTACAAAATTTCCCACTTTCTGTATTCTCCTGTGCAACCATGGTTCATTTGTTTTATGAAATATTTTCTTTCTCGTACATCACGGGACACAGAGCGACATAGTCATTACTAATGGGTTATATAGATACCTTCAGGTGCTGGCACTGGCAACTTCCAAAACCGGAAGTACCCTCCCCTATATAAGCCCCTCCCATCCGGGAGCACCTCAGTTTTTTGCCAGTGTCTAAGGTGTTGGCCAAGAAGTAACATGTGTTTTTCACTGAGCTTGCGTACAGGTTCTTTTGGGCCTCAGTAAGCTATTCCGGATCCGACCAAAAAAGCTTCATAGCTAAACGGTCGGTACCCGGGCCTTGCAGAGAAGAGCAAGGTTTTGCCTGTAATGCCTCTCTTAGGAGGGCTGGACCCTGGGATCCAGAGCTCTGGTCATACCCACGACCAAGATGGTTTCTGTGCAGGGTGCTATACAGGTCCAGGGGAGTAGAATCCTTGGGAACCCGGTCCCTGAAGGTTTGATTACAATGCCTGCCGTGATAGGTGAAGTTTGGGCTTCTGTGGACCAAACAGAGTCCTGCGGCGAGGAAAAGGTAAGTGGGGGCCCTCGGGAACTTGGTTCTATTGAGGGACCCCCAAGCCTATTTTGTCTTTCTGCCTGTTACCTAAGGTATTCCCGCTAATATTCTGTGTATGCCTGTTACTACTGAGAAAATGTAAAAAAAAATAATAGTAGGCAAGAAAAAAAAAAATGTAAGACCGCGGTACCTGTGTTAGACACTAGAGGCCGCTATGGTTCTTTTTCTTGTAATGTGGATTTTTTTTCTTCCAGAATCAAATCCAGGCAGTTGGTATGTTCTCTGCTGGGAAGCTGTCTCCTCTGCCCTGTTGCTGCGCTCATCCATCCCCGGGCCCTGCGGCAAAGGGACCCTGGCTCCCATCTAGCTCCTTATTGTTTTCAAAAAAGGCGCCGAAGGCGCACGTGCCCGCGCCTCTATATATAGAGGCGATCTGGAAAAAGGGGCGGAGCAGGTGGATGACGCTCAGGTGTGCGCCGCGGCGCTACTGCGCATGTGCGGGCGTCCAGCGTGTTTTAAAGCACATTATAGCTAGCTATTGAAGTGCACAGACAGAGCTAGCAACAGTATAAAGGCACACAGAGGCGGTTGATGCAGGCATCCCCTAGAAAGGCACTTTAGTAGACACCAACTGTGATATAGCAGCAATTGTGCTAGACTATTCTCAGTAAAAGTGGTGTATTACGGCTGGAATACCTCAGCTTTAGGCTTAGGAATATGCCGTCCAGAAGCTCCGGAACTGAATCTTCCAGGAAGCGAAGGGGGTCTCATCGGGCTCTGAGGATCTTGGGCATGCTTCTGCTGCACCAGTCTCCCCTGAAGTTCAGAGGTAAGTGACCGTAGAGACCCCGCAGGGGTACTTGGTACTGTGGCTGTCCTCAGTTCACCTGCTCCTGTGTATGTAACAGAGGAGGTTTTTTTCCTCAGCTCTGGGAGGATTAGAGAGAGATTTGTCAACATTGATCGCTGCCTCCCTGTCAGGGAAAGCACGCCCGATCTCCGTCTCCTCCTTCAGAGTGCCTGTTAGCAGAGCAACAGTCTCATACAGGGATCGACCTGCCTGAAGGGGATCAGGATAAGGTTGATTCTGTTATAGAGGAATCAACAGTGGGGGAACCTTTTCTCAGCATCTCAAGCTGAAAGATAATGGGTTCAGTCTCTGACTAACATGGTCCGATCAGCATTTAAAAATGCACCTTGCGGAACCATCAACCACTACTGTATCCTCGTTGGGGTCGCTAGAAGCCCCCAGACTGTCTGTTCTTTTCCACTTCACCCTTTACTGAAAGGGCTCATTTACCAGGATTGGGAACGTCCTGAGAAAATATTTATTACCCCAAGAGATTTCTGGTGGTCTATCCCATGGAGGATAAGTTCATCAAAAAATGGAAGGTCCCTGCAGTGGACACAGCCATCTCTTGTATGTATAAATCACTGACATATCCAATGGATAATGTCCAAATGTTCAAGAACCCAATAGATAAAAGATTGGAGTCCTTATGAAAGTCTGCTTCTTTCTACAGCAAGCTTGGTGACCCAACCAGCAGTGGGGTCTGCTAAGCAGTGAAGGATCAGTTGAAACAGGTCTTGAGGGACTTGACAGATCAGCAGGCCTTGCCCTAGCTGATCTACCTAGAGCCTTAGGCTTTGCGGTTGACGCCATAAAGGATTCAGTCCATCAGGCCTCCCGCCTTACGCTGTCTATAGTACATATGCGCAGGCTTCTATGGCTCAAAAACTGGTCTGCTGAAGCTCCCTGTAAAGAATGGCTGGTTAGCGTCCCATTTCATGGTGAACGCTTATTCAGGGAAAACCTGGACAAATATATCCAGAAAATTTCCAGCGGTAAAAATACGCTCTTGCCGGTTAAAAACAGAGTTAGAGGTCCCTCTTTAAGAGGCCTGCTTCTCCAGTCCCTGGGGCATCGGCTGTGTAACAGTTCCGACGGCCTCCTCGGTCAATTCCCGGGGGTAAAAAAACAGGGACAATAGCAGGGTAATGAGAAACCCTGGGTCAGGGGAGGTACAAAACCTCCCCCAAAGTTAAATTCATTGAAGGGTTGCCCCCACTCAGTCGGGTGGGGGGAGGACTCCAGTTGTTCGCAAGAGACCTGGCGGGACACGATCAAGACAGATAGGTGCTCTCCGCAGTATGTTTGGGATACAGTTTGGAGTTAAAAGACTCTCCTCCTTCCCATTTTTGAGGTCAAACGTGCCAAGGGATCCCCGGAAGAGAGAGTCCCTCCTGTTGGCACTAGAACAACTATTGCTCCAAGGAGTAATTATGGAGGTTCCCCTGGAAGAATGAGGGTTCGGGTTTTACTCAAACCTCTTTACAGTCCCGAAGCAAACGCGGACGGGAGGCCCATATTAATTCTAAAAGGGCTATACAAATTCCTGTATATCAGGACTTTCCGATGGAGTCGATCCGATCGGTGGCCACTGCCCTACAAGGGGAGGATTGGTTAGCCGCGATCGACATCAAAGAGGCTTATTTGCACATTCCCATCTTTCCAGTCCACCAAAAATTTCTACGCTTTGCAGTAGAAGGGCGCCATTTTCAGTTCAGAGCCTTACCCTTCGGTTTGGCCAAGCACCACGAGTGTTTACAAAAATTCTGGCCCTTTATTGGCCAATCTAAGAACACAAGGTGTAATGATAATGGCATATCTAGATGACTTGTTGCTGATAGACCACTCAGTGAAAAAACTAGACGTGGTCGTTCACAAGACAATCAAGTATCTGGAATCTCACGGTTGGACTATCAACCGAGACAAGTCAGCCCTAAAAAACAGTCAAAAGTCTGGAATACTTGGGGCTAAGGTTGGATTCAGGCCAGAGAAAAATATTCTTGCCTCGAGGAAAGGTGTTGTCTTTGAAAGATTTGATCCACTTAGTGGGTACAAAAAAGACAGCCGTCCATACGCCTGTGCATGAGGCTGCTGGGAAAAATGGTGGCATCATTCGAAGCAGTACCCTACGGTCAATTCCATTCAAGGAATTTGCAAGGGGCCATACTGTCAGCCTGGAACAAAAAAGTTCAGGCCCTAGACTTACAATGTCCTTGTCCCCTTCCGTTCGCAAGAGCCTCCGTTGGTGGTTGGTTCCCCAGAATCTGGAAAAAGGGAAATCCTTCAGTCCGATTTCTTGGAAGGTGGTCACTACAGAAGGCCCTGCCCATCAATCTCTTAGAGATACGAGCAGCCCGGTATGCCCTAGTAGCATGGACATCCAAACTCCAAGGGTCCCCTGTCAGAATTCAATCAGACAATGCCACAACAGTGGCATATATCAATCATCAGGGGGGCACCAGGAGTCGTGCAGCCCAGAGGGAAGTAAATTACATCCTGAAATGGGCAGAAAGATATGTCCCAGCCATATCTGCGGTATTCATTCCAGGAGTGGAGAATTGGAAGGCGGACTTTCTAAGTCGCCAGCAATTATGCCCAGAGGAAGGGTCCCTTCACCCCGAGGTTTTCTGGACAATATGTCAGCGGTGGGGAACATCGGATGTAGATCTTCTAGCATCCAGATTCAACGCAAAGGTGGACAGGTTTGTCTCTCGGACAAGGGATCCCCTAGCTTGCGGCTCGGATGCCCTAGTGTTCCCTTGGGATCAGTTCAAGCTGATATATGCATTCACACTGCCACAATGGTTACCTCGATTACTCCGCAGAATCAGGGTAGAAAAGAAACCAGTGATTCTGGTGGCTCCAGCGTGGCCCCGAAGAGCGTGGTACGCGGAGATTGTAAAATGTCAGTGGGGAGTCCTTGGACTCTCCCACGTCGTCCGGACCTGCTTTCGCAAGGACCGATATACCACCCTTCCTTACCAGCCCTAGGTTTGACGGCCTGGCTATTGAAGCCCACATTCTAAAAAAGAGAGGGCTCTCTAATTCTGTGGTATCTACCATGATCAATGCCAGGAAGCCGGTATCCAGGCAGATCTACTATAGAATCTGGAAGGCGTACATCGCCTGGTGTGAGGCCAAGAAATGGCATCCACGTAAATACGTAATAGGTAGGATTCTGGACTTCCTACAATGGGCTGTAGATAGGAAGCTTGCCTTGAGTACTATCAAGGGTCAGATTTCGGCCTTGTCAATATTTTTTCAAAGGCCCTTGGCTTCGCATTCACTAGTCAAAGCCTTTATACAAGGAGTGATGCGTATTAGTCCTCCGGTTAATATTCCCATATGTCCATGGGATCTAAACTTGGTTCTGTCGGTTCTACAGAAACAACCATTTGAACCATTACATCATATTTCTTTGGTTCTTCTCACCAGGAAATTGATTTTTCTAGTAGCCATTTGTTTGGCTAAAAGAGTGTCGGAATTAGCGGCTATGTCCTGTAAGGAGCCATATCTGGTTATCCATAAGGATAGAGTAGTGTTACGCCCTCATCCAGCCTTTCTTCCTAGGGTGGTATCGAGGTTTCATTTGAACCAAGATGTGGTTCTTCCTTCTTTTTTCCCCAAACCTACTTCGGTAGAGGAAAAGTTATTGCATTCTTTGGATGTAGTAAGAGCAGTTAAAGCTTATCTAAAAGCCACTGCTCAGATTCGCAGAACGGATACTTTGTTTATTCTGCCGGAAGGCCCCAGAAGGGGTCAGGCAGCGTCAAAATCTACTTTAGCCAAGTGGATACGAAAGGTCATAATGCAAGCCTATGGCTTGAGAAGGAGACCGCCTCCGTTCAAAGTTAGAGCGCACTCCACGAGAGCAGTTGGAACTTCATGGGCAGTGCATCACCAGGCCTCCCTGGCTCAAATCTGTAAGGCCGCAACATGGTCTTCAGTACACACGTTTACTAGGTTCTACCAGGTGGACGTTAGAAGTCAGGAGGATGTCGCCTTTGGGCGCAGTGTGTTGCAGGCCGCAAAAGATCCTCATGTCTGATAGCGCTCAGCTTATGTATGGTGTATCCCCCCCCCCTCGTTGGGCATTGCTTTAGGACATCCCATTAGTAATGACTATGTCGCTCTGTGTCCCGTGATGTACGAGAAAGAAAATAGGATTTTTATAACAGCTTACCTGTAAAATCCTTTTCTTGGAGTACATCACGGGACACAGAGCTCCCACCCCTCTTTAGGGACACTTATTGCTTTGCTACAAAACCTGAGGTGCTCCCGGATGGGAGGGGCTTATATAGGGGAGGGTACTTCCGGTTTTGGAAGTTGCCAGTGCCAGCACCTGAAGGTATCTATATAACCCATTAGTAATGACTATGTCGCTCTGTGTCCCGTGATGTACTCCAAGAAAAGGATTTTACAGGTAAGCTGTTATAAAAATCCTATTTTTAGCTACATGCCATCCTGTGATGGAATTTTCTTTGTCTTTTTTTCTATTTTCTGTTGTTCCAAATAAAACCCTCAAGGCCAGTTGTTTTTGTCCAGTGACCTTTTGAGCAGATAAAGTCCAGAGACACGTTATTGCACCTCTGGAGACAATTTATGGCACCTCTCTGTTTGTCAGGTTATTTAGCGTTGTGTAAACAGGTCTGTTATAGGTATCTGTTCTCTCCTAAATAATTAGAAGGGAAGGGGGAGGCAAGCAACTGGATCAAAAGGCTTTGTTTGAGAAGGTTCTAAGAGACTTTGTTTTGTACTTTACACAAGATAAGTCGCACTCACAGATCTGTAAGGTAAAAAGAAAAAAAGCTAAAGCAGGCCAGATACTGGCACAATTTTGTTAAAAAAAATAATTTTCAAAATGTTTTATTTGTTGGTTGTTTTTTTAATTATTTTTTTTTGTTTTATTTGTTAATGGGGTCCAACTGACATTTGTTTTGAGTGCAGTGATGAGAATTTTGAAGGCATGGATGGAATTTTTTTGCAAATGATCAAATTCCTAATAGTGAATGTCGGAAAGTCCAATTACTTAAACTTTAAGTACCGTATATACTCGAGTATAAGCCGAGTTTTTCAGCACATATTTTTCTGCTGAAAATCCCCCCCCTTGGCTTATACTCGAGTCTGTGTCCATCTTCAAATTTGTGCGCCTGATCCCGGCCAGCCCTATGTCCCCTGGACCCCGAACTTGGCACACATGTAGCCCCACTCTTCTACAAGTGTGCAAAGTTTGTTGTCCAGGGGACCTACGGCCGGCGAGCACCGATTTTTCAAAGCCGGGCACCCCTTCCATAGACTCCCATGTTAAACGTCAGTCTAGTCACACAATGCCGGAGATCAGGTAGGGAGATTGGACACAGTGAGGCATGCACATGGACACCCTAGGTTTATACTCGAGTCAGTAAGTTTTCAGAGTTTTTTTGTGGTAAAATTGGGTGCCTCGGCTTATATTCGGGTCGGCTTATACTCGAGGATATACGGTACTTGGAAAAAGGCACTTGTCAAGTCAACGAATGTACTGATGGGAATATTTAGTCATATCTTCAAAAATCTACTAGTGTATGGCTAGCTTAAGGCAGCTCATAGATAAGTCTTCTTCCCTCCCTCCCTCCCAGCTGGTTGAACAAATAAAACGGACTTGATTCCCCCATTTACGCACTCGCTCTGGATGAGGGAAACATCCCGCTTAGTTATTGTATTCTGAAGGCAGGGAAACTCCCCCGAAGTCAGAATACATTGAGCAGAGTTGCAGGCTATAGTCAGCAGCACTGATCGAGCAGGGAAAATGTGACAGGACCATTGTACAGAAGTCCATTACAGATCGACTTCTGTAGAACCACAGCATCCATACGTGGACCGAAATTCTCTAGGTCCCTGCTGAATTTTAGTCAATGTACAGCCGACCTTTCTGTATGAGATCTCCAGCTTTCTGTGGTTAAGGCAACGTCACTGGGTATATGGTGCCCTCAGATGACCTCCTCTCATCCACCAATTCTTGAGACAGCAAAGGGGTTCTCCATTACACTTTGTAGTAGAGGAACACATATGCAGTACTACTTGGAACTAGTGTTGATGTACAATTGCAGCTTAGGGCATTCAGCCTACACTTTTTAGGTCATTCAGATTCACTTGAGTTTCCATTTGACCTCCTCCTAAACTGCTTCGAGCTGCTTTTGGATTCCTTTTGGCTTGAAGCAGTTCTGACCTGAATAAAAGCCCATCGACACAAGACCTAAAGTGACTGGAGTAGGTCACAGTTTGCGGAATGGGTTAATATAATCCAGGGTCAGTGATGGGCATTTAGGACAACTTTATTGTATTTAAATTATGTAGTTTATCGTTTTAAATGTTTTTAGCCTCAATATATTTGCACATGTGAAGAAAAATGTTAGAATAAAATGCAATACAGAAAAATTGTGTGCTGGTGTAATAACATGTCACACTTTTGTATGTGACTCTCCCTCCTGAGACGTGTTACTTGACATCCCCCAGGTGTCTCAGCTTTTGCCAGAAAAGTTTGCCGAACAGATAATTCGCGTCTACTGTAAGAGGATGGACGAGAAGAGTCTGGAGGCTGCTAAGAGATACTTTGTGCAATGGTGCATGGACCGAGACTTCTCCAAACCTCAGGTCTGTGATTGCAGTGGAGCTATTGGATGTTTCTGTCTTAGCCTCTATGTTTTTTAAAAGTGACATTTTTGTATTGCATTTAATAAAAGTATTGATCCATTTTTTGCACGTTATGTGTATATGGATTTTTTTTTTTTTTTTTTGCAGTATTGTCTGGAATCAAAAGCTGATTCTGTTTTCTGACATTACTGGCAAGTTGCAGTACTTGCTGGCATTTTGTGCCTCAGGAATGTAAGAGCTGGGAATTATTTATTTATTTATTTATTTATTATTATTATTATTATTATTATTATTCTCATACAGGATTTATATAGCACCAACAGTTTGTGCAGCTCTTGACAACATAAGGGTACAATACAATTCAATACAGCAGGAATCAGAATTTTAATTATTCCCAACTGCCATAAAGACAGACTATGGTGACATGCTCCTCCACTGGATTTTCCATATCATTAAAGCGGAGTTCCACCCAAAAGTGGAAGTT
This sequence comes from Rana muscosa, assembly GCA_029206835.1. Lineage (NCBI taxonomy): Eukaryota > Metazoa > Chordata > Amphibia > Anura > Ranidae > Rana > Rana muscosa. The sequence goes on along the minus strand of CM055128.1, from coordinate 50,513,026 downwards.
CCATTTTAAGCACATTTCACCCTCCTCCATGCCACATTTGGCATGTAATTTTTTTTTTGCCATGTAATTTTTTCTTCTGGGACCCTCCCTGGTCCCAGAAGATTGCCCAGCCATTGAGGAGGCGCAGTGCGCACCTGACTGTGAAGCCTCAAGCTGTCACAGCCGGGTGCCCACACTTGTAATGCCAGCATCGGGGAGAGAGCCAAGGGTTCAGGCGGATGCATCGCTGGATCCGGGAACAGGTGAGTGTGTGCTTATTAACCACTTCAGCTCGGAAGGATTTACCCCCTTCCTGACAGGCCATTTTTTGCAATACGGTACTGCGTTGCTTTAACTGACAATTCTGCAGTTGTGCGACGTTGTACCCAAACAAAATTTATGTCCTTTTTTTTCCCCCACAAATAGAACTTTCTTTTGGTGGTATTTGCTCACCTCTGCAGTTTTTTTTTATTTTTTTGCGCTATAAACAAAAAGAGGGACAATTTTTTGTGTTTTTTGAGGATGCTATAAATAGATTAACAGAGCTCTGAACTATTCAAGTGACAGAGCTGAAAGTCTCTACCTATGAGGAGAGGGGGTGTGTGCATTTTCCTTTCCTCCAATCGGCTATCTTGGCTGTATGCCCAGACTTCACTGCAGTACTAACCAGGAAGAGAAAATCTAACACAATGTGCACTTTCTAAACTGTATATAAAGCTGAAGACAGCAGATATACATGTAAAACTTATGTAGGGAGATTTGTTTTATCCCTGTGTATCATCTGAGGCTGTTCACTTCACTGGGTATAGGAGAGGGTTTACATCCACTTTAAAAGTCAGCAGCTACACTTTTTGTAACTGCTGACTTTTAATAAACACAAAAATGTCTGGAACTCCACTTTAAGTGGACAAGTATGGATTGTAATTGGAAATACTGGTGCGTGATGACTTTAAAGCTGAATTCCATGTTTCCTGTCAGTTTAAATAGTTTTGGTCCATAAATAAGTGATTCTGCCGCTGTGTGCATGGTATCATACAGTAGTAGCATCAGCTACCTATCATATGTAGCGCTGTGTTCCGCAGTAGTATAGGCTGACCTCATATGTCCACCTCGGCCAATCGGAGGGAGCTTTGTTTTCATGTATAAAAATACAAGGCCTTTTTGCTGAGAATTCAGGCTGACAAAATGTTTTTGTTCTGACAGCAGATGGGAAATCACCTATGCTGCTGTGGAACACAGTGCCTGCATACTTTTATATAGCTGATGCTGCCGCAGTATGATAGAGAGCGCACACAGCAGCCAAATCATTTGGTAATGGAAAAAGTTTGGGCCAGCTTGTCTTTTAAAGTGACAGGAAACACAGAATTCGGCTTTATAGCTGATCTTCAGGCAGACATAAAAGATCCAATCTTTGTGAGATGAGCTTACCCTGGAGGAGTCTGATCTTCTGCTATTACTCCCAAATTAAAAGATAATGTTTTTATCAATGTGATGCATACAACTCTGAAACTAGAGGATTGTCCTATTTCTTCTACTTGTGCTTATTCCAGTCTTGTGTCTTTTAGAGCCCCTAAGTCTGCAAAGACTTTGCCATTGCATTTGATGCTTCAGCTCTTTCTCTATAGAGATTGGAAACACCCTGACAAGTTGTTCACTTCCCCAAGCAGTAGCATTAGCCTTGTACCCGTTTGGAGAGGATTTTGTACACAAATGGGCTATCGCCATTGTGGATCTTTAGGATTGTGTATGCTGTAGGAGCATTGAACTCCACTATACAGGTGAAACTCGAAAAATTAGAATATTGTGAAAAAGTTAATTTGTTTCACTAATGCAACTTAAAAGGTGAAACTAATAAATGAGATGAACTATCTTGCTTTGCATGTAATGAGTCTAAGACGTGATTTGTCATAATTGTGATGATTATGGCTTACAGCTCATGAAAACACCAAATCCACAATCTCAGAAAATTTGAATATTACATGCAATCAATAAAACAAGGATTGTACATAGAACAATATCGGACCTCTGAAAAGTATAAGCATGCATATGTACTCAGTACTTGGTTTGGGCCCCTTTTGCAGTAATTACTGCCTCAATGCGGCGTGGCATGGAAGCTATCAGCCTGTGGCACTGCTGAGGTGTTATGGAAGATCAGGATGTTTCAATAGTGGCCTTCAGCTCTTCTGCATTGTTCAGTCTCGTGTCTCATCTTTCTTTTGGCAATGCCCCATAGATTCTCTATGGGGTTCAGGTCAGGCGAGTTTGGTGGCCAATCAAGCACAGTAATCCTACGGTCATTGAACCAGGTTTTGGTGCTTTTGGCAGAGTGGACAGGTGCCAAGTCCTGCTGGAAAATGAAGTCAGCATCCCCATAGAGCTCGGCATGAAGGGCTCCAAAATCTCCTGGTAGACGGCTGCATTGACCCTGGACTTAATGAAGCAAAGTGGACCAACACCAGCAGATGACATGGCTCCCCAAATCAACACAGACTGTGGAAACTTCACACTGGACTTCAAGCATCTTGCAGTGAGTGCCTCTCCATTCTTCCTCCATACTCCAGCTCCTTGGTTTCCAAATGAGATGCAAAATTTGCTCTCATCAGAAAAGAGGACTTTGGACCACTGAGCAACAGACCAGGTCTGTTTTTCTTTGGCCCAGGTAAGATGCTTCTGACGTTGTTTGTTGTTCAGGAGTGGCTTGACAAGAGGAATACGACATTTGAAGCCCATGTCCAGGATCCGTCTGTGTGTGGTGGCTCTTGATGCACTGACTCCAGCCTCAGTCCACTCCTTGTGAAAGTCCCCAACACTTTTGAATGGCCTTTTCCTGACAATCCTCTCCAGGCTGCGGTCATCCCTGCTGCTTGTGCACCTTTTTTTTCTTCCACACTTTTCCCTTCCACATAACTTTCTATTAATGTGCTTTGATACAGCACTTTGGGAACATCCAACTTCTTTTGCAATAACCTTTTGAGGCTTTCCCTCCTTATGGAGGGTGTCAGTGATGGGTTTTCTGCACAACTGTCAGGTCAGCAGTCTTTCCCATGATTGTGATTCCTACGGAACTAGATTGAGAGACCATTTACAGGCTCAGGAATCCTTTGCAGGTGTTATGGCCTAGTTACCTGATTAGAGTGGGACACTTTGAGCCTAGAATATTGCACCTTTTCACAATATTCAAATTTTGTGAGATTGTGGATTTGGGGTTTTCATGAGCTGGAAGCCATAATCATCACAATTATGACAAATCTTGGTTTGAACTATCTTGCTTTGCATGTAATGAGCCAATCTCATATATTGGTTTCACCTTTTTTAAGTTGCATTAGTAAAATACATTTTTGCACAATATTTTTCGAGTTTCACCTGTATTATACTGGATTAAGGGCTTAGGGACTGCTCTCTAAATGTAGAAAGATCCAAAAAAGTCACCAAAATGTGGGAAGTAGGAGAGTGCCACACTAATGTTGACAGTCCATGTTGACAGGCTTGCAGAATGATGGTAGACCGATATTAAATTGTCAAGGACTGTAATGGTGGAGTGGGCCTGAAACAGACTGCTACTGTGGATCTGGCAGTATTTGCTTTAACAATGTGACTACCATTCTGGTAGAGGAAGCACCTATCCTAGAGCAGAACTAAACTCTCCTTTCCTTTTTAGACCCCTTTCACACTGGGTCGCTTTGCAGGCGTTCTAGTGCTAAAAATAGTGCCTTCAAAGCGCCCTGAAACAGCCGCTGCTGGCTCTCCAGTGTGAAAGCCCCAAAGGCTTTCACGCTGGAGCAGTGCGCTAGCAGAACGTTAAAGTCTTTGGAGCAGTGAAGGAGCGGTGTGTATACCGCTCCTGCCCATTGAAATCAATGGGCACCGTGGCTATGCCGACGGCAAAGCGCCTCTGCAGAGGTGCTTTGCGGTGGTTTTAACCCTTTCTCAGCCACTTGCGGGGGGTAAAAGCGCCCCGCTAGCGGCCGAATAGCAGCGTTTTGCCGCCGCCGACCCAGTGTGAAAAGGGCCTTACAACTTAAGAAGCGGACATCTTGGCCCTGTTTGACCTGACGTTGCCATGGTGCTGCACATGCGATTTGTTGTGGCACCAGACATTTGATGGCTTGACAGTTGAGAGCACAAGCACATGTGACCATTATTCACAGCATACCTTGAATGTAACTGTTTTGGGAAGCAGCTAAATTATTTTAGGGCCAGTTCACACCAGATGCAGTTCCATTTTTTTTCTGCACCAGTACATTCAGTTACGGTCAGTTTCCGCACCAGAAACCGACTGGAACTGACTGCACTGGTGGAGCCATGGAAAACACTGTGCATGCATTTTTAGAGCAGAAAAAAAGCACACGGAACTGCATCAGGTGTGAACTAGCTGTAAGGATCATCCAATCTTGACCCCATCTTGGCTGTGACTTTATTTTGTCAGACAATGTCTGGTCAAAATCATTTAGGGCCAGTCCACACCATGTGCAGTCCAGTGTATGTGTTATTTTATTAAAAAAAAATTGGATTTTTGTACTCACCGTAAAATCCATTTCTCTGACGTCCATGGACTGACACAGCTGGATACTGTAAACGTGTGGGTATATGTCCCTGCTCGCAGGAGAAGATCTAGGCAGAATGTTAGATGTTAAAACATTCTAGAACAAACGGTCCCTCCGGACATTACCCTCCCACCTGCAGCTAGCAGACCTCAGTTCGTAACAAAGCAGTACAAACCTTAAAAGGAAGGGTGGGTGCTGTGTCAGTCCATGGACGTCAGAGAAATGGATTTTACGGTGAGTACAAAAATCCTATTTTCTCTTATCGTCCATGGACTGACACAGCTGGATAATGTAAACGTGTGGGACGTCCCAAAGCAGTATCAGAAGGGTGGGAGCGGTAGCAAAGGAACAACCAAAACTTCACTCCAAACAAGCAGAGCTCCTCAACGGAGGAGTTGCGACATTAAACAGCGGCCTGCAATGCTTTGCGGCCGAAGGGAGCACCCGAAGATGCAGCCACATCAACCTTATAAAATCTTGAAAAGGTATGAACGGACGACCAGGTCGTCGCCTTGCACACTTGTGCAACCGACGCTTGATGTCGGAAGGCCCGGGAAGCACCAATTGCCTTGGTGGAATGCGCCGCAACCGGAAAGGGAGGCGCCCGCCTCTTAAGGGCATAGGCCTGTATGATGGTCTGCCTGATCCACCTAAAGACGGTGGCAGACGACACCGCTCGGCCTTGTTTTGAACCAGACACAGATTTCCGAATGGAAACAGTAGCAGACAGGTACACTCGTAAGGCTTGTACCCATCTTAATGTATGAAGCGCAAACTCTCAGGGATGCGATGGGTGAGGACACAAGGACGGAAGAACAATGTCCTTAAGGTGAAAGGCCAAGACCATCCTTAGAAAAGAAGGATGGTCGTGGGCGCAACACCAACATATCCTTATGGAGGACCAAGTAAGGCGACTTGCCAGACAAGGCGCCAACTCAGACACCTGTCTAACCGAAGCAATGGCCACTAAGGCCAACTTCCGGGACAAGGTCAAGAGAGGAATCTCTCTGATATTCTCAAAGGGATGTTCTTGGAGAACCGAGATGCATCAAAATCAGATCCCAAGTAGGGAGAGGAGGCTTGACAGGGGGGATCACATGGCGAACCCCCTGCACAAAAGGTGCTAATCAAGGAATGGCCCGGTAGCGGTCGTTGAAAAAGACAGCCCGGGCCGAAATCCGACCCTCAAAAAAGGTATGCAAGGCCAGCTTTTGGGTCACACCACGCTGTAAGAACAGCAAAATCCTGGGAACGGAATACATCCGAGGATGCCACTCAAGTTCCTCGCACATAGCGATGTAAGCCTTCCAGGTACGGTGAGATATCTTTCTGGAGGAAGATTCCCGTATCAACAACATAGAAGAGATGACCGAATACGAGAGAACTCGGTCCTTCAGCACCTGGCTTTAAACAGCCATGCCATTAAAGCCAAGGACTGTAAAGCAGGATGAAGTATGGGATCATGAGACAGAAGGTCCACCCCAATAGGCCGTCGCCAGGAATGTCTGCGACTAGCCGAAGTAGATCGGCATACCAATTTCGCCGTTCCGGAGCACTGGAATGGCCTCAGCCCCTACTCTGCGAAGCCGGCGAGGCAACAACAGTAGCGGAGGGTAAGCATATATCAGGTGATACTGCCCCCACGGGCTTCCAACGCGTCTGACGCGTCCGCCCAGGGGTCCCTGTACCTGACCACGATCTTGCCACCTTGCGAGTGAGTCGAGAGGCCACAAGGTCCACTTCCGGTGCCCCACCTCCGGTAAAGAAGGTGGAAACACCTCCGGATGCAAGGACCCTTTGCCTGCAATGCACACGGCCGACAGGACCGTCTTGCAGCGAGATGTATGAAAATCCCAAAGAGACTCCGCAATGTATCGGAGAAGGGAGGCCCCAGTGTACAGGGTGCCTCAAATGTTGGCCAATAAAGGCAACTTGACGGAACTTCCCTAGAAACTCGGTCAGAGGACTAGTACCTCAGCCTCCACAGGTGGCGCAAACCCACCCCGGGGACAGAGACCCTAAAGGCTAAAGCAGTTGTAGTGCACCTGCTAGACGACTGATGGATGAAGCAGAGGCTTTTGTCCAGTCATTGAGCTATAAAAAATGCCAGAGACGCAGCCACTTACGGGCGTAACGCTAACCCCAACCTGGCGAACAGTCCAAGCCAGCGCTTCTGATCACCACTGAAAGCAGGTGGAAAGTGATACCCCTGAAACCAGGGATCCTTGTGACAATGCTCCATCCAGCAGCTACCCATGGATAGGTGCCGATTGTGCAAACACATAGTTTATACTATGTATTGCGTCAAACGCACAAATGGAGAGTGTGGGAGGAAACCCACCCAGCCACAAAGAGCATAATACCACCACATACGGTGTATGTGGTTTAGTATTTGTGGATAAACCTATTAAACACGTATATACTGTGCCAGCGACGAAGGCGCGCACATCATGGGGGCCTGGACGTAAACCAGCCACGCAGATTGCGTACACAACCGTGTAGGTATGTTAGCCTGCGAATAAACAAATTGCACATGTTTATACTGTGCATAGCGCTGAGAATGCGCACACCATTGGAACGCAGTGGAGAAACCTGAGCACACGGATGAAACCCATGCAGACTGCATGCGCATACCGTGTATGGTATTATAGTATGTGTGCTAAATATTTTGCACAAGCCCATGTGTGCATAGCACCGAAGGCGCGCACACTGTTGGCGCGTGGGAGGTACTGAAGTACCCCACGCATACTCAGAGAATGCAATACCTACAACTACTGTGAATGTATTTAGTGTAGTGTATAAACATAATGTGTATGTTTACACCATGTATTGCACCAAAGGCATGCATGTCATGTAGCGTGGGCGGAAACCCACGCAGACTGCATACGCATACCGTGTAGGTATTATAGTGTGTGTGTGCTAAACATTTTGCACAAGCTCATGTGTGCATAGCACCGAAGGCGCGCACACTGTTGGCGCGTGGGAGCTACTGAAGTACCCCACGCATACTCAGAGAATGCAATACCTACAACTACTGTGAATGTATTTAGTGTAGTGTATAAACATAATGTGTATGTTTTACATTGTGTATTGCACCAAAGGCATGCATGTCATGTAGCGTGGGCGGAAACCCACGCAGACTGCAAAGACATACCGGGTAGGTATGTTAGTATGTGGATATCCAATCGCACAAATTTAGACTGTGCATAGCGCCGAAGCGCCCATACCAATGGAGTGTGGGAGGAAACCGGAGTACCCGAAGGAAAACCACACAGACTGCCTACACATACCGTGTAGGTATTATAGCATGCGTGATAAACATTGAACATGTTTAACTGTGCAGAAGGCCAAAGGCGCACATACCGTCAGCACGTGGGAGGAAACCGGAACACTAGGAAGAACTCTACGCAGACAGCACACAGATACCGTGTAGGAATGATAGCATGTGAATCAACATATTGCACATGTTTATGCTGTGCATTTCCATTGGAGCGTGGGGGGAAACCGGAGTACCCGGACGAACCCCACGCAAACAGTATACCCATACTGTAAACATGTATAATATGTGCAATAAACATATTGAACATGTCTATACTGTGCAGAGAGCTGAAGCGCACATACCATGAGAGTGCGGGAGGAAACCGGAGCCCCCGCCAACCCAGAGAGTATAATACATACATATACTGTGAATGTATCTGGAGTCATGCATAAACATATTTTGTACGTTTATATCATGTATGCACTGAAACACAGCATTGGAACGTGGGGACAGCCACGCAGACACATAGACCAATTACACCGCATACATTCACAGTGTATGTATGTGTTGAGGTATAGAATGAGTTAAATTATGGCGTAGAGGCGCATAATCTTCTCTGTATCATTCCAACCTGCTTGACTGTGCTGCTGAAGCAGCATGCAGGTAACAGGTAACCTCTGATCCTCAGACCGTGTGTGTCTGTCAGAGCTCAAATCATTCCCCAGGAAATGGTGGGAAATGTTACCTCAGGTATCACACAGAAGGCTCACAGGGATTAGAGACATAAATGAATAAAGTCCTCCCTCATCCATGCTGCTCTTGAGGCAGTGTGAGGAAAACAGTGAGGAAACTGTGTAAAAGAAAAGCTTGTCACAGCAATTCCAGCCTGAGAGTGTTTCTCACATCAATGAGATCACTTACGAGCGCCCTGTCATTCACTGACACAGAACTGGAGTCTTCCTCACAAGGGAATGTCCTGTTCATAAACATTAAATATTCAGAGGTAGGGTCCTGAGCATAGTAGCTAGGCCCATATCTGACTCAGAGCACCCCTTCAGTAAAGATTTTTGTGGGGGGAGGGGGCTTATAGCTCCTTTTGCTCGCACACCGCTTCCATTCTGACAGGAATTATTCCAGGACTGCTGACAACTGGTCCATAAGGACCGCAGGTGCAGGAAACCTATGAACATGTTTAACTGTGCAGCACTGCCAGTTGCCCCAGGCAAGTGTGGAGAGCAGGTGTATCAGACTCCATAACGCCACCCTCTGAGACCTTATACACTATACAGTGAATATACAGTCCACCCACTGGCTACGCTGAGGAGGGGATACCCGGGAGGACCCACCAACCCTTAAGGACCGCTCAGTCTGAGGAGATTGTGAGGGGATTCGCGCCGCCGCCAGAAATAAATGCGCGGCGGCCACAAGAAAATGGCCGCCGGCCGCAGCTATAACTGCGCCACTGAACGCCAAGATGGCCACCGAGCGCGAAATTCAAAGCTCTAATGCGCGCCAATGGCGCACGCAATGCAATAATCACCTCACACACCAGAAAAAACTGCAGACATGAGCGCCCAGCCAGGCCAGAGTGACCCCCAAGCACCCCACAGCACCAGTACAGGGTGCAGAGAGCAGCATAACAGGGGGGAGACGGGGAGAAACCCCCACACACAGAAACACAGCCAGCATGTACTCACTTGCAGTAGGAGAGACTACTTACCCGTCCCTTTCAGGGACCCACTGGCTTGTTTCAGACAGACCTATCACAGAGTCGTACTGCGTAGCTGTCGGCCCGGTCCACCGCGAGAGATACAGTCAGTCAAGTACTGTTCAATCTTGAGAGGACCACGGGAGCATGAAAGCAACCCGGCCACCCCTGGAGTCATGGGGTATGTCGTGAACTGAGTCTCACGCACACAAGGCGAGGATCAGCACGCTCGGTGGTCGGACAGGGAAGACTACGAGGATACCAGTGTACCCAACCTGTTGCCCAGCCGACAGTTGATTGAAGGTCTCAAAAATAAAATAATAAAATTCCCAAAGGAATAACATTTTAAAGTAAAATCTTTCAGGAGACTGGCTCCTGAGAGAGCCACGTCTTCTCCTTCTGCTAGGCAGAAAAAAACTAAGGTCTGCTAGCTGCAGGTGGGAGGGTAATGTCCGGAGGGACCGCCCCCCTGGGCGGGGCTTTTCAGCTCAGGTTTGTTCTAGAATGTTTTAACATCTAACATTCTGCCTAGATCTTCTTCTGCGAGCAGGGACATATACCCACACGTTTACAGTATCCAGCTGTGTCAGTCCATGGACGATAAGAGAAAAAAAGTCTCTTTTCGTCCATGGACGAATACAGCCTCTTAAGTCTTGACAGTTGGGTTATGTTCCTGTTCTATAGGAGAGGACTAGGCAGAACATGTTGGATATTTAAATACGTGTTACTTCAACAGAGTTGAACAGCAGGGGGCGGTCCCTCCGGACATAACCCTCCACCCTGCAGTCAGCAGCTCAGTTTTTTTCTGCCTAGTAGAGAAGCACCTGGCTCCCTTTTGGACCCAGGGTCCGGAAGATTATATATATATATATATATATATATATATATATATATATATATATATATAATATAATCTCCTTGTAGTCCCCCCAGTCCAGCCATCGAGCGTGAGCAGGCCTTAGCTACGCGATGGGTCGGGCACGACATACCCCATGGCTCCAGGGGTGGCCGGTGAGCTTTGCTCCAGGGTTCACATATGACCGGGCTGCTTGCTGTCTCGGTCACAGTGGACCGGGCCGATGGCTACTTCTGTACTGCTCGGTTGTAGGTCTGTCGAACGCACCAGCAGGTCCTCGCAAGGACGGGTAAGTACAATTCCTCCTGCTTCGGTTGGATGGAACAGCTGGGCATTCCTAAGGGGGTCGTTGGGGGCTTCTCCTGCCCTCCCCTCCCTCTCTCACCCCCTTTTTTCCTCCTCCCCTTGCGGGGCTCGCTGCGACCAGGGTATACCTGTAGGGGGGCTCCAGGACCCGGCTGTGGGGGTGTCCAGGCCCGCTCTGTGGGGGGGGGGTAGTTTTCCTAGGAAGCCTCCGCTGCAGCCTTCTCGTCCACCTCGCTTGCTTGGGCACCATTTTGGTAGCGCAGCGCCATTTTTCTGTTGCCTGTGGATTGCATTGTAAAATCCCTTAGGCGGCCATTTTGCCGTGGCCACGCTGTGATGCAGGTCTTTGGCATTGTAAAATCCCATTGGCGGCCATTTTCTTGTGCTCCGCGCTCTTTTTTCTCTGAGGGTGCCTGTCTGCCATTTTGGAGTGGGTTTTGGCCTCTAGTGCTGGATGGCTTCCTGAACAGCGCGAACGGCGCAATTCACCTCAGAGTTCCTCAGACACGCTGTGTGTGGCTGGAGAGCGGGCAGCAGCGCTGACCAGTCTCTTGCTGGGTAGTGAGTTCCCTGGGTAACCCCCCCGGTCAGTGCAGCAAGGAGGGTAAACTTTTTTTGTGTCAGGTTTCTTGACAGAGTCCCTAAGGGCTGTCAGTGGGCAATATGGAGTCAGAAGCTGGCGTTTCTTCCCCAAACATTCCAGAGGCAGCAACTGGTGCCCCTGCGGTTCCCATGGACACTTTGTCTGCAGTCCTGGAGTCATTTGTTGCCAGGGTGGAAACGGCGTGTGGGCGTAAGGGGGGTAACTAATCGCCCCCTCCCCCGCCATCTCCTGGGGAATGTTCTGACTCGGGCCTGGCTGCGGCACAGGACCCCTGTTCTGGTGCGTCAGAAGATGCGGACCAGGACCTTCCCAGTGAGGAGGACCCCTCGTCTGGGTCAGCTCAAGATAGGGCACTTGTGAGTGCGCTTATCAATGCTGTGAGGGACACTCTCAGGCTGCCTTGTGAAAAAATGGGCTTCTCCTCCGGTCGTTGATCCCCCCCCCCCCCCCGGTCTCTCGGTTAAATAAAGTAACCACTATCCCGGTAGAGGGGACCCCTGCTTTTTAAGGACCTTACTGATAGGAGGTCCGAATCGGTGAGCCGCTCCATGTTCACCATGCTGGGGTCGGCATTGCGGCCTATATTGGCTGCAACCCTGGTGTCTCAGACACTCGCTGAATGGGCTAAAATATTGCACCAGACAGTGGAGGAGCATCAGCTTCCTCCTGAATGCGTGACACTGGCCGAACAGTTGGTACAGGGCCTTGTGTACGTCTGTGATGCAACTCTGGATGCAGCCCCTTTAATCTCCAGGGCTTCCGTATCTGCGGTGGTACTGCGCCGCCTGATATCGCTAAAATGCTGGTCCGCGGACCAAGCTTCCAAGAAAACTCTGGCGGGTTTGCCTTTCAAGGGTGGGAGGCTTTTTGGTGCCTCACTGGACAACATCATTAAGGATGTCACTGGAGGTAAAAGCACACTTCTCCCTCAGTCTACTAAAGGGAAGGAGCTGCGCCATAAGCTGGGGCCCTCCTTTCCCGTGCAAAAGCGGTATTTTCGTCAGTCATGACCTGCTGGCAGACCCTCCCAAACGGACAAAGGTTCAGCTGGGGGACAGAAGCGGTGCGCAAGCCCAACAAGCCAGCAAACAAGCCTGCTACCGCATGAAGTTTTTCCCCCGCCCGACTCGGGGGTGGGGGGACGGCTTTGTGGGTTTGCAGCTCGGTGGACCTCCCTGCTCTCCGACCAGTGGATCTGCGAGGTGGTCACCAAACAGATTCTTTCTCTCAAATCTGCCTCTCCCTCTGGCTCGTTGGACTGCCCTGCTGGGGGCAGTGCAAGACTTATTAAGGTGCGGGGTGATCATACCCGTACCACCGCAGGACAGGTTTCAGTGATTCTACTCGAATCTGTTTGTGGTCCCAAAGAAGGACGGAGTCCGTCCAATCTTGGACCTCAAGGCCCTCAATGCTTTTGTAAAGGTTCAAAAGTTCCGGATGGAATCGATTCGTTCGGTGGTTGCTGCGCTCCATCCAGGGGACTTCCTGGCCTCCTTGGGTATCAGGGACGCATACTTGCATGTCCCCATCTGCGTCAGGCATCCGAGGTTCCTGCGCTTTGCGATCGGCGAAGACCACTATCAATTTGTGGCCCTTCCCTTTGGCCTAGCGTCGGCACCAAGAGTTTTCACCAAGGTGCTCGCCCCGATTCTAGCTTTGCTGAGACAGTGCGGCATTGCTATCGTGGGCTACTTGAACGATCTTCTTCTGAGAGCTGCTTCAAGCTCAGAATTAGAGGAGGACGTGTCTATAGCCAGTCAGACCCTCCGGGAGTTTGGTTGGGTACTGAACCTCCAGAAGTCGGTGTTAGTACCGACCCAGCGCCTAGAGTACCTGGGGTTGATTCTGGACTCCTCGGAGGCCAGAGTCTTTCTTCCTTTGGAAAAGTTGCAGACACTCCAGACTGCGGTGAAATTGTTGACATCCCGCAAATGGTCGTCTCTCCATTTTTGCATGCGAGTCCTGGGCCTCATGGTAGCCTCTTTCGAGGCAGTGCCGTTTGCCCAATTCCACACTTGGGTCTTGCAGACGGAGATGCTCTCCAAATGGAACAAATCTCCATTGTCTCTGGATCGTCAGATTCAGATAAGTCATCTTGTCAGGGCCTCTCTGAGTTGGTGGCTGAGATCCCCGGCTCTTTGGTCCGGGAAGTCGTTCCTCCCCTTCCATTGAACTGTGATCATGACGGACGCCAGCCTGACCGGTTGCGGGGGAGTCTGGGGGGTTCAGGCGGCCCAGGGCCGCTGGACTCCGGACGAATCCCAACTACCGATCAATGTTCTTGGAACTCCGGGCGATCAGGCTGTGCCTCTACAAGTGGTCACAGAGGCTAAAAGGGCGTCCAGTCGGACAACGCCACAACAGTGGCATACGTCAACCATCAAGGAGGAACAAGAAGCTCAGCTGCAGCGTCGCTCACATCCTGCGGTGGGCGGAAAGGAGCTCTATCGGCAGTTTACATTCCGGGCGTGGAAAACTGGCAGGCGGGCTATCTGAGTCGCCAAATGCTGGATCAAGGGGAATGGTCGTTACATCCGGAGGTTTTTCAACTCCTTTGCCAGAGATGGGGCACGCCAGACGTGGATCTCCTGGCTTCTCGACTCAATCGCAAGGTGTCGAGGTTCGTGGCCAGGTCCAGAGATCCCTGGGCAGATGTGTCAGACGCGTTGGTGGCCCTCTGGGGTCATTATCGCCTAATTTTATGCCTTTCCCCCACTGAAGTTGCTTCCTCGTCTGCTCCGCAGAGTAGAGACCGAGGGAATTCCGGTGATTCTAATCGTCCCAGGCGTCCCTGGTACGCCGACCTCGTGCGCCTGGTGGCGGATGCACCCTGGCGACTGCCAATGCGGGAGGACCTTCTCTCGCAAGGTCCCATTCTTCATCCTGCTTTACAGTCGTTGGCTTCAACGGCATGGCTATTGAAAGCCAGGTACAAAGGGACCGAGGCCTGTCGGATTCGGTCATTTCAACCATGTTGAGGGCATGGAAGTCTTCTAGGAAGATCAACCATCGCACGTGGAGAGCCTACATCTCTGTGTGAGGAAATGGAGTGGCGTCCACAGGCTTATTCAGTTTCCAGGATCCTGCTGTTTTTACAGCGTGGAGTGGATCAGAAACTTGCCTTAAGCACCATTTAAGGGGCAGATTTCAGCCTTAGCTGTTTTCTTTCAGCGACCCCTGGCGTCTCATTCACTGGTGAGTACATTTTGTGCAAGGGGTTCGACATCTGGCTCCTCCGATTCAACCAACACTACCTCCGTGGGATTTGAATCTGGTGCTCTCGGCGCTTCAGAAACCTCCTTTTGAGAACATCAGGGAAATTCCTCTTTTACGCTCTCTCAGAAGGTGGCCTTCCTGGTAGCCATCACATCCATCAGGAGGGTTTCTGAATTGGCGGACTTGTCTTGCAAGTCCCCATATTTGGTCCTCCATAAGGATAAAGCGGTGCTACGCCCGCAGCCTTCCTTCCGAAGGTGGTTTCGGCCTTTCATCTGAATGAGGTCATTGTACTTCCACCCTTGTGTCCTCGGCCATCGCATTCCAAAGAGGTTGCGCTGCATTCTTTAGACGTGGTACGTGCCTTGCGGGTGTACCTGTCTGCTACGGCTCCGTTGCGGAGATCTGACTCACTGTTTGTGTCGGTGTCTGGTCCGCAGAAGGGCCTGTCGGTCTCGTCGGCCACCATTTCTCGTGGATCAGGCAGACCGTCATCCAGGCCTATGCCCTTAAGGGGCAGGCGCTTCCCTTTCCTGTCACGGCGCATTCGACCAGGACTATTGGTGCCTCTTGGGCTTTCCGACATCAAGCGTCTGTCTCACAAGTGTGTAGGGCGGCGACCTGGTCCTCCGTTCACACTTTTTCAAAGTTTTTTACAAGGTTGATGTGAGTGCATCTTCGGATGCTAGCTTCGGCCGCAAAGTTTTGCAGGTGGCTGTTTGAGGTTGCAACTCCTCCGTTGAGGAGCTCTGCTTGTTTGGGGTGAAATTGTTTTTTTTGATTGCTGTGCCCACCTCTCGTTTTTTGACACTGCTTTGGGATGTCCCAACTGTCAAGACTTATGAGGCTGTGTCCGTCCATGGCCGAAAAGAGAAAAAAGGATTTTTTGTACTCCCTGTAAAGATCCTTTTTCTGCATCAAAAACAGTCAGTCAGTTTCAGGGCTTTCCAGTTCCAGGAAAAAAAAAAGTAAAACATGCTGCATTTTTCACAATTAACACAGGGCTCTGTACAGAGGGAACAATCTGTTTCTTCCTGGGAAATCTGTAAGTAAAAGCAGCACACATTACACATTGTTGGGCACACATTTTAACCCCTTTGATTACCCCTAGATGTTAACCCCTTCCCACCCAGTGACATTAGTACAGTGACTGCATACTATCACTGTTCTTGTTACTGGTGATGTCAGTGGCAGTTGGTCCCCCTGTCCCCTCCAGCGTCAGTTCGTATCAGATTCCCGCCGCACTATCGCAGTGGCATAAGTCGCTGATCACAAGTAGTATAAAAAAAAAAAATCCTGTGTGTTTATTTTATTTGTGTGTGTGTGTGTGTGTGTATACCGTATTTTGTAGACGCTATAACTTTCACGCAAACCAATCAATATACACTTATTGTAATTTTATTTTTTTTATTACCAAAAACATGTAGCAGAACATATTTTGGCCAAATTTTTTTTTTTTTTTTTCCACTTCAACACAGGACTTTTTTTACCACCTCAATACTGGGCCTATTCTGGCATTTCTCTCCTACATGTACAAATCATCTTTCTTTTGCTAGAAAATTACTCAGAACCCCCAAACATTTTATATATGTTTTTTTAGCAGACACCCTAGGGCAGTGATGGCGAACCTTTTTGAGCCCGAGTGCCCAAACAGCGCCACAAAACCAACTTATTTATTTCAAAGTGCCAACATGAAATTAAACCTACCAGTGGCTCTGTACAGAGGAAGGGACTGATCATCCCTCTGAATGAGCCCTAAGGGACCAAAAACATACAATTCTGCCCAGAAAATCAATTTTGTGCTTTTTCAAAGGAGTGTGTTACGCTCAGAATACTGGGATCAGAGATGGATGCATGTGCTCAGAATACTGGGATCAGGGATGGATGCATGTGCTCAGAATACTGGGATCAGGGATGGATGCATGTGCTCAGAATACTGGGATCAGGGATGGATGCATGTGCTCAGAATACTGGGATCAGGGATGGATGCATGTGCTCAGAATTCTGGGAACAGAGATGGATGCATGTGCTCAGAATACTGGGATCAGAGATGGATGCATGTACTGGGATCAGAGATGGATGCATGTACTGGGAACAGAGATGGATGCATGTACTGGGATCAGAGATGGATGCATGTGCTCAGAGTAGGATCAGTGGGGTGATGTGAAGGCCCTTCCAAAAGCAGTGTCCTCTGCCCCTTTACATCCCCCCCACATACACAGCAGTGTCCTTGGCGTTCTCCCCCTTCCCCCATAGCACTCTCCTACCTGTGTATGTACAAAGTCCTCCACATTGCCATGCTTCAGCGCCGAGCCCCTGCACAGGAAGCCGCTCTCCGCGTCCAGGAAGGGAGGAGTCATTCTCCTCCATACACATCATTACACAGGCATCACACGCTGCTTACAGAGCAGACACTCCATGTCCTTTCCAATTGGCTGCCCTCAGTGCATGCAGGGAGGGCTTTACTCGCATCTGCCTAATCGCACTCATGATAGGAACGTAGTCGGCTCCTCCGTGCCTGCACCGCCAGTGAAAGTGACTGCCTTGCTGGGGGATTCCCTCTGCTATCCTGGCGGCGTGCAGCGTGCCCACAGAGGAGGCTCGGAGTGCCAGCTGTGGCACGCGTGCCATAGGTTCGCCATCACTGCCCTAGGGAATAAAATGATGGTCATTGCCTTTTTCTTGCACGGTATTTGCGCAATCATTTTTCAAACGCCTTTTTTGGGGGGGGGGAAAATGGTTTCATAAATTAAAAAAATAACAAAACCGTAAAGTTAGCCCAATTTTTTTGTAAAATATGAAATAGTATAGTAAATGGATACCCAACATGTCACGCTTTAAAATTGCGGACACTCATGAAATGGCACCAAACTTTGGTACTTAAAAATCTCCATAGGCGACGCTTTGAAATTTTTTACAGGTTACCAGGTTAGTTACAGAGGAGGTCTAGGGCTAGAGTTGTTGCACGCGCTGTAACGCACGCAGCGACACCTCGCATATGTGGTTTGAACGGCGTTTACATATGTGGGCGGGACTTGCGTGTCCGTTCGCTTCTGATCGCGAGCTACCGGGGACAGGGGTGTTTTCAACTTTTTTTTACTTAATTTGTTTTATTTTTACATTTTTTTATTTTTTTTATCACTTTTATTCCTATTACAAGGAATGTAAATATCCCTTGTAATATGAATGGTATGTGACAGGTCCTCTTTATGGAGAGATGCGGGGTCAATAAGACCCCACATCTCTCCTCCAGGCTGGAAAGCATGAGATCGTGAAAAAAATGTCACCGATCTCATACTTACTAGCCGCAATGGCGGCTCTGTTTACTTCTGAGCACCCGGGCGTGACGTCATCACATCGCGCCCGGGCCTCCGACGGTCATAGAGATGACTGGTGACCATCTGGTCACCAGTCATCTCTATGGTTCACGGGAGAGCCCAGAGAAGCACCGGATGGCGGCGGGAGGGGGGGGGGGGAAATGTCTCCTCCCGCCGCCTATAAGATCGTTCTTATGCAGAATCGCCGGCAGCAGGCATCATTCAGATATCCCCCCACAAATCCCAGGACGTCATATGACGTCCACCCAGGATGGGAGATCCCATCTGTGGACGTCATATGACTATGGGCGGGTAGGGAAGTGGTTAATTGGATGTTTTATAGCAGAATGATAAAACATATATATATTATTATTTTTATTTATTTTTTATATTCTCTTTTTTAGTTTATTTTGAAAAAAAAAAAAACAGTGGTGATCAAATACCACCAAAAGGAAAAACCTATATAAATTTCATTTGCGTACAGTGTTGCATGACTGCAATTGCCAGTTAAAGTAGCGCAGTGCTAAATGGCAAAAATGCGCTGGTCATGAAGGGGGTAAAACCTTTTGGAGCTGAAAAAATTAAGTTGGCCAATTAAGAAAATTCTCTTTAAAAGGGGTTGTAACGGTTCGTGTTTTTTCACCTTAATGTATCCTATGCATTAAGTTGAAAAAACACCTGGCAATCACTGGCCCCCTGAGCCCGTTCACCTGCTCTGCGCGTCCCTGGTGTCCCCTTCTCCACGGAGTCTCTGTGTTGATTGGGTAGATTGATAGCAGCGCAGCCATTGGCTCCCGCTGCTGTCAAATCCAATGCCAGGGGGGCGGGGCCGAGTTATACACTCGGCGGCTATGCACGCTGAGTGTATAACACAGGAGCGCGCCCGCAATGTAACCCCCTCGGGAGAGAGCTTACCAGAGGGGGGTACCTATTGCGGGGAGGAGCCACGAGAGCCGCCGTGGGACCCCAGAACAGAAGGATCGGGGCCACTCTGTGCAAAACAAACTGCACAGTGGAGGTAAGTATGACATTTTTTTTTTTTTTTTTAAATGAACCTTTACAACCACTTTAAGTATGTCAAGGCAAAATGTAAAAAAAAACGTGCAGTACATTTCTGTACTGCATGGACATTTCTCAGTGTTTTATCCCTTTTTTAAAGACTCTGCAAGTACATAATGCCTATTGATCTTCCAGTAATGCTCTTAGGCTCCATGTACACAGAAGCTGATAAACTGCAGTTAATGGGCGTTTTGGCGTTTTTTTTATTTTTTTTTTAAAAAGCCCAATAACTGCACTCTGTTAGCCTGTGTTCATGTACACATAACGTTTTTTAGCTTTAATGAGCAGTGGAGTTAATGGGCTTTTTTCTGAACGCAAGAAATTTGCGTTCAAAGTGCCGTTTTTTCGGCAGAAAAAAACGCAAAAAGCAGAAAAACGCTCAAACGCTGGCCGCGAGCGTTTTTAGCGTTTTTTGACCCATTGAGAAAAAAAAAGCTAAAAACCGCTAATAAACGGTAGTAAAAAAACGCTGATAAAAGCTAGCTTTTTCTGCTGCTTTAAAAACGACCGTTTTTGAGCTTCTGTGTACATGGAGCCTTAGTCCTGTTAGCTTTGTGTCCTTTGCTAAACCACTCCACTGTTCCCACTCTCAGATCTCTACAATAAAAAAGCCATTCTGTAGTCCAGGGATATGCAGTTAGCGGACCTCCAGCTGTTGCAGAACTACAAGTCCCATGAGGCATAGCAAGACTCTGACAGCCACAAGCATGACACCCAGAGGCAGAGGCATTATGGGACTTGTAGTTTTGCAACAGCTGGAGGTCCGCTAATTGCATATCCCTGCTATAGTCCAAGATAAGAACTCGGAGGGCTAAAGAGCCTCTTGCAAAAACACAGGAGTTATCTCTGAATATATCCAACAAGATCAACTTTTTTTTTTGCACTTATCAGATCTATAACAAAATGCTTTTAATGGTATATTAAAGAGAGCAAATGAGTTCTTAGGGTTTACATACACTTTTTTGGCTCCACATTTTCTATATTAATCGATGGCTAACATTATACAAGACTCAGCCTTTTCATCATAATTCATTTACCGGTATATCACTTTTTTCCCTTTTTTCTGTTGAGCAGTTAAAAAAAAAATCTATACTGAATGAATGTTCTACAATATAATAAAAAATAAAACAAAACTTCAAAAGGGTTGAGTGATTTACAGGCCGATTTTAGATTAGATGCAGTCAGTCTGTTTAGTAGTTTTAGGATTTTGTATTGGCATGTCAGAATGGAATCTCTGTTGGATTTTTGTTTTTCTTTGTAGCGTTGCAACTTATATTTGTTTCTTTTTGTAGCCTTTACCAATTTCCATCCTTTCTTTCCCTGACTAAAATTAACCTGTCACATCTGTTTTTCAGGATGGTGATGTAGTAGCTCCAGATATGACTCCTCTGAAGGACAGCTGGCGTGACAAAGAGGATGAAAACGAAGACCAGCAACATGTGGAGTCTATTCACAAGTCCAGAACCAAGCTTGTTAATCGATTCAACAATTCATAAACTCCCGTGAACTGCAAACCTCACCAGTTCTATCTTTTATCTACCATCTGTACTGTTGGAACAGCCAGGTTAAGATCACACAGTATGAGGACATATGATTAAGGCACCTTTTTTTTTTTTTTTTATTTAAAGGCTCAAGTGATGATCTAAAGCGGGTTTTGGGTGCTACTTTAAAGGACTCTGACAGCTCCGTTCCCAGGTTCTGTCACTTCGTGATTGTCTAGATTCATCAGTTTTACGTTATGGATTGTGCAGGAGGAAGAATACTTCCTTAGCCTGGCTTTATCTTAACTGTGAGTGGGGGTGGAGTTCGTAGGCCATTGCAAAGGCCCCACCTTTTTAGTCCCTTAGAGATCCCAAAAATTGGGAAGCAACAAAGCCACCTTTTACCAAGCTTAATGGCAAACTGCTGATCATCTGACCTACATTTTGTTTGTGTTTTTTGTTTTTTATATTCTGCTTGAGATTTTCTTCATTACGATACAAGAAGGGAGACTTTGGGCAGTGCTTCCTTTTAAATGTATGCAAATAGCCCTGTTGAAAAACAGAAAGGGCTTCTGGGTAAAACACCATTTTTTTTTTTTTTCATGCAGGCCTTTGTGTAAAAGTCTTTTAGGCTGACTTCATAATGTTTTCTTGCTGTAAAGCTTCTTCTTGCACATTACCAAAACACAAAGCACTCTGAGTTGTGGTGCCATTCGTTTAGAGTGGCATCCTGGCACACAAATAAAGTGGATGTTTATGGACCTGTACTGCTGCACACCACAACCCACATATCTTGCATTGCGGTGCACTCAGTTAAAGAAACTGCATGTCTGGTTTTCCTTCCATTGATGTGTATTGACAGTCCATGAATAGGCTAATGTAATTCAAGGCATTTTGATGTCCAAAGTATGACACAGTAACGTGTGCCATACTGCAATTTAATGGATAAGAGCGAAGGTGCCCTTAAAGTATCGGCTTTTGCTGACCCAGGACACTGCCTGTTTCAGTCACGAGCCTCAGCAGTATGGTGCTGGTGTTCTGTTCATCGTGTAATTGGCCACTACTGACATCACTGGGGTGGAATGTACAAGAAGGCGAGACTTAAGCCACTAGATATCTCTCTTCTAAAGGTCATCTGAAATCTGTAATTTTACCCAGAATTCTTTTCGTCCAATGTGGAGGTTTATTTACCAGAGTTTATTACTAATAATATTAATAATTCATTTATAATATATTAATTTTATTTTTGGGCTTTAGAAGGAATGTTTTTTGATTTTTGCTTTCAACAATGTTTCATTCTTCAGATCCATTTATTAGCATTTTTAGATGGGTTTTAATATGCTTTTATTTAAAAGTAGAAAACAGAAAGTGTTATAATCATTGCAAACCAAATATCAGGTCCGACCAGAAGATTGTAAAAAAAAAAAAAAATGTTACAAGCAATCAAATTCCGACTTAAAATTGTCTCTGTTTCTTTTACATTTTTAATATGTCTTTTTAGTTTGACGCTTGGGTGCGCCAGCGTCCGTTCTGTTAAAAATGTTCCCTGTTATGTTTCAAGGGTGAACTTTCTAATCAAGTTTTTTTACTTTTCTGGCCTTAGAGGAGAAGTGTGGTATAGCAAAAAATGTACATGCATCGGTTTGATGCTGTAGCTGTCCCCCACTGGCTCTAAGACCAAGTGATCACATGACTGCTGATCGCTCAGTTCTTGGTCTTCAGTGAACAGAGAGCGGTGATTGTAAGATTGAATAGAGAAATATTAATGGGACTTGGACTTTATAGGCACCGTACTACAAAAATTGGTTAAAGTATAAATTTATTAGACATAAATAATTGTGTAAAAAAACTTGTTAAATTGTAAGATACCGGCTCTCTGCCCTGCTCTGCCCTCCCACTGAAGTGGAGGGGGTGGGAGCAGCTGACTCAGGCTCTCAGCGGCGCGGCATTATTGTCCAGATCCCTGCAGAGCCTGGACCTGCTCTGTGATGTCAGCTGCTGGCTGAATCCTGGGTCACAAGAGTGCAGAAATAAGTGCACTCCTGTGACCCAGAAGAGAAGTTGGACCAAAAAAAGCTTTGGCCATACTTCTCTTTTAAAGGGAAGGTATAGTGTATTCATGATCAATCAACTTGGGTTCAATCAGCCTGCCCATACATTGTTCGAATCTCAGGTGGTTCGAACGGTCTATGGCTGGCTTTACAGGGCAGGACAACTGTTCCTTTTGTACATAACCTAGATAGGTGAGGTCATATAGGCCTTGGAACAATGTAATTGATAAGAGTGCAGCAAAGGAAGAGAGCACAGGAAGATTAGCAGCTGACAAGATTTTTGGTAGATTAACTGTATTTTTTTGCACTCCTCAAACAGATCTAGCAATGCTTTCAATGGTATTTTTATCAGACCAAAAGAAAGGGAAAAAAGAGCAGTTAATTTTTAGGTTTTATATATACTTTAACAGCTGTTGAAATAAGGTATTCGCCACACAGGTAGAACATTAGGTTGCCTGCCTCACTGGCTTACATTAGGGGAGGAAGCAGTACATCCCAGCCTTTGGGGTTGATTTACTAAAGGCAAATAGACTGTGCAGTTTCACTCCTTTCCCCCCCCCCCCCCCCCCAGGGCTTGGCAAATGTGGTAAAGCTCTGAAGATTTACTGTACATCATCCAATTGTGCAAGCAAAAAAATGTTTTTTTCCCTTGCACCTCCATTGGTTATTTTTACAAAGTGAAGCTTTACCACATTACATTTACCAAGGAAGATGAGTGCAACTACACTTGCAAAGTGCACTGTCTATTTGCCTTTTGTAAATCCACCCCAATGTGTAGCACTTGAAAGCAGCCTGCGTATATAATATGCAAAGATGGCTGCACCAGTATATAAACATCATTTCAAACTTTACCTAAAATTAAAAAGCATCAAGTTATTTAAAAAAAAAAAAATTTAATGTTGAAAGCACTAGGCTTTTAAAGGGACTCTGTCAAAAGGAGTTATTCCCTGGCTAACGGTCTGCATACAAGTGACTAGTTCAGCAATTGCACTCTCAGTAGGTATGGTATATCAGCTCCTCTGACCTAGCATGCTGCACATGCCGGGGATGTGCTTGCTGACATAATAAAATTTAAACCGATTGGACTTCATGTCAAAACTAGAGCAGAGGAGCATAGAATAATAGTAGGTTACAAAAAATCTTCTAAAGGCAACAGCAGCATTTTTCCTCTGTTCTGATACAAACACAACAGGAAAAATTCAAAGTTCATCCACTCCGTTTTCATCTGGCAGTAATGCTAGGCTTACACTCCAAGTCTGTAATATCTTTATTTGGATTGTGTTATATTCTACATGCACAGCATTTAAAGGGGTTTTGTTTTTTCATGTTCCACTGCTTTTATTTTATTTTTCTTGTGTGTTTCGAATATAATCATGTTTGGGCTCTAAAATGTTTATTTTTTATTGGGATTTGTATTGTGGTTTTGTTTTTCTCTTGCTATATTTCTACAATATACTTTGTATTTGTAAAATGGGTTATAGGAGAATTGCAGAAGTAGTTTTTTTATTCTTATAATCCCGTTTATAAATGTTTGCACTATAGATAGAAAACGGACTTGGAATGTAACTGGTGGAATAAACCCTTTTCTTTGCCAACGAGTTTGAGTTTTGTATTTTTTCCTCTTTCAGTGTGTGTTTTATACAATAAGGACCTGCAGGTAAGTTATTAATGGATAACTACACTTTTCTGTTTGTGATTTGTCTCACTTTCTTAAATGTCTACACTAGAATACATTTGGATCTCATAAGGATTGCCTACTTAAGTGATGCAGACACTGCTGCTTTTCTCATTAGAACACTAAGATCTGCTCAGGTGATTTATAATTAAGGCAGACCTGCCCATTCAGGAATCTGTCTAAAAATGAGACCATGACACAAATGGCTATTTCTACAGAACTCAAAAGGGAAGCAATCTGCAGTTATGTTTACTAAGGCCCCATGCACACGAGACGCCGGTGCAAACTCTGCTGAACACACGTTTTTAAAGGCTGAAACCGGCGTTTAGAAACGCCCATTTTGCCGTAATTGCAGCCGCGTTTAGCGGCATTTACCGCGTTTGCGTCTATAAGCGTTAAGAAACATAAGACCCTCCCTAAGCTCAAAAAACAGTATTTAACCATTTCAGACATTTTGTGAGACCAGAGTGAGTAGCAGCAGCTGAGAGCAGCAGTGTACTTGTATTTAGCGTATCACTTGCCACGTCACCTGCCACAAGTTGTGGATTGTCCGCAATGCAAGCAATTTGTTTTTTTTAAATATTTTTTTTAATGGTTTTTCATCATTTGTGCCATCATTTTTGAGATTTCTAATGGAAAAAAATAGGTCACCTTTAAAAACGCTTATAAACAAAAACGCGGCAAAACGCCGGTAAGGCGTTTCGCGTCTGAAACGTGGAAAACGTTTGCGTCTGAACAAACAAGGTTAAACGCAACTGCATATAAACGAGACAGTGTGCATGGTCACATAAGATAACATTGAATGGGTTCAGGGGCAGTTGAAAAGTGTCCAACTGCCTCTGAACGCGCGTTTAACAGCGTCTCGTGTGCATGGGGCCTAAGGCCTCATGTACACTGCTGCTGGTAAACGGACGTTTAGAAGCAGTTGGACATTATTATTTTTTTAAACTGCTCCTGAACTCTCTTCTGTGTTATCTTCTCAGTACATGTACACAGGGTTCTTTTATAGTCATTTATAGGCAGTTGTATTTAGAGGCTTTTTTTTGGAACACAAAAAAATTCGTTCAGAAGCTGAGTTTAGAGGCATTTCAAGCGCTAAACGCGGCTAAACTTGCATTTAGCCGTGTTTCGTTTCTAAACGCAAAGCGCAGCATGACCGACGTTTTTAAACGTGGGTTACTATCTGCCAAGTTAAATCGTTCAGGAGAGGTTGTAAAAATGTCCCGTGGACATGAAGCCTAAAATGTATGCAACCCTGTATATGATGTCTAGAATTGCCTATTCTGAGGGCGCTCTGTTCAAATGATCTCTCCAGCGGCCGGCTTCAGTGAAGAGGAGAGATCGCCAAGGACTGCAGGGCCTATGCAGTGGCGTCACCCATTGGCTTACTACAGGGCATCCTTTGTCGGCTGTCCCTCCTTTTAACTGAAGCCTGCACTGGGAGACAATCATGTGACTGGACCGGAGCACCCTTGAAATATGTATGTAATAGACCTTTTTTATTTACAGGGTATTTGGAATAAGCTTAGAATGGGATTGGAGCAGATTTAACCGCTTCCCGAGCAGCCACTGCCATTATACTGCGTCAAGGTGGCTCCCATTGGCCAGCAATCGTTGCCCGCAGTGACCGAACAGAAATCTGTAAACAAGGCAGATCTCCGTTCTGACAGGGAAGATCACACACATTCTGTCTTTCTGCTATGCAGGAAAATGAATCTGTGTGTTTCCCCAGTCACACAGTCCCCCATACAGTTAGAAAACACAAACTGGGAACGCAACCCCTTGATCGCCACTGATGGTAACCCCTTTCCTGCCAGTGTCATTCGTACAATAACAGTGCACATTTTAAGCACTGAATACTGTAATAGTGAATAATGTCACTGGTTCCAAAAAGTGTAAAAATGTCCGGTGTACGATCTGTCCGCCGCAATCCCACTAAAAATCACTGATCGCCGCCATTACTAGTAAAAAAATATTTAAAAAAAATGCCATAAATCTAGCCCCTATTTTGTAGACGCAATATCTTTTGCGCAAACCAATCAATGTACGCTTATTGCAATTTTTTTGGCGAATGCATATTTGCCTAAACTTTTTTTGGAAATGTTTTATAGCAGAAAGTAACAATTTTTATTTATTTTTTTCAAAATTTGTTTATAGGGCAAAAAAAACAACGCAGAGGTGATCAATGACCACCAAAAGAAAGCTCTATTTGTGGGGGTAAAAAAGGACATCCATTTTGTTTTGGGTACAGCGTCGCACGACCGTGCAATTGGCAGTTAAAGCGATGAAGTGTCGTATTGCCAAAAAATGGCCCTGGTCAGGAAGGGGGTAAATCCTTCCAGGGCTGAAGTGGTTATTTGATCCCCTGCAGATTTTGTAAGTTACTTACAAAGAAATGAAGGGTCTATAAACTTTTTTTTTTTTATCGTAGGTGTATTTTAAATGATGGAGACAGAATGGCAACCAAAATTCCAGAAAAAACACATGATACAAATGTTATAAATGGAGTTGCAGTTTAGTGAGTAAAATAAGTATTTGATCCCCAAGCAAAACATGACTTAGTAATTGGTGGAGAAGCCCTTGTCGGCAAGCACAGAAGTCAGATGTTTCTTGTGGTTGGTTACCAGGTTTGCACACAACTCAGGAGGGATTTTGGTCCACTCCTTACAGATCTTCTCTAAATCTTTAAGACTTCTTGACAACTCGAAGTTTCAGTTCCCTTTATACACTTTCTGAAGGGTTAGGGTCTGGAGGACTGGCCAGGCCGCTCCATGACCTTTTTAATGTGTTTCTCCCCACCTGTTTTGGGTCATTGTCATGCTGAAAGACCCATCCGTGACCCATCTTCAGTGTTCTGGCTGAGGGAAGAAGGTTCTCATCCAAGATTTTACAATACATGGCCCTGTCTATTGGCCTCTCAATGCGGCAAGTTCGGCCTGTATCTTTAGCAGAGAAACTGGCCGAAAGCATAATGTTTCCACCTCTGTGCTGGACTGTAGGGATGGTGTTCTTAGGGTCATATTTAGCATTTTTCTTCAAACACGGCAAGTCGAGTTAATGCTAAAGGGCTACATTTTGGTCTCCTCTGGCCACAGCACTTTCTCCCAATCCTCCATTTAGATGTTCATTGGCAAACTTCAGACAGGTCTGTTCATGTGCCTTCTCGAGGAGGGGGACCTTGCGGACGCTGCAGGATTTCAATCCATGGTGGCATATTGTTACCAATGGTTGGTTTGGTGACTGTGGTCCCAACTGCCTTGAGATCATTCACAAGCTCCTCCTGTGTCGTTCTGGGCGGATCCCTCACTTTTCTCATCATCATTCTTACCCCATGAGGTGAAATCTTGCATGGAGCTCTTAGGGCAATTTATGGCGGTTTTTTATTTCATCCACTTGTGAATAATGGCTCCAACAGTTGTCACATTCTCAGCAAGCTTCTTGCTGATGGTCTTGTAGCCCATTTCAGCCTTGTGCAGGTCTACAATCTCTTGTCTCCTTTGACAGCTCTTTTGGTCTTGCCCATGATGGTGAGGTTTGAATGGAAGAAAGATTCTGGGGACAGGTGTCTTTTATACACATAACAAGTTGTCATTAGAAGCACCTTAAATTGACAGGACTAATCTGTGTACCACATGAGCACTTATTGTAGCCAGTCTGTGGGAGCCAGAATTATTGTTGGTTGGTAGGGGATCAAATACTTATTTTACTCACTGAACTGCAACTCAATTTTTATAACATTTGTATAGTGTGGGTTTTTTATTTATTTTCTGGGGATCTTTGGTTGATATTTTGTCTTTATCATTTAAAATACACATATGATAAAATTTATAGACCCTTTGTAAGTGGGCAAACTTATAAAATCTGCAGAGGATCAAATAATAATTTTCTCCGCTGTATAGTTAGGAATTGACTGAAATGCTACTTTTTTTTTTTTCATAGAAATTTTCAGTTTTAGGCCCCTTTCACATGGGGTGGATCAGCCCAGTAGACTCCGCTAGCCCAGCAGGGGATCTCGCCGTTGATCCCCCGCTGAGCCGGCAGATGACAGGTCCGTCTTTGCTTACTGTGCAAGGATGGACCTGTCGGAGTCCCACTGTCTTCTATGGCGAGATTGGATGAAAACAGACAGCCTGTCCCCGTTTTCATCCGATACGCTGGATGGATAGCAAATGTTTCGCCATCTGTCTGGTTTCAGCGGATCTTGTCAGATCAGATGGCAGCAGACACATCTCTGCTGACATCTGCCTGTCCATACAAGTCAATGGGTGGCCCGCTCAGAGCCGCCTGAAAAACGGACAGGCGGATCTTTGTGGGCTGATCGAGTGAGCATGGGTACATACTGGGGATTCACTATATAAATCTTTCCTCATGAATTTAGGCCAAAATGGACTCGAACACTAATTTGGTGAAAATAACGCAAATTGATGTACATTTAGTCTGTAGAAAAGTCCAAAAACGATGGGTTATATCTGAAAATTGTTCAAAACTGATGGCCTATCATTTCTTCAGGCACAAAAAATGCCAGGACAATACCGATATCCCCCAAATGATCCCTTTTGGATAGAACACAGCCCAAGGTATTAAGAGGCATGGTGAGTTTTTTTTTTTGTCATAAGTTTTTGGAATATTAAGACATTTTTACATATACTTTTTTTTTGTTTTTTTTTTAAATATACGTTTGCATATAGCAGTGTATTACATTGCTATATGCAAGCATTTTACTGAATGAAAGCGATTTATTCGGTTTGTTTTGGTGTGCTTAGATGTGATTGGTCAGAGCTAATCACATGGTACAGATGGGCTGTGATTGGCCCAGTCTGTACCATGTGATCACACTTACCAATCGCACTGACCAATCACAGCTAGCAACACAATTGTATACAATGGATGGCTTGAAATGGATGGCTGGTTAAAAACCAGCCAATGATTGGGCTGCTTAAGAAAGGGGATGAGGCCACATACACATAGCAGCAGGCCCAGATCTTATCATCTGGTGTCTTGATTAGAGGTCGACCGATATGGGTTTTTCTCTGGCCGATATTTAGAAATCGGGGCGGCTGATGGCCAATATATGATGCCGATTTTTGCGGCCGATATTTTAGGCCGATTTCTTTCTTTTTTTGTGTCGTCTGGGCATCTGCTTCTGACCTGACTGCAGGTGGTTTCTTGCTACAGAGTCTTGCGCTGCCTGTGCACGTTCCCGACTCTCTCCAGCCTGCGCCCAGCCCCCTATCAGTACCGCGACCCAGAACCGGAAGTCGCGGGTCAAAGGGAAGCATCCGCCCTCCGCCGGAAATTACGCCACCCGCCGTCCGGCCCGCCTGGTTCGAAAAATGCGGCCTGTACTGTGTACAGGAAAAGCTGAGCTGCCTCCCTGCCTGTGGATGCGATGGGGGTCCCCCGCAACCTGCTGCCGCACTCGACGAGGATGGGGTGGTTTCAGACGGCGGGTATGTACTGCACCTTTTGTACCCTGGAAGCCCTTGCTTCCTTTTAGGCATTTGTATGGCCTCAATCCCCTGACTGACCGGCCTGGTTTCTTGCACAGTGTCTCCCCGCCGGAGGAAACACTAATAACTGAGGTCCAGCAGGGGAAGTGAGAATTTATGTGCTGGCGCAGTGTTTCCTGAGGAAGGGGAGGAGCCTATGTCTCTCATTGTGGCTGTCCTAAAAGACGATAAGGGAAAAAAAAATTTCCTCAGTTTAGGCCGATACGTATTCTTCTACATATTTTTGGTAAAAAAGGCAATAAGCGTATATTGATTGGTTTGCGCAAAAGTTATAGCGTCTACAAAATAGGGGATAGATTTACGGCATTTTTATTCCAAAAATTTTTTTTTTTTTACTAGTAATGGCGGCGATCTGCGATATTTTTTTTTTTTATTTTTATTTTTTTTTTTATTGTGACCGTGTCATTGCGACGGACATATCGGACACTTTTGACACGTTTTTGTGACCATTCACATTTATACAGCGATTAGTGCTATAAAACTGCACCGATTACTGTGTGTGGGGGGGGGGTGGTGGTGGTTTAATATGTTCCCTAGTGAGTGATTCTAGACCAGTGTTTCTCAACTCCAGTCCTCAAGGCGCCCCAACAGGTCATGTTTTCAGGTTTTCCATTATTTTGCACAGGTGATTTGATCAGTTTCGCTGCCTTAGTAATTACCACAGCCGTTTTATCTGAGGGAAATCCTGAAAACTTGACCTGTTGGGGCGCCTTGAGGACTGGAGTTGAGAAACACTGTTCTAGACGGCCGGGAAGCACGGACGTCATATGACGTCCACCCGGAGGGAGAGAGGGTTCCTGCCGGCGTCATATTACTATGGCCCGGTAAGTAAGTGGTTAAAAAAAAAATGATCTGCAAGAAGTGAATGTGAGAGAATCTGTGTCCTTTTGTGCTTTGTCCCAGGACTGAAAACAAATAAAAAAGTGAGCAAAAAAATTAAGATTAAAATAAATAAAAATATATATATCTATATTACAATACTTACCAGATGATAGTATTGCTACAAGCTGAAATGCATCTGCGCAAGTTGCCTTTGAAATAAAGTGTGTGACACACACACACAGCCACCCAATTTTCTGTCCATTTTATAGCGTTGGACAGAATTTCCCAGGAGAAGCAACCGGGATTAAAAAAATAATCTTGCAGAGATAAGGTGGATCTATTCTCTGAAAGTGACATGCCCTGGCATCTACTTCTGATGAAGGGATTGAGTATTCGTGAAACGCGTAGAGATGTTAAATGCATTTTTCTCTTATCCATGGACTGACACGGCGTCTCTTACACTTTACACGTGGGTTATGTCCCTGCTTGCAGGAGAAGACCTAGGCAGAATGTGAGATGTTATACATACATTCTAAAAAGCCAGAGCTGAACAGCCCCGCCCAGGGGTGTGGTCCCTCCGGACATAACCCTCCCACTGCAGTCAGCAGACCTCAGTTTTTTTCTGCCTAGCAGAAGGAGAAGACGTGGCTCTCTCATGAGCCAGTCTCCTGACCTATTTTTATTCCTTTTGGAATTTTTCTTTTATTTTTGAGATCTTCTATCAACTGTCGGCTGGGCAACAGGTTGGGTACAAGATATCCTCGTAGTCTTCCCTGTCCGACCATCGCGCGTGCTGATCCTCGCCTTGTGTGCGTGAGACTCAGTTCACGACATGCTCCAGGGGTGGCCGGTGGGCTTTCATGCTCCGCGGTCCTCTCAAGATTGAACAGTCCTGCTGTATCTTTTGCGGTGGACCGGGCCGACAGAACTATCACAGTGTGGTACTGAGTAGCTGTCAGAAAAACACCAGTGGGTCCCTCAGGGGACGGGTAAGTAGTCTATCCTGTCTGCAGGTTAGTACATGCTGTGCGTTTCTCTGTGTGGGGGATTTTCCCTGTCTCCCCCTGTGTTTTATTGTCACACTCTGTCACCATTGCTGGCGCTGTGGGGGGTGCCTGAGGGTCATACTGCCCTGGGGGGGGGGGGGCTCATGCTGGTCTGCTTATCGCTGGGGCTGTTTTTTGAGTGTTTTGGGGGCCTGGGTGCCGTTCGGCGCCATGTTTTGTGTTTGTGCATTACTTTACATTGGCGGCCATTTTGCTGTGGATCGCCTGAGCACATTGCGGTGGCCATTTTCTTGTAGCCGCGCGCTTTTCAAGCACTTGTTTGGCCTCTATCGCTGCTGGGAACGGAGCGAATCTCCTCACACTCTCCTCTCAGCTCACTCACGCTGAACAGCGCGGCGCAGAGAGACAAGGCAGCGGAACCGAGCGGTCCTGGTCAGGTTGGTGCGTCCGCTGGGTATTCCCCTACTCAGTCAGCACAGCTTGTGGGTGGACTTTTTTTCTGAGGAGTCTCAGAGAGGGACAATATGGAGTCAGTGTCACCAGCTTCCCCTTACATGCCAGAGGTGACAGGCAGTGCCCCAACACCTGCGGTCCCCATGGACCAGTTGTCGGCAGTCCTGGAATAATTTCTTACCAGGATGGAAGCGGTGTGCGAGCGCAAGGGAGCAAAAAAGCGCCCTCTCCACAAGGGGAGTGCGCTGATTCAGATATGGGCCTAGCTACTGCTGCTCAGGACCCTAGCTCTGAATATTTGGATGGTTTTGAACAGGACATTCCTTGTGAGGAAGACTCCAGTTCTGAGTCAGTAAATGACAGGGTGCTTGTTGGTGAACTCATTGATGCTGTGAGGGACACTCTCAAGCTGAATGCTGCCGCTATGGAACCTCAGACAGAGGCAGTCTCCTTTTTTGGTTCTTTTAAGGCCAAGCCTTCTAGAAAGGTTTTTCCATATGTTCCTTTCTTTGACCAGCTCATTGATCAGGTCTGGGAAAAGCCGCAGAAGACTTTTTTTTATGGTCCCGCGGCGTTTGTCTATCAGATACCCCTTTGAAGACGCCCTACTTAAGAAGTGGGCTTCTCCCCCAGTGGTCGACCCTCCAGTCGCCCGTTTGAACAAGGCCACCACTCTCCCGATGGAGGGGACTCCTGCATTTAAGGACCCCACTGTCAGGCGGTCAGAAGTGGTGAGCAGAGCCATGTTTGCCTTGTTGGGATCCGCCTTACGGCCTGTTGTAGCGGCGACCCTTGTGTCTCAGACACTCACGGAATGGGCAAAAATTTTGCACCAAACTGTACAGGAGTATAACCTTCTTCCGGACACTATTGCTCTGGCCCACCAGATGGTGCAGGGCCTGATTTATGTGTGCGACGCCACGTTGGACGCGGCCCCATTAATATCCAGGGATTCTGTCTCTGCAGTGGTATTGCGTCGTCTTATCTGGTTGAAATGCTGGTCTGCTGACCTAGCCTCTAAAGCTCCTGACAGATCTACCTTTTAAGGGTGGTAGACTTTTCGGTGCTGCTCTGGATGACATCATCAAGGATGTCACGGGAGGTAAAAGCACTCTCCTTCCTCAGATTATCAAGGGTAAGGAGGCCCGCCGTAAGCCGGGTCCTTCCTTTCCAGCAAAAAAGTTTTTTCCGTCAGTCGGAGTCCCAGACTGACAACAGTGCGGCGGGTGGACACAAGCGCCCCTGGGTGCGTAAGCCAAACAAGTCGGCTCCCAAGCCCGCCTCCGCGTGAAGTCTTGCCCCCGCCCGACTCTGGGGTGGGGGGGGGGGGACGACTTCGCAGGTTCACGGATCGGTGGATCTCCGACCGGTGGGTGTGCGAGGTGGTCACCTCAGGATACAGAATAGAGTTCCGTTCCTGGCCCCCAGACAGATTCTTTCCCTCAAATTGCCCTCTCCTTCCTGCCCGTCGGACAGCCCTCTTGGGGGCTGTACAGGATTTGATCGGGTCCGGAGTGATTGTGCCGGTTCCGTCCCAGGAGAGGTTTCAGGGGTTCTACTCGAATCTGTTTGTTCCAAAAAAGGACAGGGTTCGGCCAATCCTGGACCTCAAGGCCCTGAATGCCTTCGTGAAGGTGCAAAAAATTCCGAATGGAATCCATTCGCACGGTGATCGCTACACTCCATCAAGGGGATTTTCTGGCGTCCTTGAACATCAAGGACGCCTACTTGCATGTTCCGATCTGCGCGAGCCACCAGAAGTTTCTGCGATCGGCGAAGTCCACTATTAATTTGTGGCTCTTCTCCCTAGCCTCGGCACCGAGGGTGTTCACCAAGGTGCTTGCTCCGGTTCTAGCTTTGCTGAGACAGCGAGGCATTGCTATCGTGGGCTATCTGGACGATCTTCTTCTAAGCGCAGACAGTGGCTCAGAATTAGAAGAAAGTGTGACTATGGTCAGTCAGACCCTCAGGAACTTTGGGTGGCTCCTGAACATTCAGAAGTCGGTCCTGGTCCCGACTCAGCGTCTAGAGTATCTAAGA
This sequence comes from Rana muscosa, assembly GCA_029206835.1. Lineage (NCBI taxonomy): Eukaryota > Metazoa > Chordata > Amphibia > Anura > Ranidae > Rana > Rana muscosa. The sequence goes on along the minus strand of CM055128.1, from coordinate 50,479,139 downwards.
CTGATTCTGGACTCCTTGGAGGCAAAGGTATTCCTACCTCCGGAGAAGCGGCTGACACTTCAGTCTGCAGTGCGGATGCTGACGTCCCGAAAATGGTCGTCAATCCGTTTTTGCATGAGAGTCCTGGGACTCATGGTGGCCTCTTTCGAGGCCGTTCCTTATGCCCAATCGTACACCAGGGCATTACAGAAGGAGATCTTGTCCACTTGGGACAAATCGCCGTTGTCCTTGGATCTTCAGATCCAGGTGAGTCGCCTGGTCAGGGTGTCCCTGGCGTGGTGGTTGAGGTCCCCGGCTCTTCGGTCTGGGAGGTCGTTCATCCCCATCCAATGGACGGTGATCACGCCGGATGCCAGGCTGACGGGGAGTCCTGTCGGCCCAAGGGCTTTGGACTCCGGACGAAGCCCGCTTACCGATCAATGTTCTGGAAATACGGGCCATCAGACTGTGTCTCTCCTCATGGTCAGAGAGATTACAGGGTCGCTCCATCAGGATCCAGCGGTGGCGTATGTCAACCATCAGGGGGGGACTCGGAGCTCAGCTGCGGCTTCCGAGGTCGCCCGCATTCTAAGGTGGGCCGACAGAAGCATGCCGGCTCTGTCGGCCGTCTACATTCCGGGCGTAGACAATTGGCAGGCGGACTATCTGAGTCGCCAGACGCTGGACCAGGGAGAGTGGTCCTTGCACCCGGAGGGCTTTCAACTCCTTTGCCGACGGTGGGGCACGCCGGATGTGGACCTGATGGCCTCTCGACTCAATCGCAAGGTGTCGAGGTTTGTGGCCAGATCCAGGGATCCTTGGGCGGATGCCTCAGATGCATTGGTGGCCCCATGGGGTCATTATCACCTGATTTACGTTTATCCTCCACTGCAGTTGCTCCCTCGCCTGCTGCGCAGGGTGGCGACCGAGGGAATTCCGGTGATCCTCATTGCTCCGGATTGGCCTCTGCGTCACTGGTACGCCGATCTGATACATCTCGTCACGGACGTTCCCTGGCGGTTGCCAATGAGGGAGGACCTTCTTTCTCAAGGTCCTATATTTCATCCTGCTTTACAGTCTCTGGCTTTAACGGCATGGCTATTGAAAGCCAGGTGCTGAGAGACCGGGGTCTCTCGGATTCGGTCATTTCGACCATGTTAAGGGCACGGAAGTCTTCCTCCAGAAAGATCTATCGCCGTACTTAGAAAGCTTACATCGCCATGTGCGAAGAACTGGACTGGCGTCCGCATTCCGTCCCCAGAATCCTGCAGCGTGGCGTGACCCAAAAGCTTGCTTTGAGTACCATTAAGGGTCAGATTTCGGCCTTGGCCTTCTTTCAGCGACCGCTGGCGGGTCATTCTTTGGTTAGCACCTTTGTACAGGGGGTTCGCCATGTGCTTCCTCCTGTCAAGCCTCCTCTCCCCCTGTGGGATCTGAATTTGGTGCTCTCGGTTCTCCAGGAACCTCCCTTTAAAAATATCAGAGATATTCCCCTCTTGACTTTGTCTCAGAAGGTGGCCTTCTTAGTGGATATTACTTCTGTTAGACGAGTGTCTGAGTTGGCAGCCTTGTCCTGCAAGTCGCCCTATTTGGTCATCCATAAGGATAAGGCGGTGTTGCGTCCGCGACCTTCTTTTTTTGCCAAAGGTGGTCTCGGCCTTTCACCTAAATGAGGACATTGTCCTCCCGTCCTTGTGTCCTCACCCATCGCATCCCAGAGAGTTTGCGCTTCACACATTGGCTGTGGTACGAGCCTTGCGGGTGTACGTCTGCTACTGCTTCTATTCGGAGGTCTGACTCACTGTTTGTGACTGTCTCTGGTCCAAAACAGGGCCAAGCGGCTTCGTCTGCCACCGTTTCTAGGTGGATCAGACAAACCATCATTCAAGCCTATGCTCTCAAGGGGCGGGCGCCTCCCTTTCCGGTTACGGCGCATTCCACAAGGGCAATTGGTGCTTCCCGACATCAAGCGTCGGTTGCACAAGTGTGCAAGGCGGCGACCTGGTCGTCCGTTCATGCCGTCTCTAATTTTTATAAGGTTGATGTGGCTGCATCTTCGGATGCTTCCTTCGGCCGCAAGCCGCTGTTTAAAGTTGCAACTCCTCCGTTGAGGAGCTCTGCCCTTCTTTGGAGTGAAGTTTTTGGTTTTTCCATCTTATACTGCTCCCATCCCTTTTAACATTGCTTTGGGACATCCCACGTGTAAAGTGACGCCGTGTCAGTCCATGGATAAGAGAAAATAGGATTTTTGTACTCACAGTAAAATCCTTTTCTCTGACATCCATGGACTGACACAGCACCCACCCTTCCTTTTTAAGGTTTGTACTGCTTTGTTACAAACTGAGGTCTGCTGACTGCAGTGGGAGGGTTATGTCCGGAGGGAGGGACCGCCCCCCCGGGCGGGGCTGTTCAGCTCTGGCTTTTTAGAATGTATGTATAAAATCTCACATTCTGCCTAGGTCTTCTCCTGCAAGCAGGGACGTAAGAGATGCCATGTCAGTCCATGGATGTCAGAGAAAAGGATTTTACGGTGAGTACAAAAATCCTATTTTTCTGGATGTAATTAATCTCTGGGGAGTCATCCGATAAATGTTTGCAAGAACACTGAAATAAGAACACAAAAGGAGTTATTTACTAAAGCTGCATGGTGCAAAATCTGGTGCAGCTCTGCATTAGAAACCAATCCGCTTCCAAAGCCTAATTGAACAAGCTAAAGTTAGAAGCTAGCTACCATGTGCAGCTGCACCAGATTCTGAGAGCATGAGTTTTAGTAAATCTCCCACACTGTTCATAGTAAATCAATTTTTTGTTATTATCTGTCAAGATTTTTACTATGTTTAACTATTCACCTACCATGTACTGTGGACAGGCACCCGTTGTCAGCAAATGAAGTACCCATGGGTCGCTGCCTACTTCCAGGTATTGGCCAGCACCTGCTGTGACTGTACAGTGGGAGCTGGTCAGCAAATCCTAGCTAATGATTCACAGCCCAGACCTGCTGATCAGCTGTATACAATTACAGCCCAGAGCTCTGTCTTGACATTCAACACAGAGCTCCGTACACCGGGAGCGATCTCTGTTTCTGCAAAGAAGGGATGAGAAACTTAGAGATCTATTAGTAAAACAGCACCCTTTACACATAATTAGGCACACATTCAACCCTTTGATCACCCTAGATGTTAACCCCCTTCCCAGCCAGTGTCATTAATACAATGACAGTGTATAGTATTGTCACTGATCACTGTATTGATGTCAGTTCATATTGCCCGCTGCAATGTCACTGATCACCACCATTAGTAGTATTAAAAAAAAAAAAAAAAAAAAAAAAAAAAAAACGCACCCTTTTTAAGGCACTATAACTTTCACAAATCCAATCAATATAAACTGATTGCTATTTTTTTTATCAAAAACATGTAGCAGACTACATTATGGCCAAAATTTATGAAGAAATTAAGTTTTTTTCTTATTTGGATGTTTTATAGCAGAAAGTAAAAATTTTTTAATTTTCATTATATCGCAAAAAATCAAAAAATCCAGTGGTGATCAAATGCCACCAAATAAATCTGTGTGAAAAAAAAAAATTATATAAAATTGTTTGGGTTAAGCGTTACATGACTGTGCAATTACCAGTTAAAGTTGCACAGTGCTTAATAGCAAAAAATGGCCTGGTCATGAAGGGGGTAAAATCTTTTGGAGCTCGAGTGGTTAAATCATTTGAAAAAAAATAAAAAAAATTGTTTGGGTACCTCTAAAAAATAGGATTTTTGTACTCACCGTAAAATCCGTTTCTCTGACGTCCATGGACCGACGCAGCTCTCATACTGATTACATGTGGGTATATGTCCCTGCTCGCAGGAGAAGACCTAGGCAGAATGTTAGAGGTTAAAACATTCTAGAACAAGCCAGAGCTGAACAGCCCCGCCCAGGGGGGCGGTCCCTCCGGACATTACCCTTCCACCTGCAGCTAATCAGCCTCAGTTCGTAACAAAGCAGTACAAACTTAAAAGGAAGGGTGGGTGCTGCGTCGGTCCATGGACGTCAGAGAAACGGATTTTACGGTGAGTACAAAAATCCTATTTTCTCTTATCGTCCATGGACCGACGCAGCTCTCATACTGATTACATGTGGGACGTCCCAAAGCAGTATAAGAAAAGGGTGGGAGCAAAAAAAGTAAGGAACAACCAAAACTTCACTCCAAACCAGCAGAGCCCCTCAACGGAGGAGTTGCAACATTAGACAGCGGCCTGCAACACTTTGCGGCCGAAGGAAGCATCCGAAGATGCAGCCACATCAACCTTGTAGAAATTTGAAAAGGTATGAACGGACGACCAGGTCGTCGCCTTGCACACTTGTGCAACCGACGCTTGATGTCGGAAGGCCCGGGAAGCACCAATTGCCTTGGTGGAATGCGCCACAACCGGAAAGGGAGGCGCCCGCCCCTTAAGGGCATAGGCCTGTATGACGGTCTGCCTGATCCACCTAAAGATGGTGGCAGACGACACCGCTCGGCCCTGTTTTGGACCAGACACAGATTTCCGAATGGAAACAGTAGCAGACAGGTACACTCGTAAGGCTTGTACCCATCTTAATGCAGGAAGTGCAAACTCTCAGGGAAGCGATGGGTGAGGACACAAGGACGGAATAACAATGTCCTTCTTAAGGTGAAAGGCCAAGACCATCCTTAGAAAAGAAGGATGGTCGTGGGCGCAACACCAACATATCCTTATGGAGGACCAAGTAAGGCGACTTGCCAGACAAGGCTGCCAACTCAGACACCCGTCTAACCGAAGCAATGGCCAATAAGGCCAACTTCCGGGACAAGGTCAAGAGAGGAATCTGATATTCTCAAAGGGATGTTCTTGGAGAACCGAGATGCATCAAAATCAGATCCCAAGTAGGGAGAGGAGGCTTGACAGGGGGACCACATGGCGAACCCCCCTGCCCAAAAGGTGCTAATCAAGGACTGGCCCGGCAGCGGTCGTTGAAAAAGACAGTCCGGGCCGAAATCCGACCCTCAAAAAAAAAAAGGTATGCAAGGCCAGCTTTTGGGTCACACCACGCTGTAAGAACAGCAAAATCCTGGGAACGGAAAACATCCGAGGATGCCACTCAAGTTCCTCGCACATAGCGATGTAAGCCTTCCAGGTACGGTAAGATATCTTTCTGGAGGAAGATTCCCGTGTCAACAACATAGAAGAGATGACCGAATACGAGAGAACTCGGTCCTTTAGCACCTGGCTTTAAACAGCCATGCCATTAAAGCCAAGGACTGTAAAGCAGGATGAAGTATGCTCTGCGAAGCCGGCGAGGCAACAACAGTAGCAGAGGGTAAGCATATATCAGGCGATACTGCCCCCAGGGGCTTCCAACGCGTCTAACGCATCCGCCCAGGAGTCCCTGGACCTGACCACGATCTTGCCACCTTGCGAGTGAGTCGAGAGGCCACAAGGTCCACTTCCGGTGCCCCACCTCCGGTAAAGAAGGTGGAAACACCTCCGGATGCAAGGACCCTTCGCCTGCAATGCACACAGCCGACAGAACCGTCTTGCAGCGAGACGTATGAAAATCCCAAAGAGACTCCGCAATGTATCGGAGAAGGGAGGCCCCAGTGTACAGGGTGCCTCAAATGTTGGCCAATAAAGGCAACTTGACGGAACTTCCCTAGAAACCTGGTCAGAGGACTAGTACCTCAGCCTCCACAGGTGGCGCAAACCCACCCCGGGCACAGAGACCCTAAAGGCTAAAGCAGTTGTAGTGCACCTGCTAGACGACTGATGAATGAAGCAGAGGCTTTTGCCCAGTCATTGAGCTACAAAAAAATGCCAGAGACGCAGCCACTAACGGGCGCAACACCAACCCCAGCCTGGCGAACACAGTCCAAGCCAGTGCTTCTGATCACCACTGAAAGCAGGTGGAAAGTGATACCCCTGAAACCAGGGATCCTTGTGACAATGCTCCATCCAGCAGCTACCCATGGATAGGTGCTGATTGTGCAAACACATAGTTTATACTTTGTATTGCGTCAAACGCACAAATGGAGAGTGTGGGAGGAAACCCACCCAGCCACAAAGAGCATAATACCACCAGATACGGCGTATGTAGTTTAGTATTTGTGGATAAACCTATTAAACGCGTATATACTGTGCCAGCGACGAAGGCGTGCACATCATCGGGGCCTGGACGTAAACCAGCCACACAGATTGCGTACACAACCATGTAGGTATGTTAGCCTGCGAATAAACAAATTGCACATGTTTATACTGTGCATAGCGCTGAGAATGCGCACACCATTGGAACGCAGGGGAGAAACCTGAGCTCCCGGATGAAACCCATGCAGACTGCATACGCATACCGTGTATGGTATTATAGTATGTGTGCTAAACATTTTGCACAAGCCCATGTGTGCATAGCACCGAAGGCGCGCACACTGTTGGCGCGTGGGAGGAACCGAAGTACCCCACGCATACTCAGAGAATGCAATACCTACAACTACTGTGAATGTATTTAGTGTAGTGTATAAACATAAATGTGTATGTTTACATCGTGTATTGCACCAAAGGCATGCATGTCATGTAGCGTGGGCGGAAACCCACGCAGACTGCAAAGACATACCGGGTAGGTCCAATCGCACAAATTTAGACTGTGCATAGCGCCGAAGCGCCCACTCGGAAGAACTCCACACAGATACCGTGTAGGAATGATAGCATGTGAATCAACATAATATTGCACATGTTTATGCTGTGCATTTCCATTGGAGCGTGGGGGGGAAACCGGAGTACCCGGAGGAACCCCACGCAAACAGTATACCCATACTGTAAACATGTATAATATGTGCAATAAACATATTGAACATGTCTATACTGTGCAGAGAGCCGAAACGCACATACCATGAGAGTGCGGAAGGACACCGGAGCCCCCGCCAGCCCAGAGAGTATGATACATACATATACTGTGAATGTATCTGGAGTCGTGCATAAACATATTTTGTACGTTTATATCATGTATGGCACTGAAACACAGCATTGGAACGTGGGGACAGCCACGCAGACACAGAGACCAATAACACATACATACACTGTGAATGTATGCAGTGTAGAGGTATAGGATGAGTTTAAATTATGGCGCAGAGGCACATAATCTTCTCTGTATCATTCCAACCTGCTTGACAGTGCTGCTGAAGCAGCATACAGGTAACAGTTAACCTCTGATCCTCAGACCGTGTGTGTCTGTCAGAGCTCAAACCATTCCCCAGGAAATGGCGGGAAATGTTACCTCAGGTATCACACACAAGGCTCACAGGGATTAGAGACATAAATGAATAAAGTCCTCCCTCATCCATGCTGCTCTTGAGGCAGCGTGTGAGGAAAACAGTGAGGAAACTGTGTAAAAGAAAAGCTTGTCACAGCAATTTCAGCCTGAGTGTGAGTCTCACATCATCAATGAGATCACTTACAAGCGCCCTGTCATTCCTACGCTGAGGAGGGGACACCCGGGAGGACCCACCAACCCTTAAGGACAGCTCAGTCTGTGAGGAGATTGTGAGGGGATTCGCCAGAAATAAATGCGCGGCGGCCACAAGAAAATGGCCGCCGTCCGCAGCTACAACTGTGCCACTAAACGCCAAGATGGCCGCCGAGCGCAAAATTCAAAGCTCTAATGCGCGCCAATGGCGCACGCAATAACCACCTCACACACCAGAAAAAACTGCAGACATGAGCGCCCAACCAGGCCAGACTGACCCCCAAGCACCCCACAGCACAGCACCAGTACAGGGTGCAGAGAGCAGCATAACAGGGGGGGGCAGGGAGAAACCCCCACACACAGAAAATAGGATTTTTAAAACAGCTTACCTGTAAAATCCTTTTCTTGGAGTACATCACGGGACACAGAGCAGCATAGTCATTACTATGTGGGTTATATAGAATTACCTTCAGGTGCTGGCACTGGCAACTTCCAAAACAGGAAGTACCCTCCCCTATATAAGCCCCTCCCATCCGGGAGTACCTCAGTTTTGTAGCAAAGCAATACGTGTCCCCAAAAGAGGGGTGGGAGCTCTGTGTCCCGTGATGTACTCCAAGAAAAGGATTTTACAGGTAAGCTGTTTTAAAAATCCTATTTTCTTGTTCATACATCACGGGACACAGAGCAGCATAGTCATTACTATGTGGGACGTCCCAAAGCAATGCCAAATGAGGGGGGGGATACACCATACATAAGCTGGGCGCCATCAGGCATGAGGATCTTTTGCGGCCTGCAACACACTGCGCCCAAAGGCGACATCCTCCTGACTTCTAACGTCCACCTGGTAGAACCTAGTAAACGTGTGTACTGAAGACCATGTTGCGGCCTTACAAATTTGAGCCAGGGAGGCCTGGTGATGCACTGCCCATGAAGTTCCAACTGCTCTCGTGGAGTGCGCCCTAACTTTGAACGGAGGCGGTCTACTTCTCAAGCCATAGGCTTGTATTATGACCTGTCGAATCCACTTGGCTAAAGTAGATTTTGATGCTGCCTGACCCTTTCTGGGGCCTTCCGGCAGAACAAACAAAGAGTCCGTTCTACGAATCTGAGCAGTGGCTTTTAGATAAGCTTTAACTGCTCTTACTACATCCAAAGAATGCAATAACTTTTCCTCTACCGAGCTTGGTTTGGGGAAAAAAGAAGGAAGAACCACATCCTGGTTCAAGTGAAACCTCGATACCACCTTAGGAAGAAAGGCTGGGTGAGGGCGTAATACTACTCTGTCCTTATGAATAACCAGATATGGCTCCTTACAGGACATGGCGGCTAATTCCGACACTCTTCTAGCCGAGCATATGGCTACTAAAAATATCAATTTTCTGGTGAGTAGAACCAAGGAAATGTGCCGCAAAGGTTCAAACGGCTGCTTCTGCAGAACCGACAGAACCAAATTTAGATCCCATGGGCATATGGGAGCTTTAATCGGTGGAATAATACGAGTCACCCCTTGCATAAAGGATTTGACAAGTGAATGCATAGCCAGGGGCCTTTGAAATAGTATTGATAAGGCCGAAACCTGGCCCTTGATAGTACTTAAGGCAAACTTCCTGTCTACAGCCCACTGCAGGAAGTCCAGAATTCTGCCTATAACGTACTTACGTGGATGCCATTTTCTGGCCTCGCACCAAGTGATGTACGCCTTCCAAACTCTATAGTAGATCTGCCTGGATACAGGCTTCCTGGCATTGATTATAGTTGATACCACAGAGTTAGAGAGACCTCTCTTCTTTAGGATGTGGGATTCAATAGCCAGGCCGTTAAACTTAGAGTTAGTAAGGAAGGGTGGTATATCGGTCCTTGCGAAAGCAGGTCCGGACGACGTGGAAGGGTCCAAGGACTCCCCACAGACATTTTGATGATCTCCGCGTACCAGGCCCTTCGGGGCCACGCTGGAGCCACCAGGATCACCGGCTTCTTTTCCAACCTGACTCTGCGAAGGAGTCGAATCAACAATTGTAGCGGAGGGAATGCATATATCAGTCTGAACTGATCCCAAGGGAACACCAGAGCATCCGAGCCGGAAGCGAGGGGATCCCTTGTCCGGGAGACAAATCTGTCCACCTTTGCGTTGAATCTGGATGCTAGCAGATCTACATCCGGTGTTCCCCACCGCTGACATATTGCTCGGAAGACCTCGGGATGAAGGGACCATTCCCCTGGGCATAACTGTTGGCGACTCAGAAAGTCCGCCTTCCAATTCTCCACCCCTGGAATGAAGACAGCTGATATACATGGGACATGCTTTTCTGCCCATTCCAGGATGTGACTTACTTCCCTCTGGGCTGCACGACTCCTGGTGCCTCCCTGATGATTGATATATGCCACTGCTGTGGCATTGTCTGATTGAATTCTGACAGAGGACCCTTGGAGTCTGGATGTCCAGGCTACTAGGGCATACCGGGCTGCTCGTATCTCTAAGAGATTGATGGGCAGGGTTTTTACTACATTTGACCATCTGCCCTGGAGAGACCATTGCTCCAGTACTGCCCCCCAGCCTATAAGGCTGGCATCTGTAGTGACCACCTTCCAGGATATCGGACTGAAGGGTTTTCCCTTCTGGAGATTCTGGGGGATCAACCACCAGCAGAGACTCTTCCGAACGGAAGGGGACAAAGCCATCGGGAAGTCTAGAGCCTGAATTTTTCCGTTCCAGGCTGACAATATGGCCCTCTGTAAATTCCTTGAGTGGAATTGAGCGTATGGCACAGCTTTGAATGATGCTACCATCTTTCCTAGCAGCCTCATGCACAGGCGTATGGACGGCTGTCTTTTTGCACAAAGCAGACGGACCAAGCCCCTCAAAGAGGATACCTTGTCTAGAGGTAAGAAAATCTTCCTCTGGTCTAATTTGTTTAGACTCTTTAGGTCCAATATGGGTCTTATGTCCCCGTTTGGTTTCGGGACTGAAAAGGTTTGAGTAGAAACCCAACCCCCACTCTTCCATAGGAACCTCCATAATTACTCCTTGGAGCAATAGTTGTTCTAACGCCAATAGGAGAGACTCTTTTAACTCCAACTTGTATCCCAGAGTTACTGCGGAGAGCACCCATCTGTCTTTGATCGTCTCCCGCCAGGTCTCTGCGAACAACTGAAGTCTTCCCCCCACCCGTTTGAGTGTGGGCAGCCCTTCATAGGCTTGACTTGGAGGCTGGTTTAGTACCCCTTCGGATCCAGGGTTTCTTATTACCCTGTGACTGTCCCTGATTTTTACCCCCTGAGTTTGACCGAGGAGGCCGTCGGAACTGCTTAGTAGCAGACGTCGCAGGGATAGGAGAGGTAGTCCTCTTAAAAGATGGACCCCTAGACCTCTTCTTACTCGGTAAGAGAGTACTTTTACCACTGGAAATCTTCTGGATATACTTATCCAGGTCCTCGCCAAAAAGGCGTTCCCCATGAAATGGGAAGCTAAGAGCTTCTTACAGAGAGATTCAGCAGACCAGTTTTTGAGCCACAGAAGCCTACGCATATGTACCAAAGACAGCGGGAGGCCTGATGGATAGAATCCTTGATGGCGTCAACCGCAAAGCATAATGCTCTAGGCAGATCAGCCAGAGCCTGGGCCTGCTGGTCTGGCAAATCCCTCAGGACCATTTTCATCTGATCCTTTAAAGCTTGGCAGACCCCAATAGCTGCCACTGCTGGCTGTGTAACAGCCCCTGCTGTGGAAAAAGCAGATTTTAATAAAGATTCCAATTTTTTATCTACTGGATCTTTGAACATTTGAACATTATCTACTGGGCATGTCAGTGATTTGTTCACAGAAGAGATGGCTGCATCCACCGTAGGAACATTCCATCTCTGGGTGAACTTTTCCTCCATGGGATAGATCACCGGAAATTTCTTAGGCGGAACAAATAGTTTATCAGGATGTTCCCAGTCCTGGTATATAAGTCCTTCCAATAATGGATGTATTGGAAAGGAGCAATTAACCTGGGGAGCTTTTAGCGACCCCAATGAGGAGACAGCAGTAGTTGATGGTTCAACAAGAGGCATTTTAAATGCAGATCGAACCATGTCAGTTAGGGTCTGGACCCACAATCTTTCAGTCTGTGATGCTGAAAATGGTTCATCTACTGTCGATTCCTCAAAAACAGAGTTAACCTCCTCCTGATCCCCTTCAGGTAGGTCGGTCCCTTCCTGGGACTGTTGCTCTGCCAACAGGCACTCTAATGGAGGTGATGGAGATCTGGCGCGCTTTCTTTCCTGTAGAGAAGAAGCGATCAATGCTGCCAATCTCTGCTCCAATCCCTCCAGAGTTGAGGCAAAAACCTCCTCTGTTATATATGCAGGAGCAGGTGGACTGAGGACAGCCGCAGTACCTGGCACTCCCGGGGGTTCCTTATGGGTATTAACCTCTGATTTCTCAGGGGCGGAGGGTGCAGATGACTGCTCCAGATCCTCAGAGCCCGATGGAGACCCCCTACACTTCCTGAGAGGTATATCTCGGAGTTTTTTAGGCGGCATATTCCTTAGTTCAAAGCTGAGGTATTCCAGCCGCAATACACCCCTTTACTGAAATAGTCTAATGCAATTTGCTGCTATGTACATCAGTGGGTGTCTACTAATGCGTCTTTCTGGGGATGCCTGTATCAACCGCCCGCTGTATGCCCCTATACCATGCTACCAGCTCCTTTTCATGCTCTGTGTCCATAGCAAGCAGCGTGGACTGAGTCCTTTTATCTTGCTGGGACGCCCGCACATGCGCAGAAGCGCTGGGCGCACAGAGCGCGTCATCCGCCAGGCTCCGCCCACTTTTTTGAAGCTAAATCTATAAAAAAGCGTGTGTGCGCGCTCTTGGCGCCCTGTAGGGAGAGGAGCCAGGGTCCCTGTTTCACCAGGACTCGGGGATGGAAGGAAACTACTTGGCAGCATGACAGAGGAATGCAGATTCCCTGATAGAGAGCTCACTCATCTGCCTGGACTTTCACCATGGAAGGAATAGTCCCAAGAAAAAAAGACGTTCCACAGCGGCCTCTAGTGGACAAACACAGGTACCGCACTTTTGTCTTTTTTTTTTTTTTTTTTTTTTAAAACCTCCTTTATGAAAAACATTTCCAGGTTTACAGTTTTTAAAACTTCCTTTATGAAAAGACATTTCTAGGATTTCTTAGGCATATACAGCTATTAGCGGGAATACCTTTAGGTAACAGGCAGAAAGACATATTAGGCTTGGGGGTCCCCTCAATAGAACCAAGTTCCTGAGGGGCCCCCACTTACCTTTTCCCCGCCGCAGGACTTTGTTTGGTCCACAGAAGCCCAAACTTCACCTCTCACGGCAGGCATTGTACTAGACCTTCAGGGACCAGGTTCCCAAGGATTCCACTCCCCTGGACCTGTATAGCACCCTGCACAGATAGCCTCTTGGTTTTGGGTATGACCAGAGCTCTGGATCCCAGGGTCCAGCCCTCCTAAGAGAGGCATTACAGGCAAAACCCTGCTCTTCTCTGCAAGGCCCGGGTACCGACCGTTTAGCTATGAAGCTTTTTTGGTCGGATCCGGAATAGCTTGCTAAGGCCCAGAGAACCTGTACACAAGCCCAGATGAATACATGTTAACCTTGGCCAACACCTTAGACACTGGCAAAAAACTGAGGTACTCCCGGATGGGAGGGGCTTATATAGGGGAGGGTACTTCCTGTTTTGGAAGTTGCCAGTGCCAGCACCTGAAGGTAATTCTATATAACCCACATAGTAATGACTATGCTGCTCTGTGTCCTGTGATGTATGAACAAGAAACACAGCCAGCATGTACTCACCTGCAGTAGGAGAGACTACTTACCCGTCCCTTTCAGGGACCCACTGGCTTGTTTCAGACAGACCTATCACAGAGTCGTACTGCGTAGCTGTCGGCCCGGTCCACCGCGAGAGATACAGTCAGTCAAGTACTATTCAATCTTGAGAGGACCGCGGGAGCATGAAAGCAACCCGGCCACCCCTGGAGCATGTCGTGAACTGAGTCTCACGCACGCGAGGCGAGGATCAGCACGCTCGATGGTCGGACAGGGAAGACTACGAGGATACTAGTGTACCCAACCTGTTGCCCAGCCGACAGTTGATTGAAGGTCTCAAAAATAAAATAAAATTCCCAAAGGAATAAAAATCAAAAGTAAAATCTTCCAGGAGACTGGCTCCTGAGAGCCACGTCTTCTCCTTCTGCTAGGTAGAAAAAAACTGAGGCTGATTAGCTGCAGGTGGAAGGGTAATGTCCGGAGGGACCGCCCCGGCTTGTTCTAGAATGTTTTAACCTCTAACATTCTGCCTAGGTCTTCTCCTGCGAGCAGGGACATATACCCACATGTAATCAGTATGAGAGCTGCGTCGGTCCATGGACGATAAGAGAAAAATGTGCACCTATTATATATAATTCCACAAAAATATTTATATTGGGGAAGGAGGTATATCTTTTCATGTACCGGATCACTGGATGTATTATGTAAGGTGTGGAGCAAATTCTAAATTTTGTAGGGATTAAAAATGTGAGCTTTATTAAATGATTTTTCTCTTAGGCAACTTTCCGTCTTGAGATTGCAGTAATCACAAACTCTTTTATTCGTCTAATTGTTGTAAACAGGGATCAAGTAAATTATGTAATAGTTTCTATGTAATATGATTTCTTCAGAGCCCATTCACACAGGGGCGGCACGACTTGTCCCGTGCGATCTGAAGACGACTTCAAAAGGTAACTTCAAAAATGACTTCTGTATTGAAGTCAATGGAAGTCACCCTGAAGTCGTCTTGAAGTAGTACAGGAACCTTTTTCTAAGTCGGAGCGACTTCAGTCGCTCCTATTAGAACGGTTCCATTGTACAGAACGGGACGCGACTTGTCAGGCGGCTGAGTCGCCCCTGTGTGAATGGGTCACTGTTTAGGTCCATTCTTGGCCACAACTCAGCATTCATGTTTTATTTTTGCCTTTGTTGGCTCTAGAACATGGTATATCAGGAAGACATCTACAGGATCTCACAGAAAAGCATTTGAAATAGTTTCAGATCAGCTTAACCTTTTTCCTGTTGTGTTTCTAGAGGATAAGTGAAAATGATTTCCTGTTTGGAATAGATTTTTATAGATGTTTGGCATTAAAAAATTTTCTTTGGATGATGGTACATTTCCCAAATTATTGATGCAGTAGTTTGACAGCCCAAAAAGGCTCATTCACAGTGATGCCCAGCACAGAGTGAATAGCCATTTGGTTATTTTCTGTACTAGCACAGAGCATGCAAGAAGCCAAAATAAGTGAATTGACATCCATTGGCTCTACGGGACCAGCCACACAGTTGGGTTTGAAAGGTATGAAGGGATAAGTCATAAGTGTGTGCCCGCTGGGTTGAACATAAAGTGGGGACCAGGCTTTACATGACATCATTTTGATCAAGTTACTTGTCTGTCAATACCAGGGTATGTTCCTGTGACTCATTAGAACTGAAGAAACCACTTGGATAAGAAGTAAAATGTTGTCAATACCACAGGAGTCCATCTGAATGTGACTAAACAGATGACAATACAGGAAACACACCAGAACTGTAGTTAAATAAAATCATTTAATGAAGTTCATCCCGGTTTGACACAATCACTCATAAAGCACCCAAGAAAAAAAAAATTAATATAAATCTTCATGAGATATTTGGCAAAGTTCCCTGCCAATGATAAATGTGGTAGACAGCTGGAAGGGGTATTTGAAAGGACTAGGAAATAAATAGTATTTTTAATAAAAAGAGAGGAAGTCTTTTATGGTTGAGGATTATAGGAAAACAATCTGAGGAGAAATGTGGAGCCAATGACGACGTTTCCTTCTGAAAATGCTACACGCCTGGCTGATCTGACTTTTCTAATTTGCACACTTATTCTGGACCAGTGACCTATTATAGCCTTTCACACTAGCTACCCACAAATGCTCCAGGGTGGTGAGGGGGGCAGTTCAATGCACTTTTTTTAACCTTTTATTTGGAGGGAAAAAAAGTGCAACAGCCACCATTTTATTCCCCGGGGCCTCTACTGTCAGAAAATATATAAAATTGGAGGGTTTAAAGTGTGTAAAAAATAGAAAAAGTTCCCTGGACAGTAAGTGGTTGGGATATTAAAAGTAGCAGGTCCTTATCAGAGCATTTTCAGAAGGTCAACAATGGAAGCCCTCAAACTTTATATTTATATACACATACACACAGTGGTTATGGAAAGTAATCAGACCCCCTTAAATTTTTCACTCTTTGTTATATTGCAGCCATTTGCTAAAATCATTTAAGTTCATTTTTTTCCCTCATTAATGTACACACAGCACCCCATATTGACAGAAAAACACAGAATTGTTGACATATTTGCAGATTTATTAAAAAAGAAAAACTGAAATATCACATGCTCCCAAGTATTCAGACCCTTTGCTCAGTATTTATCATTTTCACCCCTTTGATCTAATACAGCCATGAGTCTTTTTGGGAAAGATGCCAAAAGTTTTTCACACCTGGATTTGGGGATCCTCTGCCATTCCTCCTTGCAGATCCTCTCCAGTTCTGTCAGGTTGGATGGCAAACGTTGGTGGACAGACATTTTTAGGTCTTTCCAGAGATGCTCAATTGGGTTTAAGTCAGGGCTCTGGCTGAGTCAGTCAAGAACCGTCACAGAGTTGTTGTGAAGTCACTCCTTTGTTATTTTAGCTGTGTGCTTAGAGTCATTGACTGGGCCGAAGGTTTACCTTCCAACAAGACAGCGGCTGCATTCATCTTTCCCTCGATTGCAACCAGTCGTCCTGTCCCTGCAGCTGAAAAAACACCCCCACAGCATGATGCTGCCACCACCATGCTTCACAGTTGGGACTGTATTTGACAGTAGATGAGCAGTGCCTGGTTTTCTCCACACATACCGCTTAGAATTAAGGCCAAAAAGTTCTATCTTGGTCTCATCAGACCAGAGAATCTTATTTCTTACCATCTTGGAGTCCTTCAGGCGTTTTTTTTTTTTTTTAGCAAACTCCATATGGGCTTTCATGTGTCTTGCACTGAGGAGAGGCTTCCGTTGGGCCACTCTGCCATAAAGCCCCGACTGGCGGAGGGCTGCCGTGATGGTTGACTTTCTTCCATCTCCCGAATGCATCTCTGGAGCTCAGCCACAGTGATCTTTGGGTTCTTCTTTACCTCTCTTACCAAGGCTCTTCTCCCCCGATAGCCGTTTGGCCGGACGGCCAGCTCTAGGAAGGGTTCTGGTCGTCCCAAACGTCTTCCATTTAAGGATTATGGAGGCCACTGTGCTCTTAGGAACTTTAAGTGCAGCAGAATTTTTTTGTAACCTTGGCCAGATCTGTGCCTTGCCACAATTCTGTCTCTGAGCTCTTCAGGCAGTTCCTTTGACCTCATGATTCTCATTTGCTCTGACATGCACTGTGAGCTGTAAGGTCTTATATAGACAGGTGTGTGGCTTTCCTAATCAAGTCCAATCAGTATAATCTAACACAGCTGGACTCAAATGAAGGCATAGAACCATCTCAGGCTGGGTTCACACTGGTCCGACAAACGCTCCGACATTGGGATCTCATGTCGCATGAAAATCAATGTTTCCCTATGAGAGCCGTCTTAACTGGTCCGACACAAGTCAGTCCGACTTTGAAAATGCTCCCTGTACTACTTTGGTCCGACTTTGGTCCTACTTCAGCCCATTGAATATCATTGAAGTCGGATCAAAGTAGGATCCTTGTCCTAACCATCCGACATTTGACATCCGACATGGTGATTACAGCAGCAGTAAAAGGAATTTATCTCACCCTGGGATTGTTTTGATTGGTCAAAGGACAAGTCAGACCATCACAAAGTCGGATCAAAGTAGTATCCTGTTCATGAAAGTCGGATGGATGTCGGACCAATGTAGGACTGATGTCGCAGAGCAAAGTAGGATGAAAGTTGTATGACTGTCGTGTCGTACCAGTGTGAACCCAGCCTCAAGGATGATCAGAAGAAATGGACAGCACCTGAGTTAAATATATGAGTGTCACAGCAAAGGGTCTGAATACTTGGGACCATGTGATATTTCAGTTTTCCTTTTTTGATAAATCTGCAAAAATGACAACAATTCTGTGTTTTTCTGTCAATATGGGGTGCTGTGTGTACATTAATGAGGGGAAAAAAATGAACTTAAATGATTTTAGCAAATGGCTGCAATATAACAAAGAGTGAAAAATTGGAGGGAGAGAGGGATTACCAACATTACACCACTTTACTAGATCTGTACAAAAGTACCCTGTGCCATAAAAAGGGGGGTGAAGGCGCAATAAAGTAACTAAAGTGCAACTTTAGAACAACGCTTTTTCAACCAGGGTGCCTTCTGGGTTCCTCACGGTGCCTTGGCATAATGCCTAAAAATTGCCAAAATTGGGAAAAGCCAGAAGGTGGATCAAACCTGCTTTGTGTTGCACAATGAAAATCTGTGGCTTTGTGTAACGTTTAAAACCTTGGGCACCATGCAGGTCAGCATCCTAACAACCGCTGATGTCATTGGTTGATAAGCATATTGAGCACCTGCACAGAATCCTTGTTTGTTTGCCATCCCCCGAGGAAGAGAAAATGAGGCAGAAATATGCTGGAATATTAGCCAGCAGCAGTGAGCAAAAGTGTATTTGATTTACTTTTGAAAGAATAAATCCCCTCTAATGTTGGCTGTCTTACATGTGTGGATGCCGCTGTGATGTGT
This sequence comes from Rana muscosa, assembly GCA_029206835.1. Classification (NCBI taxonomy): domain Eukaryota; kingdom Metazoa; phylum Chordata; class Amphibia; order Anura; family Ranidae; genus Rana; species Rana muscosa. The sequence continues at coordinate 50,460,969 of CM055128.1, read as the reverse complement.
AAAATAATCAGGTTTTTTGACACTGTGCTCTAGACAGTTATTGTTTTATTTAACATGCTAATGTGACAAGTACAGTGTGCTTAATGGTGCATTCAGTCTTCATTTGAGACAAGTCTAATGCTGGCCATACACTATACGAAAAATCGGCCGAAATTCGGTCATTTAGACAGTTCGTTCGTTTTTCGGCCAGTCAATGCGCACAAAAATCGATAATCGTTGGGACGTTTTTGAGCTGAAAAAAGGACAAGTTTGGAAATTGTCTCCTGAACAAATGATAAATTGAAAGGTTAAAAGGGGATGTAAAGGTTTGTGTTTTTTCACCTCAATGCATCCTATGCGTTAAGGTGAAAAAACACCTGGTAATCTCCACCCCCCCCCCCCCCACATTTTACTTACCTGAGCCAGTTCGTCTGCTTGGCGCATCCCCACCGTCCTCCTCTCCACAGAGTCCCGGCTTTGATTGGATAGATTCATAGCAGTGCAGCCATTTGCTCCCGCTGCCGTCAATCAAATCCAATGACGCGGACGGGGCCGAGTCAAACACTTGGCGTCTATAGACGCCGAGTGTATGACTCGGGAGTGCCCTGGCAAGGTAACTCCCTCGGGAGAGCTCTTCTTCAAGGGGGGGTTATCTAATACGGGGAGGAGACGCGAGAGCCGCTGTGGGACCCCAGAAGAGGATGTTAAGGGCCACTCTGTGCAAAAGGAGCTGCACAATGGAGGCAAGTATGATACGTTTGTTGTTTAACCACTTTGCGCCCAAGGACGTCCTGGACTTTGAGCCAGGATATCTGAATGATGCCTGCAGCTACAGGCATCATTCAGATATCGTTTTTAGAGCCGGCGATTCTGTGTGCCCTAAGAACGATCATAGCGGCTGCTCCGCCGCTTGATCGTTCTTACAGGCGGCGAGAGGGGACGCTCCGGCGCTTCTACCGACTCACCTGTGCGATCGGTGAGTCGGCGACAGGATCCGCCGGCCCCGGCTTCTTACCATAGAGATTTCCGGCAGACCAGATGGTCGCCGGAGTCTCTATGATCGTTCGGAGGCCGGGCGCGATGTTATGACGTCACGCCCAGTCTCTGCATTGAAAAAAAACGGCGCCGCTTCGGCTAGGAAGCGGTGATCGTTTTTTTTTTTTATTTCAGGCTTCCCAGCCTAGAGGTGAGATGTGGGGTCTTATTGACCCCATATCTCACTGTAAAGAGGACCTGTCATGCTTATTCCTATTAAAAAGGGACGTTTACATTCCTTATAATAGGAATAAAAGTGATCAATTTTTTATTTTATTTTTTTAAAGTGTCAAAGTAAAAACTTTAAAGTAAAAGTAACAATAATAAAAAAAAAAAAAAAAAAAAAAAAAAAAAAAAATGTAAAGTGCCCCTGTCCCCGATAGCTCGTACGCAGAAGCGAATGCATACGCAAGTCCCACCCACATATGAAAACGGTGTTCAAAACACACATGTGAGGTATCGCAGTGAACGTTAGAGCGAGAGCAATAATTCTAGCCCTAGACCTCCTCTGTAACTCAAAACATGTGACCAGTAAAAAAATTTTTAAAGCGTCACCCATGAGGATGTTTAAGTACCGAAGTTTGGCGCTATTCCACGAGCGTGTGCAATTTTGAAGGGTGACATGTTGGGTATCTATTTACTCGGCGTAACTTCATCTTTCACATTATGCAAATAAATTGGGCTAACTTTAATGTTTTAATATTTTTTAATTCATGAAACCGTTTTTTCCCCCCAAAAAATGCGTTTGAAAAATTATTGCGCAAATACCGTGCGAGATAAAAAGTTGCAATGACTGCCATTGTATTCTCTAGGGTCTTTGCTAAAAAAAAACATATATAGTGTTTGGGGGTTATATGTAATTTTCTAGCAAAAAAATTAGGATCGAAGTGTAAAAAAAAAAAATGCATTCATTTATGTCCACTGAACGATTTATCGGTTATTACATGATGGCACCATCGTTTGCGCTCACGGCCGAATGTTTTTTTTTTTTTTTTTTAAATGGGTTTGGCCGTTTTTTTGTATAGTGTAAGGCCAGCATTGGTCACGTCTCATATCATTCACAGTTAATTGACCAGAGTGTTTGACCTCTTAGGCTTCATGTACACTGAAACTACTTTGACTGCTGCCACGGGAAAACAATGCGAAATGTTCTTATCCTGAATGCGATTCTTCCGCGTTCAGGAGAGGGAGGTTGAACCTAACCGCAGCAGCTCCTAAACGATACTAAAAGCCTATGTGTACATGGACATATAGGCTTTTATGGAGTTTAGTTTAGGAGCTGCAGTGTACATGAGGCCTAAATTTGCATCAAGCTAGTTTTGCATTCCCATCAATTTGTAAAAGGGGAAAAGCATTTCTGATGGAACAAAAGTCTGTAATACAGGCCCTAAATGTGTTCTAAAAGAATGCAACTACTACCAGAATCCATCTTGATGAGCAGCACTGGGACTAAACTGCATCTGCTGCCCTGCACATATATGGGGACAGCAGAAAACAGATGGATGTCCTAATTAGTGTACTGCTGTTCATTAATTTTCCAAACAGTAGGCTGGGAGTATATTCTAGATCAGGGGTAGGCAATCTCGGCACTCCAGCTGTGGTGAAACTACAAATCCCATCATGCCTCTGCCTCTAGGAGTCATGCCTGTGATTGTCAGGGTCTTGCAATGTCTCATGGGACTTGTAGTTTCACCACAGCTGCAGGGCAGAGGTTGCCTACCCCTGATATAAACCATACTGTACTGCTTATGCAGTGAAGTTCAAGTACCTGGCTGTCCTGTGTAGCATCATTGTCCGAATCAAAACTGCCTCAACAGAATAATAAATCTTTTGTTAGGATAAGCAGTTACCACAAATGTATTTTTACCAGGGTATTTATTTTGCACAAAGTGTGTCCTTCTAAACGAGACTTCTCCTTTTAAACCGTTAAGCCTAGCTTCATAGATGACTGGCTTCAGACCTTCCAGAGGTGCAGCCCCTTGGGAGAAAAAGTTTACTGTAAGTCATTAATGTAAAGATATTTTGGAAACTTTAAAAATGGACTTGTTACATTTATCTCCTCCCACCTCATTGTAATTATACATGTTATTCTGGGAACAGATGCACCTTTAGCCATCTTAAACTTGTTACATATTCTTATCCAGCAGTAAAAGCATTTTAGCCCTTGCTGCCGCTGCCCCATGCCCTTTAAGAGGCAGAGGTGGGCTTTCAGATATTGCAGTCACATTATCAGAGGCTGCCAATCGCAAGTAAGCATTGGGAGCTGCCTGCGACATCTTAGGTACTGTGCTGTAAGCACACGCTCAGAACAGAAAAGCCATTCCCCATGGACACATACATGTGGACGCTTGGCCTAAATGCCCAGCAGTTGCATATATGCGTACAGCCAGTGGGAACAGGTTATATGATGCTATCCCTGAACTCTCCAGCAGTTTGTAATATGAAGTGGTTTATTCTCAAAATCTTTAAAAAGACTAAAGTCCTGTTTCAGTCAGATTCTAACAGCTATGAAACACCTATTGATTGTTTATACGAAGATCAACTCTGGCAGAAGAATTTATAGTGGAATCTCAGATTGCGAGTAACGCGGTTAACGAGCGTTTCGCAATACGAGCAATTCTTTTTTTTTTTTTTATTTAAATCCTAACTCGGTTTGCGAGTGTTGTCTCGCAAAACGAGCAGGATTCAAGCCTCTGCGGTGTGCAGTACCGCATTTGGCCAGAGGTGCGGGGGCGCCGGAGCCGCTCGGAAATACTTTGTTCCTAAGTGTTTCCAAATGCAGTCGAATGGTTTCGGAGTCTCTCTGGTGCCCCCCCCACCTCTGGCCACATGCGGTATTGCCATAGAAGTCAATGTGGAAAAAAAAAGTGTAGCGCTTATTTTTGTGCATAAGACAGTTGACAACACGTCAAATGTTGCCAACATACATATACGTGAAATCTTAATTTCAGTGACTGAATGTGATCCGTGAAAAAAAATTATAACAAATAAATCAGAACGAAAAACAGTCCTCTATTGTGACCAAACACAAATAACAGTCAAAGTGTAGAAAAAAACTGCAAGGCTGAAATGAAGAATTCCACATGGATATGACCCACTTTGTGAAAGGATAGAGACACCACCACCACCAATATAAGGAGGAGGGCTTACCAGATGGTGTTGACTTGGTGAGGTGTATCCCACCCAAGTCAAAACAGGCTAATATGATCAGTCAGCAAGATGATTTCAGCTGGTCCTGAATCCACATCTCAGTCGGCACCGCAAGTTCCAATAAACATCAGGAAGTGTAAAATACATGTAGTCTTGTTGGCGACAGAGATACGGTAACCACATAACATGCGTAATGGGGGAAAAAAAAAAAAACTCAGTGTCAGTGTGACACTGCACAAAAGTAATATTTATTAAAAAGATTAAAAATGAACACTCACATTTGGAAGAACGTCATAGGCATATACATTTGGAAGAACGTCATAGGCATATCGCAAAGTGCAAGAGCGATGTGTGTGAATGGGTCCACCCGACACGTTTCAACTAAGTCATCATCTGGGGTGTGGACCCCCACAACACCGCTATTTATAGATGGATCACACCCCAGATGATGACTGTTTAGTTGAAACGCGTCGGTGGACCCATTCACACACATCACTCTTGCACTTTGCGATATGCCTATGACGTTCTTCCAAATGTGAGTGTTCATTTTTAATCATTTTAATAAATACTACATTGTACGGTATCACACTTTTTTTTTTCCCATTATGCATGTTACGTAGTTACCGTATCTCTGGCTCCAACAAGACTACATGTATTTACACTTCCTGGTGTTTATTGGAATTTGCAGTGCCAACTGAGATGTGGATTCAGGACCAGCTGGAATCATCTTGCCGACTGATTATACAAGCCTGTTTTGACTTGGGTGGTATACACCTCACCAAGTCAACACCATCTGGTAAGCCTCCTCCTTATATTGGTGGTGGTGTCTCTATCCTTTCACAGATAGGCTCACATCCATGTGGGACTCTTCATTTTAACCTTGCAGTTTTTTTCTACACTTTTGGACTGTTATTTGTGTTTGGTCACAATAGAGGACTGTTTCGTTCTGATTTGTTATAAAAAAAATTCACGGATCACATTCAGTCACTTGGTGTCACTGAAATTAAGATTTCAAGTGTATGTATGTTGGCAACATTTGACATGTGTTGTCAACTGTCTTATGCACAAAATTATGCGCTACACTTTTTTCCATATTCACCAGTTTTTGCTTTGTCACAGCTGTGTTGGTAGCCAGTTTTAGTTCTGCGCCTCGGTTTTAAACATTTTATTTCTTCACGATGCCTATAGCTACAGTGCTTTTTACTGCTGGTTTAGAACATGTGCGTACCCTAGTATGCAAAGTCCTAAAGGTAAAGAGGAAGGTCTAAAATTGCTGCACCTCTGGTGACACACGCTAGGCAGTTGCGCGCATAATATCTGCTAAACCTGGACAATCACCAAACCTCAACAGATCTTGTGACTAGAAGTCTATGTTTCTGGTCCTGTTACCAGCACTACAAGGAGCTTGGGGCAGCATTTTACCCAGTAAATATATTTCAGCCCTTTTTTTTATTCCTTTTATAAAAAGGTGTTGTGCTTACAGTTTTGATGGGTGGGATACAGGTTAATGTTCTACTTTAAATTGACTTAAATCTGTTATAAAAGATAAAGTTTAATATTATACATTATTGTAGTGTTTTCTTCAGTCCCAAATTATCCATAAAATCTTTTAATTTTCATATATTCGTTCTTTGCTTGCCTTCATAAATATCAGCTGATCTATTGAATTCAAGTAACAACTTTCACCTGGACCCAATCTATGCGCACTAAAAGGAAATAAAGTGGTCCCACAAATTTGTGCATGAAACCACTTTACTCTTCACAGGAATATGCACTTTGTAGTGCGTGTGCAGCAAAAGGAGGGATAAATGGGGACAATTTTGTTGCACATTGAATATTGCTGGGACAGAGAGGAAGGCTAGTATGTTAACAGACAGGCTTCATTCAGGGGGTGGGAAAAAATAAAAAAGGACCGCTCTACCTTTAAAGCATAGCTCGCTTTACAGGTTACTTGTGCCAAGCCTTATAGTTGAAGAATGCCACTGCTGACATACCGTATAACACGCACCTTCATTTTAAGAGGGAAGTTTCAGGAAAAAAACTAAATTTTAAATAAAGAACTGCAGATCACATGCGATGTCCGAGCAATGCGATTTCAGCCATACAGATTGGCTGAATTTGCATCGCATTCGGAACAAACTCGCACAGGACCCTTTTTTTGGTCCGCACCAGAATTGGATCGCATGTATGTTCACATCTATGCGATCCGATTCCTGTCTGAACTGTCAGTTTGCAGTGCGATATGCGAGCTGAAATGGGGGTGTCATTAACTTTGTATTGACACTCCCCACAGATCGCATAGGACAGTGTGAACTGCTATGCAAGTCCGGTGCGATGCAGGAACCCGCAGTGAATTCGCAGGGTTCCCGCATCGCACAAGTGTGAACGGAGCCTGAATCAAATACCGGTATATATATGCTGAGTGACAGAAATATTACAGTCTCAAGCACTATTATATAAAGGGCGAGTGCCGGTTCACACTTGTGCGATGCGAGAACCCTGCGAATCACACTGTACTATGCGATCTGTGGGGAGTGTCAATACAAAGTTAATGACACCCCCATTTCAGCTCGCATATCGCACTGCGAACTGACAGTTCGGACAGGAATCGGATCGCATGGGTGTGATCCGATTCTGGTGCGGACCACAAAAAAAGTCCTGTGCAAGTTTGGTCCGAATGCGATATCAGCCATACAATCTGTTTGGCTGAAATCGCATTGCACTGACATCACATGTGATTTACACTGCAGTGCGAATCACATGCGATATCGCAGAGCGCACAAATGTGAACTGGCACTGAGATAGATTTTTTACATTCTTTCTCATTTCATTAATGACAGATTTCATATCTCCTATTATTGGGAACTAACAATTCCCTTTTACATTATTTAGGTGATTTCCACAATTCTGGGCTGTATTCAGGGGCTGGGACAAGGGGTGTCAGATAGTGTGTATCTTTGCTCAACTCCCCCACACCCCCCCCCACTCTTTTTCCCTCTCTGCCGTTAGGAATCTGAGGTGGCAGGTACAAATGCTTTCAGTCAGCTCAACTCTCGCGAGCCGTGCAGAGGGTTACCATGGTTACGCTCTGACGGCCGCAAGAGTTAGACGGCTGTGAGAAAGACATGCTTCCTGCTTGTGTACTGCACTGGGGGGATGGCTGCTGGAGGTCTGCGACGCTGGATCTGAGTGGCCCGAGACTCCCACGTCCCCCAGGCTGTCTCCAATTGTGTCCTTTAGCCATGCGATCTAATACAGTATGTACCATGTACATATATATATATATGCATGGTACATACTGTATTAGATCGCATGGCTAAAGGACACAATTGGAGACAGCCTGGGGGACGTGGGATCTAATACAGTATGTACCATGCATTATATATATATATATATATATATATATAGGCGTATAACACGCACACGCGATTTTCACACTATTTTCAGGGTGAAAGTGCGTGTTATACGCCGATAAATACGGTACTTTAAAAAAAAAAAAAAATACAAATTGCCCTTCTCTGGCTTCTGCTACATAACAGGAATGCCAAGAGAAGATAAAACACAAATTCTGTAGATTTCTTGATCTGCACCCCTCCTGAACAATATGGCAAAAGTGCATCAAAACACCGGGAGCCAATAAAAATCTACCACTGTGCATTTTCTAAGACTGTCCCCACACTAACATCCTGGAGACTAATCGAATGTTGCTTGTGCAGCACAGGTCTTCTCATTCAAGTCTATGGGACATTAATATATTAGACTTGAACTGCACATTACCTTGTATAAAGCTGCAGGTAAAATGGTGAGGTGCCATACCACCATCCAGAAATCACAGCTTGGTGCTTCAGGATTTGGTGGTGTAGCACATTCTAATGGGTGTTTGCCAGGTTAATGGAAAGAACATATCATTGTGCAATATTTTCCATAGAAAAGGGCCAAAATTCCCATTCACAACACAGCTCTAGTTAAAAAAAAAAAAAAAAACAATGTTCACAAAAGACTTCAGAGAGGAGAAAACAGAAGACTAGCAGTAGATGACCCCAATTAATATCCAGGAGAATCCTCAGAGTCAGACACATTCAGCACAATTCTCAGTTAAGTATTGTGAGATTGCGTAGAAGGATCTCACACAATTGTACACATTTCCACAAGATCAGCTGTGCACTTGCAAGTAGAGACGGGACAAAATATTTTTTCTAAAAATTCCTGAATATTTTACTGGTCAGGGATACTGCTAACCATACTTCATTAGGTCATTGTAGAGTAATCGATTCCCTCCTTTTTATGATCCAACAGAATGCAAACCTGCATACAGCGTCTGATGTGCCACAAAACCACGCTCCTCTGCTGGTGACCTGTGTGGTCTGGCTGAAAGATAACTCCAGTCCTATTCTTCAACCAAGAAATTTTGTGGACCAGCCAGATTGTTTGGTAAATACCATCACCTTTCATTTGGGACACCGCAAAAGGAAGAGTAAAATGAAGACTGCACAAGTGCCAAGGACTGCCTTACGGCTGCCAAGATTGCTTGTATGTCACCCTAATAAAATTTCTGTGCAAAACAATGCTGGCTCCAACTTGTGACGATTAGAAAATATATTTCTCATAAAAGGACAATGTGGCGTGTGTCCAAATGCACACATTCTCTGTCAGTAAAGTTACCCGTCCCCATCTGTAAACAAAATGAGCAAGCTGGCTAGTCTCTGGTCTGTTGCTGGGGATGGAAGACAATTTCCCTTTATGTTGTTTTCCCGAGTTCAATCTTCTTTTGAATGGCACGTGTGGAGTGATAGATGAGAGAGTCAATGAGTCCTGCAACTGTATAAATAATAAAAAAAGTTTTATTTTAGAAGGGTTGGTTATAAACAGAGAGCAAAAGCAAACAAGCTTAACCACTTTGCGCCCGTCATACGACTAATGACGGCCGCAAGGTGGCTCTACAATGCCGGGAGGCCGTCTTTAGACTTTAGACGGCCTCCGCTCCTCCGGCCACTCCTGTCAGGGAGAGAGAGGAGACCGATGCTGTGTCCCTTGTACATAGGGACACAGATCGGTCTCCTCCCCCAGTCAGTCCCCTCCCCCCACAGTAGCAATCACACATTAGGGAACATATTAACCCCTTCCCTGCCCCCTAGTGTTAACCCCTTCCCTGCCAGTCACATTTATACAGTAATCAGTGCAGTTTTATAGCACTAATCGCTGTATAAATGTGAATGGTCCCAAAAATGTGTCAAAAGTGTCCGCCGCAATATCGCAGTCCTGACAAAAATCGCATATCGCCGCCATTACTAGTAAAAAAAAAAAAAAAAGTCAGAATTCTATCCCCTATTTTGTAGACGCTATAACTTTTGCGCAAACCAATCACTATACCGCTTATTGGGATTTTTTTTAACCAAAAATATGTAGAAGAATACGTATCGGCCTCAACTGAGGAAAAAAAATAGTTAAAAAAAAAAAAAAAGGGGGATATTTATTATAGCAAAAATCCAAAAATAGTGTTTTTTTTTTTTTTAAATTCGCTCTTTTTTGATTTATACCGCAAAAAACTAAAAACCGCAGAGATGATCAAATACCACCAAAAGAAATCTCTATTTGTGGGAAAAAAAGGACGTCAATTTTGTTTGCGAGCCACGTCGCACAACCGCGCAATTGTCATTCAAAGCGATGCAGTGCCGAAAGCTGAAATTTCGCCTGGGCAGGAAGGGGGTTTATGTGCCCAGTAAGCAAGAGGTTAAAGTGATTGCAAGAGAAAAGAAGTTATTCAAAAACATTCATGTCATACTTACTTGCTCTGTACAATGGTTTTGCACAAAGCAACTCACGTCTCTTCTTTTTGGGCCCCACCTCCCCTTGCCGAGTTCCCCCATAGCAGGCCGCTTGCTGTGGTGGCATTCATACATGCTTGCCACCGAGCCAGCTCTTTGCGTCTGAGAGCGTGGCTCAGCCCCGTTCACGCCTCACTGGCTGTGATTGATAGTAGTGGGAGTCAATAGCTCCTGCATCTCAGCCAATCAGGAGGGAAAGACCTGGGAAAGCCTCGGCTCTCATGCACATCGCTGGACTGAGTTAAACCTTTACAACCACTTTAAAAGTTTAATGTCCCTACAACACTTGTTCAGTATATACACAGGCTCTATGGTCAATAGGGTTTACATGCTTATAAGTACACAGCCCTGCTGCCCAACCTCAGGCCTGAGAACCACATGGGGCCAGGTGGTGCTTGCCCTGCAACCTTGGAATACCTGTCCTACCTTGCCCACAACTGATTTACAGTATATTATAGGCCTGTGAAAGAAAATTAACCCAAACACCCATACAAACAGAATCTCTAATGGTAATCAAAAGTCTAGCTCTGAAAAAGGGACAAAGTCCTTCCACAAAATATAAGATAATAAAGCAATGAGGCAATACACTTACCTGTAAATACTCCTCCAATTATGGCACACACTCCAGTTAGAAAATGGGTAAGTGACCTAGAAAACACGGAACAAGGTGACCTGAATTTTAGCGAGTGTGCATATTATAATACCAGGGCAGCGGGGTGCACATGGGGACTTTCATATGGCTCACCTGTGCTTCTCTGTGAGTTTTACCATCATTGGAGACAATTCATACAACACAAACACACCAGGCAATCCCTGATCACCAATCAGACCACTGGCAATTTTTTCGTGTCTGGTCACTGAAAACTGATTGGTTCGCAATACCTAAATATGAGATATACAAAGAAATACATAGACAATGTTAAAAGGATAAGTGTACTTGCAGTAAAAGTGCACTATTCCTCCTTCCACCAGCACACCTGGGCTAAACTATCCTGCCCACCATAGCTGCTAACCTCGGGAAGATTGCCATGGCTTTAGGTTTATCCTTTGGCTCAATCCTCGTCACTGCTGGCTGCTCCAGAAACTGGAGTTGTTACAGACATAGTTACATAGTTAGTCAGGTTGAAAAAAGACAAGTCCATCTAGTTCAACCATAAAGTAAATAACATAAAAAATATAGTACAATACAATATACCCAATTCTATGCCCACAGTTGATCCAGAGAAGGCGAAAACCCCCATTAGCGCAAGATCCAATTTGCTACAGCAGGGGAAAAAAATCCTTCCTGATCCCCCGAGAGGCAATCGGATTTTCCCTGGATCAACTTTACCTATAAATATCAGTACCCAGTTATATTATGTACATTTTAGGAAAGTATCCAGACCTTTCTTACAGCAATCTACTGAGCTGGCCAGAACCACCTCTGGGGGAGTCCATTATACATTTTCACAACTCTTACTGTGAAGAAGCCTTTCCGTATTTGGAGCGAAAATCTCCTTTCCTGCAGTGAGCCGGGTAGAAGTGTATGAGGGCTCACTGCAGTGTTGAGGAGGATTTTGGCCAGAGAATGAAACAAAGCAATGCAAGCTGGGTGGGGTGCTTTGCTTTTTTAGCTCAGGAAGGTTTGTGAGGCAGGTTCATTTACTTTCACAGAAAGTACACTTAAATAAAGGAAACTTTCCTTTACTGCATGCAAATGTAACTGCCTGGATACTGGAAATTCCAGCAGTATTAAACTTCTAAATGAGTTGTAGAAGTAGAGACTATAATGGAGAAGTCAGCCTTCTTATCTTTATAAATGCACTACAACCTTGTGCATTTACATAGCAAGTCCTCTTTCACATGGGTGATAAACAGTCAGCTGGGTTAGTGTTTGGTCACCCACCCAAACTAACAATACAGCTTGACAAATGTAAATTGAAAAATAAAAAAACACCAGCAAGTTACCTACTGTAAATAAGTTAGGGATAACAGTACATATATAGATACCCCAAGGCTGTGTATACCATCACACCAAAAATAGATCTGGGGTGTGGTCCTCAAAGATTAGACACACCATATAAATAAGAGGATTAGAGATCCACAAGACAATCTTATGCAAGAACTCGACCGGTATTAGTAAAAAAAATGCACAGCTTTATTCATAATAAAGCTGCTAATTTTTTCTTGTACAAAGGGTTTTATTGAAAATGCACAACATCAGAAAAAATACAACATCAGAAAAGAAAAAAGCGGTGGACACATCATGGACTAACGGGTATAAAACTTCAGGCATCAGGAAGGTTAAACTGAGAAACCGAAAGTCAAGCCAGCCTTTAGAGGTCCAAGGGCGAGCATAAGTGACCAGCTAGAGGAAGTCCGCACCACTTAAGTCCCGGTAAAGTGGCATTATACTGGCCTAAAATTTATAAACTGGTTGATATACGGGGATCTATATGGAACCTATGGCAAAAAAAAGAACATTATAACGCTTAGCCATAAATAAGGGAAACAATCTAAATGAATTACATAAAAGGAGGGTAACCTCCACCAATATGCCAGATAAACAACGTCACATCTTGTGATCAATCCCAACAGGACCGAGCCTGTGGCCCAGAGCAACAGCAGAGAAAAGAAGCAGAGAGAGGAGAGAGAGCCAGAAGGAAAAATAGCGTAAACATAGAACACAAAAGAGAGAAAAAAAAAAAAAGGGGGGTAGAGAAAGAAGGGGGGGGGGATAAAGGGGAAGGGGGGTCCACGGGGTGGGGGGACAGAGGCTTATTAAAAAGGGAGAGAAACGTTGGGTCAAATCTTGAAGAGCGATTGTAAGTCACCCAAGCTTTTCCAGGCCCGTGCCATGGTTAATTTAGTTGCAGTAAAAACATGTGCTGCCAGTTGGCGTTCAGGGCGGAGGAGTTCTATAATTGGTTTCCACAAAAGGGCCTCAAAAGGGTCCCTCTTTATAGTGGTGTTAAAAAGGTTGCAGAGCAGCGCATAAATTCTAACCCACAATCTGCATACCCTGGGACAGGTCCACCAGATGTGCGCCATTGTACCCTCCTGAGAGCATCCACGGAAACATAGGGGGGAATAGGATGGAATGAAACTTGCCAATCTGGCAGGGGTGTAGTACCACCTATAAAACACCTTATAGGCGTTTTCCAAAAAGAGGACATACTTGGACAGTGCAATAGTCATGATTAGGGATGAGCTTCGTGTTCGAGTCGAACATACATTCGACTCGAACATCGGCTGTTCGATCGTTCGGCGAAGATCGAACGATTTGGGCCGTTCGCGCCAAATTCGAGTGACGCGAACGGCCCACAATGCACTACGCCATCGCAGTGTCATCCAGGCGCTGTGATTGGCCAAGCATGCACTGTGACCCCGCATGCTTGGCCAATCACAGCGCCGGCAGCGAGGAGAGCAATGATTGGCCACAGGCAGGATGCCTGTGGCCAATTATTGCTGAGGGGGTTTAGTACACGCCCCACACTATAAAAGGCCGCCAGCGCGGCGGCCTTGTGTAGTGTGTTCCGGAGTAGGGAAAGAGAAGCATAGGCAGGGACAGTGTCATTATTTTTCCTTTACATAATCCTGTATTCCTTGTGTTTAGGGACAGATAAGGATAGGTAGGGAGAGTGTCAGTGACAGTGTGCTATTCTGTGCTAATCCTTGTTTGTAGGGACAGAGAGGTACAGTGAGGGAAAGTGTCAGTGTGCTGTTCTGTTCTAAACCAAATTTGCTGTTCCACATTTTCAATCCTTGAGTTGAGGGACAGAGAGGTACAGTGAGGGAAAGTGTCAGTGTGCTATTCTGTTCTAAAACTATTTTGCTGAACCATATTTTCAATCCTTGAGTTGAGGGACAGAGAGGTACAGTGAGTGAAACTGACAGTGTGCTGTTCTGTTCTAAACCAAATTTGCTGTTCCATATTTTCAATCCTTGAGTTGAGGGACAGAGAAGGACACTCGTAGAAATTATCAGTGTGCTATTCTGTGCTAAATCTTGTTTGTAGGGAGGGACAGAGTAGGACAGTGAGGAAAAGTGTCAGTGTGCTATTCTGTTCTAAAACTATTTTGCTGAACCATATTTTCAATCCTTGTGTTTAGGGACAGAGAAGGATAGGCAGGGGACAGTGTCAGTGTCATTGTTGCTAAGCCTCCTGCACAGTATACACCTGAAGGTAGCCCTTATTGCTGTTTTTCCCATCTCCCTGCAGGCCATCCATTAAAATGTCTGGAAGGCAACCAAGGAGAGGCAGACAGTCAGGAGGCAAAAAAAGAGGGCAAGCAGGCTCTGTGTCTGGGGGCAACAGTGCTGGTCGTGTACGCGGTGCATTGTCATCAGCACATGGCCATGGGACACGCTTGTCCTTGTTTTCGGCAGCTGGACATGTTGAGCCACATCATGCCAAAGACTTGGTAGAGTGGATGACCAAGCCCACCTCATCCTCCTCATCCTCTCTCACCCAGGCTCAGGGTACTGGCAAAGCAGCTGCCAAAGCGTCCTCTTCTCTGGTATCATTATCTTCATTAGTCAATCCTTCCCTAGACCCACCATGCCCTCCTCCTGAGGAGTCCCCCGAACTGTTTGAGCACAGTGTTGGGTACATGCTCCAGGAGGATGCCCAGCGTTTGGAAGGATCTGATGATGATACCCAGCTAGAGGAAGGCAGCAGCGTGAGAGCAGAGAGAGGGGATGCTCAAGAAGGACACCAATCTGGCAGTCATGCTCCAGCAGCTGCAGCATATTGCCAGATTGGCTCCAGTGATGAGGAGGGAGGGGATGATGAGGTCACTGACTCCACGTGGGTGCCTAATAGGAGAGAGGAGGAGGAGGAGGAGGATGAGGAGGAGGCACATCTCCAACGAGGCAGGATGCCCTTGAGTGGCCAGCGTATGGGCAGCACACCGACGGAATCACACCGCAGAGCTCCGCCTGTGCAGGGCGCTGCCTCTGCCCGTCATGCAAAAAGTTCTTTGGTGTGGGCCTTTTTTGAGGCGAGTGCATCAGATCGCACAGCTGCTGTTTGCAACATATGTCTCAAGCGTATATCGCGTGGCCAAAACATCAGCCGCTTGGGCACCACATGCTTGATCAGACATATGTTGACCTGCCATGCAGCTCGTTGGCAAGCCTACCTTAAAGACCCACACCAAAGAACAAAGCTGACCTCTTCTTGCACCGCATCAGCTGGGATCTCCAACCCCACTATACCTTCACTCCTCTCTGAAACCTGCTCTGAGAGGAATGAAGGTGTAGAATTAGGTGTGTCACAGGCAAGTACTTGCGGGCACTCTGCTAGCAGTACACCAACGTCCGATTCTAGCAGGCAAATTTCCCTGCCCCAGCTGCTGGACCGTCGAAAGAAGTTCACTCCCAGCCATCCACATGCCCAGCGGTTGAATGCTAGCTTGGCTAAATTGCTAGCGCTTCAACTGCTGCCTTTTCAGTTGGTAGACTCGGCCCCCTTCCGTGAGTTTGTGCAATGTGCGGTTCCTCAGTGGCAGGTTCCCAAACGACACTTTTTCGCACGGAAGGCTATTCCGGCTCTCTACAGGCATGTGGAAGGCAATGTCTTGGCCTCGCTGGACAGGGCGGTCAGCGGTAAGGTGCATATTACCGCTGACTCATGGTCCAGCAGGCATGGACAGGGACGTTACCTTTCTTTCACGGCCCATTGGGTCACTCTTTTGGCAGCTGGGAAGGATGCAGGACAAGGTGCAGTAGTGTTGGAGGTTGTTCCAGCGCCACGCCTCCAAAATGCTACTACTGGTTGTGACACACCTCTCTCCTCCACCCCCTCCTCTTCTTCTTCCTCCATGGCCTCTTCCTGTGGTTTGTCCTTGGAACCAGCGGTGCTCCATAGGCGTTCAAGGGGCTACGCAAGTACGCAGGCAAAAAGATGCCATGCCGTGCTTGCGCTGGTGTGTTTGGGGGACAGGAGCCACACTGGGGCAGAGGTCCTGTCTGCTCTGCAGGGGCAGGCCGAGAGGTGGTTGACGCCACGCCAGCTTAAGCCAGGAATGGTGGTTTGCGACAATGGCACCAACCTCCTCTCCGCCCTCCGACAGGGACAACTGACCCATGTGCCCTGTATGGCTCACGTCCTTAACCTGGTGGTGCAGCGGTTCTTGGGCAGGTACCCGGGCTTACAGGATGTCCTGAGGTAGGCCAGGAAAGTCTGTGTGCATTTCCGCAGATCTTATAATGCCAGTGCTCGCCTGGCTGAGCTTCAAAAGGAGTTGAACCTGCCCAAGAACCGCCTTATATGTGACATGCCCACCAGGTGGAACTCAACGTTGGCCATGCTGCAGCGGCTGCACACGCAGCAGAGGGCCATCAATGAGTACCTGTGCGACTACGGCACCAGGACAGGGTCAGGGGAGCTCGGGTTTTTTTCACCACGCCAGTGGGGCATGATCAGGGATGCATGCACTGTCCTGGCACCATTTGAGGAGGCCACGAGGATGGTGAGCAGTGACAGTGCATGCATCAGTGACACTGTACCTCTTGTCCACCTGTTGGAGCACACGCTGCGTGGAATAATGGACAGGGCACTTGAGGCAGAACAGAGGCAGGAAGAGGACTTCCTTGCCTCTCAAGGCCCCCTTTACCCAGACAGTGTTCCTTCTGTCCCACCCATCGCACAGGAAGAGGAAGAGGAAGAAGAGGAAGAGGAGGATTGTGTCAGCATGGAGGTGGAGGCTGGCACTCAGCATCATCAGCAGCAGTCTTTTAGGGATGATTTACAGTCCCGAGAAACCAGTGGACTTGTACGTGGCTGGGAGGAGGTGGCTGCGGATCATGTCGTCCTTAGTGACCCAGAGGACTCCGGACTGAATGCCTCAGCTAACCTACGCTGCATGGCCTCCCTGATCCTGCAAAGTCTGCGGAAGGATCCTCGTATTCTTCGGATCAAGGAGAGGGACCATTACTGGCTGGCCACTCTCCTTAATCCACGGTACAAGGGTAAGGTTGCGGACCTTATCGTACCGTCGCAGAGGGAGCAGAGGATGAGACAACTCCGGGAGGCCTTGCAGAAAGGTCTGTGCAACGCGTTCCCAGAGACTGGGAGGTTACAAACTCCTGGTCCTGGACAACGAGTTGCTGAGGCTTCGGGCAGTCAAAGAAGGAGCGGTGGGGAAGGTGGCAGTCTAACCGATGCGTTCAGACAATTTTTTAGTCCGCAGCCCCAAAGTATGATCGGTTCCAGCAACCATCGCCAGCGTCTGATATACATGGTGCAGGAATACCTAGGGGCAAGGTCAGACTTGGACACCTTCCCCACCGAAAAACCTCTGGCTTACTGGGTCTTGAGGATGGATCACTGGCCAGAGCTTGCACAGT
Source organism: Rana muscosa (assembly GCA_029206835.1). NCBI lineage: Eukaryota > Metazoa > Chordata > Amphibia > Anura > Ranidae > Rana > Rana muscosa. The sequence continues at coordinate 50,443,648 of CM055128.1, read as the reverse complement.
ATGCAATTGAGCTACTGGCCTGTCCTGCATCCAGCGTTCTTTCAGAACGCACATTCAGTGCTGCTGGAGGATTTGTCACGGATCACAGGGTGCGCCTGTCCACCGACTCGGTTGATCGACTGACTTTCATCAAGATGAACCAGTCTTGGATCACCACCAGCTACCACACACCAGATGCTGATATAACAGACTAATTGATTTTAAAATGTCACATCCCTTCAAGACTGATGCTGAGTGCCTGTGCTGTTATGTTGACTGGCTATCCTCCTCCTCCTCCTCAATGATACGATTAACGATGATAGCTTGGAAGATCATTTTGGTTTATGGGTGACGCCACCAGTGGCTAAGGCCCAATTTTTCAGCCCCTGTTTAACATGGGCGTGTAATTAAAATTTTTGATGCAATACTTTGCAACAGGCCTCATTGCTGTGCTCCAAGTACAGTATCTGTGAGGGGTTACAGTGTTGTGCCACCAGTGCCTAAGGCCCAATTTTTAAGCCCCTGTTCAACAGGGGCATGCAATTATAATTATTGATCTAATAATTCACAGCAGGGACCATTGCTGCGCCCACCAAGAGTAACTGTCAGGCCTTACAGTGTTGTGGCACCAGCACCACCATCAAAGGCCCAATTTTTACTACCACTGATCAACAATTATATGTTATTACAATTCCTGATATAATAGTTGACAGCAGGGCGTTCCAGCACCCACCAAGAGTAACTGTGAGTGCTTACAGTGTTGTGCCAACACCAACACCTAAGGGGCCAATTTCTGCAGATTATATACGGCAGGTCCCTACTTTCAAACATCCAACTTACAAACGACTACTACTTGCAAACGGAAGAAGACAACAGGAAGTGAGAGGAAATCTACCCCTTGGAAGGAAAATTCTCTCCTGTAAGAATTAATATGGGAGAAAGGCGTCTCCTCTCTACTGATGCTTTATCACCAATCCTTGTTTCAATAAAAACACCACATTTCAAAAACAGTTGTCATTGGGACGCAAAGTGAGGTGAAATGTTCTGAACAGGGGCACAGACAGCAAAAAAAATGTGACAGGGGTGATAACCGTTCCCTATGTTTTACAAAAAACTAAAAAAAAGGAATTTGCCATGGAGCTCCACTTAAACAATGCAGCTGTTCAAAATTATAAACAGATTCTACATAAGAACAAACCTACAGTCCCTGTCTTGTATGCACCGCCTGTATTCGGCTGTTCAGAGTATATAGGTCCTTTTTTATTTTGTGTGCGGGGTTCCCCTTAATATCCATACAAGACCCAAAGGGGCTGGTAATGGGCTGGGGTGGGGGGGGGGGTTGATGGGGTAGCTATGCCATTTTTCCTAAAGATTTTCATCCATATTACCGGGACCACACATTGCATTAAAGCCGCAAGCAGTTTTAAATGACTTTTTTCCCTTTAGAAATGTTATTTTGTGCAGGGACAGTTCTAAACACGGGAAACACGTGGCACTTCACAGGCATACTTTAGACACCCCCCAGGTACAATATTTAAAGGAATATTTGACTTTTTTTTTTTCACTTTATGCATCATTAAAATGACTGCTCTCGGAAAACGTCCGTTTTTAAAACTTCTTTTTGCATTGATACATGTCCCCTGGTGCAGAACCCGGGTTCCCAAACTCTGTTTCGGACAATAACATGGATAATAGTCGTTATAATTAGCACTTTAGAATCCGAACGTTCGCATCCATTGTATTTAATAGGGTTCTAATGTTCGTGCGAACTTTCGGTCCGTTCGCGGGTTCTAGTGCGAACCGAACCCGGGGGTGTTCGGCTCATCACTAGTCATGATCTGCCAGTCGTCCTGATCAAGCTGCTTCCCGAGCTCAGCCTCCCACTGAAGGTGATAAGGCCTCAGTGGTGGTCTCTTGGAGCCAATTATAGCAGCATAAATGAGAACTATGAGACCCGGGAGTGGGGACGTGATCTACATAAACTTTCGAAGGGGGTCATAGTATAAGGGGTGGGTTGAGATCTTATAAGTTGCTGTAGAAAATGTCGAAGTTGCAGATAACTATACTGCTCCCTAAAAGGGATGTCGTGAGAGGAACGCAGGGCGGCGAATGGGATAATCTTAGTAGGGGTGAACATAGAAAGGACGTCCACAAAACCATGTTCAGTCCACCAAGAGAACTGCAACGGATTGTCACAACCTGGCGGGAATAATGGGCAATGAAGGAAAAACGGAGTAGTGGAAGGTGAGGGGAAATCAGACCCGCTGAATATTTAACCGCATCCCATAACCGAAGGGAATGGGCGAGGCACGGACCTATGGTGGGAGGGCGATGTGCCCGGGGGAGCCAGGGGAGGGAGGCTAGTGGCGTCGGATGAGAATCCACTAAATCAATGGTGGCCCACAGTGGCATTTGTTGCTTCTCGTGGAGCTGAGACAGCGGAGCAATGCCCGCTGCTGTGTAGTAAGCTTGCAAATTAGGGACCGAAAGGCCACCATTGATTCTGCGAGCATATAGAACTTGCCTCTTGATCCTGGGTCTAGCTGCTAATTTATTACTAATACCGGTTGAGTCCTCACATAAGATTGTCTTGTGGATCTCAAATACAGCTGGATAAGGCGATACACGTTGCAATGCTTTGCTTCATCACTGTGGTAATTTAGGCTGCAAAGCTTGAGAGGCGGGACTGCCTGTTAAACTCACTCACTGAGTTCAATGGGGCCACACTGTAAGCCTAACGCTCAGTGCGGTCCCACAATATAAAATTGTTTGTTTGCCAATTAAAAACTAAAAAATGAAGTATCAAAATGGAAGCCCAGTCTTGACTTGGTCAGAACAAAAAGGTTTAATATACAGCCTGGTACACAGGGGGCAAGACTGACATTGGAACTTGCAGCCACCAGAAAGTGATGCACTTTAGCACTGTTACCTTGGGTATATTTTACGGAAGGTCATGTTGAATTTAACACCTAGAGGCAAAAAGCCACCAAAAAGTGAGGAAGATGTATGAAGTGCAGTAACTGACCGAGATTTCAGTGCACTATAGAACAGTGGTTCTCAACCCTGTCCTCAAGTACCCCCAACAGGCCATGTTTTGGGAATTTCTCTTATGCCTCGTTTCCACTGCGCGGTACGGTTCGGTACGGTACGCTATTTTGGGTGTTTCCATTATGAAAGCGTGCCATTAAACCGAACCGTACCGCACCATTCAGGGTCCTGCTTCAGACGTGGGGCCATAGAAAATGGAACGGTACGGTTAGGGCGGAGCTACTGGCGTCACACGATACATTCCACTGATTGGTGGACAGAAAATCGTCAATGCTGACGTCAAAGCAAAGCGCCAAACAAGCACCTTGTCGCCCTCAATATAAAGGAGAAGGATGCCTGCAAACAACAGCAGGGTCTGGTCATCTGAGGAACTATCTACTTTCCTAAGGATTATTGGGGATAGCGTTATTCAGAGTGAGCTTGATGGATCAGTGAGAAACGAAAAGGTGTACAAAGATATTTCTCAACGAATGGCAGCCGAGGGATTTGAACGGACATCGGGGCAGTGCAGGGCAAAGCTTAAGAAGCTTAAAGGACAATCTAAAAAAATTAAGGACGACAACAGCCGTAGTGGAAACAGTCGGAGTACTTGGAGGTGGTACGACGACATGGACGCCATTTACGGACATAGGCCGGCAAACCAAGGCAGGGAGGGTGGTCTGGACTCTGCAACTGCAATTCTCGAATCCATGGTAGACCCCTTTGGTAAGTTTTAATTTTTTTTGATGCCATAGGATTTCGCTATGCTAACCTGTAAAAAATATATATATAACCAAATGTTTTTTTCAGAAACAGCTGATGGACTCTCCAATGATGCGTCAAACTTGTCAGATGATGGACCTTCAACGTCTTTCAGCAGCACCAGTAGTATCTCATCAAGCCAACCACAGAGTACCCAACCACAGATTAGCCTACAGAGTACCCAACCACAGAGTACGCCCAATGCACCCCGGCACAATGGTAAGACATGTGAAATGTGTGCATTTTCTTAAAATAACTAATCAGTGGGGTAGAAGAGCACTGGGTACAGAGGTGTAAGAGGTGAGAAGTGGGTTCAGCAGTGGGGCAGATGTGCAGGGGATATAGATGTGTAAGAGCTGAGAAGGGGGTTCAGCAGTGGGGCAGAAGAGCAGTAGGGCAGATGTGCAGGGGTTACAGTTGTGGGGCAGTAGATAAATGTGATGTAGTCTGGTGTGGCAGATGAGAAAGGGGGTTACAGTATTGTTTTGACAGATGTTACCAAAAACACTAGTTTGATATTTTGTATATTATAGGTCATAGGAGACGTTTGCAGTTGGATCTGCGCACAGTCATGGAGGATATGAGGGCAGCAGAAGAAAGGCAGCTGGAAAGAATTGAGAACGAATCTGAAAGGCGGTTTCAGGCACTGCGTCAGGATGCACAGGAAGCTATGCGCCAGGAGGCAGAAATCGCCCGTCAGCAGATGGAGCAGCTGTCTACCTTCAACCAGGCCTTCCTCGGTGTCCTAGGTCAGCTTGTTCAAGTCCTTTCAGCCAGTCGTGAACCCAGGTCACCACCCAGACCATAGTGCCTTTCATGTAGCAAAGGACCTGTACCCATTTTTTTTTAATTCTTTTTTTATAAAAAAAAAATCTTAGTTTTCTTTAACAGAATATATGGAACGATGAGTTTTTTGTGAAATAAAAACCATGAGCGAATTTTTTGAGTATGTATTTTTTATTATAAAACATTATTAACAATATAGCAAAAAGGTATTAAAATTTTTAATAAATCATGGTAAAAATTTAAACATTGAGGTGCAGCATCAGAGCCTGGCGTATTTCACTGCACTCTTCTTCCATATCATGGGGTGCTATTACTGGTACTGGCTCTTCTGAAGATGTATTCCAATCCTGGTCAAAGTCTTCTCCATGACTTTCACAAAGATTGTGAAGAGCACAGCAGGTAAGCACCATGGATTTGGCAAGTTTAATGTCACTGTCATTCCTCTTCATAAGACACCTCCATCTACCCTTCAGTCTTCCAAAAGCATTTTCCACTACGACACGTGCCCTGGATGTTTTTTTGTTGTAGGTTTGCTGTTCTGTTGTCAGGCGGCCATTGTCAGGAAATGGTTTCAGGAGCCAATTTTGTAAAGGGTAGGCAGAGTCCCCAAGAACATAATACCCAACATTGACCCCACAAATGTTCTTAGTGGAACCAGGGTACAGTCCTCCCTGGCCAACCCAGTCCCAAAATGTGGACAATCGTAGAACACGAGCATCATGCAAACTCCCAGGCTTTCCTACATTCACATTCCAGAATAGTCCCTTGCCATCCACTACTCCCTGGAGGATGATAGAATGCCAGCCTTTCCGGTTGAAATAGTCAGTGTGGTATTCTTGTGGTGCTATTATTGGTATGTGTGAGCCATCAATAGCACCAACACACTGTGGAAGGCCCCACCTGTTCTCAAAGTACTCAGCCATGTCTTTAAGCTTTTCCCTGTCCGGAAAATGCACAATTTCAGGAGCTAGCAATGTGCAGACAGCCTTACAGAAGTCCTGCGCACACCGGCACACTGAAGATTTACTGACACCGAAAAGATGACCAATACTTCTATATTCACTGTTGGTAGCCAGCTTCCACAGTGCAATGGCAACTCTTTTCCTCACTGGCAAACTGGCTCTGAAGTTGGTGCTTTGCTTCTCCATCGCTGGACGTAGCTTGGTACAAAGGTATGAGAAGGTTTCCTCAGACATTCTAAAATTCTGCACCCACTGTGTGTGTGAATCCCGGGACGGTCACATCCCACCACTCATTGGCACGGGGGAAAGCCCAAATGACTGGTCGCCGGCGCTGATTTGCCAAAAGCAGAAGCATCTAAAAAAAAAAAAAAACACAGATGGTAACATATCACAAAAAAAAAAACATTACACATATATAACATATGTGTCTGGTGGGTCATTGTGTGTGTGTGCATGTCAGGTAGGTGGGTCAGTGTGTATGTGTAAGTCCGGTAGGTGGGTCAGTGTGTGTATGTGTAAGTCAGGTAGGTGGGTCAGTGTGTGTATGTGTAAGTCAGGTAGGTGGGTCAGTGTGTGTGTGTATTTAAGGTAGGTAGTGTGTATGTCAGGTAGGTCTGAGTTAAGTCGGTCAGTTGTGCTTACCCTATAGCGCTGCCGTCTTTGTCTTTGCCGCACAAAGGTGTACTTCTCCTCCCGGCTAAACATCCAAGCTAGCAAATTTCTTTTCTTCAATGCTGTGTTTCTCATTGCCGCTCGCAACCTTCTCTCATACAGTGCGGCATGTATTTGGACTACAAAGAACCAAAAGGCCAGTAGAAAAAACACAAGCTGCTGGATAACCTCCATTATTGTTTTTGTTGTGTAGCTGGCGCTGACTGACGCTGCGTCACGTTTCTCGTCGCACTAGTGTGACATCACGCAAGGCATTTTTTCTAAAATCTGTATGGCCCCTGGCGGTCCGACTTGCAGTGGAAACGCTCACGAGAATAGACCGGACCATTCTAACCGTTCCAAACCGTACCGACCCGAACCGTTCCGCTCAGTGGAAACGTAGCAATAGATAAAATAGCTGTCCAAAACTCCAAGCCATTGACTCCGATTTAAACCACCTGTGCAAGATAAAAGGAAAACTTGCAAACATGGCTGAGGGTACTTGAGGACTGAGGTTGAGAATAGAGGTCGAGCGATATGGGTTTTTCTCTGGCCGATGCCGATATTTAGAAATTGGGGCGGCCGATGTATGATGCCGATAAAAAAAAAAAAATAAATAAAAAAAAAACGCACACCTCACCCACTCCATTCCTACCTGCTTACTCCTGTCACTCTAGCACACACTTGATGTCCTCAGTACACATGGCACTGGTTGGTGGCGCTGGTTTGGAACTGGCAGGTGGCACTGGTTTGGAACTGACAGATGGCACTATTGACACTGGCACTGGTTTGGAACTGACAGATGGCACTGGCAGGTGGCACTGGCTGGCATTGGCAGGTGGTACTGGTTTGGAACTGACAGATGGCACTAGTTTGGGACAGATGGCACTGACTGGCAGTGGCACTTGCAATTGGAACTGGTTGGCAGTGGCGGGTGACACTGGTTGGCAGTGGCGGGTGACACTGGTTGGCAGTGGCGGGTGACACTGGTTGGCAGTGGTTGGCACTGATTGACACTGGCTGGTGGCACTGACAGATGGCACTGATTGGTACTGGCTGGGGGCACTGACAGATGGCATTGGCTGGTGGCACTGATAGATGGCACCGATTGGCGGTGGCACTGACAGATGGCACTGATTGACACTGGCTGGTGGCACTGACAGATGGCACCGATTGGCGGTGGCATTGATTTGGCACTGGCTTGTGGCACTGATTTGCAGTGGCACTGGCAGGTTTCACACCAAGCCGAGTGTAATGTGTGAAACTGACAGGAGAGAGAGAGCTGTTGGAATTGAGCTCGATGTGGGGGTGGGCGGGACCCGGCCGGGGTGGGCGGGACCCAGCAGCTAAATTACACCAGCCAATGATTGGGCTGCTTTAGAAAGGGGGTGGGGCCACATGCAAGTAGCGGCCCGCCCAGATACCATCCCACTGGCTGGTGTAATATATCTGCTGGGTCCCGCCCACCCCCGACATCAAGCTGACAGCTCCTCTCTCTCTCATCTGTTACTTTCAGTTTCACGCACACACAGCACGGCGCTTGATGCTGCCGAGTGTAGAGAAGGGAGGAGGAAGGGCAGCCAGTGAAAAATATCGGCCCAGTTTTGATAATAATCGGCCGATGCCGATTTATCAAAAATGCCCAAATATCGGCTGATATATCGGTCGACCTCTAGTTGAGAACCACTGCTATAGTGAATCAGTCAAAGGTGGATTGAATGCCATGAATTACCACACTTATCATATATGATCATTAAACTATTAAAAAGCCAATCAATTCTCTTCCTCCCAGACTGGTTGTCAGACAATTACTCAGGTCTGTTCGGTTTATTACGGCAATAGAAAGGTTAATATAAAAATATTTTTAGCGTGTTTTTTGTACAAAAGGTGATTTTACTTGCCTCTCCATCGATTTGTACATATACTGTAGGAACAATTTTCACAAAGTACTGAAACATCATGGAGGCTAAGAAAAAAAAAAAAATGAACATAAAAAATAAAAGAAATAGAAAAAGGTTTAAACAAATGCAACTGTTGGCTCATTTTTTGAACATGTAATTGATTACTGGATTGCGTCACTCCCTCTATTGTCACCAGTACAGAAAATGATGGAAAGTGAATTCAACATTCAAACATTAAAATTATCACCTAACCAGGAATAGCAGGGAAATCTTCCATTAAAAACACCATTTACATTGAAAATTGTCTGAGAGTGGATTTCCCTGAACATTGGAGATCTTTCCTTTTGCCTCCTGTTACATTTGTGTGACAGAAAGTAAAGGCAGACTCTAATGTGACACGGCTGTGAAAATAATGCAGAGGTTCTAATCCTTCCTTACGTTATTCAAAACTAAACAAGATTTTGGCTTCAGGTTCATATGGTTTGTTGCAGTTTTAGATGTGTGTTCATTTTTAAATTGGCAAAGTTCAGGTCCAATATCTGATGGTTTTAAAAATATGAAAAGGAGTAAATGTGTCAAAGGACATGAATACAAAACACCAGTTCAATTCTACATCCCCCCCCCCCCCCCCCCAAAAAAAAAGTGGAAGTAGGTGTAATCAACAATAGAGTGGTGGGTCATGCGACACTCTTCATAATACAAGCAGTGTGCATAGTCCTTATTTCTGCTGTCTGCAAATTTGGCTGCTGTCATGCCCTGGCTTCCATAGTCATTTGTGCTCTCTGTACAATCCACCTCTCCAAGATTTATTCCTATGTACAGTCAGTGTGAAAAGCTTCTGTCAGCACAAGAGCAAAAAACAGCACAATGTGAAACAAGATAAACAAGGAAGGATGTGCCATGTAGTTAGCAAGCGTTACCCAATTCATACAGGCAAAGTAGGAAAATGTGTAGATTACTTTGGATTAAAATTTGAAAAATCTAGGCTTGTAACAGTAGTGGAGTAAAAAAAAAAAAAAAAAAATGTATTACACACACACACTTTTTATAGCATCAGCATTCTGAAGTGTCAAGTGTGTATATATATATATATATATATATACACACACACACACACACACACACACACACACACGTATATATAATGCCTTTGCTATATACAAATTATATATTTTTTAGCATAGCTAATAATTATAAAGAGACACAGCAGACTGAACACCACTAAAAACCAAGCAGCAGTACAAATAAAATGTGACATACCTGGCGTCCACACAGGTCCCTATGCTAAAAAGACAAACACTGCACTAAAACCTAACTAAAGCTTAGCACACACGGGCCAAAAGTTGGGTGGCATTGGCTGGTTCAACAGAAACCAGCCGAAAATCAGCCCGTGTGTACTGGAGTCTGGCTGGCTTCTGCCGAAGGGGCATGCCCGAATTTGGTCTGATGATCCGCTCCCGATCAGCGCCCTCAGCCAATAACTGACCGGGCGGGGGGGGGGGGGCACGGAGACAATAGCACAGCCGGGGAGATCGATGTACTAACATTGACTGGTTAGAACAGCGGCTCCGACCTGAGCTGCCTGTTTTTTTTTCCTTCAGTCCTGCTGGGCTGAAGGAAAAAAAAATAAAAAACACACTACTGGTGTGTACTAGGCTTAAAGTGATACTAAAGTCTTTTTTTTTTTTCTTTGAAAACAAAACATGTTATATTACCTGGCCCCTCCCTCCTGCCCCTACAGCAAGCACCTGAGCCAGACCGCAGTTCGGTGTGTTCACTCAGACACAGAGCCACAGTTCGGCCCCCGCCTCCTCTCTCTCCTCATTGGCTGTCTTTGACATAAGAGCCAATGGTGCCGCTGCTGCATCTCAGCCAATCAGGAGGGAGAGTCCCAGATGACCGAGGCACTCGTCGTACACATCGCTGAAGCAAGATGGGGCTAAGGTAAGTATTCGGGGGACTGCTGCACACAGAAGGCTTTTTATCTTAATGCATAAAATGCATTAAGATAAAAAAAAATCCTTTTGCCTTTACAACCACTTTAAGGGCGATAGTCCCTATACTGCTGTGTGGAACTCTGTGCAGTGGCAAAGTCCTGAGAGCTGCACAAACACACCAACTAGGAAAACAAGCAGCTCACACAGTCCTGAGGTAGTAATTTATATAACTATGTGAAAGGAGAAGGATATCATGCAGAACAGCTCCATATACAAACTGAAGGTATGTAGAAAGTACTTACATTGCACAGCTGACACACTTGTTCCATCAAGAGGGTTCACTAAACCTGGGTAATCCCTCCCAAATGACAAATGTTTGATATTATGTGTCATATTTATCTACAAAAAAAAGAAGGGAAATGTATATATTCTTAATATCACAGCTATTAATGGGATATAATAATAAGATGATAATATAATAAAACTCAAAAAAAAAACTTACATTGTCAAGTCCAAAACTCTGCAAGTCGTGGACTGTGAAATAAAAGACAAGACTGTTAATACACCAACATACAAATAGAAAATAAAGTTGTTACAGCCACTTGATTGAAAGAAAAGGGGTAAATTCTTGAACCATGAGCTATGCAAGTGGTTATAAACCACAATAAGGATATGTCCTACTAAACCGAATATTTCAGCTTTGGTTTAACCAGCCATCAGTTTCTTACATGTCTCAGGAACTCTGAAGGTAATATCTGTGGACATCCCACCCGCAGAGGTACTTATACAAGGCTCCAGTGTTTCCCATGGACTATCTATCTACCCATCTAGTATTAGAGATTCAGAAAGGAAGGCAACCTAAACTTAGTAAAGGGAAAAAGAGGGGTTTTGGGACTTTAAATGAAGCATGTGTATGCCTTATCCTCGGCGGTGTGTCGTGACTCCCTGGTCTGCCCCTTGGCCACATGTGTCCACAACCCCCCCTGGCCCCCTTTGGAGCCTCTGTGGGGGCTGGGGGGTCACCTCCGCCTCAACCCCGGGCGAGACTACCTAGCACAGAGCCACCTTCCCATTCCAGCGCGGGCAATTGTTTGGCCTCCTTATACACATACTTGGGTTTCACCATAGGTAACGTATTGGTACTCAGTTCACTCTTATAGAGTTTATGGAACACCTTCTAAGTATCTAGTCATTTATCTATTCTTTTTCATCTTGCCCTTTAGCCAAAGTACATGCATCATTCTCCTGATGAGTGGCTACAACTGCCACAAAACGCGTCGAGACATATGAGTCTTCTTACTCTAGGATGCCAAAACTAGCCCTCTTTATATATGCACTTTATTGTATGATCACATTAATAAAAAAATTTGTGACTGTACATTATTGGATTTGTATATGTAATGTATTTTATTTTATTTATCAACTGCTCTTTTTTGTATCAAATATGTTTATTAAATATGTTAACTTGATCATGTTTATTCCTATGTTATTATTACGTTTCTTTTTGAACCCATGTGTTATGCATTGTTACATGACACAATCTATATTATACTGGGTACTATGTGTATTCATGAACCTCAAAGTGATTCAATGTTATTGATTGGAGATTATTGTTCCGGGATCGTGTGCTGCCCCTAAAAGGGAATCACAACACATGACCCAGAAAAAAATAGGTTCCACTTTAAATGAAGCATGTGTATGCAACATAATGAATAAAGTCCCAAAACCTCTCTTTTTCCCTTTACTACATATATCATATCGGGATGGAGGCATGTGTATGATACATTTGGTTTGGGCGATACGAGGTCACTCTCTTTTATTTTTCGCAATCTAAACTTAGTTACAGGCAGTATAGGACCACGAAGCAGAGACCGGAATCCCAGGGCAAGCTTCTTACCAGCACTGGACAACTTAAGAGTTACAAAAGCAAACTGGTAAACTTTGGCCAAAATTATTCACCCACAGCTAAAAAAACAAGCGGATTCACTTTACAGAGAACCTGTTGCTTTGCTCAGCCTGGGCAAATTACAGCCGGCATCCCAGCAGCTTATACTTGGCTTTTCCTCTCCTCACTTGCTGCTACATTTAGCTAATGGAATCAAGGCAAATACTTTGTACTTCTGGATAAGAAGGAGCATGCGACTCCATGGGCTGAGCTAGGTAACTGGCCCTCTGGGGAGGTAAAGAAAGCCAACTCTGACCTGAGAACCAAATAGAGCTCACACACCGTCTGCTGAATGAAGTGGTTAGGGAGTGAAGAAAAGGAGAATAGAAGCTGCTGGGAGGAGGGAATTAAAGTAAACCACCTGCTTGTAGCCTGATGAGAAATAATTTACAATGAAAATTTAAACAGTGTTGCCTTGCAGTTTCATAAAAATAAAAAAATAAAAACAGCAACAATACAATAAAAAGGACAAAGTAGTACAAGATCTAAGTAAGACAGGGAGAAGGCTCAATGGATCCGATCTCTAACAACTTTAGATCAGCAGGTGCTGTGCAGTGTCACGATTCTCTGATGTCCACATTCTATCTGACCACACTACAATGTGACATCAAAGAATCACCTCTCTGACACTACACCATATTTTCCGGTGTAGAATGACCAGCAGGCTCTGCTCCTGTCTGTTTACTTTTCCCAGGAGTCTATATTTAATCACTTCTTCTGCAAGCTAGTCTGCACAGCTATGTATTGCAGTTACAACACACAGCCTTGCATTAGGACATTAACTACTTCTATACCAGAGACTTTTACCCCTTCCTGCCCAGGCCAATTTTCAGCTTTCAGCGCTGTTGCACTTTGAATGACAATTGCCCGATCATGCAACACTGTACCCATATGAGCTTTTTATCTTTTTTGACACTGACAGAGCTCTCTTTTAATGGTATTTAATCACCACCACGTTTTTGTTTTTACTAAATTAAAAATGGGAAAAGGACTGAAAATTGTAGGGAAAAAAAAATAAAAAATTTCTTCGTTTGTTATAAAATTTTAAATAAATCTTCATACGTTTAGGGTTAAAATGACCCAAATCTGTGTATATTATTATTCTGTAGGAAACTATAGTATATATCTGAAAATCGACCAATCCTGATGTACTGGTGGCCCATCTCATTTCTTGAGGCCTGAAAACTCCAGGACAGTACAAATACCCCCCAAAATAACCCCTTTTTGGAAAGTAGGAAGTCCAAGGTATTAGACACTGTACTGCACTTGTGAAAAAAATTTCCCAAAAATTACAACTTCAAAAAATTGGTCATGCCTCCCAATACCTTGGGACTTCCTACTTTCCAAAAAGGGGTCATTTGGGGGGTATTTGTCCTGGAGTAGAATGGGTGTGGTAGTGATCAGGGACACTGACTGGTGACAGTATGTAAAGAAGAAGAAAAAAAAAAAAGTTTAATATTTTTTTTTTCTTTATTGCATTTGATTGGCCCTGTCTGTACCATGTGATCACTGTGACCAGTCACAGATAGCAACACACTTGTACCTATTGGATGGCATGAAAGGACATCATTCATTGGTTACAATTATCATGTGATCTGCTGTTGATTGGTCACAGCAATCACATGTTACCGTCAGCCGGCCAGTACACCGATCAGTCATAGGCTGTGTCCGAAGGACAGAGACAGTGACAGATCACGTCATATGATGTCCACCCAGATCGACAAACATCCCGCTTAGCAGTCATTTTGCTACAGGCTGGGCGGGAGCGGGTTATGCTGAAATGCATGCAGATATGAGAGGAACAAATAAATGCAGCTCAGTAATCATGGAGTTCATCATTGAAATGGAACTATGGGTAAAAGAGAAATATATATGGTGCAGTCTGTCAAAAGGAGATGCCAGTAGTATGGTTCCCCATTACAGGAAACTCCTGCATAGAAGCAAAGAAAAAGCATGGTTTCATGCTCGATTACTGAACCGATCTGGAATACACAGGGGACATCAAAATTAAAGTACGAATACACATGGCTCTTGTATTTATGCAATATTGGTGTAGTTTGGATTTCAGCATTAATCTGAGGGTCTGGTTTTGGAGATTAGCCGGATTTACTACTTGCAAGCCTTTCTGTCCCAAGACACTGAGCTTTAGAGAATACATTGCTCCACAGTGCCTGCAGCTACAGAGTCCATTGAGGGCTTTTTTAAAAAGCGAATTTACTGCTAGTAAACAACATGCAAGTACTCAAATTTCCATTACCTTACAGTATATGTCTGTACTGTATTCAGAATATTGCCCTTCCCCAAAACCAGGGAAGTTGTTGCATGCAATATCAGTTTCAGCTAGGACCTTGTGCCGATCCCCACTGGCACTGCTCTGTTGGTCCATAACATTGCTGGATCGGGAGCTAGGCACAGAAGGCTGGAGGACAATCACTGATTGACTGGCTGACCTATCTGAACAATTTTAAGGAGCAAAGCATTCTTGATTTTGGGTCCCCAGGGAAACCTCAACAAAAGGAGATGGGTACTTCAAGGTGTCTGCACCAAAACTTGAAAGCCAGTCTGCATCAAGTGAGGCAAATTCACGCTACTAGGTATTAAGAAATTTAAACACCTTTTTCCCCCCAGACTTATGAAAACAGTCCGTCTATTCCAAAATCTGAATGCTTTATTCATAAATTCAACATTACACTGTCAAATCCTGCTACAAATGGTCTTGGGATGGGCAGAGAAATGGTAGACTAGATGGGCTAAGTGAATGGAAACTGTAGTGTGTAACACATAGGAAGTGACAACTCAGGCTGCCCAGAACATTGTGGATTGTATATACACAAGGAGGTTCAGACTTACTCTCAACAGCATGAACTGCACAGAGAAAGCAGAAAGAGAAGAGAAACATTGGCTTAATTACACAGTGGTACCGCTTAATATTTTCCCCAAATTTCCTTTGCCCAGCACATGGGTTAGCTAAAGAAAGGCAATTTTGCCATTATTAGCAAAAGAAAAATTAACCACATTCAACCAGTCAAAAAATAAAATACTGAGTGGTATAGAAACAATTATTTATCATGCATACAGTATTTTACGGTCCACCCCATGCATAACAAACACGGACACAGCCTGCCCTTCTCTATGGGCAGTCAAATGTAAACGGACCCCCTGTCTGTTTACACCAGACTGCCATCTGATCCAATCCGCTGGACGAAAGGGGAATGGATCTCCATAGGTCTATAAGCGATTGGATTGGATGTAGACAGGTGTAAAAACAGACACGTCCGTTTGCACCCCGATGCTCCATAGGGAATGGAGGTTCTGCCCAGGTCCACCGGGCCGTTTTTCAGGCAGACCCGAATGGAACATCCATTTGTGTGAAAGGGGCCCAAGGAGGATATATATCTCTTCTACAACACTCACACACAAATATCAACAACATTTACACCTTTGCTGCCAAAGCAATTTTTTGCATACATGTTAATTTTAAAGTCTCCGGAATTCCACCCAAAAGTGTAACTTCCGCTCATTTGATTTCCCCCCCCCCCCTCCAGTGCCACATTTGGCATCTTTCAGGGAGGAGGGGGGACAGGATACCCGTCTTTCACAAATATCCTGTCCCCACTTCTGGGAGCCAGCACCGTGGCCCTTGATGTCACCGCTCGGCTCCCTCCTCCCCCAGGCCAATAGGAGAGAGAAGCAGAGCCTTGGGCATGCACAGTAGGGTTCCCGGCATGAAGCCATAAGGCTACACTGCCGGGTTCCTTTACCCGCAATGGCAGCTGCCAGTGCCGACATCGCTGGATTCCAATACAGGTGACGTGTCCTATTATTAAAAGTCAGCAGCTGCAGTATATTTTTAATATTTTTGAAGCGGTGGGCGGACCTCCGCTTTAAGTCTGAAGATTAGTTAAAACCAAGCACTATATATTTTCTGAAAGCAGACACGAGGAAAAAAAAAAAAAAAGTGGCAGTTCCTATTCTTTATGCCACATAATAGAAGTGCAATGGTTTATCAAGCACAAATTTTCAAGTAAAAAATACACAAATGCAATATATTATGCTGTTGAGTAATATACAAAAGGATGAAGTTGCACAGAAAAAATAAATAGATACCCAACATATCAAGTCTTAAAACTGAAATGGTGACTCAATTCTGTACCCAAAATTGTACATAGGCAACATTTTAAAAGCTCTTACAGGTAATCAGTTTAGAGGTAACCATGAATGATGGACCTGAAATTTTTTCTCTCATTCTGGCATGCACGGCAATATGTATCTGCACTATCTTAATTATTGTATACAGGTGCCCCGAAATGTGATTTGCGTATATGTGTGCACGCACGTGGGGGAAGGGGGGTGTTAAATGTTTGGGTGTACCTTGAATTATTTTTTTTAACTTCTTTTTTCACTTAAACTACAGGCAAAACTTATTTTTTTTCCATTTTGGATAGAGTAAGGGGGTCATAAACCCTCTCAGTTTATTTTTTATGCCATCTGTGTACCATTCTGGAGATTTCTCTTCACTCCCTGCCCCCTAGCACAAACAGGACGTTCAAGGAAATCCTTGAAAATTAAGGTACTCCCCTTAAGGGACCCCAAGGTCACCAGAACTAATGTCCCAATTGGAAGATTTCCTCTCCATTTCTGTTCTGGGGACAACCCAAAATTTGGGATTTCCTTTTACTTTCAAGATAATGGTAAAACAGGACAAATAGAGAGGGTGAATCTCCCCAACGAGGACACAGAATGTAATAAACACTGACAGGTGCTCTAATCCCTCTCCACTCCATCCAAAAACAATAAATAAGAAGTTTTGCCTTTAGTTGCACTTTAAAAAATGTATTGCTTTTCCATGAGGGGGCAGAGTCCTGTACAGCCAGCAGATTGCTTCCATCTGAAATCTGACAGTCGACTTGTGATGTTTACATGCATTTGTGTCTGCTAGAAGCCTCCCGTCTCATCTCCTGCATGTGTCTCATGTCAGTAAATATCTTTGGTTAAAAACACTGGACTGTGGGACCCTTGTGCAAGAAGCATTTGATCCACATAGCCTTCAAGAGACAATACCTCTTTGGATGGACTCTTGATACTATTAGCCAGGGTGCTACTGGTGGCAAATGCAACTATAGTATCTTCCACAGAAGAGGTCTAAGGAACACAGTGCCAAGTTTTCCTACTCTCTGAATGTTAGGAATTATCTTTTAATTTCTTCCCTCCTTGCTGAGGCCCCCCAAGCTTGGCTCCCAGTCCACCTTCAAAGACTGGCCCTTGGAGTCTACCAAAGCCTCAGACAAGCCTTCTTCCTCCTGAAGATGCACCCCACTTTCCAGAGTTGGAAGAGATCTGATAACCTTTGCTGATGAGTGGAAAATTCGTATCTGATGAATGGGTGCAGGAGATGGTTGACAAGGAGTACTAACTGGAGTTTCGCTCCCTGCCCCATCCTCCATTTCTCACCTCCAACTCTGTGTCACCAAACAGATTAGCAGATCTTCATAAAGCCACGTCTGGTCTTTTTGGATAAAAGTCATTGCTCTAGTTCCTGTGGCATAAACAACTTTAGGGGTTTCACTCCAACCTGTTCATTGTTCCCAAATCCAAAAGGGGAATTTACCTTAATATCTCAAAGCTATGAATGTCTTCATTAGAGCTTGGAATTTCCATTTGGACACCACCAAATAGGTTATCGCCTCCTTTCACCAGGGAGACTTTCTGACTTCTGTCTCCATCATTCCAGAACTCTTGCAGGGGCAAGAGGTACAATGGATGCTGTTCTGGGCAGAATGTAATGTTTTTCAGCCTTGTCTGGCATGTACATGCCAGACAAGGGACAACTGGCATACACAGCTGCTCAGCCAACAGAGCATGGACCCATGGCAATGGTTTCACACACCCGTGTTCCAGGACAACAAATGTGAACCTCCTGGACAGGTTTGTCTCCGGGTACAGGAATCCTCTAGCACAAGCTCTGAGGCTCGGCTGGATCAGTACACTATTGATCTATGCCTTTTCTCCCCTAAAGTTAATACTTCATCTGCTTCCAAGGATCATGATGGAGGGCATTTTGATGATTGTCATTGCTCAAGACTGGCACAGGAGGATGTGGTATGCCGCTTAGGTAAGGTTTCTGACAGATTCTCCATGGGCTATGCAAGATTGTCAAGATCTTCTGTCCCAAGGACCAGTTTACCATCCTGCATTGCTGTTAAAGCCTAGGTTCTGGGGGACAGGGCCTCGCTGAATGTGTGATTTCTACAATGCTAAAAGCTAGGAGAACTACTTTCAGTAGGGTCTACCATTAGACGTGGAAGGCATACTTTACTTGGTTTTGGTCACAGCATTTCCACTTTCCACTGCTGGATCTAGACCAGCGTTTGGCTCTCCGCATGATCCAAGGCTAGTCTTATGCCCTTACTATCCTATTTCAGAGAGTGTTGGCCTCTTGCTCTTTGATTTATATAGGGGGTCTCCCATGTAGTTCCCCCGTGTGATCCGACTCTGGTTTTCTGCTCTACAGGAACCATTGTTTGAACCCATTAGGGACACTCCTCTCTCTATTTCAACTACAAGGTGGTATTCCTAGTTACCATCACCTCTGTGAGGCAAATGTCTGACCTGGAAAGTTTTATCCTGCAAGGAGCCCTTTCTGGTTTTACAAAAGGACAAGGTGGAGTTGAGACCCAGGACTTCCTTTTTGCCCAAGGTAGTTTCTGCCTTTCACCTCAATTCAAAAGGAAATTTCCCTCAATTGTCTGGTAAGGATGAGCTCCGGCGTGTTCGCATCGAACACATGCAGAGCCCGCCAGGATGTCGGCACCGCGCTGCGCTAATGACAGGCAGGGAGACATTTCCCGATGCTCGGCTGCAGAGATCGAGAAATGTCTCCCTGGGTGCGATTAGCGCAGCCGACTTCCTGGTGGGCTCTGCACATTTTCAATGTTTTGCCAATGAAACTCTCAACCAATGCTTCTTTAGGAAGCATCATCAGAAGGGCGCTCCAGCATTTCTAGTTGGCTCAGGCAGACCATCATCCAAGTTTATGGCCTCAACGATTCTATCAAGTCACGCTCTACTAGATCTGTGACTGTTTTCTGGACTTTTTGGCATCAAGTACCTGCTTTCTAGAGTTGCAAGGCCACCAACTAGTCTTCTGTTTGCATGTTCTCCAAGTTTTACCTGGTGGATATTTCTCCCTTATCTAATGCTAGCTCTCTGGCATCAGGTTCCTCAGTCTGCTCACTTAGCAGCAGGCAGTCTTCAGTTGTTTTCTTAGGCCTGTTAGCATTTTTTTTTTTTTTTCTGTTGTGTTGCCCACCCCTCAGTTGGGCTGCTTATGGGTGTCCAAAAAGTAAAAAACATCCCATTTCCCTCAAAAGAGAAAGAAAATAGGATTTTTGTACTCGCCACAAAATTATTTTCTTGGAGTCCATTGAGAGACATAGATCCCAGCTCTGCGTTTATGATTATGCTCTGTGTATGGATTGCTACAAAAATTAGGAATTCTGATAGTAGAAAGGGTTACTCTTGGCTGGCCTACAGTTTGTTTGCCAGCGTTCAATCCCTTAGCAGGCAGCAGTATAACCCAAAAGGTTGATGAATTCCTGTGTGCCTCAATGGACTACAAAAGAAAGGATTTTACAGCAAGTACAGAAATCCTATTTTTTTTTTTTTTTTTTTGACAGAGCAGAAGATTAAAAAAAATGGTCAGGTATTTATTACTGTCTGTGTCCCTCATGGAGAGAGATTCAACCTATTTGGCCTAGTAACCATTAAATTGTGACAGAGGATAATGGGAAAACCAAAAAGTTAGCAACTGTCACTGGGAAAGAAATACAATCCCTTTACTGAAACTCCTGTTCCAGTGAAAATTGTCAATCTCACTGCACACATTGCAATCTGATTGTACAAATCTTCTTTAGATCTACCAACAACTATATAGTGCAAAGCAGGCCTGCCTGACTAGATGCATTAGGTGGGTCCTAATGTTAAAACGTTTTTCCTAAAATTAATTATACAAAAATGTATCTACAGATTTACCATGTATGTTGTCCCTTAGAGAAGATTTTTCCTAATTTTAAAAGAGAATTAACCAAGACTCCTGTGCTAATATAATGAAAAATAACATTAGAAAGCTGGCATGAGTACTGTGTGCCACATTAACTCAGCAAAAAGACATGCTTCAGGTCTGTATGTGCCACTCAAGCCAGTTTCTATTTCAGGGTCACTGAAATTGGTGCAGGGTCAACACCCAATTAAGAAAAGGGAATGCTGCAGATTTCAATATAGAAAACTACTGCAAATTCCTGCCATGTCAGACCTGGAGTGCGGGATGTGAACTGTCTGCAGACAGCTCACATCTTTCTCTATGCTTGTACAAGCTGAGCCTACAGACTTAATAGCCCTCCTCCTCCTCCATCCCACACTCAACTGCATAGGGGGAGGGATGGGCATAGCAATCTGGAGCATCCAGCTCCAACTAAGCTGCTCTCTGTGCTGTGTCTGGCAAAGAAAACCACAAAAAAAAAAAAAAAAAAAAGCAAAAACGAACAAAATACTAAGAACTTCATGATAATGCATTCAAATGCATGGTTACAGTTTGGGACATGTTCCCATTCTCTGAGCCCACATAGTCTCCTTGTTTGTCTTTCTGCTCATATCCAGTGGAAGGAATAATAAACACTAAGCATTCAACCATGCATTGTGTTGCAGAATAAACACAGTTGTGTTCCACAGCATCCAATAACATGGCTCTATGTGGATTACTGGCTGCTGTTATTTACTTAAAGTCTAAGCTCTATACACCTTATTACAGGGGTGCCCAACCAGTGGCCCGGGGAGCACTCTGATGTGGCCTGCGACCTCCTGCTCTGGGATGAAATAAAATAGAATACTGTTATTAAAAGGTACGTTTATTACTAAAATCACAGCGTGTGTATGGGCATATCTGTTCTGCAGTGGTTACTGAGCTGTTTTCAAACTGATCCACAGGTGCAGAGAAGTGCACCTGCGGGTTACCTTTACTGAGCCATAGACTTCCATTACCTGTGAGTTTGGTGTGCTTTCTGAAAGTGCACCACACCTACAGGATATAATAGAAGTCTATGGCAAAGTGCAGCTAACCTGCAGGAATGCCGCAGGTGAACTGTGCTGCACCCGTGAGGCGGTTAAAAAAAACGCGCATCGGTGTGAAAGCAGCCTTAGGTCCCTTTCACACTGTCAGTCCGACCAAATCTGACTATCCATTCACATATAAGGAGTGGAAGATGTAAATGTACTTGTGTCCATTTACAAATGCCTACCTCCAATCCAATCCGCGAAAAAAAAACAAAAAAAAAACGTGTAGAGTGGGCTCTATAGAGCCGAGTGGGCTGCCATCCGCCCGCTCCGCTCTTTGTGGCCCGCGACTGGTTACCAAGTCACTTAAGTGGCCCTTGCTCTTCAAAAGGTTGGGCACCCCTGCCTTATTATATCAAGTCTTCTATTTTCTATTAGACACAATTATTAAAATATAAAACTATTTGTATTACTATAAAAACAAAATTATTTATTTTGTAACTGAGCAGTAAAAAGCTATTTACCGTGGACGTGAGACTGCTGGAAGCTTTTCCCAGGAGCAAAATGGAAGTTTCCAGCCACCTAGAGAAGGAAAGGTAAACATATTATTTGTTTTTCCAAATCAGTGCAGTTATTAGTTATTCACAGATTTCATTCTCATTACTAGACAAACACTGGGGGTCCTCCAGATCTTAAAGGCCTCCACTCATGCTCATTATGAAGCAAGCCCGTGTCCACCTAAAGGCAAGCAAGCCCAATGTATGTCCTCCAGACAAGCAGCAGGTCACTCAAAGTGTCAATTGATACTTTTTGGAGCACCGAATGAATGGCAATAACACCCAAGCCAATTTCAGTGACAGGGAAGTACCAGCCAGCATCGGCACTACAGCCTCTAATAGAGTCAATAAACATAATCTGGAAAAGTTATTCTCAACAAGGATTCCATGGATCCCTCCAGAAGGAGCTAGGAGTTCCTTGAGCTGTGGTTGACCGACCTCCCATCTGATGATGCCTACAAAATTTTGAGGTCCAGCGCCACTTGGCAGCACAAGTGGCATGACACCAATAATCTTTTTAGCTGTCTAAGGGTGGCATTCTTCCCAATGACCCGATGAATTTGTTTTTACTTACTTGTTTCCCTGAGCCCTGAAAATTGTTTCAAGGGTTTCCCTGTAGTAAAAATGTTGAGAAAGACTGATCTAGTCAATAGAATAGACCATGACAACGCCACTCATATACTGTATATTTGTGTGTCTGTAGCCATTTTTTAGCTATGGATAAATGTAAAGAAGAGTTAGAATCCCTTTCAGTTTTGTTTTCTCTCACTAAAACAGTAATTGAGGGGAATTTTCTAATGAGGACACTTTAAACCAGGAGGGGGTCTCGTCTCACTTTGGAGGGTTCATGTCTCGCCTTCCAGCAAAACAAAAAGGGAAATCTCTCCAACGGCACAGAAAGAGAAAAAGAAAATACATAAACTACATACAAAAACATGCTCAGTAAATAAAAACATTACCTTATTGACTTCCAGGAATCCATACAACTCACAGCCCTCATCTTTCTGCTCCTGCATCTTCTGACTGAAGCCCTCCCTTTTACACTGCTCTATGGAATCTGGCGTTTTGAACGCCCACCCCTTCCGGCGATAGGCCTCCCGCACATCATCACATGTATTACAACACCTGCAGAAGTCCAGGACATTAAAGTGGTACTATAGTCAAAATAACAATTGTATAACAAGATAATCCCTCCAGTTGATCAATTTTTTCGATCATCTCCCACTTTCTGCGTACTTTAATAAGTTGCTCGTTCTACAGAGAATTTGTACAGCAGTGTTGTCACCCTGTGTACACAATAGATAGATATGCCGTTTTAAATGGACTTTATAATGGAGCTAAACCCATCAATTTCACAGTTTCCCAAAATAGTTACATTCAAAGGTCAAGGCGTGCGGTGAATGATAACTGTATCATTACTGATCACATATGCAGAGGCGAAGATGACAGATTCCCTGATTATAAAGGAAAGGAGGGTTGAGTTCCACTTTAAAAAAAAAAAAGTGTCACTAAATCCACATTATAAAAAAAACTATCAATAAATGGTGCATTACATGCTGTTCATACTCAGTCACTATGAGATTCATATTCTGTATTAAAAAAAACACAAAAAAAAAAAAAAAACACCTGGTTGATCGTGCTGTTTCTCCATCTCCACCTTCTGTTCATGTCCCCAATTCAGCTAGGGATTTTACAGCTGTGGTGGCAACTCTGCACATGCTAAGTTTCAGTGAGTTTTTATGCTGAGCATATCCTCTCTATCATTGAGAAGCCCATGTGACTATAGAGTCACACATGTGGGTGTATACACAGTGGTAAATGAAAGCCTACTCCCGCCCCCTCCTCCATGTCCACTAACCAGCCAAAAACAATAGGGTGGGATAATACATGTAGATTAATGGAAGCTTCACCTCCCTCCCAATAGGTGGGGAAAAAAACAGGATTTTTATAACAGCTTACCTGTAAAATCCTTTTCTTGGAGTACACCACGGGACACAGAGCCAGTCATTACTTAATGGGTTAAGGGTCACCAGCGGTGATTGGACACTGGCACAACCAATAGAAGACAGTTCCCCTCCATATAACCCCTCCCATCAGGGGAGTACCTCAGTTTTTGTAGCAAAGCAGTAAGGTTCCCATAAGAAGGGGGGGACCTCTGTGTCCCGTGGTGTACTCCAAGAAAAGGATTTTACAGGTAAGCTGTTATAAAAATCCTGGTTTTCTTTATCGTACACCACGGGACACAGAGCCAGTCATTACATAATGGGACGTCCCAGAGCAATGCTCAAGATGAAGGGTGGGAGACCCAGATCCAGCAGGCCGCTTGCGGACAAGAAGCCCTATACTGCTGCCTGCAGCACACTTCGCTCAAAGGCGGAATCCTCATGTCCTTTCACATCTATCTGATAGAATTTGGAAAATGTGTGGACTGAAGACCAAGTTGCAGCTTTACAGATCTGAGCCAACGAAGCCTGGTGGTGCACTGCCCATGAAGCACTTATCGCCCTGGTAGAGTGTGCCTTAACAGAAAAAAGGAGGAGTCCTGTTCTTTAAACCATAAGCTTGAGCAATTATCTGTCTAATCCACCTGGAAATGGTGGATTTTGATGCCGCTTGGCCCTTCTTGGAACCATCTGGCAAAATAAACAAAACATCTGTTTTACGTATCTGAGCGGTTGCTTGCAGATACACCTTTACCGCTCTCACTAAATCTAGAGAGTGCAAAAATTTTTCCCCCGCCGTCCACGGGTTTGGAAAAAAGAAGGCAGAACAATGTCTTGATTCAAGTGAAAAGCCGACACCACCTTAGGTAGAAAGGCCGGATGGGGTCGTAGTACAATTTTGTCCTTGTGACAATTTAGATAAGGCTCTTTACAAGAAAGAGCTGCTAGCTCTGATACTCTCCTAGCAGAAGCAATAGCAATCAAAAAGGCCAATTTCCTACTTAATATAATTAAAGGAATATGGCGAATAGGTTCAAAAGGTTGCTTTTGCAACACTGACAATACCAAATTCAAATCCCATGGACACAAGGGAGACCTGACTGGAGGATTTATCCTCAGTACCCCCTGAATGAATGCCCGAACTAGGGAATGAGATGTCAATGGTCTCTGAAAAAATACTGATAGAGCCGATATTTGACCCTTGATAGTACTAAGGGCTAATTTCATATCCACTCCTAACTGGCAAAAGGCAAGAATCCTGCTTATTTCATATTTCTGAGGGTTCCAACTTCTGGATTCACACCAGGAAACGTATGCTTTCCAGACTCTATGATAGATGAGTCTGGAGGCTGGCTTTCTAGCATTAATGAGCGTAGAAAGAGCTGGACCAGAGACCCCTCTCTTTTTCAAAATGTGGGTCTCAGCAGCCAGACCGTCAAATTTAGCCTTTGTAAGGAAGGGTGGAATACTGGACCCTGTGACAGCAGGTCGTGTCGAAGTGGAAGCTTCCAGGGCCTTCCTATCGCCATCTTTACGATCTCGGCGTACCAAGGCCTCCTGGGCCAATTTGGGGCCACTAGGATTACTGGTATTCCCTCCTCTTTGATCCTGCGAAGTAGTCTTTGCAAAAGAGGGATCGGGGGGAATGCATAGATTAGTGAGAACTGATTTCAGGGAGTTATTAGAGCATCTGTTCCGTAGGCTAGAGGATCTCTCGTCCTGGACACAAAGTTGTCCAACTTCTTGTTGAACCTGGAGGCTAGCAGGTCTACATCTGGGTTTCCCCATCTCAGACATATGGCCTGAAAGACCTCGGCGTGGAGAGACCACTCTCCTGGTAATAGCTGCTGACGACTCAGATAGTCCGCTTGCCAGTTTTCTATCCCCGGGATGAAGATTGCCGAAAGGCAAGGTACATGATCCTCTGCCCATGCCAAAATCCGGTTCACCTCCTTTTGAGCAGCCCGACTGCGGGTGCCTCCTTGGTGATTGATGTAAGCTACTGCAGTAGCATTGTCGGATTGAACCCGAACTGGGTGGCCCTGTAACCTGTATGTCCAAGTTTTGAGGGCTAGATATACTGCCCGGATCTCTAGTACATTGATGGGCAGGATCTCTTGGGTCTTGGCCCAGGTTCCCTGGGCAGAAGCCTCTTCGAATACTGCACCCCAGCCCGATAGGCTGGCATCCGTAGACACCACCTTCCAGGAGACCGGGAGAAAGCACTTTCCCTTCCGTAAGTTCTTGGTTTCTAGCCACCAATTGAAGCTTTGGCGCACTTGTGAGGATAGGCGCATGGGTATATCCAGAGCTTGGATCTTCCTGTTCCAGGCGGCTAAAATATTGCCTTGAAGCAGTCTCGAATGAAACTGGGCGTAAGGGACAGCTTCGAAGGAGGCTACCATCTTCCCCAATAGCCTCATGCAAAGGCGAATAGACGGCCTCTTGTTTGCTTTGACCTTGTGGATCAGGTCTTTCAGAGACTGTATCTTTGGCTCTGGCAGGAATACCCTGTTTCGGGCTGTATCTATGATCATGCCCAGGTACACTATCCTTCTTTGGGCCTGAAGAGAGGATTTTTGTAAGTTTAGAATCCATCCTAAATGCTCCAGGTATCTTACTGTAGTGAGCACAGCGTGATCTAATCCCTCCTTTGACTGATCTATCACAAGTAGATCGTCTAGATAGGCTGTTACCGCTATGCCCTGTGTCCTTAGATTTGCCAACAGGGGAGCTAGCACCTTTGTGAACACTCTGGGCGCGGTAGCTACACCAAAGGGCAGGGCCACAAATTGAAAGTGGCGATGTTCTACCGCAAACCTTAGGAATCTTTGGTGAGCCGGGTGGATGGGTATATGTAAATATGCGTCCTTGATATCTATGGACGCCATGAATTCTCCGCCTTGTAAGGTGGCGACCACGGATCGGATCGTTTCCATTCGAAAATGGCGAACGTTCAGAAACCGATTTAGAGATTTTAGATCCAGGATGGGTCTGACGTCTCCATTTGGCTTTGGAATCACAAAGAGGTTTGAGTAAAAACCTGAACCTTGCTCTTTTTGGGGTACCTCTGTAACCACCCCTTGAGACAGTAAGTGATTCAAACCTTTGAAGAAGGATCCTCTTTTTTGTGGATCCTTGGAGAGTCTTGAAACTCGGAACTGAGAAGATGGGATCTCTCAAAATTCCAGTCTGTACCCTGAGGATATTGTGGATACAACCCACTTGTCCTGGGTTTCTGTCCGCCAAGTCGCTGAAAACTGACGAAGCCTTCCCCCCCACTCGGCCGAGCGGGGGCGCCCCTTCACTGAGAGGTTTTGGGGTCTTGCTTATTAGCTCTTGCACCCCACGGCTTTTTGTTCCTCTGAGCCTGATTTCCTTTGGCTTTTGAGGGTGGCTGAAAATGACGTCGCCACTGGCTGGAGGCAGGTTTCCCTGGAGCTGGGGAAAGAGAGCGTTTAAAACAAGGCCTCTTGTTCTTCTTTCTCTCAGGTAAAAGAGTCGTTTTACCACTTGATATCTTTTGTATATATTTTTCTAAATCTTCCCCGAATAGGCGTTCGCCATGGAAGGGGAAACTGGCCAAAAGTTTTTTGCATGGGGCTTCCGCTGACCAATGCTTAAGCCAGTGTTTCTCAACTCCAGTCCTCAAGGCGCACCAACAGGTCATGTTTTTGGGATTTCCTGCAGATGAAACAGCTGTGGTAATTACTAAGGCAGTGAAACTGCTCAAATCACCTGTGCAAATCAATGGAAATCCCAAAAACATGACCTGTTGGTGCGCCTTGAGGACTGGAGTTGAGAAACACTGGCTTAAGCCATAGAACTCTGCGCACATGTACCAGCTGGAGTGTAAGGCGTGATGCTTGTATAATAGAATCTCTCATGGCATCCACTGTGAAGCATAAGGCTTTAGGCAAATTCTCCCAATTTTTGGCTTGCTCCGGAGGCAGCTCCTTCAGCCCCTGCTTTAACGCAGGTTGGGTAACTGAGCCGGCCAAAAGAAAGGAAGATTTAAGTAAAGATTCCAACTTCTTCTCAGAAGGATCTTTAAACACTTGCACATTGTCCACCGGACACGTCAGGTTCTTATTTACACAAGAAATAGCCGCATCTACAGAAGGCAGGCTCCATTTCTTTAAAAAAATTTCCCCCATAGGAAAAAGAATGTCAAACTTTTTTGGAGGTGAGAAACGCTTATCTGGGTGTTGCCAGTCTGCGTACATTAGATCCTCTAGTAATGGATGAACTGGGAAAGAGCATGCACCCTGCAGGGATCTTAATGAACCTAGGGAGGAGACAGGTGATTCAGTTACCTCCGAAGAGGGTAACTTAAATGCAGATCGCACTGTTCCTGCATAACATTGCACCTGTGACTTCAAAATCTGGGATGCAGAGAAAGGCTCATCTGATATCCCTGATCCGTCTGACTCCTCATCCTCTGCTGGTGTAGCATCATCCTCAGATCCCTCTGCAGGGAGGTCAACAACTGGAGGAGATCCGCTTCGCTTATTGTCCTTTTTAGAAGACTTAGCGATCAAAGTAGCAATTCTCTCTTCTAGATTATTTAGGGCTGCTGACAAAGTGTCTTCAGTGACATACGCAGGCCCAGGCTTCACTGGGGAAGCCGCCATACCTGACAGAGGTAATGGCTCATCCTGTATAGCTGCGTCAGGTAATACAGGAGAGGAAGGTACCGAGTTAGCACGGCTAGGGCCTCCTGTCTCAGGCAGCGGTGCTTTTTTATCTTTTTTGTCAGAATTTCTTCCCCTGGAAGGCATACTGCTAAGAAAAAAACAAGGTACCAAAATGCATATATTACTGTGCTAAGTTTAGCAATTTACATAAAGTATGCAACTTTACAAAAAACACACAGTTCTATGCATAAAGTGAATGTCTGTCTAGGAAGTACCCAGCCCAACCACATGGAGTCTTACGTCCCTGAAATGCTGCTGTGTATCCCTGCAAAGAGAGAGAGGAGAGAGAGAGGAGAGAGAGAGGAGAGGAGAGAGAGAGGAGAGAGAGAGGAGAGGAGAGAGAGAGGAGAGAGAGAGGAGAGAGAGAGAGAGAGAGGGAGAGAGAGAGGGAGAGAGAGAGGGAGAGAGAGAGGAGAGGGAGAGGAGAGGGAGAGGAGAGGGAGAGGAGAGGAGGGAGAGAGGAGAGAGAGAGAGGAGAGAGAGAGAGGGAGAGAGAGAGAGAGAGAGAGGGAGAGAGAGAGAGAGAGGGAGAGAGAGAGAGAGAGAGGAGAGAGAGAGAGAGAGAGAGGAGAGAGAGAGGAGAGAGAGAGAGGAGAGAGAGGAGGAGAGAGAGGAGAGAGGAGAGAGAGGAGAGAGAGAGAGGAGAGAGAGAGGAGAGAGAGAGGAGAGAGAGAGGAGAGAGAGAGGGAGAGAGAGAGAGAGAAGAGGGAGAGAGAGAGGAGAGAGAGAGGAGAGAGAGAGAGGAGAGAGAGAGGGAGAGAGAGAGGAGAGGGAGAGAGAGAGAGAGAGAGAGAGAGGAGAGAGAGAGGAGAGGAGAGAGAGGAGAGGAGAGAGAGAGAGAGGGAGAGGAGAGAGAGAGAGGAGAGAGGAGAGAGGATGAGAGAGAGAGAGGAGAGAGAGGAGAGGATGAGGGAGAGAGAGAGGAGACGAGAGGGAGTCGAGGAGAGCGCAAGAGCGAGA